>JAHTLZ010000327.1:6061755-6087029 GCA_023846285.1 Phrynocephalus versicolor | reverse complement strand
CCCCCACTATCAAGTTAGACTTAAGTCACACAAGTGATTTATTTTTATGACTAAGACTTGACTTGGAAGTGCCAGCCACCTCCTTTTGTGTGTGCAATGTGTAACCTGCATGAATAAATTGTAAACTGCCCAGAGAGTGCTGTAAGGAGAACACTTTGCTTTGTGGGTGGTGGGTGGGGGCCAGGAAGCTTGTTTTTAATGTGAACTCAAACTTGTTCACTCAGACTTGGTACAGAAAACTACAACTGAGAGGTGAGACATCTGTCTGTTTTTCCATCTATCCATCAGCCCATCCATTCATCCATTACATGTCTTAAACTTTCCTAGTCAACTAGACCTACATCGGTCTGATACACTTCTAGAAAATGGCACGCAGCTGCCAATGTGATGTAAACAGTGAGTTCTGCTCATATTTTCCTTCTACCTTCTCTTCCTCCCCTGAACCACCCCCATGATACACCCTGCCTTTAAGCACAAAGAATTAAAACCATTGGAAAATATCTTTAAAGCTCCAGGAATGAAGTAGAAAGAAAAATATTTTCTGTATTCTCAAAAAAATATTTTCTCTTTCAATCTCCTGCTCTGCTCCTGGCAATATAATGTGGAGTATATTTAAAGGACAGCTGATACCTTGAGGAAAGCTGAAAAAACGACCTACAGAGAGAAATGATTCAGCCTTTTTGAATCTACATTTCCCCTATATTTCTGCTCATCGCTTCTTTATTACAAAGGACACCGGCGTGAAAACATGTTCTTCAAGGATTCATCTGCGTCTCTGCTGTTTTATTCCCTACCTGAATAATAATTTCTTGTTTGTGCATTCACAGCTGGTTGCTATGGTAGTTATTATGTCCTTGCTATCTCACTTGCACATCACAATGGCTGTAGAAGGAATAAGAATCTGGTTCAAGGAGAAGGTGGATCCCCCTCTAGGCTCAAGCAAAGGTCCACCCATGGAACTGCATCAAGAGTACCCAAAGAGTGAAGGGGGTTTATGGCGTATATTCAAATGAATGAGATTATCCAGGATTACAAGAGCAGACATGGAAGATAAAGCCTGCTGTCACCACAGGCAAGGTGAACAGCGTGCCAACTCTGACAGGGGGTGTGGACAAAACAGACTCGGTACAAAGCCCCTCCAAGTGAGGAGGATTATGGCATGGTTCCTGAGAATACCCCCCCCTTTAAAAAGGAATAGAATTTAGAGAAATGCATCTTAGCACCAAGCATCAAAACTCTAGTGAGATGAGGGAGTATCCCCTGTTAATTGCAGAAAACACCTTATTCACAGAGCAATACTAGAGAGAGAGAGAGAGAGAGAAGGAGGAGGAGGAAGGAGGATGGCAAGAGGAAGGGAAACTTCTGTGGCTAGAATTTCTTACATACTGTAATGCCACCCATGATTTGCATAGCAATTTGGAAGGCTCCAGGATAGCCAGCCAGAATAGATAGCTAAATTCTTAAACCTTGGTTTTATATTATTATAGTTGTCATAAAGTATTTTTACACTTTTTATCAGTTTTACATTGATCACTGCAATGCACGCCAGTTTTTAAAATTTCCAGCCAATGTATATCAAATTGTACTTTGCTCTATTCTATTTTATCTTATGTTTGGCTTGATGCCGTAACAATAAACCTTTAAAACTCCAGGACCAAACCACTGAGATGTAGAGATGTGCCCCTTTCTGCTGTAAAAGCTTGTCGTCACTCGACTTTTCAGTCTGCTCCAGGGAAGATCTTCCCACGGCTTCAGAACCTCTGCCCTAGTGTTTACAATAAAAGGGGGAAATGGGCCACCCTTTTAATCCTGGTGGGTTGGCAAAACCAAAAGTCCAGAGGAAAATCACAAACTTTGAACTGGTTTAAATTCAACTTTTCATGCTTAAAGTGTAGAAGACAAAGGTGTCAGTTGCTGTTTTCCCTGCAGCTAAGGGAACATTTTGCAAACAAGAACCAAAAATGTTTTTTTGATTGTTCTGTGACCAACTGTTCCCTCTGTACGGTTGGAGAATTTCAGACCTCATCAGAGAATATTCACAGAAACATTCTCAAGCCCTGACTTCACCCACTAATAGGGCAGATAATCTGGGGCACCACGGTAGGCCTAATCAAATGTATTTTAACGTCATTTCAGGAGACCATGGGGTTGCCCTGCAATCCTTCTTGTGCTTCTCTCTTAGGCAATCACATCATTCCTTCTCCAGTATGAAGTGATATTTTACTTTTATTCAATATTTACCAAATGGAGTATTTTTTTGAAATTTCCTGCAACTCAAACAGCAGGGTCAAAAGGGCTAAATCCAATGGTTATGTCCAACCAGAATAAACCCATTGAATCAAACACACACATACACATACCATTCAATCTGTGGGTTTATGCTACTTGGGAATAATAACTGGCTTTAGCTCTTAACATAAATTTGTATTGAGACAAATCATGTCAGAGCGAGGAAAAGTCTCTGGAGACGCCAGTGCAGGCAACGTCTTTTATACCTGCAGGTTTTGGGCTGCAGCTTCTAAGAGCTCCCTCCTTAATGCCCCCATTTAGATAATGCATTATATCATGTCATGTCAGATCAGATCCCATTCAATTCATGACTGCTTTTCTCTCCTAGGTTGTGTTTTGTGAAAAGAGATGATAGGGAATGAGAACAAATTATTATGAATTGCTAGGATATAAATACACACCATGATTCCAGTGACATCACAAACCACTCAAGCTGTGCTCTGGCAGTTTATAACAATTGTTTCCAGAACATCTCTCAGCGTGAGTATTTATAGCCTTATTCACTTCTTTCCCCTTCCTCAATATGCATGAGGTACACACAAGGTTCTCCCCCCTCTTTAAAAATGGAATTTGAAATCCTCCTTTGATTTCTTCCCTGGGTTTTGATGTTCCAAATTATATCCCTTCGTACAGTGGTATCAATTGGTGAGATAGGAAGTGCAACCCCTTAAGTGTCATAAAATACTATTGTGGATGGCACGGTGGCTCCATCAAGGCAAATCCGTGTGTCAGTATGCCATAGGATTAATTTTTTTGCTCTCCTCCTACTGTCTGGGCCATATGTACTAACCAGATTAAGCTGCAGTGACTTCAGCAAAGAGAAGGGAAGACATCCATGAAAATATATAGGGATAGTTGCCTGGCAACCGTTTGTGCACATCATTTTGACTCTCCCACCCACTCTTTCTCTTTCCTAGAATAGAGCCTCCTGTGGAGTATAAAATGTAGGTGGCGGGGACAAGGAGACAAGATGTTGTGTAGCATCTAGGTGTGTCAGCAGCATCTTGTGCGGGAAGAGTTTAGGCTGCTCTACTAGTTGAACTGCTATCCTGCTTGGAATGTTCTTCATTCTTTATAAAGGAAGGAAGGAAGGAAGGAAGGAAGGACAGACCATATTATCTAGTCTAATAAGGAACAGACTGAAGCTTTTTGGCAACCTGCATAGGAGACCACCAGACAGGGCTAGGAAAGAATTCTGCTTAAAATTCTGGAGAGCTGGTGCAAATTGCTAGTGAGCTAGCTGGGCCAATGGGGACCAGAATAAAGAAAAAATGCTATTTCTCTTACCAAGGAAAAAGAGAAGGCAGAAGGTCAGTTTACTGCACACTCTTTATAGTCCCCAAAGCACTTACAAATAATAAGCTACTAGTAATTAAGCTCTTACTAAGCATAAGAGATAGCTCATCTACCCTAGATGGGTGCCTCGGAATGATGCTAGTGTGAATCATGATCCCTTTTCCCCATAAATCCAGATCCATTCACTCCAAGTGTCTGTATCTTTTAGTCTTCTTTGAATGTGGTCCAGATTCTTCCAAACTGAATTTCTACATCAGAACATGCCCCCTTCCTTACCTCTCCTATCTTCCCTCCTGTCCCCTCCCCATTCATCATGCATCCTCCACCCCCTTATTGCACTAAGTGTATGGGGAAAGCAGCAGGCATTAGCATTCTCCTTCTGCCCACAACCACACAAAAATCATGTTCTCTTTGTACCTATACGATCAAGGGGGGGGGGGATGAGGAACCACACATGCCATATGCTTGGGGCAACCCCACCCATTTTTTTTATTGTTGCTTTGTTCAAAGTATAAAATAAAGCAGCCTAAAAATCGCTGATAAAAACATGATAACCGAGTCTCATTATAGCCAAAGACAAGTCTCATATTTTAGCATTTTTATTAAAGCTTTTTAAATTACTGAATGTCTGGTATATTCAATACCAGCCTAAGTGATTTATATTAGTCTATCCCCAGATCCTCCATCTAATAAATAACTTGGCAATCTCCTAACCCATAAATATCCCCAGCCCAGGCAAAAAAGCAATTAAAGCCAAGGTTTTTTCTTTTCTTTTTTTCTTTTTCTTTTTTTAAAGATGCTGTTTCTTAACACTTCAGTCTGCAGTGTCATTGGTTGCTTTGCTTGGGTTATTTCATGCCACTTATTCTGGAATGCAACCAGAAAAGGGGGGGGGAGGTGAGGAAGGAGGGAGAAATGGGTTACAGCCCACCACCAGATCTGGAATTTATGTTCTGGCTCCAATTTAGAATCAAGGCAGATACCAAATAATTTTTCGATGTTAAACATGTCACAATGATGCAGAGATGTTACCCAGGAAAACATTATTTCCAGCAACAAGTGTTTTTTGGGGCCGCCTGAGATAGCTTAGGCTGCTAAAATATTGTTTAAAAGCACTTCAGGAAATAATGGAGCAAAAAAAAATGTTTCAAATGCTGCAGCGTTAACCACTGAGACAGCAGACTAAAACATTATTAAAGGCTCCCAGGTTGCCAGTCCAGAATATATTTCAGGTTAATAAGGTTCACTTTCAAGTTGAGTAAAGGACACTTATATTTTATTGGGAGCAGGGTAAAGGAGTGAGGAGGGTGGGTGGAAGGAGGAGGGAAAGGTGGGTGAACGTCCAGAAACATAAACCAACCAAATGATCTTGGTGTTCACTGGAAACTTGATCTGTGTTATCTTTATAGATGGGGTAGACTGTCAAAAGAGAGGCAGGCAGATGAGTGCGCAACACTGAACAATAAAAGCAAAGTGTGCTATTTATGTACCAACCCATAACACTTAAGACACATTCTGGGTGGTTTGCAATTTAACTGCGTAGGCTACACATGGTGCCTTTTTCAGGGAGCAAGGATGGGAAGGTAAGTTAACCTTGAGCTAACTACCTGACCCCATCAGGATTGGGCTCATAATGTGAGCAGAGTCTTGACTACAGTACTGCAGTTTAACTACTATGCCACAAAGTTACTAGGGGATAAAGCTCCACAAAGCACTTCTATACAGCACAGACCTGCAAATAGCCATTTGGGCACCAAGGGGGCACAGCACCATTTCCCACCCATACTGCCTAAAGACAGGTGTGAACCACCCGAAAGATGAAGAAGCATGGAGTTTCACACACACACACACACACACACACACACAAAAGAGGGGACTTGTGCTTTCTAGTAAAAAATGTAGGAAGAAGGGAATGCCTAGGGCAGTGTGTGTGTGTGTGTGTGTGTGTGTGTGTGTGTGCTTTTGTGTTTTCTGTTAATTTCCCTAATACTCACTAATAGGGAGTAGAGATGGGCACGAAACAAAAAAAATTGTTCCATTATTCGTTATTCATTTTGTTATGTAACAAAACGAATAATGAAAATTGTGATGAAATTGGAACAAACCAAACAGAACCATGAAAATTAGCTTCGTTACGTTTTTGTTAATGGCGACGCACAATGAAATGAACTGTTTTTAAATGTTAAAAAAGTCCTGAATAGGCATGGGCACGGAGCGGCGAAATTCTCGTTTCCGTTACCGTTTGTCGTTTCCGTTACATAACGGATAACGGTAACGAGAATTACTCCGCTCCAGCTTGAACCCGACCCCATAAAGATAAATTGGGTCTGATTTTCCATCGTCATTCATGGCATCGCGGTTAACGGTGATCGCACGATGCCAAGCAAGCAGCACATAAAATTTTTTTTAAATAAAAAAAACCCAATTCCCGGCCAAAAAAGCAGGCGAAAATATGCCTGCCTGAGTGAGGGCACCTACCAGAGAGGGGTGGTTTCTGGAGGGGTCCCTGGCCTCCCCCCTCTCCTGTCCTGGGCTGCTGGACTGGTACCAGGCTGGGGGGGGATCCTTGTCGTCTCCATTTGCCATGCGGTGGGGGGGGATCCAAAATGGCGACCACAATATTTATTTTTAAATCGTGGTCCCAAAACCCACCAAAGCACCACAGAAACATTTGAAAATTAGGTATTTTAAATGCCTGATTTTTTATAGCAGCAGCAGTTGGTTTTTCTTGCAATAAAACGTCTCCATTGATTTTATTTTATTTTTATTTTTATTTTTATTTTTTTACACCTGCGCAATGATGGGCTGGCCATGGGATGGGACCATGCAAATTTTTGGAGCCATTCCACCAATCGCATGGCCAGGTTTTGACTGAGACTTCTGGATGTGCCAGAGGGCATAAAAAGCCCACTAACCCTAACCCTAACCCTAACCCTAACCCTAACCCATACGCCAGTACACTCTCCTTCTTAGTGGGTCAGAGGCACCCAGAGGTGCAGCCCACTAACCCACCCTAACCTTAACCGTAACCCTAAGCCTAGCCCTAACCCTAACCCCAATCCTAACCCAGATCCGTACGCAAGTACTCTTCCCTTCTTAGTGGGTCAGAGGCACCCAGAGAGGTGCCTCCCACAGCCCACTATCCCCTATCCCATTCCCTAACCTGTATGTCAGTACGCTAGTACGCTCCCCTTCTTAGTGAGTCAGAGGCACCCAGAGAGAGAGGTGTCTCTGCTATTTACCCCCCACCCTAACATAATGTAATGTATGGTACGTGGCGGCTTTGTGTTATGCTTCCCTTCCATTCTTAGTCTGTCAGACGTCAGAGGCACCCAGAGAGGTGCCTCCCAGAGCCCACTTACCCCAACCCAAACAACAAACGACAAACGGAAATGAGAAATTTTTGAAAATTTCCGCGACAAATGGAAACAACCCAAAACAGACCCGCCCCGACAAACGACAATTCGAAATGTATTTTTTTCTGGTTGTGCCTATCTCTAGTCCTGAATATCTGTAAAAACCCAGGAATAATTATTTATTCTGCCTGATAATACCTACCAGGGGGGTGGGGTACTTAAAATGTGCATTTATGTCTTTTCTCCGATCTCTGTATTTTTTTTCCTTTAAGGGGAGTTAGGGGACATCAACCCAGAATGGCTCCCAGATGCCTAATATTGATTTCTTGGGTATTAAAACACCCTGGACATCTGTAAAAATGCAGCGATAATTATTTGAAATTATTACCTACCAGGGGATTGCGGTCCTTAAAACGTTTGTTTTTGTCTTTCTCCCATCGCAATGTATTTTTTCTGTTCCTTTAAGGAGGACACAAAATGGATTCCAGCCACAAGATGGATGCAAGCCATGCGATGGGATCAAGTAAATTCTTGGACAATTTCAACCAATAGCATGCCCAGGTTGCAGACTGGGTAGTGTGGCAGCCACAGAGGGCATAAAAAGCTTTGGCAGCCCCCGCCCTCCTTGCAGTCTGCGGTGGGAATTAGGGTGGGATTGCTGTCTCTGCGACTCGTTACTTTAGGCCAGCCAGGCAGGTGTGTGTCTCTGTGTCCCTGCTGGCTGCAGCCTGGCTCTTAGGGGAGAGAAAGAAGAGATTTCTCTTGCAGCTCCCTATGTGCGTGCGTACCTCTAGGTGAGTACCCTCCCCTGCCCCGCAGTGCAGTCACTCTGTGGCTGCCTTACACCCTGGGCAACGCCGGCCGCTGCATTTGCAGCCTCCCTGCGTACCTAGTCTATACTGTGTCTCTGCCAGCATCATTTTTTTAGTGTTTTCCTTCTGGTCTGGGGTGTTTGAGGACATCCGCGTGCAGAAATGCTTTAAGTCGCGCAAAAAGCGGGTAAAAATGAAAAACGAAAAATGAAAAAACAAAATGATTTTTTTTCAAAAAAATTCACAAAAAATGGAAACGAACCGAAATGGACCCGCAATGAAAAACAAAAAACCGAAATGTAATTTTTTCGATTCGTGCCCATCTCTAATAGGGAGAGGCATTTTGTAGGGATGCTCTTTTTCTGTTTAAAACAAATACCAAAATACATAATAGACTCTCTTTTGAAATCAATACATACAAACAGGTATATTTTTTCCTCTACAAAAAAGGTTCATGAAATTTTGTGTTTCATGTTCTCTCTTTCATGTAACCTTTGGTGCTCCTTCATCTGTTGTTTGTCACATTTCCTGGTAATTTTTTCATCCAATAGCATCACAAGGGTTGTCAGCATCTGATTAGAATGTTCAGGTAAAATCTGAATCTGTAAAAGGGCCTGGAGCAGATTCAGAGCCTTCTTTGATTCAGTGTTTACTTGTGTCGCTGCTGCATGCAGAGCTTCTAGTATCCTCAATCTTGAGTTACTGCCAATCAGCCAGCTGCGTGCCTGGCTACTGATCATGCTTCCATCTTGCCTCCCTTTTCTGCCCTTTTGGGTCCCTCTCATTTATTTGGATTATTTCTGCAGCTACCAGAGGGATGGTTTCCTTACTTACTTTCAGCACCTGAGACCTTTGGAGTTTGCAGGTTCTTTGAAAGGTCCCATATACTTCCATCTTTTGGTGGCTCACCCGCATCATAGGGTGGGATCACAGAGGCATATAATACATATTTTGGACTTCTTGTGGCATGGTCCAATGCCAACCATTTCCTGAGGATTATATGACTTCAGTGGCACAGAGTGTGTTGCTAGGACCTGGGGCAAGGCACCCTCCAACTACCAACTCTTGCCTCCACACTCCCGACCATTTTCTAAGGGCTCTTGCCAAGCTGTCAATTTCTAGACCCTTTTAAACCTGGGCCAGTCATCGCCACCCCCACCCCCATGGTGCTGACTGGGCCAGGTTTAAAGGGCTCCATCCATTGACAGCTCGGCAGGAGCCCTTTAAAATGGTTCCCGGGGTCCTGGGCACCAAATCTGGTGCCTCTAGGACCCAGGGGAGCCATTTCATTTTGTTTCATTTCATTTCGTACAATTTTTTAAAAAACAAATAGTAAGAAACAAAACAAAACAAAACAAAATGGGTGTGAGGAAGAAACAAGACAAAATGAAACATTATTTTTCCGTTTCATGCCCCTCCCTACTCCCTACAAAACTACTATTTTGGATATGATAAGACACACTGTTTACTTGCTCTCTGACTGCACACGTTGCCTCTACGGAGGATCTGCTGTCTTGCACATCTTCAAACCAACAAGATATTTTCCCCACACACAGAAAAGTAATTTATGATCTGAAACCCCAGAGCAAGGATGGGGTGAGGGGGAAAAGCCATAGATGACTGCTACTTGAATGGGAATGAATGTCTCCTAGCCTCTTTGCCTTTCAAAGCAAGCAGCTGTTTCACACCCATCCAGATCAGTTTATGAATTCCATTCCCTGTCTCGCTCTTTTTAATTATTGCCACAGTCCCTCCTGGTGCCCAAATCCTCCAAACAATCTCGACAACAATCCATAATTCCGGCTTCTGCCTTTTAAATTAAATAAATAAAAGCCTTTGAGGGAAATTAAAACTCTGCTGGACCCATTCCAGGAAGGAGGTGAGAACCTTCCTCTAAGGCCAAAACAGCCCCTTTCGAAAGCATCTCAGAAGGTATCCAGAAATATGCCCCAAAGATGCATGACACAGATCCCAATTCTCCTTGTAAAAGGAGTAGCAGCTCAAAATGAAACAGCAGACGTCAAGCTTATTTCTGCTGAAAGGCAAACCAGACATGCCCTGGAGCTGGAAGGATGTAAATTTTTGCTTGTCTCCTCCTTGCACATAAGAACGAGAGACGGGATTTTCTGTGGGCACCCGACATCGCTCCTTCATAGCAACTTGTATACAGGTTAAATTCCTGAATTGGCACTTTGCAAAAATATTAGTGGGTTTTGAATTGCAGTTTGGGCACTCGGTCTCTAAAAGGTTCACTATCACTGTCCTAAGGTGTTCCAAGAAGCTTCCATATTTCCCAGAAGACTTTTTGTGCAACTAATGACCAACATTCTGTTCAGCGTTGATGCCAAGGCACAGTTCCAACTACAGAAGCTGTCCGGGTGCTCTAACAAGGCATTGGCTCTATATGGCCAATATAATTATATGTTCTTAACTTGAGTATGTCTTAAATGTTCTGGGCTGTATATTGTCCCTCATTATTGTAAACCACCTTGGGTCCTTTTCCAAGGAGAAATGTGTGGTAGCATATTCAAAATAAATAAATAAATAAATAAATAAATAAATAAATAAATAAATAAATAAATAAATAAAACTGGTGTCTTATCAAACTGTAGCAGAAACATCCACAAATACCTCCCCCCCCCCGGTGTGTGTAAATGCTGAACAGGATGTTGCCCATTGTGAATCGGAGAAATAATGCAAGCTGCAACAAACTAGAATAGCCACTGTTGCCTTTCACAGACTTCTAACCAGCAGAAGCTCTGGATAGGTTGTTTGTATCTCTGCCTGGGCATTCAATGCTTGTTGTAGGTGTATTTTGCATCTCCAAAGGAAACAATTTGAGTTTCGTATAAGGTCATTTCATGCAAGCTTTAGACCAGTGGTTCTCAACCTGTGCGGCCCCAGATGTTCCAGGACTGCAATTCCCAGAAGTCTTCAGCACTAGCTGAGCTGCCCAGGAATTCAGGGAGTTGCAGTCCACGAACATCTGGGGACCCACAGGTTGAGAACCACTGCTTTAGACAAACTGATAAAGAGAATAGGTATTCTTCTCTTGGTCTTAAAATGAAGGCAAGGAATTTTGCAGGGCTTGAAAGTTCCTGGCTGAGACATTTCAGCATGGAGTCCCCATTAATCAGCTTACCTCAAAAAACTTATATTCAAACTCATATAACACTGATTATCTCTTTAAAAATCAGTCTCCCTCCAAAACCAACGCATTCCAATGAAACAAAGAAGTAAAGCAAAACTATGTTTCCAAGCCAACCATGTTCCTTAAACAAAGTTAAGTCCTTAACCATTTGGGGCTGCTCTTATTTGTCGGGGCCTCTCTCCATCAGAACACCAGCCAGCATCACACACTCACCAGAGGCCTTGCTTATCTAGGTTGCATCATCAAGGGAGGCTAAAAAGAAACTCACCAGGAATCAACTCAACTGTAGTCCCCACCTTATGGAATGGGCTCTGGATGGAAATTCATTAGGCCTCCTCCCGCCAATCATTTAAGAAGATGCTTAAAATGCAAAAGTTTTGTGAGGCTTCTCTAAGGATAGCCTCTGGTAGGTTATTTCAATAGGCACTCCTGCAGTCCATCATCACTTGGGGTTTCTTTAGTTATTGTATTTCTGTTCTTAATTTTTGTTGGTGTTTGGGTTATGGTTGTTGTGTGAAAAATGCTTAGAGTAGTGTTGTACACCAAACCATCAGTAAGTAAAAGTAAGTAAATAAAAGCTGAGTTTTCAGATCCTGCACCCTTCTTTACCACCCAGGTCAACATGTTACAGCTCTTTTTGTTACTTATATTTTAAAATGCAAGGCTATGAGTTTCAAATACCTTGGGGAACTACAACCCATGCCAATTTCTCAATGGTATGGAAGATGACCAGGGTTACCTTGGTGACTCCTGGCTCAAATTATTTCCTCTTATTTTATAAATGGAGAGTATCTGTGTCTAAACTTGGGACAGGAATAAAACAGGGTAAGAAACTTCCAAATGATCACCATAGCAACTGTATGAAATCAGCCCAACACCTCAAGGCTATTTTCACTACTTGAATATTTTATAGCCAGTCATGAGATTTCTTGAGTTTTGAACAACATGTTGTGACATATGCAAATTATTACCAAGACACAGGAAACACACACACACACACACACACACACACACACACACACACGTGTGTGTGTGCCTGCATGCAAGTGCCCATAATATAAACTGACAAAGCTGCCATGTCAATTTAATTGATGACAGGGAAGGAGAGATACCTAATGCAACTCACAATGAGGGCATACTCCGAGGGTGACTACACAGGCTTTTTAGCCTTCTGTCTGAAGGGCTTTAGGGCTCTGTCTTAAATGGCAGTCAGATGGCATATTTGCTAAGGTACACCAGCCCATTCCTTGGACAATCCTACTTGCACTTTTCTAGTCCCGGTCAAGAACCTTCTATTTTTTTGATGCAGTTAGGACTGCTCTGGTTTGGATCAGTTCTGGCGCATGTGATTGCTGGAAGTGATCCAAACAAAGTCTTCCTCCTCTTTCAATTTCCCAATATTGCAAAGTGGCTCAATAAGTGAGCAACTTCAGGCCGCTGCCTCCGCCGCCATCACCGCCGTCATCGCCTGCCCCTCCCACTGCTGCCGCCGATTACCCTGACCCCGCTGCCCCATTGCCCTTGCTGCATTCACCCCCACCCCCCTGCTGCCACCGATCTCGACCCTCACCGCCACCGCCTTCCCCATCACCAAGTTTGGGCACTTGGTGCCAAGAAGGTTCACCATCCCTGCAATAGTAAGTTACAACTAGAGCAGGAGCATGGAGCCACTAGGGGGTTGGGGAAATAAATAATATCTATATAATTCCATTGAGCCAATTGGTCTACTCTAGTTCCTACTGGATTTCAGCCAGTTGACACATGGACCATTGTGTATGGCTAGATCAGTAGAAGCCAAGCCGCAAAAGGGGATGTTTGCAAACCAGGTAATTGGAGCTGTGGAATCCAGGCTTCAGAAGGGGAGGGCAGAGGCTCCATGGAGACCTCTTTGCAAACAAAGTAATTTTTGACTGGGGAATCTTGGCTGCAAAAGGGGAGGGGTGGGGAGAGGCTCCCTGGAGGAAGCCTCTTTGCAAACCGAGTGATTGGAACTGTGGAATCCCGGCTGCAGCACGAGATGGGAGAGGCTCCATGCAGGTATATCTCTAAATGAAAATATGTGATATATATGTAGGGGGACTGCTGTATTCGCTATAAGACGCACAGACATTTCCCCTGACTTTTGAGGGTGGGAAAGTGCATCTTATAGGGCAAAAAAATGGTATTTGTCATTGTCATGTACCATCATGTCACTTTCATGTTATGGTGATCCCAGGATGGTTTTCAATCTATATGAGATACTTAAGAAGTAGGTTGCATTAGTACTGCCTCCCAGTGAGTTTTGTTGGCCAAGCAAGAATTTGAACCCAAGTCTCTTGAATCCTAGCCTATCACTCTATCCAATATATCATACCAGCTCCATATTTTTCATTAGCATGTTTTTGTTTTTGTCATGAAAAAGTCAACATCTTTTGTTGCATGTTACACTGCTTCTTCCTCTAGGATTGACAAAAGAATGCCATAATACTTGAAGGAATCCTGTCTAAAAATGACCCCCAAATGCCCTTGAAACTTAACATCACAGAGTAACTAGATAATGTTTCTCATTAAATCAGTAAAAATAGCTTTGTTCTCATTCATTCTGTTACTCATGAAGTGTGACTTTCCTAGAACCTTGTTGCATCTTCCCAAATGTTACTAATTGTAATGCATCTACCTAATTGTTCCATGCCACTCTGAATTTGTGGGTTTGGTTAAATCTTCAGCAGAGCTAGTGTTTCTGCATATTTAGTAAAACAGCTTTAAAAGATAGATAGAAGGAAGGAAGGAACAAACGAAGGAAGGAAGGAAGGAAGGAACTAACAAACTAACTAACTAACTAACTAACTAACTAACGAACAATGGAACGAAGGAACGAACAAAAGTTATTGGATCAAGATGGAGATCTTCAAATCCTGTTGATGCATACTGGATTACCTAATATCAAATTATCATACAGAATGTTACTGCTGATCATTCAAGGAAAGATGAAGGGGGATAGAAGTGCAGGAAGGAGAAGCATTTATCAGCGGAAGAACCAAGGAGATCAGATATGATGTAACTCAAAATAATTGCTCAGAACTGGCATATCCAGGGTCATTATGACATACTGCACTAGTCTTTCTTTCTTTCTTTCTTTCTTTCTTTCTTTCCTGCAATCATCAAGTATTGGGTAGCTTAGGTAGCTTCATGATCTGGAAAACAACCATTCAGAAAATCAACATTTCAAGCTCTCTCCCATTCAACTTCTGCAGGGAGATGAATAAGAAGTTACAGAGTGTGGTTAAGGTGCTAGATCCTCTCCTGTAATGTATAAAATGATACCAAAGACGATAATGCTTCTGGGGATCTGTGCAATAAATTTCCCTCACCTCTGCTAAGTTGCTCCAGTCCAGCTTTATGGGATTAAACACAAGGCGTTTTAAGCAGACAGCATGATCTATGAAGACTGCCTTAAGCTCTGGCACTGCTTACACTAAAAATTAAATAGTACTAGATCAGACAAATCCCACTTTAATAACTAAATTTCTATTGTTTTCATAGAGATTTTGTAATTCTGAAGATGGCCAAAGGGAAGTTTGCACAGCCAATGTACATAGTTATCTTGTGGCAAGTTACACCAGAAAACCTTACTGTTTGTTTTTGTTTACAGACTCTTCCTGATTAATGATGCTTGGTTTATTTATTTATTTTTATTTAACATATTTTACCCCATGGACTTCTACAACACTGGATCTTCGGCTTGAATACAGAGATGAGCATCGTCCCTAGAGTCGGACATGACTAGCACAAATGTGCAGGAGGAGCCTTTACCTTTACCTTTACTGCACTTTGCTCCTTAAAAAAGGACCTAAGGTGACTTATCTCAGTACTGTATAAGACAATGTTTAAAAGCTAAATTCAGGATATGTACAAATATTTTAAAGAGCCAAGCAAATGCCACACTAAGCAGCAATCAAATTTCAAGCAACGAGACACAAGTTCATTTGAAGATAAGCGGGATATAAATGCAAAAATAAATAAATAAATAAATAAAACAATGAATTTTAAAAATATGCTGTCATGCATGCAACCAGTCATTAAGGTAAAGCCTTCTTGAAGAGAAAGGACTTTGCTCACAAAAGGACATCAAAGATGGGCCCAGCCAGGCTTCCAGTGGGAGGGAATTCCAGAGTCTGGGAACAGCAACAGAGAAGACCCTCTCCAATATCACCACCAAACACAACTGTGAAAGTGGCTGGACCAAGTAAAGACCTCTGATGAGCTTAAGACCCAAGTGTTCTCATAAAGGGAGAACTACAATCATTTTCCAATCAGGAGCTTGAGAAATGGCAATCCTATTTGGGGTAGATGATGTTCAGACACACAGCATTGCCCAGCACAACATTACCGGAGCTCCAACCAATATACTGCCCCAGGACCACATGAAACTCTAGACTCCCCACCACCTACATATCGTCAACAGGAAAAAACAATGCACACCAAATTTTGCTTGTACTTATATGAGAAGAGGGAGTACAGTCATATATAGATTTTAGCTCTTGCAACAATAAACACAAAAGAGTTTAGTAGCTCTTTGAAGACGAATACCATTTTTGGGGTGGACAAGCTTTTGTGGACTGCACAATAGTCTGAAAGTAAATGGCAATTTTTTAAAAAAATGCACATGCCACTATTCAATTCCTCAACTCAGTTGGCCCATTAACAGACAGAACTTTAATGCATCCACACTTATGTAAGCTTTGCTGATTCAATAAGGCTATTATAGCTGTGATTGACCACTGATTTTATTTTATTTTATTTTATTTTATTTTTGGTATTCTGTTGTTTTTAGCCACCTATACCAGTGTTCTTGATTAAAACTGGCACCATGTAGCCTGGTTCCAGGTGGATGTCTTTAAAAAATGACAGCAGCAACAAAATGATGACACTGAAATGCTAGGAGTCAATCCTGGGGCTTTCTCCCTGTGAGTTCCTACTGGGTTATATACGTCGTTCCTCTCATGGAGATGCAACAGAGGGGGGAGCAGGGTGAGGAAAGTAAAGAGAAATAATGGGATAATATATAGTACATTCTTTTCAGTTACTTGCACTTAGGTATCGTTGAGGTACAAGATACCCAGGTATTTAATTAATAGGGGGATGTTGTGCAAGGAATAGATGGAAGACAGAGAAAGAAGATAGAGAAGAGAAGGGAGAGGTCAGCATTCTAGGTGGCTTGAATCCATGAAAGTGACTGGTTTGGTTTGAGAGCCTAACTGGTTCCTCACAATAACAATATTCATCAACCGTCAAGCCATTCTTGGGGTTTAAGAAAGAAGGGATGTCAACAGCCATCATTCCTGGTCTCCGTGGATCTTTCTTGTTCCCTTCCCTGTTTCTCTCTTTGGCATTGTCAGAATGCAGAATCAAATCCCTAAGACTATGGCAAATAGGCTGTGCTTGAAAAACAAAATGAAAGAAGCCAGGAGGGAGATGGGGGGGGGGGACTTTTCAGGGTCACAGGACACATTTGTGGGAAGCTTTTATAGTAGCATTTAAGAGCAAGTGAGCAGTTACCATGGCGATAGGTAAAAAAGCTAATCCATTATTTGTAACCTTTAGATTTCCCAAAAGCATCCAGCTGGGTGGGCAATTGACATTTTTCTTTGTCTTCTAAAGCTCACCTGAGAAATTACAACAACAAATTAATAAAAAGAGGATGGAAAATTGCACCTGTCTCCTCATTTGTAAAGGAGCTTTATAAAGGGGATCTAAGAGGAACAAAGAAAGCCCTTTCAGATGGATTTTATTTTTATCCATGGAATCAACTCAACTAAATGCCAAGATGTTCTAAATAGCGGAGCTGAATGTAGAAGTCTGTGGATGATAAGGCCCCTTGCAAGTTGGTACTTCCTTAGAATACACAAGGAAGTGACTTGATAGAGTCTTGCAGTATGCAAAGCATGTACATTAGAAAGAGTCACTCATGGCTGGTTTATTTAACATGCAAAGAGATTTAGAAATGAAACAAGGGTGCCATATTTACTTTGAAATGTTCTTGTCCCAGAACAAAAGAGATTTCTTGGGACACCACAACATGGTGTCAAACACAAGGCAAGCCCCTATGGCATACTTTGTTTAACTTTGTTATTTTTATTTAGTTATATTCATTCCATGCTGCCTTTGTCCCAGGAAAGGGAGCCAAAGCCCGCAGATGAGGAGAAAGCAAGCTTACTAAAAAGGATACATGATTGCACTGAAAGCAATTAAAACTAAAAGTATTAAAAGAGTTGATAAAAACAATTGAGAATGTACATAACAATCACGATAATGCCAGCACTCAACATCAGTATGCTTCATCATTGCCCAATTGGTTGTTAAAAGGCTCGCCTTTAGCGGTCACCAGAAGGAAAAGAGGAAAGCGGCCCAACCTAACTTCCCCAACGAAGGGCATTTCAAACCCTGGGAGTAACCACCGAGAAAGTCCTCTTTTGTGTTCCCACCAAATGTCTTGTCAGTAGAGATGGGCACAACTTAGCGGTATTTTCGTTTTCGTTTTTGTTTTTTCGTTTTCATTACGTAACGAAACGAAAACGAAAAATGGTTCAAAAATGGACCGAAAACGGAAACGAAACGACTAATTTTGAGCCAATTTTCATTTTTCGTTACTGGAAAAACACATAATGGAGTTAAATGGGGAGAAACAAAAAAATTTTCGTTTTTGTTTTCGTTTTTTCGTTTTCGTTACGTAACGAAACGAAAACGAAAAATTTTGAAATTAGCTCACGAAAACGGAAACGAAACGAAACAGACCCTAGCCAAAAACGAAAACAAAAACGAAAATTTTTTTCTGAGTCGTGCCCATCTCTACTTGTCAGGGCAGTGGAACTCGTAGAAGGGTCTCTTGGGATGAACTACAGAACCAAGAGCTCTCATGACCTGCCCCAGTCAGCAGTGTGCTTGCATCATTTAGAACCAGCTGGTGTTTCTGAACTGGCTCCAAAGGCATATGGAACACCATGTACCAGTGGTAGCAAACCTTCAGCACTCCAGATGTTTTGGACCACAGCTCCCAGAATTCCGAGCCTAGATTGCCAATGACAAAAGACGGTGGGAGTTGTGGTCTAAAACATCTGGAGTGCTGAAGGTTCACCATATACTAATCTAAGCGGGGTACAACTAAGGTTTGCTTCACCATTGCCAAATCAGACACCTCCAGGCACGATATTTGGTATTAATTTTAGAACTGCACTTGATGTTGAGCTTTCAACCAATATGGTACAAGTAGTATCGTATGCCATGAGAGGGTAATGGCATGCTTTCCTCTCAACGGAGTCAGGCAATCAACTTCCAATTAAAACCAGTGCTCTCTCCCAACAACCAGTCAGAAAATAAACATGTGGAGTGAAGGAAAGCTGATGCCAGGGGAAAAAACAACAACTAATGTCCTTCATCTTTTAATCTTTCTCTGCTCATAATGCCTTGCTAGTACATCTTTTTTAAAAAATGTGCTCAAAACTTCTAAAATGGCAGTTGTCAGGCACCTGATCCGGAAGGAGAAAGTAGCAAGGAGCACTTGGAAATTAATGTTGTGCCTTTCCTTGCCCTTGTGTGTCCTTTTTTAAAAACAAAAAAATAAAAAATAGGGCAAGTAGGTTACTTTGTAGGAAAGGTTCCAGCAAGGAAATGGTGAAAGGAGATGGTTAAGTCTCCTGCATATTAATTGCAGCCCTCAGTTAGGTAGCCATGCCTACTTCAAAAAGGGCCTAAACACAGAACATAAAAGAGCCTTCTACACCATATCAAATGTTGTGACACAGCAGGCGTGCTTCTTTGTCAAGTGGCTGCTGACACGTCCAAGCCACCCAGCTCTGATGAATGCTGCTGCCTCTTGTTTCTTAAAGTTGTGTAAACAGAGTCGCTGGGAATTGACCATGGATGTTGTTCATCATCAGCTTTAGGTTTGCTGTAATGTATGTGTCAGGCTCTTACACAGTAGATTTCCCTAAGTGAGCTTCTGCAGAGGCATCAATTGGTCTCCTGCCTTATTAGAAGAGCTTCCTGGCTACACTGCTGGAGGATGGCTACAGAGGAGCATCACTCACTTGTGTGTTTTCTTGCAGAATCTGCTGCTCTGTGGCGCTGCCTTGACATATTTTTGCTTATATATGTTGCTTTAGATCTCACTGCCTTGTAGTCTTTGACAGTATGCATTATTCATATTCCAAGCTGAAGCAGTAGGTTTTGTTAGCACTCTGGCTTCTGCAGTTGTCCAACGGGAGCCCTATTGGAGTTTGATGCACACTAAGTACCAAGGCTCACACAGTGTGGGGTATTCAACTAGCATCACAAATAAAGGTAAGCCTTACCATGAACAGTCTAGGTCTCATGTACTCTTGTGAGTTTGGCAAAAGTAGAGTGGATTCAGATGGATAGAATTTATTGCTATTAGTACTGTGCATAGTTCTGGTCACCATACCACCAGAAGGATATGATGGAAATGGGAAAAGTGCAGCGGAGGGCAACCAGAACGATTCGGGGGCTAGAACACCTTCTGTACCATCTAAGGCTGCAACAGCTGGGCGTCCTCACTCTTGAACGACAGTGCCTAAGAGGTGACCTGACTGAAGTTAATAAAATCATACACGGTACAGAAAAGTAGATAAGGAAAAGCTGTTTTCCCTATTGCACAACACTAGAACTAGAGGGCACTCGATGAAAATTTTGGGTGCTAGATCTCAAACAAATAAGAGAAAAATACTTTTTCACCCAGATGATCACTGGTCTGTGGAACTCCCTGCCAGAAGAAGTGGTGACAGCTGTCAGCCTTGACAGCTTTAAGAAAGGATTAAACAAGTTCATGGAGAACAGGGGTATCAATGGCTCATTATGGATGCATAAGTACAACCTCTGGGTTGGAGGGATAGGCAGGATATATCTCAACGCCATTTGCAGGGAATCACAAGCAGGTGAAGACATCTGCTTGGGAATACCCTGAAGCAAATAGCGAGCCACTGTGTGAAACAGAATGCTGGACTGGATGGGCTGTGGCCTATTCCAGCAAGGCTGTTCTTATGTTCATATGTTCTTATAGATATGAAGAACAGCTAGTGGTGGAGAAGTTGTTGTTGTTGTTGTTCTTGTTCTTGTTGTTCTTGTTCTTGTTTAAAGGGAGAAAATGCTTTAGAGAAAGGCATAGTGGATAAGCCCATAGTGGATAAGCCCCAAATGGGACTTCGGTGCACTATGAACATCGTGGAATAGCATGGAAATATTAGGTTAAAAACCTCAAACTGCACAGTGAATAAGTGCAGGGACCTACAGAGCAGAATTAGCCTCAAGGCTCCCAACAGCAACCCCCACCCTATAGCTTGGTTAATCTTAACTGGCACTTACTGTCTCAATAATTCACTCAGAGACATTGGTAAGAAAAAAAGAATAAAAGGTTCCATTTACTCACAGTTCATAGAGTAAAGCAAACAACATTCTGGAAAACATATTAATTGGTTACACAAACAGAACACAATTGATTACCTAACTTCATGACTGACTTAGTACAGTGCCTAGGTTAAAGAACACTGGCTACTGACAGACATTGCTCTATCTTCAGACTCTCGAGAACTCTTGAGTAGAGAAGTGTGGCCTGCCTCAAAATTCTATGGCAATGAAAGAACAACTGGCCGTTACTGGGTTGACTAACATTAACCCCTGTCCAGAAAGTTTCCTCCCAGCCAAAAACTCCTAAAGGCACTATACAAGGGTGCAATAATTACAAGTAGACATGGGCACGACTCAGCGAAATTTTCATTTTCATTTTCTTTTTTCATTTCGTTACGCAACGAAAACGAAAACGAAAACGAATTTTTTTTTCAAAAACCCCAACGAAAATGGAAACGAACCGAAAAACTTTGCTGTTTTTCGTTTTCGTTGCGGCGAATGCATTGAACTGAAAAGAATGCTAACGAAACAGAAATTTTTCGTTATCGTTTTCGTTTTTTGTTTTGTTATGCAACGAAAACGAAAACGGAAATGGAAAATTTGCAAAAAAAAACCCCAACGAAAACGGAAATGAACCGAAATGGACCCCTCAACGACCAAACGACAAATGAAACACAATTTTTTTGAGTCGTGCCCATCTCTCATCACAAGAGATAATACAGTTCTGGTTACCAAAAGCTGAGAATGAACAACCCGGGAAGAGCGTGCTATTTCCACCTTCTTCTGCTTGTAATTTGGTTTGGGACATTTGGTAAGCTCCTTTCTGAGGCAGCATTCTGATGTAGATCCAGCATGGGGAAAACAGCAGTTTCCCTGTTGTCCACCATCAGTCCCTCCCTACATGGCCCAGTTTAGCATGGGCAATGTGTAATATTGGAACCACAGGAAAACACTGTCTGGTGGGACACAGTTTCTCTGTACACAAACTAGTTATAAACACCAAATGGATTGTCCAACTTAATGCTATCCAGTTTACTTGATTCCCTACTCTTACATGCTATCAGAAGTGGTTGTGGAAGACACTGTAGCTTTGGAACAGAAAAGTAATTCCTGATGTAGCGGTGAGGCTAAAGACAATATCCTGCCATGCATAATAATGTAAAAGTTTTGGAGAAGATAGCTATGTTAGTCTGTGCAAGTATTCCAGGCAAAAATCAAAGAAAAATAAAACAAAAGGAAAAAACAAAGGGTATTTGTACACGACCCCTAAACTCCGCCACAAATGGCTTCCAGCTCCGGAGCTTAAATTTGTTTCCCCACCAGCTCTGGAGTTTACAGATAATTAAGTGCGACCACGCCCACCTAAGTGCATCCCAGCACACTTTTCAGGTACCTGCTCTCCTGGAACAGTCACATGGTTGAAAATGCGGTCCGTGTGTCCCCACTGGTGCAGTTTAAAGAACCACATATTTTGTCTCCCCATGAGCGGGAACCGCAACACCGCACAATGAAAAGGTTTTGATGCAGATTTTCCATGTCCCCACGGACTCAAGTACTGGTTAAAAAGCCACATTGTAACTGAGACAAGCTTTGTAACACCCGAAGACCAGGTACTGTACTTGTAAAACTCGTTGGGTCATGCTTAAGTGGTCATGCTTGCATTTTTCGCCTTTAATAAAATTGTGTCCCCAGAGTCTGCTGGCTGTGGGGACACAATTTTATTAACCGCACCTTTGAGCAGTTTGAAGCGGTTTTTACGGGTCTTAGGATAGCAGCCTGTTACCAACAAAGCCAGCTTCTACCACAAGACCCTGCAAATCCCTTTCTTCCCATCATCTCTTAAACTTTCCCACTCCCTTAATCTCAAATGAACTCCCCGCCTCTACCTCTTCATCTTCTCCCTCCCCTATCCATCTTCACCCAGATCTGGTTTCTGTCTCTTTAGGAATTTTCACAACAGAGCCTGCATGCAAATATACCTACATACAGTAGGACCCCAGTATCCGCTGGGGATTGGTTCCAGGCCTTCCCGTGGATAATGAAAACTGTGTATAAGAGAGAACACCAAAAGCCCCAAAACTTCCAATTTTGTGACAGTAGATTGCTTTATGGCTGCTGTTTGTGACAGTAGCTTACTTTGCGGCTGCTGAATTATTTATTTAATTTTCCCACTGCCATCCGTGGATAACTGAATCATTGGATAACGAATCAGTGGATATGAGGGTCCTACTATACAACAGCCAATGAATATTTGATATGAAATGTATATCCCATTACATATTATATATGCTGCCTCATGTCTGAAGAAGTGGATGTGTCCACGAAATGTTACATTAAAATATGAAAGTTAGTCTTTAAGGTGCCACATGTTTTTTGTCTTTTGTTTTGTTTTAGTTTTCTTTGATTTTTGCCTGGAACACATTAGGTAAGTATGTGGTCTGGCTTTAAACTTTTTCACTATACATTCCAAAAGGAAGGAAGGAAACAGAAAAAAAGCTCAGTCAGTACCAAGCTGTTGCATGACCCACCATTGCTACCACACTTAACCTGTGTCCTTCGATTTCCAAGGACAGTAGACCTATGCAGTTGTGGACTCCAGTTCCATCTATCCCTGTTTGAAGATGTGCATTTGCTTCATTAATCATGCTTACCCCCATGGGAGGCTGTAGTTCTCAGCTGCAATTGCCCAATCATCGTGAAAGAGGTTTTTGAAACCAGCCCCGTAATTTTGACCCACCTCTGCCGCCCCTGCAGTGTGTCGGAACTCTCCTTCCATTTCCCCCAAAACAGCAAGGAAGGAGTTAAGAATGGAAGAGCAAAAGCAAAGCTGGTGGCAGCAGTAAACTTCTGGCCATCCCTAAGTCTTCATGGTAACTGATTCCACGACTATGGAACATTATAGCAGAAAGGCTCCCACCCCCACCCCCAACCTTAGTTTCATTACTTGTATTCATTTTCAGGGATGACAGTTTCAAAGCCTCTACACTGAATAAGCCAGGCTTGCTGAACGTAATGTATTAAACAGTTCACTAGCTTTACAACATTCGAAAAATCTTAAAAAATAAAATTGCACCAGCTGCTCTATACACAAGATAGTAGAGAAGGAAGCCTGGCTTCCCTGAGACTGAAAATGCCACCCAATTTTGGAAACTGCCGTGCAGGGGGCAAGCTGCCCTGAAAACAATAGATGTTGTCAGGCTGCATCATCCTCTTAGCATCCCTTCCTTCCCAAACACCAAACTTGATGCCTGCTGGATAGCTGGGCTTCTCCCCAGCTAAACGGCCCATGTCAACCCACAACTTAATTGGAAGACTGACATGCCATTGCCCATGGGACCGGGCTCTTGAACATCTCAGCCAGTAAGGATGAGAGGAGCAATCCTTGGCTGGATGGGAGAAACATTCATCTCCGCTGAGAGAGGATGCATTTCCAAAAATAACAAATTGAGATAATATACACCCACACAGAGACATCAGCAGCACTGCCTAGCAGCCCTAAATTGGATTATTGCATTTTAAAACACAATTATAGTCTGGGGGGAATAAAAAATTGCTTGTTCAAGGATTCTGTATTTGTAAAAGAATAGAAATACAAACATGCAGCATTAATTTTCCCGTCTTAGAATCTACCAGGATTATAAAATCTGTCGAGATCATGAGTGAGGAATGTTTGGCCCTCCAGATGTTTTAGACCACAACTCCCACAGCCCTTCATTGCTGTAATTGTAGGCTTAGTACTCTGGAAATTGTGGTCCAAAACATCTGGAAGGCCAAAGGTTCTCCACCCCTGTTCTAGATATTAATATATGATAGTGGAATGAACACTTTGATTCCAGGTTCCACTACTTTGTTTGGCAAATTAAATAAATAAATAAATAAATATTTCCTTCTTAGTGTCCTGCCTCTGCCTCCTCTTCGGCTCCAGTCTGTTCTCCTCCTTGGTCCACACTCTCCTGTCTGTTCCAGCCAAAGATCCGCCTAGAAAGCTAGTCATATTAGAGCATGGCTTCACTATGAAAATTAATCAGGTTCTGGATCATTGTTTTTGAAGTCAGTTTAAAGTCAAGAGGTACTCACATCCTCCTTGGGGGGATGTCCATTTTAAACTGTGTTCACAGACTTTTAAAAAGGCTTTGTTCTGTCCCCATATGCCTTTGGACAGGTATCCTCTCACGGTCATCTGCTGCTGCTGTTGTGGTAGTAATTTTAATGGACTTTTTATTTTTTATTTCTTTCAAATTGGAATAGTACTAGATCAATATTACAGATAAAAAACAGATTCAACTGCACGCTTTTCCTGCAGAAAGCCACACATGTCTTGCGGCATAAGATTTCATGGATTGTAATCTATCAGCATATGAAAAAGACTTTATTGTTTTCCCATACCCAGCACCCAATAACATCACATAACCAGTTAATAGCATCTAATATGTGGGCTTATGTTTCAGCAATACAGAGTGGACTTTTGTGGTTAAAGCTTTTGTGTGCAACCCTTGTACACCTGAGACTGATTAAACAGAGGAAGCATAGGGGTACCCTACCATTTCATTACAAATTTCAGTGGCAGCATGGCAGTACATATTTGTATAATATATTTGAGTGCTCAATTCTTTTACACACATTATTTCAACAATCCCTACAGAATATAGGTGGGCGCTGTAGTATTCTGCTCTCATTGCAAGATGGAAAAGAAGAGGATGAAATCAATATATCTCCTGCCTTCCCTACCTGAATTAGCATCTCACATAATGTTGAAATATGGAACTTCTAGAAAGGGGAGAATCTTGTTATTTGTCTTAGTTTTGGTTGCAGCCTATTTATTTCAACATTGGGAGACAACTTGCCAAGGATTCCACAGTTCCTGCATGGGTTCTTGCCTCCTACATAAGAATAAACCAAGAAGCACCATCTCCCTGCCCTTCCTTCGTTTTAAAATGGTGTTTTCTGAGTTTTGTGCAAAATGTCCCAGGG
>JAHTLZ010000327.1:6034451-6051229 GCA_023846285.1 Phrynocephalus versicolor | reverse complement strand
ATCTATCTATCTATCTATCTACTGTATCTATTTTTGAGGTGAGGGTATTGCAAGCTGAAAATGAAAATAAACTGTGACATTTACAATCCTGGATAAAAGTGATTTTTAAGGATTATTAAGCAGTAAGAAAGTAGGACATGCTATATGGGAGAAAGGGCAGGGAGGCTAATGGCCCAAAAGGGCCATATGTCATTTCACCGAGCCATGACAAGAGCTGGAAGAAAGACATGAAATTCTCACTTAAAGGACCTGAGAGAGGAGAGAGAGGAGACATTCCTTAAGGCAATCATAGCACATCTCAGGGACAGACAAACCTGATTGTTTTTCTTTCTTCCACTTTGTACTTTCTTCAGGTCTTTCTATCTGGTTTAAGGTTGTTGTTGTTGTTGTTGTTGTTGTTGTTGTTGTTGTTGTTGTTGTTGTTGTTGTTGTTGTTGTTGTTGTTGTTGTTGTTGTTGTTGTTGTTGTTGTTGTCTGGAAAACACAGCTGGCAGATGTTAAGCTGGAGTTGGCCTTCTCCAATGATTGAGCTCTTTCCAAGAGCCTAGGATGACTGGAGATATCTTTGTAGAATATGTGTGTGTGTTGTGTCGTTACAGTCGTGATTAACTCTTTGTGACTCCTTTCCCATGGAGTTTTCATGGCAGGAATACTGGAGTGGTTTGCCAGTTCCTACTCCAGGCGCCTACAACACCTGGTATTCCCTGGTGGTCTCCCATCCAAGTACTAACCAGGGCCGACCCTGCTTAGCTTCCGAAATCAGACGAGATCGGATGTGCTTAGGGCATCTAGGCAGCTCTTCGTAGAATATATGCTGTTCCTAATAATGCCTCCATTTGTAGTTGAGCAATGTTGATCTTGTCAATGCTGAGGGTTTTCAGATGTTGACCCAGGTGTTTTGGGATTGCACACAAGGCACCTTTTATTATTATTATTATTATTATTATTATTATTATTATTATTATTATTATTATTATTATTATTATTATTATTATTATTGGTACTGAATCCCACCAAGGACTGCATTCAGCTTAAACTAATTCAATGTTATTTGTCCCTTGCCTTGTTCCCCAAGAGCAGTGGAGGTGGCTTGCCGAACTCGCGGAAACAAATATTAAAAATATAAAGGTGCAACAAATTATTACAATATTTGGAAGCAAGTAAGCCAATAACCAACCAAACTAGTACAGTACATGAAAGCTGTTAAGGAGAATTGTTAAAATACTTTAAAGAAAGGCTTTACAATCTATTTTGAAAGCCACCTGACAGGTAGCCCAATACGGGTAGAGGTTGGTGGGAGACACCTCTGAAGATATAGGTTTCTTGCCTGCCAGTAGACAGATGGTAATCCCCATCCACTCCACCATTTAGAGCGGTGAAAATAAGATCATCTTCTAAAACTCCTTTCCAGAGTTTCCTGGAGCATGGTGGTGGAAGCCATGTAAATGGAGCCTGCAGGGCACAGTGCTCTATGCTCTTCCATTTCCCCCACAAGTGCCATAGGACTGTTGGGAGTTCCTTTATTCTGTTTTAATTTCGATAGTTAAAGGCGAGGAACGGAAACAACAGAAAAAGTTCACATGCACTGGGAGGGAAGATGAGATTCCATATTTAAGACGCATTACCTTCATTGCTGAATATAGAACAGAAGCCATAATCATTGGGCTCATCTGATAACATTCAATAGTGAGGGGAAACAGGGAGAATAGAAATGTCACATGAGGAGAAAAATATAGTACTATTACCTGCTATCCTTTTCATTGTGTTAACATCTCCTGTGAGGCAGAATACAATTTATAACAGCTTGCCACAGCCTCTTCAGCACATGAGCTGCTTTTCCTAATGCACTTCATAACATGTCGAATAATATAATATTTAAGAAAATGGGCTCCACACCCCTTCACTGTTTCACAGGAAACAAGGCATTAAGACATGACACTGTCAAGGGATGCTCAGATGAAAGCATACCGAGTCAATCACGGCAGAGTGACAATGGCAGGGGGTGGAAAGCAGCCATTAGAAGACGATGCACTTCCCTGCTACCCAGCCTCCCACCTTTCTGACTCATTTTTTTTGCTCCCAACAAAGGCTCCGTCGGTCCTAGTTGGTCCTAGATTCCATCGCAACTGAGGCTGCTTTCACACAACCCCTAAAATCCGCTGCAATATGCTCGCAGATATGGAGCATAAAATTGTTTTCCCACCAGCAGCGGACTTTTAAAAAAATAAAGTATGACCATGCCCACTTAAGCATGATCCAGTGCATTTTACAAGTACCTGGTCTCCAGGTGGTAAAATTGTTCCGATCTGGATTTTAAAGCAATGCATGCCTGGCTGGCTCCTCCACCTTCTGTTTGTTTTTGTTGTCTCCCCCCCCCCCCCCTTTAACAGAAAGGAATCCCTAACAGGCTTCCTGTCCTGCTACAATTAGCTGCTGCCGACTGGGGGAAGCATGTTGGGCAGGCGGAGGGGAGCCTGCATTTTTTTCTCCCTCCCCTCAATCCACAGCAGACAGAAGCAATAGAATCAGAGTGCAGGAGGTTGGGAACACAGGAACCAGGACAACAACCACATTTCTCTCTGCTTGAAGGGGAAGCCGCATTTAAGTTGCCAGCGGATTTTAGTGGTTGTGTGAAAGCAGTCTGAGAGCTGTCTCTCCCTGGGATAACAACTGCTGCAAACTCTAAGGGAAGTGGGTGGCATGCAAGAAGAAACCTGGGGTTCCACTTAGCCAAGAAAGAGGTACTGTAGAAACCTGCAAATGTTGTACCCCTCTACTTTAGGTAAAACTGTGCTCACAAGCTGGTGTTCAATCCCCGGTTGCTGGCTCATGATTGACTCAGCCTTCCATCCTTCTGAGGTTGGTAAAATGAGTACCCAGCAGGCAATGTGTAGCCTGGATACTGTAATTAAAACTGTAACCCTCCCAGAGACTACTTGAAGTGGTATGGCGCGACATATAAGCAGACCACTTTGCTTTGCTTTGCTTTGCTTTAAAGCAGGCATGTCCAAACTTCGGCTCTCCTGATGTTTTGGATCACAACTCCCAGAATTCCAAGCCTGTATTTCCAATGGCAAAGGACTGTGGGAGTTGTGGTCCAAAACATCTGAAGGGCCGAAGTTTGGACATGCCTAATTTAAAGGATCAGATCATTGAATCATAGAAGAGTGAAGTTGAAAGGGGCCCACAAGGATATAAAGCCCAACACCCTGCTCAACCCAGGAATACAGATCAAAGGATATCTGCCAAGTGTTTGTCCAAGTTCCTCTTCAATGTCTCCAGGCTAGGCACACTCACCACCTCTCAAGGTCATTCGTAATGCAAGAGATCTACCCCTTCCAGGCCAACATGATAGTGTCCTCTTAGATTAACCCTGCTCAGTCAATAAGACAGCATGCATTAATTAAGTAGTTGGCTGCCATTCTAGTTGCAGTTCTGAATACCTTTTGCTCTCCTAGCCAATTACTTTTAGAAAAGTTTAAACATTTTCCCTTTTCTGGCTTATTCTACAAAAGAAGAGACACCACAGTGTGGCACCCTGTGGCTCTAGTCACAAACTGCCTAGGTAGGAAACCCACATTATCCTCTTTGCCACTTTTTTGTTGTCAATCCCTTATTCACAAAGCAGCCGTCTCAGGAACAGCAGGAGATCCGACGTGAACCAGGTCATATTCCTCATCCACTATTACAGAGGGAACTCCCTTGTAACAGTAAAAGCAACTAACAGCACTTGTATGCTGTCACATCCGTTCTGATTTATGGTAACCCTTTTCAAGGTTTTCTGTTTAGAGAAAACTCAGAGGTAGCTTACTGTTCCCTTGTTCTACGTGTTGCTGTGGAATTGTGCAGCTTGCCCCAGACCACACAGGCTGGCTCGTTCCTCAGCAAACACACTGGAAAATGTAATTTATAATTTCTACCTACACAACTGGGTACCTACGTCACCTGTAGCATTATGGATTAAGCACACACAGAGTTTTGGGGTGCAGTCTCTGGTCCTCAGGCAGCATTTTTGTGCTGGAGGGTCTGCGTGTCTCTCTGTGTCTGCATCAGCTGCATGCGTGTGTGTTGTATGTGTGTGTGTGATTGTGTGAGTGTGTGTGATGATGATGCCTGAGAGACCGGTCTTTATTGATAAGAGAAGAACAGTAGACCGAGGAAGACATTCCATTGGTGGGAGGGAAATGCACGCCTATCTGGGGGACCATATTGCTCGTTATTGATGAGGGCCAAGGGAAGGAAGCTGTGGGGCCAAGGGTCACAGAGCAGATGGCCCTGATGTATCCTGATATCCTGTTTCCCTCTGGCCTTGCCATCCTGTTCACTGCCTCCTTGAGCTTAGCTCAGCAAATTGGTTCCTTATTGGCCCTAGGACTTCTGGGAATCCGGGCATCTCAGCTTCCTTGTGCATGGTGCCACTTTGGGGTTCAGAGATATGGGGGAATGGAATCACCACAGTCACTGAGTTATCCAGCCAGCGGCAAGAACAACTATATCCCCAATAAATGAACTAGCTTATTGTTAAATCACTCCACCAAAAGAGTAATATTATATCTCAACACATTATACAATTGTATTAAAACTTAGTTATATGTTTGCTACTACAAACAAGTCATTAATGGCAAGTAACAAGTTCTTTGCAGCTAATTGCTTCTTCATTTTGGAAGACTGGACCCTGGGATGTTGCTTCTATATTTACAGCCATCCATAAATGGATATGTGCCATCGAGTTGGAATTGATGTATAGTGGCCCTAATAGTGTTTTCAAGCTAAGTGGTTTTACCAGTTCCATGCCCCCAAGTGTTTTCCCATGTCTGAGGATAGAATCAAACAGGGTCTCTTGAGTTGCAGTCCAGCACTATATCTATTACACAACATTGGGCTCCCGTGCACATAATGCATATAATTAACACATGCAAATGTTGCCAATATTAATCTGTGCCATGTTAGACAATGCTTCCACAACCACCTTGGATTTCCCCCCCCCCAGATCTTTCTACCTATTCCTTCTTTCCACAAATTAATGCAAACCCCAAACATAAACAAAGTGAAAGCACCCATTTCCTCCTTCCCTGCTTTTGTGGCTCGTTGTCTTCTTTGCAAAATGGAAGACGAGGCTGGCCTGCTCTCAATAAGCAGTCCTTAGATTTATGGGTGAAAAGCTTCCTATAGCAGCTCAGGGATATGATTACTATTTCAGCTTTCTTTTCATGGTATTAATAGACTTGTTTCCATTTAAGGCTCTTCCATTAAAACTAAATGGAATACAAATGAAAAAGCACAGGAAGCAAGTAGCAACCGATTCTGTTGGTTAACAATCTCATTTCAACACCAAGCAGCCCTCAGAGAATTCCATCAAGCTGGTGTAATATTAATCAAGGATAAGTTAATACAGAATGCTTGTTGGGCCAAAAAAAAAAGGGGGGGGGAGAAAAAATACATTTACACTGTAATTTCTTGTTTGTTAAAAAAACACGTATGGAGAAAATGAATTTGAAAATGATGCCACCCAATTCAATAACAATAAAGCCCTGATTTATCTCTTTCTTTTGTGGCTTTAAACTGGATTCACCTGACATTTTAATTAATACTGTTCATGCCAGAAACTTGGCATGCCCTGGCTCTATCAGATTTCCCATGAACACTCAGTGGATCCAAAAATGAAGAAAGAATGGCTCCAACTGAGCTCAGGATAATGGGAAGAACAAAGTTCATGCAAGGAATAACAATGTTACAAATAATCAACTGGCCTTACAGATCTTAAACTGGTATCTGGGACACCAAGGTATGTGTCTTAAGACCCAACAGCTACTTTTTAACCTGTTGAGGATCACTATTCTGAACAATGTGTTTTTCTGAATGCATGGGAAGAAGCAGCTCAGGTAATCAAAAGACATTTTCGAAAGGCATATGTCAGCCAAAGTTTCACTACATACCATGGAAGGTCTTGTGTTCCTTACCACTGTAGTTTTGCAATCCAGCTTCTCATTCCAGCAGAACATCCAGTGGCCCCAAAGTTATATTCATTCTGAAAAAAATTGGGTGTGGCTACCATTTCCAGCAGGTTTTCCCATGCATCTCAGATCTCTGTATTCTTCAGGAGCATCTCTATGGCAGTTACTTCAAGTCCCTTTCATCCCTCCTCCTTGTTGTGCTTTCGACCGGTAAAAAAAAAGCTTACTTCACGTCCATAGTGCAACAGCTGAAAGTTTTCTCGACCACGCCCCCGGAACCGGGAACAGAACATGACAAGCTGTACCTGCCCCTGGGCTGGGGAATTCTTTTGTCTCTGTTCCTGTTCCGTGACAAGGTCCCATGAGGTAACAACTGTCACACAGCGAACACAATCTTCCGTTCATGAACTTGCGTCCGTCCATTTCTCTCGTACTTTTGAGGGCTGTGGATCGACATTTCGAATAGACGAAGCACAGGGGTGTGTGGTGCGCCCTTTATTTTTATGGTGTTTTTTTCTTCTTCAAAAAAGCAGGTCTTGTTACAAATCAAGGCCATGAAGTAACACTTCTCATGAGACAAGTTTTCATGACTGTGAGTAAATGGAAACAGGGACTAAACAGGGACAAAACCATGTGATCACGACCAACGCTGTCATGGTACAAAACTAGTCCCGGAACAAGGTAGGACATGAAGTAACCACCTATGTCTCTAGAACTCATTGCGTTCACACATGGAGCAGGGAGTTTATGTTCCATGTTCTGCTGTTCCCTTCAATCCCCAATAGGATGGCCAATGTTGAGGACTGAAGTGTTGGAATGTGGCAAGATCTATATTCAGACATTAAAGGGTTAATATCAGCTGAACTTCATTTGGAACTGTAAACCTGTGAGTTCTAACTCTTTAATTGGTATGGCTCCTCAAACAGGAATCATTTCGCCTTGCACAGAAGCATGCTGCTTTTAGCATTTTGCTCTTGCTAGCTGCTGTAGCCATTGTTATCCTCACCCTCTCTTCATGCTGATTGTCTGAGTGAGGCAGACTATGGCTGATACTTCACGTCCATCTCATCGCTCTTCGTGGTCTCGCTGGGGATGGGTACAAAGAAATCTAACCACATGTCCATTGTGGCATGAAGAGAGTTCATCCCGACCACGCCCCCTGAACTGTGATTTAAGTGGGATGAGAGATCCCCCTCCCTGGCCTCGCTAATCTCCTCATCTCACTTCTCGTTCTGAGATGAGTGCCCGTGAGGTAAGGCTCATCACACAACATGCCATTCTCCATCTAGTGGCAGGAGTGTGAAGTGCTATTTGCCAGTACATTCCCTATGGAGTCAGCAATGCAGTGCAGAGAGATTAAAAGACAAATGCCTCAAACGTAGCTCCGTAATGCATTGAAGGCAAGGCTTCGGAGAATCAAAACATTGAAAAATGGACGGTTGGGTAGAAAAAAAATGGAGAACAAAGGCACGGAATTTCACATCTCATCATGGAATGAGGACGTGTGGAAACAGTCATGCCGGTATCATCAATCATGCCCGTGCGTTCACGGGAACAGGGACAGAACCACAAGAAGACCACGTGACCACAACCGACATCAACACACAACGAACTTCCTCCCGGGATGAGAGTGGACATAAAGTAACCGTCTATGAGTGCTTGCCTAATGTTCCTGGGCATTGCCTAAGCTACCATTGCCTTATCTAATCTTACATTGTTTTGGTATGTTTTGTATTTACTGTTAGTGTTTTGTTGTCTTAATAGGAATATCCTGTTTACCCTTTTCCCTGAGAGATTTAGATAAAGTTTATTTTTATCTACTCCACTTTCATCTCAGAGTCTTCAGTCTACAGTTTTTAACCCCAACATGAGGTAGTTTGTAGTCCAGAAAAGTCTAGAGGGCTATCCTATAAAATGATTAAATAACAAGCATGGAAGAAATAGGAAATGGGATATATATGAGTTGTGTTTTCTGATGAATTTAAAGTTTATCAGATACCTTATATCCTATATGAGAATTTTGCCAAATTCAAATGAAGTTTACATCCATCTGTACTAGGCAAATAAAATGTCTAAAATTCTCTTGTTTTATATAGTAATTTGGGGATCCAATGGGAATTTAGTGAGTCAATGACTCCATACATTGCATTGATTTAACTGTGCCAACTCTAGTTGTGATTTACTAAAGAGATCAGTTTGAGTCAATGAGCCTTATGGAGGAGTTGACTAACCAACTCACCACTGAGTCAATGAATCCACTCTACTACACCTTACTAGTATTTTACTGAACAAATATAACACAGACAGGACCAGCTTTCACCTGCATAGTTATATTAAAGATAAGAATCCTGTAATAAAAAATAGTGGCAATTTCTATTTCAGCACAATCCTGTTGAATACGCAGCACCTGAATCCAGACATTTTAGAGTGAATCATTCCAAATCATGGGCCAGAATAGGTGAATATCATGTTCTATTTCTCCCACATTCAGATTTCTCTTAAATTTATGTTCTTTTGATTCCAAATAAGAAGACATTGAAGCAAACTGAAAGTAACTTCTCTTTCATCTTTGGGGGACAGATTCATCCATGCCAGGCTATTCTAATTCACTGCGGCTTATGTTCAGACACATGGAGGAAACCACCTAACTTTCCAAATGCCAGAAGTCCTGTAGAAGACCAAAAGCCTCTCATCTCTGTTAGACATAAGGGGAATTTTGCTACTAAAAGAGGCTTCTGCGCATTCCCAACACACCCACAACCAATAGCAAATCTATAGGATCACGATTGTGGCAATGTCCCCGTCCTGATAGACAGTCAAATACAGTTTGCAAAAAGCAGCTACAAATCTCAGAAACCACAAGTTGCACTAGATTAAAATTAAAACCTATTACTATGGATGAGCTGCCTCTTGCAGGAATGTGTTTTACTCCATGGAGAAACCTCCGTGTTAGTTTTGCTCTGACAGACAGCTCTTTTCCCAGCTGTCACCAAAGCCTTTTGTGTGAACAAGAGCCCCTTTAGTCATTACATCCCAATTATTTACTGAATGCAAAGCTGAAACACATGAGCGACACAAAGGCTGACTCATGGTGCCATCAACACTTTCCCACAGTCTCATTGGGTTGCTGGATATTCATTTTGTTTGGGGCTCAGTGTTTTCATTGTTGTTGATGGTGGTGACAAGTTCCTCTCCAGAAATCCATGGTGGCGGCAGCTCACAGTTATAACAAAGGGAACTAAATTAGGTAGAGACACTCCACCCCCAGAAGCACAGTCGGTAGCCTAAAAGCCAGCCACATGCCTTAGCTTTCATTCAATCCAGTCATGAATGTTGCTGATGCATGCATACATGTGTGTGTCAAATTGCTTTCCTATCAGGTTTGTATTAAAGCTGCTTACAATGCAGGACAAATGGCTTTGCAGACAAAAAGTTGAAAGAGGATCATGAACTGACAGATGAACCTATTTGGGGCTCTCTCTGTAGCAGGTATCACAGTATACCTGTTGCTGAGATGCATGGTTGCCAAGATGCCCTCTCTCTGCTCATCCAATCCACCAAAGGAGGCAATTATTTGTGTCATTGTTATATATAAAAAGGTCATCTGTTTACATGCATAGAGACCTGCAGACAAAAGTCACCAACGTAACTTCAGAGAATCAGTTTTGTAGTTGTACTAATTGGAACATTGCTTTTCTTCTGCCCACAGCCATGATAGGCCAAACAAGGAGATTGAGATTCCATTAACCAAGGAAGACTGTTCTGCAACCTTTTGTCTTGGCTTATTGATGGACACAGATGTTAAGTCCAGACGTAATAATTAATTTTATGGGCTTTTGAATTCAATGTGCTCATGTGAAAAGGAAATTGCATAGTGTTGCCATGATACCTTGGTTTCTGAGCATAATTCGTTATGGAAACATACTTGTAAACCAAAACACTCTTATATCAAAGCAAATTTGTCCATAAGAAATAATGGAAACTCAGATGATTCATTCCGAGGTTCCATAGGCCACATACTCTGCACATAAAATGCCAAAACTCACAGAAGAAGTTGGCAAGAAGTCCATGTTCACACCTGCTTGTGGAATCTGCTCTGCTTTGGACTAACAACTGGACCTCTGTTCCTCTCTCAACGCTCTGGTTTGGAGGCTGCCTGAGATGGAATGTTCCAGACAATCACCCACAATCCAACAGGGGGAGGGAGGGAGGGAGAGCCACCACTGGCTCACTTGTGATCATTTGACCTGCTCCAGTACTTGTAGACCAAGTACTTGGCCTTCGTTATCGAGGCAACATTTAGAAGAAATGTTTGCTTGTCTTGCAAAACACCATTCAACCAAGTTACTCTTAAACCAAGCTATTATTGTATCTGTTTTCCTCTTCATGAGCAGGACCAAGGGACTTCTGAAAAAGAATTAGGGGGATGTTTTGTACACGCCAGGGTTCTGGTAACATGATCTGTGCAGTATGCATGATAAATGGACAATGTCTTCCATTGTGGAAGCTAAGCAATCCTTAGAGTAGACAGGAATAGAATGGGGCTACATAGGGTTATCATGTGTGCCTCTTTGGGAAGCTCCATGGAAGACAACATACACTATATTTTGGTGAGGTATTTATCCAATTCATCACTGTCACCAATTGTACACCACAATGGTTTTATGCAATGCTTTTGCCAAATAAACAAGGGAAACATCCCTATCCCAGGCTGATGACAGCATGTGCTAAACCTATACCATGCAAAGGAACTCGAAGAGGAACAGAGAGGCAAGTGTAACAAGAGATGAACATAAGCAAACATGTTTTTATATGGCTTCATTCCAGTGGGAGATGAGGTCTACGAGGAGTTAAGCCAAAGGCTTTAATCAATATTTATTTCTACGCATCTGTAATTTGTACTTGTCTGTATTTTTAATTTTCTCAAGGTGGCTCACATATTAAAAACCACAAGATAAACTGTAGTCAGATCACAGTAACACAAATAAAAGGCATCTCCATAATGAGGCATACAAGAGCCAACGTAAAATCGTTAATAAGTGGCGCACGATGCTTTTCTTTAAAACAAACAGAGCTTTGGTGGAGCTCATCAATGCTGCAATTCTACATTTAAACAACCATAGTGGGAAAGGCTTTGTCCTTGGTACCTGCCAGTTAGAGCTAAAACTAAGAAATTTATTTCAATGAGTGGTGGTTCAGTGGACAACGGTTCTGAAAACTGTTGGCTGCAAAGTCAACAGCTCAGTGGTTCGAATCCCGGGTGCCACACAGTGAAGCGAGCTCCCACTGATAAACCCAGATACTGCCAACCCAGCAGTTTGAAAGCATGTAAATGCAAGTAGATAAATAAGTACCACCATAAAGAAGTGGGAAGACAAAACAGAGTTTCCTTGCAGCCATGCCAGCCACGTGGCCATGGACTTGCACAACACGGGCTCTTTTGGCTTGAATAGAGAGAGATGAGCACCGCCCGTAGAGTCGGACATGACTACCGTGCATGTGTGGAGGGAACCTTTAGCTTTACCTTTTACCACTTCTTCAGACTCTCCTTGTGAGACCGAAGGTGTAAACTGTAACCCATGAAACGTCAAACTCAAGCACTAGAATTCTTTTCTTTTTGTTCTTTATTTTATACTTAGCACGTGTGTTTTCATTTGTATTTTTTAAAAACAGGCAAACAACAACCTGTCGACTGTGACAAGGATCAGAACAGTAGCACACTGGCATACTGAAGTGCTAAGTGATCCTCCACAGCAGCTATTCGGATTGGAGTACAAGTCCCATCGGCTTCAATGGGATGGGTGGGTGTTTCTCCAATCCAATTCAATGGTTTGAAGACGTTATGAAGTTGCTTTTCCCTGCACTGTAAAGCAAGGGTGGGAGGCATTATGTTCTCCACTCCCTTCTCCACTACAATCCCAGCAATCTTTGCTTCAGAGGAACAGTTGGTGTTTGCATTAGGGCAGGGGTGTCCAAATTTTGGCCCTCCAGATGTTTTGGACCATAACTCCCAGAATTCCAAGCTTAGATTGCCAATGACAAACGTCTGTGGGAGTTGTGGTCCAAAACACCTGGAGGGCTGAAGTTCGGACACCACTACATTAGGGGGGGAACATGGGTACATCAACTGCCAAGATGATCCAATTTGACCCTCAAAGGCCCTGGTCCCATGTCCCTTTAAAAGCAGTTGAAATTACCAGATAAACTGTGTCTAAAAATGCCATCCCCACGGCCACCAGGCTTTTTAAAAAAAAGAAAAAAAGAAAATCCGGTAATGCTCCCTTAAGCGAGGTTTCTAAAACTTACTGGAGAGGTAGGGAATTTTTTGCCTCGCTTTGAAAATCCACCTTTTAAGGAGGCAGTTGCCGTGGGACCACACAGATGATCCGGGTTTCTTTTTCTTTCTTTTTTTCATAGCACTGACCAGCTGTTCCTGGGGCTGATCGGCACTGTGTTTTTTGACCCTGCACATGGGAGCAACAGGAAGTTCAATTGGGTCCTCTAAGCATTAATTTTCCCCAGCCAAGTGGTCCGTTGTTTTTTTTCAAATGCTAGCGCCACCTGCTGGCCAAGGGGGTTGAACTGCACTTTAAAATAAAATTTAAAAAAACAGCTTTGGATGTGGGAACTCCTGTCCCACATATTAAATCACATGATGGGACGAAGAGGAAAAGCCGGACCTTCAGAAGATCAGGATCAAAACCCAGGTGTGACCACGGCCAAAGTTTCACTCAGTCTATTTGGATGGACGAAGTCCTTGAGATAACCTAATTGAGAAGATATATTAGAAGCAGTATATGTGTAGAAACTAGAGATGGGCACGAATAGAAAAAAATGGAGTTTTGTTTGTTGTTTGTCATTTAGAGGTCCGTTTCGGTTCGTTTCTGTTGTTCGTGAATTTTTTGCAAAAAAATTGTTTTCATTTCATTACCGTTTCATTACGATTTCGTTACAATTTATTCCAATTTTACATGATTTCTTTTAATATTTAAAGCAGCTCACTTCATTGCTGTAACGGAAATGAAACGCACAACAAAAATCCCTGCGTTTCTGTTCGTTTCGTTTCATTTGAGAGACAAATTTTGTTTGTCGTTTCGTTACGTAATGAAAACCGAAAAAGAAAACGAAAAATTGTTCGTTCCGTGCTCATCTCTAGTAGAAACACATACACATAGAAGTGATGTGACAAGTATGCAGATAAAAAGGTCTTATTCTCAAACCTGCCAAGACACCCTAATAAGACTTCCTTCTCTGGAAGATTTTTCCCCCCTGGGGAATTCCCCCACCCACTTAAGCTCCTCAACCAGAAAAACTCAATGCAGTTCACATCCCTAACTTGTATGCACCTGGACACACATATAGTATATCATTATACGAGGATCCTTCATTCCACTGATTGTGCATCACAATCCATTATCTGCAAGGGCTTTTAGATTTCTTTAGTCTGACTACTTTTTAAAAGAAGAATCTCTGATTCTCCTGATTCATTTCTGCACAGTTGTTCCTTCTTTTTTTAAAGGCTCTTCCACATTTTTGAAAAATGAATTGTCAGCTCTTGCGGCCCAAGAGGTGCAGACATGGCCTTCATCTGCTACCGCTGTCACTGCCAGCAAGCTCAATTGTGACCCTAGCAAAAGTTGGGCACAGTCTCTATCAACTGCCCTTCTCCTGCTGCCCCCCCCACATCTACCCATATAGGTGAATAAATAGGTAGATACAAGCCATTTATATCCCTGTGGAGGATCTCAAACCAATTCTTCTCTTGCCGGAGGTAAAAAAATGAAGCTGTCAGACATGTCACAATCTAGCAACTAATTAAAGGAGTTTGCATGAAGTCAGCTAGAATAATAAGAAATACATATAGAAAAATTAGAGTTAAATTTTGCAAGGAAAATTAAAGTGCCTATATAAAGCACCAGCTAGGTTGAGAGAACAAGCAAGGAAGTGATGATGACTCATCCCTGATTTCTGTTTCTTTTGCAAATGGGAGTGGGGCGCATGGTCAATAGAGAGAGCAATCATAGACATCAAGCTGTCATTTGGTAATTCTTCCTCTTTCATAAAGACAGTTATAATTGTTTCAATTCCACTCAAGCATGAAAAACCTGGCTACATAATATAAGGCATGATCCCAGGCTTGCCTTGCCTTGGGGCTGCGCTAGGCAAGAAAACCACTTCGCAATCAGAATGTGATAAAATGATATATTTTAAAATACACATTCTTCAAAACGGCCACATTTGCACAATTGCTACATCAGAACGAAAGCAACCCCCCCCTCAAAAAAGTGCTATTCGCCTCCAGAAGGCCAATTACCGAATAGAAGCATGAAACTTGAAGGGGATGCAAAACATGGTGTGTGTGTGTGTGTGTGTGTGTGTGTGTGTGTGTGTGTGTGTGTGAGTGTGTATGCCTATGTGTATGTCTGTGTGTGAGACAGACAGACAGAGAGAGAGAGAGAGAGAGAGAGAGAGAGAGAGAGGTGGTTACTTCATGTCCATTTTGTCACTGTAAGTGTTGTGCTTCGGACAGTACAAAAAAGAAATCTTACTTCACGTCCATCGCACAACAGCTGAAATTTGTCTCAACCATGCCCCCGGAACAGGTTCAGCATGTGACAATACTGTACCTGGCGCTGGATTGGGGTATTCTCTTGTCACGGTTTGTTCCCAGTTCCTGTTCCAAGACAAGGGACTGTGTGGTAATGTCACGCAACCACCATTGTCCATCTATTGGTCAACAGCTGAAGTGGCATTCAACATCAGTTTCCCTATGGGAAACACCATGCAGCTCAAATGTTTATTAAAGAAAGTACTGAAAATTCTGTAGCATTGATGTGTAAATCCCGGAAGACCATTAAATCGAAATATTGAAAAAAAGTTTTATTTATGATATTTAAGAAAAGGGGTTAAGAAAGCAAGACAAATTCAGAATTTGTTATGGAACAAGACCGTGAAGTAACAGTTGTCACATCACGAGGCAAGTTATCATGACTGTGAGAAAATGGAAACAGGGACTAAACAGGGACAAAACCACTTAACAGTGACCAACGCTGTCATGGTACAAAACTAGGCACGGAACAAGGAAGGACGTGAAGTAACCCCCAGAGAGAGAGAGAGAGAGAGAGAGAGAGAGAATTAAATGTCTTTTGTTGATTACGGCTGGTTCAGTTCTGGGAAACTGCCATATTGACAGTTTCAGACCTCAGTCCAAAGAAGGAGCTCATGAAGCTGCATGAAGCAGTGCTGCAAGAATGGCTAGGGCAGGCATGTCCAAGCTTCGGCCCTCCAGATGTTTTGGACCACAACTCCCACAGTCCTTTGCCATTGGAAAGACAGGCTTGGAATTCTGGGAGTTATGGTCCAAAACTGGGGCTAGGGTCTGCGAACATCACAAATGGCTCTGGATAGACCTCTTTTTCCAAGAGGAGGTGGAGACAGGTGGAGTCTTGCAGAGACTCAGCCCCTCGCTCTCGCTATCCTAAACTGCCTGCATAGTTGGAAAACTCCATCAGCAACTAAAGCCTACATGAAAGTGTTTCTCATTTGCTCATGGCCTCATCTCTTGAAGACTCTCTGTAAAATTGGCTGATGAGATTTAGCTCCAAGAACTCCAGAGAAAGAGGTTGTGAGTGCCATGGCTTGGGTTTAGTGGTTTCCAGTCCAGTAGCCTCTGGTTCCGAGCCTTGTGCCTAATAAAAATCTTCAGTCTCGGTATCTAGCAATCTTAGTGTAGTCCATCTCACTTTCATCCAACTCTCACTTTGAAGTCAATGTTATGACACCATTATCACCCATACTGGTTTTTAAAGGAGTCAGGCTTATAAAGAAAGATGATATATAAGTGGTATAGCGGATGAGATGGGTTGGGAGTACGAACATTTCTTGCATGCTTTTTTAAATCTATATAATTCCCACCACCACCCCAATAAAATATGCAAGGTGGCTTCATCTCATCTAGAGCACCTTGCATTGGGTCCACTTTGAACTACTTCTCACCCTACAGAATTTCTGGGAAGATGTGACTGATGTTTCCTTGATCCTTATCATTCAAATAAGTGATAGGAAAGTCTCTCCCCCCCCCCCCAGTTTAGATTCTAGACCAACTGGTGGAAGGAGCTGGCCTATTCTTGGACTGGTCCTGAACTTATCATTGCTGGTGGATATATCATCTGAAATTGTGAATGATGCTTCGATTTACTCTTTTCCTTTATCCTTTGCTTCTTAGACAATCCATTGTCTTCATAATGGCTGCCAATTAATTTGCCCCACGTTTAAAGTTAATACTAATATGATAACAATAATCTTAGATTGGCAGAGCTGGAACACACCCTGTTGATTATCAAGCCCAGCCCGTCAAGGGGGCACAGTGGAGAACTGAACTCACAACCTTTGACTTTGCTTCCACATATCTAAGCCTCTGAGCTCTCCAGCAATTCCATCTCCATCAATGGACCAAGACCTGAAGGCCACAGTTTGTGATCTTGACAGCTACATTTCAGACATAAGACAAAAGCTCCCTACTTCCTAAATCATTAGGCACTGCTTTCAACACATTTGTCTAGCTAAGTAATATGAAGGAGAATTAACTGCTTAAACTGGAACAACTTGTCTCAGGGTCTTCTTGCTTTATTGGAAGAATAAAGTGAAGGGGCTGCAAAGCAAATAATGTTAGTTTACTCCCTGCTACGCCTGATGCACTCAGCTCTTTGTTTTCTGCCCTGGCTTTGCTGAAGTTCCCCATCAATAATAATGCAGCAAGAAGAAGAAGAAGAAGAAGAAGAAGAAGAGGAGGAGGAGGAGGAGGAGGAGGAGGAGGAGGAGGAG
>JAHTLZ010000327.1:6008508-6026396 GCA_023846285.1 Phrynocephalus versicolor | reverse complement strand
ACACACACACACACACACACACACACTTCTCACCTCTGGCAGGGGCTGATGGCTTCAGCTGCTTCCGGGGCATGGCAAGCCCTTCTGCGCAACAGCACAAGGAGGAGGAGGAGTAAATGCAGCAGCAGAGGGGGGGCAATTGAGGAGGGGTAGGGGTAGGTAGAGGCGGCTTTTTTGACTTTTTTGCCTCCACAATGGATTAATTGGTTTCCCAATCATTTCAATGGGAAACTGCGTTTCGGATAACAATATTTTTCTGATAACGAATTGCCGCTGAGAATGAATTAAACTCAGAGGCACCACTGTACATCAAATGAACTTCTGACTGGGAGACACCTTCTCTCTAGTAAGGAACTAGCTTGTATGTTGTCTGCTAGGCTTCTGTCAACACTTTAAAAAAATAATACAATAAGATGAGCTACGATCAATATTTTAAAAATTGCCTTGGGTAATGATACACAAGCACATCTTGCAAAATGAAATAATAATTGACTGAAAATAACTACCAATTTAACACAAGTAAATACAGGAGTGAGCCGGGGTGGGTCGGTGAGTACTGTTGTGGAACAACAGAAAAAAAAGATCACGAGGGCAGCGGGGAGAGAGATGTTTGGTTGGGGAAAGGCAGAGGGGAGAACAGAGAGAGGGCATGTGATCTTTTGCACATGTGCATTATGCTTGTAAGGAATCGACGGGTTTCAAACTCAGGCAAACCCACTTGCAACTGCCATACTTACTATCAGACAAGACAGATAAAAATTCTTATCAAACCCAGCCTTTTTTGCTAGCTGACACAATGTGACCAGCTAGACTTCCCCAGAGTAATTTTTGTGATAGATGAAAGACAGAAGAGGTGACCCAGTCAACTGGAGGTAGACCACTTATTATGGCCCTACAGAGAGTTTGGGATAGATCACTGTAGGCTGCCCTTGTTTCCTCCATTTTGTTATTACCTAGATGGGGAACATATTGGTTTTGCACCGTCCATCACCAGGGACGTTTCCTGGCTACTCAAGGGACTGAACTGAGTCCAAATGCAAAACACATACTCTACCATTGAGCTACGGCCCTTGGTTGTCCCTTGACACATTAACTGACTCTACAACAGTTGTTCCCGTGCAGGTTTCATAAATGGGATGTTATATAACAGAGAGTGCAACAGCTCATTAAAAACATCAGCAACTTCATTTCCATAGAACATTAATTCAACAACAGATCTGTTTGTGCTTGTTAGAGAACAGTTGCCTCTCAGACACATTCAGAAAACATCCACTCCCCGAGAAGGCTATGCCTAGCTACAGAGGAAGGAAGTAATCTACTGCCACTCTATATTTTTGTGTGCACTAAGGGTGTGCAAAATTTATACTTCTAATGTTGTGTTTGTTTTATTGCACGTTGATTTGGGTTTGGTTGTGTTTTCTGTTCCTGTTTGTTCTGTATTTTATTATTTATTTTTGTTTACAGGAGGACCCCTGTATCCACTGATTCATTATCCACTGATTCAGTTATCCACGGTTGGCAGGAAAAATTAAATAAATAATTCAGCAGCCACAAAGCAAGCTACGGTCACAAATAGCAGCTGTAAAGGAAGCTACTATCATAAAACAGCATCCGTAAAGCAAGCTACTATCACAAATAGCAGCTGTAAAGCAAGCTACTGTCACAAAACAGCAGTCGTAAGGCAAGCTACTGCGACAAAGCAGAAGTTTCAGGGATTTTTGTGTTCTCTCTTATCCACAGTTTTCATTATCCATGGAAAGGCCTGGAACAATCCCCAGCAGATACCGGGGTCCTACTGTATTACACTTTGATGTTATGCACTGCCATGAGTTGTTTGCACAAGCTGGTGGTATATAAATTGTAACCAAAGCAAAGTAAAGTTGCACTTTTGCTGCTTTTCAGTTCAGCTTCCTAGGTGTTATTAAGTGGCTCTTCAACAATCAGTGGAAGGACAGACATGAAGGCACAAATCAACTCTCCAGAGGGAGAGCATTCCACAACCTGGGAACAGTTACAGAGAAGAGCCACTCTTGGGTCCCTATGAAACATGCTTGTGATGGTAAAGGGCCAAACAAGAGGGCCACCTCTATATATCTTAAGGGCTAAAAAGGCTCAAATGGGGAGACACAGTCCTTCAGATAGCTTGGACCCAAACCTTACAGGAGTTTATATTTCATAACCTATAAAATGGCTGCAAAGTATTGTGTTCAGTTGAGACTCCTTGGCCAGAGGCTCCATAGACTCTAGACTCTCATTCCTGCTGGAAATTGTCTTTATTAAATGTATGGGAGCAGGGCACAATGTTCATTGGACAGCTTGTCCCTCCATTCACAGGCAGACTTAATTATCTTCACTAGCCCCTCTCCATTCTCTATGCTCAACTGGGTCCCAGTTTGGTTCACTGGGCCTGCAGTGTCTCCAGGAAAGAGCTTGGGTTGAATTAGCAATGCTGACCCACTTTTTAGGGAGGCCTGGTGATGCTGGACTTATGGAGGTCACCAAGCCCTAGCAGTTTATCCTGTTTCTAGGGAGTCCCATAGTTGTGGGAACCCAGATGGAGCAACAGGAGGGAGTGGCAACTGACATGCTTCCCTCACATCTTTTACCTGTGGCGAAGTGGATCCATTTACCTGTCCATGGGTGTTGAAGCAGTAGTGGCTGGTCCTTGCAGAGGCTGTAGAAGATGGATGGGGGCTCCTTAATGACCTCAGGCCATCTCTCCAACTCTGGGTCTGTTGAGGATGATATATTGGCCACCACCTCCTTCCCTTAAACCTGGACCCGAGCATTTTGCCCTGGTTCCAAAGCCACACTCTAGGTGTGGGTCCTCCACCTTGGCCCCCATGCCCTCAGCAATTCAGCTGTCAGAGTCTCCAGGACATTTGCCCGGGAGCGCAGGTTGTCCAAGAGCTGGAGTGCTCCTCTTACACTGGCTCCGTGCTAAGCATGGCTGCATTTCATTCTGTCATATGCATCTCCTGACATACTAAATTGTATCCCTTGGCCTGTTTTCTTCTAAGGGGACAGATTATTAAATTAGTGTTGGTTGCAAATCACAATAATTCTCTGTGCACACAGTGGTTAAATGCCTGTACTGCAGGTAAACTGTGCCTACGACCTGGGGTTCAGTCCCAGGTAGAAGGCTGAAGGTTCACTCAGCTTTCCATCGTTCTGAGGTCAGTTAAATGAGTACCCAGCTTGCTGGGATGGGGGGTGGGGACAAAGTGTAGCCTGCATGCTGTAATTAAAACTGTAAACCACCCAGAGACTACTTGAAATATTATGTGGCGGTATATAAGCACAACACTTTGTTTTGCTTTTTTGCTGCTTTTCCCCATGGATTGGTTCCCCCAGGTTCATTTTTGGCACAGATAGAGATATTGTAGCTGAAAGGTGTGTGTGGGAGATAGGAAGGGGAAAGAGGGAAAAAATCCTAAACCTGATAGTGCCTTGTGTAAAGAAAGTGCATATAAACATATATGCTGTATGAAGAGGCTTTGGTGACTTACATTCTGCTTACTTTAATTATACCCTTGGTTGCTTTCCACCCCCCCCTCTCTCTCATACACACAGCCATCAATCCTATCATGACAAAATAGCCAATAGATTTTTTTAAAAGAAAAAAAAAACCTTTCTCCATTCTGGCATCCTGCCATCCCAGCTCTTATAAACCGTTGTTAACTGCTGTAATGAACCAATCCAGGAGACATATTAATAATGACATGAAGAGACATATTTATTGTTGATTGCTGAGTCCATGGCAGATTTATTGCAAGGCTTCTAACTGGGGAAGGCTGGGCTTTGCAGTGGTGCAATTAAAAGCAAATTGAATACAGGGACAAAGAATCAATGATCTAACCAGGCAACTTTTAAGTTTTGCAAAATACAAATATAAATTAATTGACATGAACACAGCTGCTAACGGGTCATTAATGCCTTATTTGCTCTGCAAAGGGAGCACCAAAGGCATCCCATTAGGTTGATTAGCCTAACCTAGTGCTAAAACGTTGCTTCAGTTTGTGTTTGTTGGCATTTCCATCAAAGGTTCCAAAGCCTTCCAGGACAACATATCCTGGCCAGCCTTGGGGAAGAGAAGCCTGCCATTCACATGCCCCAAGCTTAATGGAAGGAGTGTCTTTGGCATGCTTTACCAATTATAGGGTTAATTAACATAAGAACATAAGAAGAGCCATGCTGGATCAGGCCGAAGGCCCATCTAGTCCAGCTTCCTGTATCTCACAGTGGCCCTGCCAAATATGTCTGGAAATGCACAAGACTAGATATCTGTCTCCTGATACCACTCCCCTGCATCTGGCCCTTGAAGTACCCTAGTTTTAAGCCTGGAAATTACAGTTTGTAACCTGCAATGGACTTTTCCCTCCAGGAATCTGTCCCATTCTCTTTTAAAGGCATCCAGGCCAGATGCCATCACCACATCCTGTGGCAGGGAGTTCCGCAGACTAACAACACACTGGGTAAAAACAAATCTTTTGTCGGTTCTCACTCTCCCAACCCTCAATTTGAGTGGATGTCCCATATAGTTCTGGTATTTTGTGAGAGGAAGAAGAGCATCCCTCTATCCACTTTACTCATGCCTTGCATAATTTTGTATGTCTCAATCATATCCCCCCTCAGGTGCCTTTTTCCAGTCTAAAGAACCCCAAATGCTATAGCCTTTCCTCATAATGGAGGTCCCCTAGCCCAGTAATCATCTTAGTTGCTTTCTTCTGCACCTTCTCCAGTTCCACTTCATCAGCTTAGAAATTCAGCAGTAGACAAAAGCAGCTGTGGTGGGGAGAGTAGGGTTAGATCTATTGATTTGGGTGAACAGGTCTCCCAGCTGTACCTTTTGAGTAACTCTGTTTTCTTTCTCTGTTTAAAGGTATATATAGCTTGTGCCTAATACTGAAAATTGTCTTACATCTTCAGTCCATTAGCTTTCCACATAAAACATTGAAAGTGGTTAATAACCTGCAATGAACACCATATACAATATAAAATGTATTAAAACGTTAAAGTGGTAAATTGCATTAAAAGCACCCAAAAGCAGGAACTATATGAAAAAAGGTCTGGCATCAAAGTATAATATATCACAGCTGATCAAAAGTGTATTAGAATAATGAAAAATGAAATCTTAACTACCTTGTGAGGGTGAGTAAAATGACAAAAGCCAGGAATATCCCTCTAGTTTTCTGCCTTTCATAGTTTTTTTTTTAAGTCCTCCATCTAGAATCCAACAACCCTGTATGTAACATCAATGCTATAAACTGAACTCCCTATCTCAGTACACAACGCCCTATAGGAAAATGTGGGATATTTGAAATTAAAATTAAATGTTAACCATAATTCAGACTCTCTCGCAGGTGCATCTCCACCACCTGATGGTTGAGTGCTGCTGAATGTTCAGAATGATTCCGATCTAAAAAAATCTGGACATAATGATATAAGAAGTTCTCTCACTGATCTACGATGGACCATTTGCATGGGTGTTTTGCCTTTTGATGCTGTGGTGATCAAGTTATAAAATGAACCCGATGTCTTGGTCTGGACTGACACCAGGTATGAGCTGGCCTTCATCAAAAGTGAGCACCCTTCTTTTCTGAGTGGGGCACCAGTATTCTTACGTGCTGACGAGCAGAAGCATCATCATTTTAGCTTCCCGCTGTGTCCTTTATCACTTATTAAATACTAGTGGCTGAAATCCTGTTGCACATATCCACCTGCACAATGGGAGTGACGCCACTGGCAGCAGCAGACAGCCACAAATTCAAATATAAAAGTGTAATAAGTAAGTAAGTAAGTAAATAAGTAAGTAAGTAAGTAAGTAAGTAAGTAAGTAAGTATGCTTTTTGTGATTAATTGGCATGTCTGGCTTCCAGAATCCAACACAGTTATATGTGTCATGGAGTCATTAAAGGACACATTTAGTCAGTATCAACCTGCCACAGTTGATGACATCAATTTCTTGGCACAGGATAATCTCACAGGATTACCATTTGTGTATCCCATGTTTTCTTCCCTTGGGGTACTGAAGGCTAAAAGAATGGAATATTCCCAGGTATGTACATGAGCAGGCATGGACCTGATTAGTGCTAACAAAATGCCTCTCCCATTCACTTTCAGTACTCATTTCCGGATAGCACAGGAAATTAAAGCAGTAATACTCAGCTACCCGAAACACACTGAAGAGTAGAAGAGTAGAAGAATAGATAATGAATACTAAAGCAGCAGATTTGGGTTGCTTTAAAAGGAAGATCAAATTGTTAGGGTGTTTTTTTTTTGTCTTTTTTTAAAAAAAACTAGCATAGGGCATGGTTACAAGGTTTTGAAGTCAGTTTAAAATCATAGGCTTGACTCTACAGTGGGAGAAGAAAACCCGATGGCTGGACTCTCTTAAGAAAGCAAGGGCCTTTGCTGAAGAAAATGCTGATAAGGTGGGATACGTTCGGATGAAGATGAGAGAAGCGTGCAGACAAATCTTGGGACCAAAGCAGCTTCCGGAGCAACGACCGACCTCCAGAAGAAGGACAATGACAGCACAGGAGAAGATAGGCCAAAGAGACGTCCGAGGGAGAAAAAAACTGGTAAAAATAACATCATAAGTAAAAAGATGGAGCACAAAATTATTATATGAAATGTGAGAGGACTGAACTCCCCTTCCAAATGAAACAAGAGGGTTACAAAATAACTTGGCAGAGATATCAATAGATATACTTTCATTTTTTAAAAAAGAGAGAAGCTATGAGGGCCAAGGGTAGAGTTATAAACATAGGGCCTTTTCACACGACCCGTAAAATCCACGGAAAATGGCCCCCAGATCCAGAGTTTAAAATTGTTTTCCCACCAGCTCCGGAGTTTACAAAAAATTAAGTGCGACCACTCCCACCTACGCGCGTCCCAGCACACTTTTCAAGTACCTGCTCTCTGGGGGTGAAAAGTTCCTGATGCGGATGTAACGTAGTGAGTGCTGGGCTCTCCTCGCTTCTGTTTGTTGTTGTTTTTGCCCCCCCGGCCCCTTTAAGACTGGAATGCTGCCGGGAGCAGAGCAAGACGGCAGAATGGAGGTGAGCCGGCATTCTTTTCTTTCTTTTTTTCTCCCTCCCCTCACGCAGACAGCAGCCAGGAGTGCGGAGGGGGTGGGAACACAGGAACAGCAACAAACCCCCAAGATCTCTGGTCCAAATTTAAGTGGCCAGCGGATCTTAGGGGTCGTGTGAAAAGGCTCTTAGTGAATGCAATTGGTTTTATGGTAAATGAAATAGCCCTTGATAAAATATTTTTTTTCTGATGGGAAGAAAGTCCTTAGTTAATTCTATAATTCTTTGTTAGACTTGATAACTACTGAAACAATGGTTATAGACTGTATGATTAGATGGGCACCTATAAAGAAAACTGTTATAAGACGTTTTACAGATGCCACCTTTCCCCGTACCATCTGTTTAAAAATGTACAATTGTGATGCAAGGTGTTGGAAGTACAAAAAGAATTCGGGTACACTTTATCATATGTGGTGGATATGTAAAGAAGCAACTAGGTATTGGATTAGGGTAAAGAGTTTTATAGAGAGAGCATTAAAAACTAAATTATTTTCTAAACTAGAGTTATTTTTACACAATATACCAGATAGGTGCATTTTATAGGATCAAAACTATGTAATACAATATATAATTGCTAGAGCTGTATTGTAAGATAAGAGATTGTGTGGAAATCGATAAACTCGCTGGCTTCCTGAAAGAAGATCGTGAAGAACTTTTCATAAGAAGATGGCAAGGAGTGGCTGCTGAACTTGACAAGCTGTATACACTGATTGATATAGTATTAATTTGGTACTTAATAATATTTGGTCTTTGTTTTTCAGTCTGTATCCAATGTACCTATTTTTCCCTGTTTTCCCTTCCCCTCCCCTTCACCCCTTTCCCTTTTGCCCCTTCCCCCCCTTACCCAAAAAGAAACCAATAAAACCTTTAAAAAATCATAGTGTAGCCATGTGAATTTTTTGTTGTGTTGAAAAAAGCTTTGGGAAAACTTTTAAGCAATTTTTAACTGTGCCATCCATCAGTTGAAGATATTATGTAGTCTTTTAAAATCATTCCATTGGAGGGTTTCCCCCCCTGCATCCATCCACCTTCTCCCTGGCTGCCTTTCACAACCACTCACTGCTTTTACTGCTGTGTCATTTTTTTTAAAAAAAAATGTGGTTTCATCCAAGCTGGGATACCACTAGTTCAGTATTACATACAAGAAAAACAAATAAATCAGAGTGGGCTGCAAGATTTCCTGCAGGCTAACACATCCTCAGAAAGACATTTCCTCTCTCTCCCCCCCTTCAGCCAATCAGTTTCAGCACATATCTTATCTTCCCTGGCTGTGTGTGCATGTTTTATTTCCACATTTGTGGCATGTATCATCCGCCCTTCGCTGCTTGGCTCTCCTGCATGCTTCAGGGCTTAAAGGGCACCAGTGTGCGTGAAGTATTTTCTAGCACCAGCCTCCTTGCTGTTTCCTATTACACTTCCTTCCACCGGCTGCACCCACACATACATACCCAGCTGTCTGCCTCTCTGAATTCCATCTTTGGGTGTGAGAGTATCCTATCAACAACACAGGATTAGATATTTGTTTCTTAGGAAAATAATCCATAGTTCAAACACCACATGATGCAACATGACACAGAGTCGATGCACATTTACCCCAACACATATCTAGAGCTATTGCTTAAGTCTGTGAAGATTCTCAGTCATCCAGGTGAGTTTATCTAGAAGTTAAGTCATGGCAATTCAACTTCTATTTCTTGAGAGATAGAGGTGTTTTGCTGCTCATCGAAACAGCTTCATCAGTCTGAATAAAGCTAGTTGCGAGCCCTCCATCTTATAGTCAGCTTTGACCTCTTGTCACCCTGGTCTGAAATAGGCTCAAAAGATGAACAACGGCCTGAATAGGCATGCTAGGTAGACAATAGTATCCATAGCCTTAAGGTGAACAACGGCCTAAGGTGCTGAAACTTATAAAGTAAGGGTCGTTAGCTATGGCCTTGGTGGTGAAGGCATTTTGATTTGTCTGGGTATTGTTGAAAGCACACCCTGATAAGTAGCAGATAGACTATCCTTGCTATCTCACCTAGGGAAGATCCTGATCTTCAGAAGGTCCTTTTTTTTTCTTCCTCCCATCACATGACTGAAGATGTGGGATAGCAGTTCCCACATCCAAGGATTTTTAAAAAAAGACTAGCTGAGCAGCACTGGGGGGTGGGGGTGGGGGATAAAAGAAAAAAAAAATAAAAAGTGCCAGACCAGCCAGAGGACTGGCACTAGGGGTGGGGGGAAGTTAAAAAAACCACAGCACCAATTAGCCAGCTGGCTGGCGCTAGGACGGTAGGGGAAATTTTTTTAAAAAAATTAAAAAGCACCAGACCAGTCAGTGGGAGAAGTTTTAAAAAAACACAACACCTCCAGCCCCAGGAACAGCCGGTCAGTGCTTGAGAAAAAAAAGAAAAGAAAACCCAGATCATCTACACAGTCCCACAATGTCTTTAAGCAAGGCAAAAAATTCCCTACCTCTCTGGTAGGTCTTGGAAACCTCGCTTAAGGGGGCGTTACTGAGTTTTTCTTGCTTGTTTTTTTTTTTTCAAAAAGCCCCGTGGCTGTGCGCATGACATTTTTGAACACGGTTTATCTACAAATTTAATCTGCATTTAAAGGGACGTGGGCTAGAGCCCTATGCCTGAGGCCCCAACCTCTGTCAGACCAGGGTGACAAGAGGTCAAAGTTGACGATAAGATGGAGGACTCACACTAGCTTTATTCAGACTGATGAAGCTGTTTGGATGAGCAGCGAAATGCTTCTATCTCTCAAGAAAAAGAAGTCCAGTAGCCATGACTCAACTTCCAGCTATTGCTTAACTATAAATGAGCCCTAAGCTATCCCCCATGCTTGCAGCCAGTCCTATTCTTCTGATTCCCTCCAGCTTCAATTGAAAGCAGGAATAATGTAGAGGAGGGGCAGAGAGAGAGAGGGTAGAAGTTCTGACACGGGCAAAAACACATGCCAAAATGTTTTATAATAAATCATATTCAAAACTGAGTTAAAATAAACAAGCCCTCCTGGCTGTTTAAAATGTCTCATTTTCTGAACTAAAAACAAACAAACATCCCAGTTGGGGGGAAAGTGCACTTATTTGTAGGTCATATGAAATTTTTAAACTGATTTCTAGCATGCAAAACACAAACATAAACCCAAGAGTATTTCAAGATGTAATTCAGCCCACACGCTGAGAGTGGTGCCTCTGAAGAGAGAAGAAGAAACTAGAGATGGGCAGGGAATGAAAACTGAAATGCTGTTTTATCATTTCGTTATGTAACAAATTGTCATGTTTTTATTACAAAACAAAATGAAACACAATTTCCCCCCTCTCGGAATGAAACAATTAGTCCAAGAGGCACCAAAATCACAGTGCAGCTTCTTTGGACTCTTCCCTGTAAGTTAATCGCTCCCCCATGGGGGTGGGGGCATTAGCAGCTTCCCGGCTCAATTAGAAATAATTAGAAATAATTTTCTCCAAGGTGGACCCCCTTTGGAGTTTAATAACTCAGTCCCCTGAACCCCAAACCTCTCCAAATTTGGGGGGCTTACAGGGAAGAGCAAAAAGAAGCTACCCAGTGATTTTGGTGCCTTTTGAACCCAGGACAACCATTAACAATTTGTTTTGTTTCATTCCAAAATGGCTTCAAATAATGAAACAGAATAAAACAACTAAAGAAACAAAACAAAACAAAACAAAACAAAACAAAACAAAACACTATATTTTCATTTCATACCCATCTCTAGAAGTAATCTTTCCAGGAGTGTTGGCTTTTGTATATGTCCATGCTTTTCTCTGGGAAAAAGCGAGAAATGAACAGAAGTGTGTTGACTCATGAACCTTCTTGCTGCACAGTCCTGGCAACAATGACCCAAAGCCGACATGGGGAATCTCAAGTTGCTGATTTGCAACTATAGCTAAAGCTAATGTTAAAAGTCTCTCCCTCTCTTGGTGGTGCAACGAGGGCAGCACTGAGGCCATGGCTATGGCCTCTAGGAAGATCCATCATGTAACTCAGCCTACCCAGTGCTCACACAGGTGTTGCTCAGCCGCCATGTACTCCCCTCCTCTGCCACCTCCAAACATTCACCCATTCCCCGGGTGAAACACACTTCCCTTTTCCCCTCCTCAGCTTGATGACCCACTCACCAATTGTGCCTGCTTCCTTCCGCTACCTCTTCTGGCACCCGTCAACTCCAAGGCAGTGTGCAGCAGGCTTTCCTACTCCACTTCCTCATCTGAGTGGAGGACTATGGAATGCCAACTATGGAGTGCCAACCTGTGTTGGCACTACACCAAACTGGGCCAAACCACCAAACTGTGGTTCATGCCCAACTCTGTACACGATCAAACACATTCTTCAAACTTTTTTAAATATTCCAAAAGGAAGGAAGGAAGGAAGGAAGGAAGGAAGGAAGGAAGGAAGGAAGGAAGGAAGGAAGGAAGGAAGGAAACAATTGCACCTTTCCTTTATTTCCCCCTGGTGCTAGAAATCTGAAGCTATCAAGGAGAAGCTATAATAAATGAAAGAAGTGGGGGAAGGTTGAGGGATACTATGTTTGTTTGCCCACCTCTTTGCCCGCCTTCTTGCTATGCTGGAATTATCCATTTTGTTTTGTTTTTCTTGTGTTGATTTTTTTTCTTTTGTCTTTTGTCTTTTTTGTATTGTATATATATTTGTTGCACACCGCAACAAAGTTGGGAAAGTTGGCGTGGTTAACAAGTATATAAATACAGTAGTACCTCTGATAACAAATTTAATTCGTTCCCAGAGGGAATTTGTTATTCGAAAAAATTGAAATGAATGGGAAACTGATTAATTCACTCCAGAGGTCCCAAAAATGGCTAAAAACCTATTTTCACCCAGACCTCTTTATAAAGTGCACTTTAAAGGCATGCAGTGCTGGAACACAAACCCCCAGAACTAGCTCCCTACCTTTCCAAGTTTGAAAGGTCCAAATTCATCAGCAAAAAAATGTCCAGAATGGCTCCAAAACACCATTAAGAAACACTCTAACCCTTCACAAACTGTGTGTGGGGGTGCAATGCATCCTGGGTACACTTTTTTTGCAAGGTATTTTGAAACATTTGTTATCCGAGGCATCCCATAGGGAACATTTGTTATCCGAGGCAGCCCTATAACTGGAAATTTTCATTTGTTACCTGAAACATTTGTTATCTGAGGCATTTGTTATCCGAGTAGACATGGGCACAACTTAGCGGAATTCCCGTTTCAGTTTCCGTTCCTCGTTTCCGTTACGGAACGGAAACGGTAACGGGAATTACTCCGCCAGAAATCGAACTCGAACTGACTAAAGAATAATCGGGTCTGATTTGTCGTTGTCGTTCCTGGCATCGCGGCGATCCTGCGATGCCAAGCGGCACACAAAAAAAATTGTTTTTTTTTAAAAAAAACCCGATTCCCGGCCAAAAAGCAGGTGAAAATATGCCTGCCTGAGTGAGGGCTCAGGGCACCTACCTGAGGGGTGGTTTCTGGGGGGGGGGCGTCCCCGGCCTCCCCCCTCTCCTCCTGTCCCTCCTGGGCTGCGCTCGTCGTCCTGCCAAAGTCGCCGCCTCGCCGGCTCACCGCCATTCAAGCGGCACAGAAAAAAAAGTTTTTAAAGTAAAAAAAGCCCCGATTCCCGGCCCAAAAAGCAGGCGAAAATATGCTTGCCTGAGAGTGCACCTACCAGAGGGGTGGTTTCTGGGGGGGGGGTCCCTGGCCTCCCCCCCTCTCCTGTCCTGGGCTGCTCTGGTGGGGGAAATCCTCATTGTCTCACAGTCACTCGCAACAAGCCGGACTCACCGCCGGCCGCCGCAACTCAAGCGGCACAGAAAAAAAGTTTTAAAACCCCCGATTCCTGGCCCAAAAAGCAGGCGAAAATATGCCTGCCTGAGAGGGCACCTACCAGAGGGGTGGTTTCTGGAGGGGGGGGTCCCCGGCCTCCCCCCTCTCCTGTCCTGGGCTGCTCTGGTGGGGACTCGCAAGCAACAAGCCGGACTCGCCATGCCATGCGGTGCGGGCGGGGGATCGAAAATGGGGCGGCGACCACAATATTTTTTTTGAAATCGTGGAGTGGTCCAAAAACACAAAAGCACCACAGAAACATGTGAAAATTGCTATTTTAAAACTGCCAGAATTTTTACAGTAGCAGTGGATTTTTCTTGCAACAAAATGTCTCCTCTCTGTCCTCTCTCCATTGATTTTATTTTATTTTATTTTATTTTATTTTATTTTATTTTATTTTATTTACACCTGCGCAATGATGGGCTGGTCATGGGACTGGACCATGCAAATTTTTGGAGCCATTCCACCAATCGCATGGCCACTTGGCCACTGAGACTTCTGTTCTGGGATGTGCCAAAAAGCCCACTAACCCTGCCCTAGCCCTAACCCTAACCCTAATCCTTACCCATATGCCACAGTACACTGTCCTCTTAGTGGGTCAAAGAGGCACCCAGAGGTGCAACCCAATACTCACCCTAACCTAACCCGTAACTAGCCTAACCCTAGCCCTTGCGCTAACCCTCTGTCCCCCTAAGCCAGATCTGTACTTGCATTGCACACACAAGTATGCTTCCCTTCTTAGTGAGACACAGCGGATGCAGGGAGAGTCCGCCAGTCCGTCACTTGTGGCTCTGGCTGACTCCTGCAGCAGCATTTGTGTGCCATGCAAACCCTGCCCGCGAGTGCCTGTCTCTCACTGACTGATGCAGGGAAGGCACCCCAAAAAGAGGGGTGCCTCTGCCAGTCTGCTGTGTCTGCAACTTGGTATGCATATCCATATGGCTATGCATGCCCTTTTGTAGCAGCGCCGGCGGGTGAGGATAGGAGGCACCCACCCCACAGAGCTGCCTCCAGGAGCCCGCTTTCCCTATTAGCGGGCCAGAGGATGCACCCACCCCACAGAGGTGCCTCCAGAAGCCTGCTACCCCCTGAAACCAGTATAACGACAGATGAAAAACCGAAAAACGAAATGACAAATTTTTGCGAAATTTTGCAAAAAACGGAAACGAGCTGACACGGGCCGCCTCCGACACACGACAACTCGAAAACGTCATTTTCCCTAGTCGTGCCCATCTCTATATCCGAGGCATGACTGTAAATAAATAAATAAATAAATAAATAAATAAATAAATAAATAAATAAATAAATAAATAAATATGAAAGTTAAGTATAAAGTGGATTGGCATTGCAGAGAGGGAAGCTAGACCACTGGTGAGACAAGGAAATCTGGAAGCACAGCCCAATCATATTTCTCACTCTAGGCTTGAGAGTCTATGCACATCCCTTTTCACTTGCCTCTAAACTACTGAAAGAGTTTTGGGGTGCAATTCTCAAGAGGCAAGGTGGCTACTTGTTCTAAAGCTAGTGATGCTGAAAATTACTTACGCTAGTACAGTACTGTATAGCGACTGTGTCACCAGACTAGATCCAGCACAAAAAAGCAAAGCAATTTGTTCTGCTTATATGCTGCCCCATACCACTTGAAGTAATCTTTGGGTGGTTTACAGTTTTTAATTACAGTATGCAGGCTACACATTGCCCCCCCCCCAAAGCAAGCTCGGCCCTCAAACAAGGCTCCTTCCTTGTTTGCCCCCCTCTCCTCTCCCTCCTTTTTGTTCCACTCCTGTGGGAATTTAGCAGCAGAGCTGTTCTATTGTACATCTCTGTCCTACAGAATGCTGATCTGCCAGAGAGAGGGGTGTCTGTCTATCCCCATACACCTGTTTCAGCTCCAACTTTGAGGAAGATTGGAGTGATGTTCACCACAGGCAAAAATCACCCCACTTTTAATGCCTTGTTGTTTCATCTCAAGAGCCTCCTTTCATTTTTATGTCTGTAAGGTTTGTTTTATTTTTTAACAAGTGACTTGGTTGCAAGTCAGCATTCCTCTTCTCAACATGACAAAGAAAGGGTTAAGGCTATCATCGAAGAAGAGTCAAAGCCCACGATCTGTACATTAGCCTCATTTCTTAAGCATCATTAGCCTGGCAATCCCATAGAAGCGAAGGATTTCTACAAAGTTTGCTGCCATTCCATTTCTCATCTAAGGATTACATGGAAGAAAACTAAAAGACTGGATTATTGTTATTGTGATGAGAAACACTAAAAGAGTAGTTCCTATGCATAAAAAATAAATAAAAAGAAGCTCATCTAGCTGGAAACTTCTAATTTAGTTTGATGTGCAGGAGAAGACTTGTAGCCTCCAGATTTGTTTGCCTGTAGTTTTTTTCCCCCAAGGACCTAATTGGGGAAGGCTGCTTAATAGAAATGCTAACTCAAAGTACTGCAAATAGACCCTCTTAAAGAAGAGAATACAATCACATCAAGATTATCTAAGCAGATGGTTCAGATGCAAAGTAAAACTCTCAAGAGAACCAGGACTCTTGTCAGGAGACAGCTTCCAAATCAAAATTGGGGAGGGGGGGAGAAAGAGAGAAAATAATTTCCCTTGTGCTAATCTGCCTTGACTTTAGGAAGCCTGAGGGTTGTGGCCATAGACATCAATTTGAAGCTACAAGGTCAGCATTATCTGTTAACAATTCTTCAGAGCACAACAATTTGTTAGTGGGATTACACAGCCAAGCGTGCCAGCTGTTCTAGCATCCACCTTGTGAAATGTACACAAGGCTTGACCTGAGAATTCTTACTCATAGACATACAGTAACCTCCCGCCTATCGTGTGGGTTAGGGACCCGAACTGACCCGTGATAATTGAAAATCCGTGACATGTGGATGCAGGGTTGGTTAGGGACTGGGGGGACTTGTGCTGCCCCGAACGGGCCTCCGATGGCCTTCCCGGCCATAGGAGGCCCCAAAAGTGCTTCTCGACGAACCAGAAGTGACCTTCAGATCACTAGAAAGCACTTTTGGGGCCTCTGAGGGTCTTTCTGCACATGTCAGAGGACTCATGAATGCTTTTCTGCAAACTGGAAGTGACTTCTGACTCACGGCTGGTTCGCCAAAACGCATTTCTGAGTCCCCCAACAGCCCAGAAAGTCCCTCGGAGGCCCCAGAAGTGCTTTCTTGTGATCCGGAGGTCACTTCCGGTTTTCTAGAAGCCACTTCCGGTTCATTGAGAAGCAGTTTTGGGGCTTCTGACGGGCTCAGGAAGGCTGTTGGACGCCTGTTCAGAGCAGCATGAGGCCAGGGGAAAGTATAGGAGGCCTGATAGAGGCCTTTACAGCTTACCCGGGGGGGGGGGCAATGAATTAAATCAGGCCTGCCCAAAGCCCGGCCCGGGGGCCAAATCCGGCCCGCCAGGCCATTCTGAGTGGCCCGTGGCTGGCTGGCCCACCCCTCCCTCCCCCTCCTTCACACCATGTTTTTTTTAAAGAAAGTGGGTGGGGCTTGCAGTGGGGTGGCAGGGTTGGGGAGCAACCGGCCCCTGACACATCCTCAGCCACCAAATCTGGCCCTCCTTACAAAAAGTTTGGGCACCCCTGAATTAAATGAATTAAATTCATTTTAAGAGGTACCACTGTATAGTGTTCCCCATAACTACTAGGGAAATCTTGGAATAAATGCTTATGCCATCTACACTTGTGGAGTCGTGTCCCCTTTCCAAATTGATTGTTTTGGGCTTTGCCCCTTCCCTTTTATTAAAGCAAAGTCTATACTTTATCCCTATATGTTTACAGTCTACAAGTACATCTCTGCCAGTCACCCCTCTCTTAATCAAACAGAGGGAGCTAGAAAATTGGCACTTATTTTCATATGTGGTTGGAATTTGAATAGATGTATAAATGTTGGCATTCAGCATCTAAATAAATAAATTACATTACCCATTTAACTGTAGCTAAATGTCCCATAATAGCACTTTCCCAATATTTTACAGGGAGGTAGTTAATTGGACAATTAAATAATTAGTTTCCAATTTGTTAACAGCTGCAAGATTGATTATTGCTGGGAATTGGAAAACTGCTTATAATATATCATTAAGTGATTGGTATAGGAAAGTCGAGGAAACAGCAATTAATGACAAACCTACGTGAGATATAAAGAATTATAATGATGTTAATCATATATTTGCCTATCCTAGTTGTTACTATGTTTAAACTTCTACAATATGATCCTAAAACTAGAGGTTGCACTGCCCTTACACATGAACACACACACACACACACACCACCACCACCATCACCACTGCTGCTGCTGCTGCTGCTGCTGCTGCTGCTGCTGCTGCTGCTGCTGCTACTACTACTACTACTACTACTACTACTACTACTACTACTACTACTACATTATATGGAAATGTTTGTCAATCAAATTATTCTAATAGACCAACCTACAAAAATGAAGACAGTCCAAGCCATCTGATGTGGGTGGGTTGTTGTTCCCATTGCAACAAACTGACATGGGTATCCCTTTTTTAAAAAAAAAATGGTCCATATTAATATCATACCTAGAATGCCTTACAGTTCCCTCTGCTTGTTAGTCCAACATCTAGTAGAAACCTCTAGACTCACAGTGTGGCACACATGGCTGCTTTTGGGAGACAGTTTTAGGAGTGATTCAAACCTCTAGCGATTCTAGAAGTGAATTCATTGGCGGATGGCATAATATGTTCTTTAAACAAGCATTTGTTTTGGGTACACCAAGCATACTCTAAAAAGGTAGGCAGAGACTCAAAGACCTCTGCAATAAATAAGCACAGGCACCTACTCAAATGAGAGCCAATGGAGTATAATGGGATTAGAGATGGGCACGACCAGGAATTTTTTTTTTCGAGTTATCGTTTTTCGGGACGGGTCCGTTTCGGCTCGTTTCCGTTTTTTTGTGAAATTTTGCAAAAATTTGTCGTTTC
>JAHTLZ010000327.1:5995944-6006333 GCA_023846285.1 Phrynocephalus versicolor | reverse complement strand
TTGTTGTTGTTGTTGTTGTTGTTGTTGTTGTTGTTGTTGTTGTTGTTCAGTCATTCAGTCATGTCCGACTCTTCATGACACCATGGGCCAGAGCTCGCCAGGCCTTCCTATCTTCCACTGCCTCCCGGAGTTTGGTCAAATCCATATTGGTTGCATTGATGACACCGTCCAACCATCTCATTCTTTGCCGTCCTTTTTTTCTTTTGCCTTCAATCTTTCCCAACATCAGTGACTTTTTCAAGGGCTCCTCTCTCCTCAAGAGGTGGCCAAACAACAACATATATTTATGCAAAACTTTGGGAATGCATGACAATTTGGAGGTGTCTTTTTCTTTCCAAAATGAGGACAAAATACAGTACATGGGCAATGGTCCTAGGTAGCAATGCTCCCAGTAGTGCAGTGGCTCTATTTCTCACATTAGAGGCCTTTCCTGAGTCATAGATTTGTTTTAAAAGAAGAAAGGAAATTAAGATGCCAAGTGCTGGATTGCTGGTTAACAAAATCACTGACAATTGAATTTCCAAAACCTACCCCCTGAATGTCACAGAATATATCCCTTTGCCTTTGTCCCAGTCCAAAGACGACCGAGAGGGTTTTGTCTAGCTCTGATTCATATCATTTAGAGAAGTTGAATAATTCATCCTTATTTGTCTTGGCATACCCTTCATAATGCCTGAGTGTGCAGAATTTCAACTTAATTTTAAGTGTAGCCTCCAGAAAAGTCTTCCTTATATGTGGTTTTGAGAAGAGAACAGAGCCAGTTAACCAATTGCATACAATCATCAGCTTCCTCTTTCCTTCAGCCTCCAGAGTAAAATCCGCTCTGAGCTCCCTCAATGGGATCAAATACTGTCTTCGACTTGATCTTCCTCAAAAAAGGGGGACGTGCTCCGGGCTACCTCCTCCTGGTTTGGAAACTCTGAGATGCTCCTCTCAGAAATACTTGAGTCCTGTACTCCTGTCTGTTCTACACAACAGCTCGTGTTCAGCAAAGGCAAGATTCTCCCTCAAAGCCCTCTGCCAAACGCCCTTTATGGCTTGCAATGACTTTGACATCCTTACATGATCTGTCTTCTCTCTCCTTCTCTTTCTCCTCTGGAAAGTGATAGCCTTGTTCTGTTTTGAGTCTCTTCCTCTACAGTACCTGACAGTTCTTTTTATTTTGGCACTGTATTTTCCCCCAAAGAAGATCGTTCTGCTGTCAAGGCCACTAAGGGGCCACTGAGGCGTTGCTTTCCATATTTAGAAGTTTCTCTGTTCCTGTAGAAGTTGTGCTCTTATCTGAGGCAGGAAATATATCTCCGACATAGGGTAGATTTTACCCTCCAAGGACTCAAAATATGTTCGCAATGTGTACTAGTTAATCCCTGCTGTCTAATCCCATCAAATTTTTAAGGCAGGAGGTGGTAATCCTTGGGCACAGAATGATACTTTGGAAACATAATGAGAGAGGGGGGAAACACATCTTCATCTAATTTTCTTAAGCATAAGAATAGTATGTCAGGTTTTGCTAGGCACAGCACCGCTCCAAACAAAGGGTCTAAGGAAAGAGAAGGAGGTTAATAAGAACACCTATTGCTGCATCAGTCATGAGAAAAATAAGGTGTAAATATGTTCAGGTTTGTGCCTTCAACGATGATAAAATGTGCATGCTCACAAATGCACCCTTCACTAGGCAAATACAACTGACTTCCCAGCTCTCAATAGATTGTTCTTCCCCTTTAAAAGAAAAATATCAAAGAGTGTTTGAACCACTCCTTTCATTCTTGGAGTCATGAACAGGTTGGATGTTGCACCATCAGAGGTGTAGAGATGGGTTTGCTAAAACCATTACAGTGTCCAGATGGCTCTTATTGAATAGGCTAGTGTTTGCTCTGGATACACGCATGGCCTGAATTGGCCTCTGCTCGGTAGACTTTTCATGTTATTCAGTTCTGAACCTGCTGGTTGTGTTTGTTTTCTTTTAATTTGTATACCAGTCATCTAGCCCGGGGCCACAACAATAAACAGTAAAATAAACAGGACATAATGCAATCAAAACAGAATAACATCAAATCAATATTGAACATTAACAAGAGATAAGTAACATCAATAATAAACCAAAAATAAAATAATCAAAAAACCCAATAAAGATTATACTTTTGTGTTTGCATCAACCTGAATTATATAAATAAATAACAAATAAATATAATTTGTTATAAACTGTCTAGGAATTGAATATCAACCTGAGGGCAAGGGCTGATGGGGCCTGGAAGCCAAGGGAATATTCTACGTAGAAATCTACCAGTACAGAATGCATTATAGTAGGTGCATGGATACCCCTGTAAAGTTCAGGAGATGCAGTGAAGTTGAGGTGCAGAAGGCCCACCATTACTTACAACATTAGAATCACTCTGCACGTTGTTCCTTCCTTCCTTTCTTGCATCTATCCTCTGTTTCTTAACAAATCAAGGCAGCTGGAGGTCGAAGCATCAGGAAATAGAATGTAGAAGGGCCTATGTCATGTATATCCACATGACAGACCAAGATGGTTTATTGAATTTTGGATTTGCACAGAATATTTGGTGACCCATGAATTACAGTACCATATTGGTACCACTACAGTTCCTAGAGTTGAGATTTCAGCTCCCCCCCCTCCAGCACTCAGCACCCTTTTGCTGCCATTTGGATGTGTTGCTCCTTCCCTTCACTAAAGCACATTGTAACCTCTACCTTATAGCACAACTTCAGAACTTCTCAAACCCATCATGCCTCTGACATACGCATTTAGTTACGAATTTGAACTGTTGACCAATTTGTCCATTCTTATTTACTCAAAGTGGATAACAGTAAGGGGGGAAAAACAAACAGAATCAAGCAAGGAGAAAATCAAAGAGCAGTCTCAAAAACAAACACCGGACCTTGCGTCCTTGTTTTATGCAAGGATTGCCAATTGCTCTTTTTTCCTTTCCAACTCCTAGTCCTGATCAATGTTATGAAAACACGGTGCTATATTTAAATACGAAACCACAACTCAGATATTTTCAAGTCACAAGGACTGCTTAGAAATCGGCCATCGGTGACACAGCTTGATTCTTTCAATCACACGTTGCAGACAACAGCATGTTATCGGCTATCAAGCTTCTTTGTACATGCTTAATGACATGGAGAACACCACTCATTTCTAGGCCACAGAATACAAGGTAGAATCCAAAGATCCAGCTCCTAATCAACAGGATAATACTCGTACACCATCTCATTCCTAATTCCCTGAGCACTATCAACAAAAGCAACCAGCCCAAGCCAGAGAGGATCAAAAACAAAAGTCATCATTCTGTTTGTTTTTCATTTCCTTAGCACAGGGGTCCCCAACCTTGGTTAACCCAGGTGTTCTTGGATTGCATCTCCAAGAATGCTTCACCACTAGCTATGCTAGCTGGGGTTTAACCTTAACCAAGGTTGGGAATTCCTGCCTTAGTAGTGCATGCCGACTCTTACCTTGCACGATGAGATGAACCCGTGATGTCTTTGGATGATTGTCTGTTTGTACAGAGCAGGTGTAAGGACCTTCATCATATATGTCCACATTATGGATTCTGATGCTGTACTGAGTTTTGGTGTTTGTCAGGATAACCACTCGGTCATCTATTGACCACTTATCATTTCCGGCATAAAGGATGGTGCTACGGTTCAGCCAAGCTACTCGTGTGACCCTGTCATCCACAGTACACCTGAAAAGGAAGAACAGAAAAGAAACGATATAACTATACATTTATACATTATGATTTCCAGAAAGTATCTCTGTATTGATTGGATTTATTTCAGCGTTTTTCTATCCCACTCTCATTATTTAAGGACACTGTGACTAACAATGACATTCTTAAAATATCACCAGAAAGCATAACTTTCCAAAGGAAGAAGTGTGGGCAATTAAACATTTGCAAAGCAATTAAAGGTGTATTGATTTGAGTGGATAAGCTGGACCATTGCTTCCATAATTCCAAGATAACAAGGCCACCAGCAATACTTTCTGGAGAATTCTGGGAGTTGTATGTCAGTAATACAAATCTGCACGCCTCTAAGACAGTGGGTCCAAACCTTGGGTCCACAGATGTTCTTGGACTACAACTCCCAGAAATCCTGGCCAGGATAGCTAGTGGTGAAAGCCTCTGGGAGTTTTAGGCTATTTAAAAACTACAAAGCTATAGAGATGTCCCTTTGAGGCAGAGGAGAGTACCCCAGCTGGCTGCATGGGTTGAGGCCTTTGGGAATCACTAAACCTCTCTAAATGAGCGGGGAGGCCCCGGATGGAAGGAAATGAATTCCATAGCCCACATACTCAGGAAGCCAGCTTGGTCTGTATCTCTCCCCCCGGATCAGCCAGGAAGGCTGTGAGAGGGGTTTGCAGGACACAGCTGCCTGTGATAAGATTTCTCTACCCCAGCTACGTGACAAACCCCTGCCACTCTAGATAAGGCTTCCCAGGAATTCACCAGCTTACCCGACTCCTGGCACATAGGCCCTGTCTCCATTTCTTGTGAAGTTCCGTTATTGCAACTAATAAAAAGCCATGCACCCAGGCTAGCAGCAGAGAAGCTGCTGCATGGGACCTGGATGGCTTGGACACACCAATGTGTCCATATGTGTAGTCATTCCCACACAAAGCTTTCATTTGAAGCACAACAGCTCAGTGGCTTAGGCATCAGCTACATAGGTGGAAGGGGCTCTGTGGATGATCAAATCCTCTCAAGGAGGCACAGTGTGGAATTGAACCACTGGCCAGTGGTTGGGAGTTCAGTTCCACACTGTGCCTCCTTGAGAGGATTTGATCATCCACAGAGCCCCTTCCACCTATGTAGTTGAAAGGTTCAAATATTATTTTCATCCCACATCCTGAAGCAGTGAATGTTCCAGAGATGTCATGCTTTCCCATGAGTGACAAAGCTGCTTGGATGAGTAAGGAAACATTTTGATCTCTCAAGAAAATAAGCCCAGTTGCCATGACTCAGATTCCAGATAAACTCGCCTGGATGACTGAGAATCTTCACTGACACACACTTACACATATTTAGCTTCCTCTGGGACAAAGGAACAGAGGTACCTTAACATGCTTACAGAGTCCTCTGTTCTTGCCAGTCTCACTCTCAGCCTGCAGAGTCTTATTCTGACATTACATTCCCTTTTTCAGAAGACTCCGTAAACTGTGAGGTCATGTAGGGGGACTGACCATGTCCACCAGGAACTAGAGTTAGCATTGGCTATGGTTAGTTTTATCAAGCTAGCTTGTCAGAAACAACAGCTTGAAAGTGGCTTGTTTTAAACCAGCCATAGTTAGTTTGAACCACAGTTTGTCAGTTCTGGTAGAACAATAACAGGGAGGAAAAGGAAACACAATGTTTCCTGAACATTTTCTTCTCACTACACATGGAATGATTCAGGGGGAGTACACAATAATACTGATAAGATACAGCTTTAGACTTTCAAATGAGCAGGTCTGAACTGCTGTAGTGCAGGGTGGGGCCCTTTTGCCCACATGCCTGGCTGGCATCATATATGTACAGCCTGTGGGCAGCTTGAAGGGGTGTTAGTTTTATAAGGCCTTGCCATGTGGTGAGAGGCCTCCTTCTGGATCCAGCCACCTTACCCCCCCCCCCCCCCCCCAAATAAAAGAATGAGATTAGCTGGGCACTGACAGGCTGGATGAGAATTTTTGGCTGCTATTCAGACTGGGCCAGAGTGGAAGTGTGTTTTTGCCCATCCCATTCTCTTTAAGGCCACGGGGAGGTTTATAACTGGTCACAAATGGCAGATAGTGCAAGCAGTAAATTTAAGTCAGGTGAACATTATTGAATAATATTAGCTAGTGAGAAGGTAGCACTCAATATGAATTAGGAAACAGATTAGGAAATTTAGGAATATTAGGTGTTAGGTATAAATAGGATCAAAGATTAGGAATGGGGGCTGCCCAGACCACCGGTTTTAGGAGGGTGCTGATCAGGTCAGCAGCACCCTTCTAATAATAAGACTCATTAACTTATCTGCTTGCACTACATTCAGGTCCCTGTGTTTAAGGGATGTTTAAGAGTTGAATTGAGTGAATTTCATATCAATAAATTGTGGCCCAATTTTAATCCCACAATTGTGTCCCACCTCTTTATTTACTATAGAAATTCACCACAGACTAGAGTAAAGATTCATCCATGCCTCAATTTAGTATTAGCTAACACATGCATCAACTCTTCTTGTATGCTAGTCATCTGGAATAATAATTAGTTACAGGTGCAGTGCCAGTTAGTTAGTGACCACTGTAGTGATCAACACTGCATGCTTCAGAACTGCTTTCTACTTTTGCATCATGCTTTTTTCCAAAGACATGTTAAAACATTTTTATTTCTTTTGAAAATCTGCATTCCTTGAGTCACAACCTGCCTAACTCCACATCAACAGCCGCAACAGAGTACAAAGTACCAACACTTGTTGCAGCACAAGACAATACTCAGTCCATCTGATATTCCTTTACTGCTGCTAAAAGAAGGCTAACTATATAACAAATAGTTTCCATCTTAAGGAGTTGCAACCAATAGGTACAATTGCACTACAAAAGGAGGGAAGTTATTCTTCATTAAATTTCAGATACTAAATGTAACATAGCTAAATGTCCATTACCAGGTAAAGAAATATTTCAGTGTCTGTTGCTCCTGATGCAACTTCAGAGACTGAATGTGGTTAGGAATTACATGTAGAGATGGGTACAAAATGCCATAATGACATTTTGTTTCATTTTTCATTTCATTTATCTTTCTTTGTTTCATTTCATTTGAAATCATTTTTTTTAAAAAAACTTTGTTTTGCATTTTCTTTCGTTTTTTGTTTTGTAGGTGTTTTATGTGTTTTATGTGCAAGTTTTATGTAACTACTGTGTGTGTGTGTTTATGTGTTTTTTTAAATATTTTTTACCTTTGTTTTATGTGCTCTGGAGGTTGGGGGAAAGTGGGGGTTTTAAAAACTTTTTATTAGTCCCCGAAGCAAGCGCCGATCAGCTGGTGTGCAGGGCTTGCTTTGGGGGCTAAAAAAAAAAAAGTTTTAAAAGCCTGAGCTTTCCCCCACCAAATCAGGCACATTGGGTGAAAGTGGAGGCTTTTAAAACTTTTTTTTAAGTTCCCTAAGCAAGCCGCACACAATAGCTGATCGGCGCTTGCTTTGGGGACTAAAAAAAGGGCCCTGCTTTCCCCCAATTGATTGGGCGTATTGAGGGGAATGGAGTGGGCTTTTAAAATGTTTTAAAAATGGTTTAAACTTATTTTTGCCGCCGAAGCAAGTGCTGATCAGCTGGTGTGTGGGGCTTGCTAGGAGGACTAAAAAAAAGTTTTGAAAGCCCCTGCTCCCCACCCCCACCCCCAAAAAAACATGCCTGATTGGGTGGGGGAAAGCACGGACTTTTAAAACTTTTTTTTTTTACATTTTTACATTTTTAAGCAAGGTTTGTACTACAAAATGCTACCTTTTTGCCAAAATTGGGTGGGGTGTGTGTACGAGATCTCATCATCATGCCCAGCAGGGAGAAAATTTGTGAAAGTAGGCATTCTTGCCTAGGAGAATGAAATTAACAAAGATTGACCTCATAGGCTATCACCGTGTAATTGGCTACATCACATACAGCTGTCGTCTGAATCCACAGAGCCGGAATGGCAGGAGGCATCTTTATGTTCTAGTAGAATGGCCTGAAAGTTGCTAGAAAAGCATTTTGACTATATATTGCAATCCAGTATTTTTTATCTCACTTTTATCACACTTTTTCAGTGTGTCCAGATACACTTGGCATAGAACAAAGCAGCTCTGCTCCCCTCAAAAAACAAGAGAAGTTGGAAGGAGAGGGATGCTGATGGACATCAGCCATTTTAATTTCCTTTTAAATAGCAATGTTTCATTTGTTTCCTTGTCTGTTTGGTACCAGTACCTGTGACAAACAGGGTTGTTTATGAATATGTATGGTTCTTTATGAATATTTATGTGTATGGTTACAACAGCCAATCAGTGAAAGGGTAGGTATGGCTAAAGGCTATAAATTAGAGATGGGCACGACTTAGCGGAATTTTCATTTCCGTTTTCGTTTTTCGTTTCCGTTACGTAACAAAACGAAAAACGAAAAACGGCTCAAAACTGGAACGAAAATGGAAACGAAACGACTAATTTTGAGCCAATTTTCGTTTTTCGTTACTGGAAAAGCACTTAATGGAGCTAAATGGGAAGAAACAAAAAAAAATTTCGTTTTCGTTTGTCGGTTTCGTTACGCAACGAAACGAAAACGAAAAATTTTGAAAATTAGCTCACGAAAACGGAAACGAGCCGAAACGGACCCCTAGTTGAAAACGAAAACGAAAACGAACAATTTTTCTGAGTCGTGCCCATCTCTACTATAAATGTATAGAACAGTGTTGGGGAACCTATAGCATGGGTGTGAAAGGTGGCACTTGGAGCTCTTTGTGTAGGCACCCGACATCGCCCCTTCACAACCTCCTGTATTCAGGTTAAATTGCTATGTTGGCACTTTATGAAAAATTAGTGGGTTTTGAATCGCAGTTTGGGCACTCGGTCTCTAAAAGGTTCTCCATCACTGGTATAGAACCCTGTGGCAAGGAGAGGAGAAGCCAGAGAGTCATAAAGTAGTTAGGATCTATGACAGCTATTTAACAATCAGTCAGGAGTGAAATCTTGAGCTGGTTAGCATCTGGTATAAAGATTGATATATAAACATAAACAAAAGTAACTGTGTGAATAAATAAAAAGTATTGTGAACTGCGTTGTATTAAAGCACATAAATTAATCGGTCATCACTATATATACACACACAACATGAACAATTCCAGAGATATGGGGAAATTGCTTAACAGAATCATCTATGCGGCAAATCCGTACAACATAAAAAGGGTGACAATTAGGGATTACTCTGTTTTCAATGCATTCCTATGGGAAATTTGTATAAAGGAAAATTTGTGTAACATAATTTCATTTGGAACGAATATATACCTTGGTGTCAGACTTCCTTACAGTATTAAGATAATTAGAGTGATCCAGGAAACTGGTGGTGGCAGTAGAAATAGTAAAAGTGTGGGTGTGTATGTCACAGTACCCAGAACAACTGAGCAAATGTTCCTATAGGCACAGTAGTCTAGGAAGCGTGGATTGGATCACTTCATGATGGCATATGGAAAGACTTAATTCCTTAGGCGTCCATGTGTCAGAATAGGAATGTGATCAGCCTTTTCTAATAATAAATGAATGACTGTGTGTCCCGCTTCCGGGTTTGGGCAGGGAGGCTGAAACGAATATTTTCATGAATATAGACCATGAACCTGTAACCATGAACAGCAGGGAATCCTGAACAGCATTGCAGGGTTTGTTTGAAAAAAAAAATACTTTGTGCACTACAACATCCAGAATCCCCTAACCAGTGAGAAAATTTTGAAGTCGCATAAGTCTAGCAAGTCCGTTCTGCAACAACTATCTCTGTTGTGTCTTGAAAAGGTTTAGCTCTCAGTAGCTTCCACTTTGTACCCTGGACGGGCAACGTTGCCCCTTGATTTCACTCTCAGGCCTGGTTTTCCTGCAATAACTCCAGCCAAACTCCTTGCATTTTGCAAATCCTCCCTTCCTTCCATTGTGCAAATGCTTCTTCATCCATCTCCTCCCCTCCCTCTCCAGCCACCAACTAACTCTTCCTATCCATCTTCATCCTGGCTTTCAATGGTGGCAGACCGATGTGCTAACACTGGAGCCCTCCCTTTATTCAAATTAACTGTGGGGGAGCTAAGCGCAGCCTAGTTAAGTTGAGCCCTAGGGGGATGGCAGTGTAGTGGACTATTACTCCCGTCTCAGTTCATTATAATGAATAATAAAGAGATACTTTACACACATTTTTGGTAAATTATTCATTGCATGGACTGGGAAAAAATCAGGGCAGTAATATGTAAAACAGACAACTCGTGTCTGTGTTCATATAAATATCGAGCATAAAGCCCTTGAAGGAACTAGCTCGTCTGCTCATTAAAGATGAAGTACAAGGATCACGGTGTGAAGAGACAATCAGGACTCTTCATGGTAGATTTGTACGGCACAAAAACAACTCGGATGTAGAAATTCCAACTTGTTGCCAGACTGTCTTTCTCAGCCTGTGTGTTTGGTATTTATTTATGTATGGAGTGTGCATGCAGGGGATATTCCATATGAAGGAACATTATGTTAGAACAGGGGATATTCCATATGAAGGAACATTAGGATTCTTCATGTCTTCATGTGGGCAAGCCCTCTTTTTCTAATACTGACCCCAACTTGCATATGTGTGTGCATGCATGTGTGCATGTGTACACACACACACACACACACACACACACACACACACACACACACACA
>JAHTLZ010000327.1:5963600-5991313 GCA_023846285.1 Phrynocephalus versicolor | reverse complement strand
ATGCAGGGGGGGGGTCATGAGAAGCGGCACACAATGTTTAAAATGACTTTTAGCCACCGATCCAAACTTGCCTCAGTGGCTAAAAGTATTGACTCGAATATAAGCCGAGGACCCCCTTTTTTCAGCCCAAAATTAGGACTGAAAAACTAGGCTTATATTCGAGTATATACAGTACTTACTTACTTACTTACTTGACCAATACTAAGCAACAAATGTTAGACAAATCAGTGATTTCTGATGTATATCACAATTCTCTTTTTATTCATCTCCATCTCTTTTCATTACATTTATATTAATTGAATCCAGCAATTAATTGCTCCCCCAGGCACAGTTTTACTTGCTGTACAGGCATTTAACCACTGCGCCACGGGGCTCTTAAAAGTAAACTGTCTCCTTCCCTTTATCTTAGGGTGAGTCAGAATGAAGTTTGTAGGCATTATATTATGCTGTTCCAGGCTCATTATTGGATAACAGGGACATGTCTTGGGGGGGGGCACAGAAGGATACATCTGCCCCTGATGCAGCAATCTGGGGGTGCCTGAAGGGGGAGCAGGAGGAGGAAGCCATGCACCCTCCCGCTGCCCAGCAGTCCTCCTTTCCCCTAAGACTTAGTGACAGCCCCCCTCCGTCGCCTCTGCCTCTGCACGCCAGGCGAGCAGCGAAGCAGGCAGGTAGGCAAGAGCACGGTGGCTGCAGTGCCCTCCTCCTCCTCTTCCTCGCCTTGGTTTGAGAGGTGTAAGGCGCACACGCACGCGCACACATGCGCAAGCTCATGCCCATCCACCTGTCTTCCCGCGTGCACACATACCCACCCCACGCTCACAAGGTTCCCCGCCCCATTGCTGGTGGGTACGACGGGGGGCGGCAGGAAGGGTGCAAAAATGAACTTTGTCCCCAGGCACTCCAAATCCTGGCTATGCCTCTGTTGGATAGCTGCTTGACTGATTACAGAACTAGCAGCCCCTTCTGAAATTGTATTCCAGGAGGTTGGGACAGGGTGGGAAGGAGGAAGAGAAGGTTTATTTTGTAATTATCAGAAGTAAACACTGTTCTTCAGAAGTAAACACAAAAGAACAAAGTCTGGCTATGCTCCCAATTCGGTAAACATGCAAATTAGAAGCAGGCCATCAAAACATGAGGTTGTGCTAATCCTCTCTCAACAACATAAGTCATCAAATTAGCCTGCAGTACAATGACATCTGTGGCATGTAAAGTCAGGTTTAATACAATAGGTCCTGGAGGGAAAGGATCACATCTATCTGGTTTCCGCTTTTGTTCATGGTGATATTTATTCATGGTGATGAGGACAGACGGCTCTTAGCTTTAACTGTAAAACCCTTCTGCTGGCACTGGTTGCTTCTAAGGAAGCCGCGGATATATCCATCCGTTCCTTGGCTTGTTTCCATTCAAGTTGTCTTGCTCTAACTTTTTGTTGTTGACATTTCTCAACCCCATAAAGAACCAGTTATTTCAAGCAGGAGATGAGCATCATTTTTTCAGACTGCGGAAGCTTATGGGACTTTTCAGGACAGCTAGATACAGCTGGAAAACTTAGGAAGCACAGCATCATAAATGAGGTGGTGAGTTAAATTTGAAAAGAAAAGAACAGAAAAAAAGAAAAGAAAAGAAAGTGAGAAAAGCAAAAGAAGGTAGAGTCCGTCTGAGTTAGACCAAATTGGTTCCCACTTTTTTCCTCCCCCCCCAAAAAAAAAAAAGACACAGCAGTTTGAAGTCTGTCTGAAGAATGGGAAACAAGAAGAAAATAAAAAATAGAAGTAGAATTGGAATTACAGACTTCACACTTGTTAAGAAACAGCTCTGGCGACTGCTTTGTCTTTGTATAAGAGATGGTTGGTACTAATGGAGGGGAAGGAGTCAGCTTCTGGGATTTTTCTGTGCTTAATGTTACTTTGTGAATGGTAAAGACCATAAAAGGGTATCTTATATACCATCTGGACTGCTGCCATTGGTGTTGTTAGCATTCAGGCTGTCCTTTGCTATATAGAACTTGGCATCCTTTTTCCTGCTGGCAATGGAGGCACAGTATTGTGAATGGCAACCTCAGGCCATTTCCTGCCTTTTTGAGTCATGGTTACAGAAACACAGTATCCAACATTCATAAACCAGAAGGTTTTTTTGAAGAACTGAATTACAGTGGACCCTCGTATAACAAACGGTTTTCATAACATAAAATCTGTACAACATAAAAAAATTCCGGAGAAAGGGGAAATTTGCTTAACAGAATAGCCTATGGGGCGAATCCGTACAGCATAAAAATGGTCACAATTAGGGATTGCTCTGCTTTCAATGCATTCTTATGGGAAATTTGTATAAAGGAAAATTTGCTTAACATAATTTCATTTGCAACGAATTAATTCCTTTATACAAGGTTCCACTGTATACAGTTAGGGCTGAGATTATGCATTGTGCATTTTTCAACATGCATTTTTCAACATCTTTCTTTCTTTCTTTCTTAGACAAAACACTCAAGCCATGCCAATTCTGCCACTAATTTTGCTGGTCATTCTAAGAAAGCATTTTCATATAAATAAACCCTAAAGCAGTGGTGGCGAACCTTTGGCACTCCAGATGTTTTGGACCGCAACTTCCAGAATTCCGAGCCTAGACTGCCAAGGACAAAGGACTATGGGAGTTGCGGTCCAGAACATCTGGAGTATCAAAGGTTTGCCACCACTGCCCTAAAGCATTGTTTACAGTTTTGGTTTCATTACATTGAGCAGATATATATATACACAGTACCCATGTATATCTACATGTTCCTGAGTGTATTACACGTGCCTAGTACTTATTTGGAAATGCACCAAGTTCAAATGGTCTTACTCACAGGAGAGTAGTTGAAAGATTGTGCCCCTATACTGCAAAACCTAGTCAAGCTTTCTCAGAAGTATCACTATGCCAGCAAAAATCAGCACAGATAAGTAAGCTTATAATCATACTCTGTACCTCAAGAAGCCCAACTTCACAGCTTTTGATCAGTCGTGACCCCCGGACCACTCCAGATTTAGAGCAAGTGTTCTTGCTATAAGCAGCTCTCCAAAGACTTAGCTGGCAAATTCTGAGCATAGGCATCAGCAGCTGCAAAACAAGCACTTCCTTCTTGTTGAGCAATAAGCCTCGTTCCTCGGTAATAGCTGGTTCATGCTACTGAACTGCTAGATACGGTGGTTTAGGCATTTGGTTGTAGAGCCAGAGGTTGGGACAGAGACTGGACTTGATGGTCCATAGGGTCCATCCGACATGGCAGTTCTAAGACATCTGAATCCTAGTGTCTACAATTGTTTTCTATCTGATCTTTAGGAAGTCCAGAAATACTTTCAGTCTAAAGACTGCACATCAAGAAAGAGCTTCCAGAGTTGTCATTTGATGTCTACGTGACAAATACAAGGTTTTCAGCCTTTTCACAGCACTGTATTTCCCACAGGTTCTTTGCAAAGAAGGTGAGTCCACAGCTATGCTTCAGAAATAATGAAACTGGCCTTAGAACCTTTTTTTTAATGCCAAGGTAACTTCAGATGGGGACCAATGGCCAAAATGGTGTTTCATCCCACTTCGTGGTTTGTCAGTGCTGATGAATCATGACCTATAAATTTTACCCTCCACTAACTAACAAATCACAAATTGGTTTGTTGGTTCATGGAGGGGAGCTTTCAAAAACAACATCAACCCAATCATTGTTTTATGTAAAATGCAGATTCTGAACTCCCCACACTGGGGCTAATTCTCTTTTTGATTTACAAGCCTTTGCATTCCTGTGTACACAGTTCTGTTGACACGCGGCACATGTTCTGCTTGTTATGTAATACATGTTGTAAACCACTCAGAGTCACCTCATTGCCAGAGGGGTGGTATAGAAATAAAATAAAACACTGTAAACAAACCTGCTTGACCACAATCAACAGACGACACAGCAACATGACTTCTGAAACTCTAGGACTGTTCGTTTGAGAAATTATGCATCACCCACCTACCTGGCATCATAGCAGCTAGCCTGGCTAATCTTATAGGATATTTTTGCTTTATCAAATGCAATTAATCTATAGCCAAACAACTGTGACCTGTAATCCGATTCGTACCAATCATTGGCCACTGGCCAGTATTCTGAACATGCTGGCATTTCACCCCTGTAAATGTGCTGGGCATGATGGCCAGCCAGCCAATCATCATCATCATCATCATCATCATCATCATCATCATCATCATCATCATCATCATCATCATCATCATCATCAAATTTCACCAAGCGATTGTGTGACTCATTATGCATCTCTAGTGCTACAGTACCAGTTGCACAATGCACCAGTCAAAATGCTTTGGGGACTGCAATGCATCTCAACTTTAGCTGGAGCACAAGGATCATGCATGCATTGTCAAGTTGTTCATATGCATTTCTGCAACCAAGATTGTGGCTAATGCCTCCCATCTGAAGGGGAAACTATGTGCATTTCTCTTGTTTTCTTTCTCTCCCCACCCCCACATTTTAAGTGAGGCACAGCAACAGTCCAAATTTCCTCAGTCTGTCCAAAGAGTATCTTTTCTTCCTTTTAATTCACCAAAACAGAAATAATTGGCTGGATCTTGAGGAGGGGAAATTGGTAATTATAATGGTTACGACTGCAAGGCTGATTTTTTTTTTTTTTTTGCCAAATATTGGAAATCTAATAATCCATTAGTAATGGAAGAATGGTACAAGGAGTTATGGAATCCAGCTATTAACAATAAACTGACTTGTGAAATTAAAATTAGGAAAGGGCTGAGCAAGTCTAATGACTTGAATGGAATATGGGATAAATTATTGATATATGTATACCAACATGGTAAAGGGTATACACCCGGAGAAGACTCAATGGATTTCTGGAAGGAAATGGGCTGATCAATATCATGAAAGTTGTAATTTTGTTCAAGTCCCAAGTGGGGTGGGTTGCACGGGGTTTATGTCTGTTATATTTGTTATATTTTTGTTACATTGATGTGTGTTATTTTCTCTTTGTTTTGTTATTTTGTTGTTTTATCTGTTCTTAATTTAAAAAGCAAAAAAAAACAAAAAACAAAAAACAAAGAGTATCTTTTCTTCCTTTTAATTCACCAAAACAGAAATAACTGGCTGGATCTTGAGCAAGGTTGCACTCTGTGGCCAAGGGAAAGGAGGAGGCAAGGTAGCAAGCGAAAGACACCCTTCTTCTGACAGTATCGGCAGAATCAAGGAGACTGATTAAGGGACATGATCCAGCCAAATGCCTTCTTCTCTTCAGGGCAGCCCACTGTTTGCAGAATCATGCACTCAGTGAACAGCAGTCTCAATCAGTTGGCTGTGTAAGAATTCAATCAGTGCTAATCTAACACAATGCACCACCTGCTCCCTGGCTGATTTCTAGTGTTCTTCAATCAAAAGAAGGGAAGGGGGGGAAGCAAATAGTTTATTGCCAGCAGTGTTAGCAGACTTGAAAATTCAAGAACCTGAGGGCCTTTAGTCTTTGTCTTTTACAAATTGTCTTCAATCTTTGAAGGAGAAGGAGGAGGAGAGAGAAATAAAGAGGAGAGAGACAGAGGGAGAGGGGGAGAGAGGGAGATTCAGTGTGGTTGCAGCTTGCTCTGTAATTAAGTGCTGGTAATTAACATGTGTTGCTACCAGGCTATGGCCACTATGAATCAAGCTTCTTGCCACAGAGTGTGTCTTCTTTCCCCAATTAAACAGAAAAGCTGGGACAAGCTTTTCAAAGGCACAAGCAATTGCATGCAGCATGTTCCTAGCAATGCCACCCAGCTGTGCTGAAGGTGGCAGGAGAAGGGGATAAGGAGTTCACTCTTTTATGAAGGGCAGTTTCCCTGGGCGATGCTTTGAGATGACAAGCCCCTCTGACCTGTCCTCCCTTGAAAGAACGGTCCAATCGAATCTGATGTGAAGACAGAGAATCAAATGGAGAGAAATCAAGTAACTTAGTGGTGCTCATTTGCCATTAATACCTGGCTAGTCAACCCGTGATGCACAGAAGGCACCTAATTATGATATTCTCCATTCAGTTGTGATGGACTGTAATTCTGTTCTATTGTATTCTATTTTTCAATCCTGTTTTGCATCTGTACACAGAAAAGGTAGCATATACATTTTTAAGGCAATGGCTGTCTTTCCACATTTTGTGTGGTGATGGATGTCTTCCTTTTTGATGACAGGTAAGTGGCCATCCAGAAGACACTGGGAACAGTGCCAAACAGCATATAAAAGTCCAGAAGGCTGACAGTTGCTTGCTCAGGGAAATTTCAGGGAAACACAGGACCCTGCAAGCTCCCATGACAAAAGAGATATGCATTGTGGGGCAGAGTAGACAATGTATCACTAGTCAGTCTCTCTCTCTATTTTTTGTAATACAAATGGAAAGTTTTTAAGGAGAACTCAGAGATGGATAAAATGCTGTGGGCTCATGGGCTCTGAGCTATCCGTGACAGATCAGGAAAGAGATCTTGGTGTGTTGGTGGACAGCTCCATGAAGGTGTCTACCCATTGTGTGGCAGTGGTGAAGAAGGCCAATTCCATGCTAGGGATTATCAAAAAGGGGATTGAAAATAAAACAGCCAACATTATAATGCCATTATACAAAACAATAGTAAGGCTGCACCTGGAGTATTGTGTACAATTCTGTGAGACGTACAAAATAATGCAGGACATGAGTAAAGAGGATAGAGGGACGCTCTTCTCCCTCTCCCAAAATACCAGAACTAGGGATATCCACTCAAAGTGAGGGCTGAGAGTGTAAGAACAGACAAAAGAAAATATTTTTCACCCAGCGTGTTGTTAGTATGTGGAACTCCCTGCCTCAGGAGGTGGTGATGGCATCTGGTCTGGATGCCTTCAAAAGGGAATTGGACAGATTCCTGGAGGAAAAGTCCATCACAGGTTACAAACCATGATGGAGATGTGTAATCTCCAGGCTTAAAACCAGGGTATTTCAAGGACCGGATGCAGGAGAGTGGTAGCAGGAGACAGATATCTAGTCTCATGCACTCCCAGATGCATCTGGTGGGGCCACTGTGAGATACAGGAAGCTGGACCAGATGGGCTGTTGGCCTGATCCAGCATGGCTCTTCTTATGTTCTTATGTTCTGTATGGAAACAACTAGGTTGTCTGTGCTTCCAGGTATTGATAGGATGTGTCAGCCAATGCATCTAAAGCACACAAGATTTGAGGGAGGATGAGGTGGTTTTATTAGAGTATCCAGCCAGTCAATCAGTTTCTTGTTACAGTCAAAGGAGCAATCCCATGGCGAAAGAGTAAAAAAGCAAGTGTGTTGTGTATATACCACTCCACAGATCTTAAGGCACTCTCGGGATAGTTTACAAGTTAATTATCCAGGCTACACATTGCTCCCCAACAAGACGGGTATTCTGTTTGCTGGCCTCAGAAGGATGGAAGGCTGAGTGAACTTTGAGCTGGATACCTGAGATTGAATGCTGCATCGTGAGCAGAGTTGTGGCTACAGTGCAGCAGTTTAATCACTGACCCATGAGATAAACCTTTGTAAATTCCCCAAATTCCTGATACCTTGTAAAACATATGGCATTAAAAGACCAGTTTAAAAAGCTACTAACTAGTTAGCAAAGAATTTCTGAGATTTGATTATTGTCATACCAAAACCAGATACTTGGTTTAGTGATCTTGGGGTCCACATCAGAACAAAGGAAACTCAAGTGGTTTTTTTTCCTTGAACAGCCAAAAACTTGGGGGGTCAGTGGGGTTGATTATCTCCATAGGTTCCATTTCATCATGCAGGCATGTGAAGAACATGTGCCATATAGTCTTGAACTCCCTTAAGGGAGAAGGACAAAGCCTTTTCAGCGAAAGAAATGTTCTTCTACTTCCCTTCAAGTACAGCAGAAAGGAATTTAGAGCAGCACCATAACTTCCAGGGGGGAAAAGACACAAGATATTGCCCTCCCCCTTTCTTTCTTTCTCATCCCACCTCACAAATCTCTGTGTGTTGTATCGTTAAGTCGTGACCGACTCTTCATGACCCCATGTGCAGGGAGTTTTCTTGGCAGGAATACTGGAGTGGTTTGCCAGTTCCTATTCCAGCACCTGGTATTTCCTGGTGGTCTCCCATCCAAGTACTAACCAGGGCTGACCCTGCTTAGCTTCCGAAATCAGGTGAGAAGGGATGTGCTTAGGGCATCTGGTACTAACACTAAAACCACTCAGTGAAATTCTCCCCCCTCCCCATATTCTCACACCCAGAAATGTGCATTCAACCCTTAAGAACCCATTTGTGCACATCTCTGTCTTAAGAGGACACATTAGTATACAACATGTAACTTGGCCCCAAACAGGGTCTAACTCAAACCTCCAGTTTCTCCCTGTCTCCAGTTCTTGTCAAAGATGCATTTCATGCTAGGATCCCAAGTTCCAATCTCTGTAACTCTTAAATGAAATGGAGAAGGTTTCATCCATCAGGGGAATAAGTCTCAGGGTTTTGGCGGCCTGCCCAGAAGGATTTTTATACAGCAGGTTGGGTTCTGTTGTAATTATCTCCCAAACAGCTGGACTAGTTGGATAAACTCTCTGTATCTTAATACACGATTCAAGAACAGCCATGGAGAATTAAACTGCAATTGTAGATTGTCTGGGCCGATAGGCAGAAGTGGGAAGCTTAGACAGAAGTTTTCCTAAGCTTTAAACTGGGGTGTAGCTAGCAGCATTAATGGCCCTGATTCCACCTCTACAAACACCGAGAAGTCTCTAAAACTGCAAACTGCACTTTCCCTCTTTGCATTTTCAACTTCCGTATTCCTGCTTTTCTTTGCTGCTTACCACCAAGTAGCTTCCAAATCATGATGACCCTATGCATGAGTGATATTCCAAATGTCCTGTCCTCAACAGCCTTGCTCAGCTGTTTTAAACAAAAACATATGAAGTCAACTTATCTTAATATTTGTTCCTCCTCTTTTCCTGCTGTCTTCCTTCTTTCCCAGCAGTATTGTATTTTCCAGATAATCTTGCCTTCTCATTATGTGTCTAAAATAAGATAGCTTGTTTCAACTTTTGTTTTGCCTCCAGAGATGGTTCAGGCAAGATTTGCTCCATGTTACACATGTCTGTATTTCTGGCAGTCCAAGGTATTCTCAAAGCTCTCCTCCAGCACCACATTTCAAATAAATCTCTCCCTACCACCCCACTCCTGTCAACTTTCTTAACTGTCCATTCTTCACACCCATACACGGTGATCGGAAATATAAGAGTGTGGATGATGTTGGTCTTGGTCACCAGTCACACATCCTTAGATTTGACAATCTTTTCTGACTCCTTCATTGCTGCCCTTCTGAGTCTCAGACCTCTTCTGATTTCTTAGCTATAGTCTCCAAGCAAAGTATACAACATATCTAACGATTTCAATTTCTCCATTGTCAACACTGAAGTTGTGTAGTTCTCCTGTTGTCACGATTTTTGTGTGCTTTGGCACTCTGCTTGCATGGGAGATTAAAGCAATGCTCCCGATTGTTCTCCCTCCTCAGTTTTATCCAGTCACTGGTCAAAGGGTAGTAACTCCTCATTTATATCCATAAGCTCACATGGTGATAGCACTAACTCACTGTCATTTGTGAGCAATAGAGATGGGCATGAAACGAACAATTTTTCATTTCTGTTTTCGTTTTTTCATTTCATTTTGTAACGAAATGACAAATGAATTTTGTCTCTAAACTGAAACGAAACAAAAACACCGGAAATTTTGTCGTGTGTTTTGTTTCCATTACTGCAATATGAGTGAATTGCTTAAAATCCTAAAAAAATCACAAAAAATGAAATAAATGGTAACAAAATGGTAACGAAATGAACGAAAACGAAAATGAATTTTTTGCAAAAATTCACGAAAAACGGAAACGGACCGAAACGGACCCTCCAAACGACAAACGAAATGCCATTTTTTAAATTCGTGCCCATCTCTAGTGAGCAACAATGTCGAACATTTTTAGAAGAAGATTGTTCTTGTATCCCTAAAGAAGACAGGCATTCTATTCCCCCACACGGGTCCATCAGATAACTGTTTGCAACACACCATCAGAAGATGAGCACAAAACCTTTTTCCTACTGCTTCTAGTATCCAGATACAAGTTTTGCATGATGACTAAGATATTTTTGTAGAGCTCGGGGTGGGGGAGGGGGCCAGGGAGAAGAACATCCCAGATAAAAGCCAGCTCTTTCCCAATAAGGCTAGGTAAGCTTTCCTCATTAGTCCCAGCCAGGAAGGGACAATGCTTGAGTTAGACATGGGCTACAGAAATACATTTGACAAGCATCTCTAGACTGACCTTGTATCCAAGCACTCCCATTTCCTTCCCTTACCCTTTTCTCCACTGTTCCACAGTTTGTGCTTCAGGGACACGCAGAGTATGCCAACATGATGACAAAATAGCAGAAGGCAAATGTTTACTTGGGTTGTGTGTGTCTCTCCCCCCCCCCCCGCACCGCCGCCTTTCTTGGCTCATCTGGAAGATTTGCAGATTTGCATAGCGTTGAGTTTGAGTTTTTAATTAAAGCCAGCTAAACGGAAGCATTTTTGAGCTCTGTTTGCCATTGAGGCATATGTTTGTTGGTGGGCACGCAAAGCCAGGGGAAAAAGAGGGTTCTGATTCATAGGATGTATCATCCTTCATAGGTTGTCTTCTTTCCACATTGGGACTCTGGGCAATAAGCAGTGAATGATTATAGCTCAGTAGTACAATGCTTATTTCACATTTAACAGGTCTCAGGCCACTCCTTGGTGCCCCTTGTTTCTTGTAGAAAGATCCAGTTTTCTGAATCTTTAGCTTCATTGTAAGTCTGTGAACTAGACAGTATAATAACATACCTCATCTAATTTGGAGGACAATTTGAGGCTTCGGAATGCAAATCAATTTTGTCTGTCTGTCTGTCTGTCTGTCTGTCTGTCTGTTTTTTTACCTTGTCTTTCTCCCTAGAAATTATCCAAGGCAGCTCACATCATTAAAAGGCACATACAAACAGTATGTATACAATACTGAAATGATTAGTTGCAATTCTACCTACTTGCCTGTGAGGATGGGACAAGTGAGGATTTACAATCTTGATGCACACAGTGTGCAACTCTTGAATGTGATGTGTTACAGTTTTGAGTAACGCTAACTGATGTATAAATTAGAAATCTGTGTCTACAAGTGTTCAGATTGTGTCTGCATTGAACGCAGCATGTCAGCTCTCTAGTGCATGTTTCACCACTCAACATGCATTTTAACTTGTGTTTCCTTATCCTCTGTCCAACACTCTAATCACTTTACTATGAAAGCTTGAGGGTGAACTTTTGTGGTAGAAAAGCAGTGCAATAATTATTCTGTGTTCGGAATTGAAGCCTATGCAATTCAACCTATCTGGATTTGGGGAACGGAATAAAGCATTGCTAGGCACAAAAAGGCGCCCGAGGGGGGATATGATTGAGACGTATAAAATAATGCAGGGCATGAGTCAAGTGGATAGAGGGAAGCTCTTCCCCCTCTCACAAAATACCAGAACTAGGGGGCATATGCTCAAATTGAGGGCTGGGAGAGTAAGAACAGACAAAAGAAAATATTTTTTCACCCAGTGTGTTGTTAGTCTGTGGAACTCCCTGCCACAGGATGTGGTGATGGCATGTGGCCTGGATGCCTTCAAAAGGGGATTGGACAGATTCCTGGAGGAAAAGTCCATCCCAGGTTACAAACCATGATGGAGATGTGTCATCTCCAGGCTTAAAACCGGGGTACTTCAAGGGCCAGATGCAGGTGAGTGGTACCAGGAGATAGATATTTAGTCTTGTGCACTCCCAGACACATTTGGTGGAGCCACTGTGAGATACAGGAAGCCGGACTAGATGCGCCTTTGGCCTGATCCAGCATGGCTCTTCTTATCATCTTATGTTCTTATGATCTTCAAGCATTGACAAATGGCTGGTAACTGACAGTTCAGAGGCTCTGCTGGCTGGAGGTAATATATACATTTTCTGTCCTTGTCACACTGTATGGGAAGCTGAATAGTCTGCAATACGAGAGAAACCAACGGGCTGTGGCATAAATATGAATTGGCTGAAAGGGTGCGAGACCATCAGTTCTCAGTGATTCCCATCTAGGTTATGAAGGAATATATCCTTCCATTTCTTGGAAATAGGGGAAAAACATGCCTTTTGGATCCACAGGGAGAAAGAGACACTCAATTTAATTTCCTTAAGAAGGCAGAGCTACGGAATTAGTATCCAAGCTTCCCGCAGGCGAGCACAATAATCTATAAAGAAAAAGAAAAAGGGAACTCTGTCACAGGATGAAACCATGTTTTATGGGAAGCGTTCTGCAGCATCCTTGCCAAATGAGAAATCTGTAAATTACCTGGGTAAGCAATCAGCCCAAGATTATAATTGCCAATTTGCAAAAAAATTCACCAACAATTAAGCAAAATAAAATAACCCACCAGAGAAAATTTAATGCCTGACATTTCAACACCTCCCCCGACTTGCCTAGACTTCAGCACATATATTTTATTTCTCCACGTGCAATTAAAGGGGAATCTTTCATTCACAACACAGTGATGGCTACCTCAGCAGGTTTTTTTTTATTTTCCAAAGAAAAAAAGAAATGAAAAAGACATGTGTCTATAGATTCCCATCCTGTCAGATCCCAAATGGAGACTCAGCCTAATGAAGCAGTGCAATGAATGTTGGGGAGACTGCAACCCCATATTTATTTTGCTATTCTTTAGTCAAATTTATCTATTCATCTTCTGTTTTGTTTCGATTCCTTTTTAAAATGTTTCATTGTTTCGTTCACATGCTTGTACTAAGCAGAACATTTCTTTGTATCACCAAATAGGAGGAGAACAAGAATGGGTGAATATGCTGTTAAATAAATGCCTGGTTGTAAGGGCTTAGCTCTGAGCAGCAGTCTGTGATGAAAATGGCAGCCACTTGGAGTGAGCCTGTGTTCAGGACAACTGAGTTAGGACCAAATGCCAAGAGCAGCAACCTTGTTAACAATTCCTGGGCACCATTTTGAATCTGCCACAATTCTACAAATGTAGCAGCACACTTGGTCAAGGGGAATGGAGACCACCAGCATAAGTGATATACTCTATGTGTAATTGATAGAATATTTGAAGAAAATTATGCAAAGTTCCCCTTGATTTCTGAGAGGTGATAAAAATGAGAAAAGGGCTAATCTGAGAAATGTTATCAGAATAATGTCCTAAGAAATTTCATCTCAGCTTCAGCTTGGCCCATTCTAGAGACGTCTTGTCCCTCATTGGTGAGGCTCACTTCCAATTTCGTAGGATTAATTTTAAGATATGAGTAAAAGAAGAGAATGAGTAAAAATATTTTAGCAATGTAAATCTTTATTACCACCTTTGAGAAGGCTCTTACATTTCTCAGAGTTCTACCTGGAATTAGTACCTATCATTCCAGTATATAGAGAAGGAATTATTCTACAACTTGCAAATCAAATGTATGATTTTTAGATATCTAGCAATGGGCCAGTGAGATCTGTGTCCACACAAATGAACAAGTTCATCTAATTAAAGGGTTTATTTGTTTGAGTTGTACATGAATATACCAAATTACGTTATCAGATTATAGTCCTCCTTCTGATTTATTCTTTCTTTGTTCTTCAAGACTTCGTACATCTAAGCAATTAACCTCTCAAAGAGCCAGAGAACACATAATTATCCTCATTTGTCTAAACGTCACCAAGATGGCCGCCTTTCAATTAACCTTCTGGGAATGGAAGAAAGTTGGAGTGATATAGTGATCATTTTGAACCTCACTGTATGCATTTTATTAAAAAAAAAACCCTAATTGAATTGAAATATTCAGATGATAAAATATGGCTAGATAGCTGTTTCCACAGGTAAAAGGAATTTGAGAAAGAAAGGGAAGTCAACTGAGCTACAGTAATGCCGTAATATCTCTTGGCACTTCTGTCTAAGGATATAAAAAGCACTTTATGCACATTAATAAATTTAAGTATCCCCACCCCCCCATCTACCCACACCAGTGTTCAAATCTATGGGAAAAAATATGACTGGCTGAATACTTAAAGAGTTTTCACTTTATTTATTTCATTATAATCCCCTTTTGAATGTGGATTTTTTTTTACCATATTGTATCTATATGTAAACCTACGGTGGCAACAATGAAGGAATAAAAATGTTAAGGTTTATGAAGAAATTATGAGTAAATAATCTATAACATATCAGTGTGTTTGTGGGGGGGGAACTGTATTTACACTAGGGATGTAAAAATACTCACAAAATCCCTTCTTCTCATTTATTTTAGACTACTTCTAATTGACAAGACAGCTCAACTTGGAATTTTCAAACTCTGAAAGATTCTTCTTCACCAGATGCAAGTGGAGGAAGAAGGGAATTATTTTCCTTTTCTTGTAAAAGCCTCCATAATTCACACAAACTGTCTCCACAAAACTAGCATCCTTCCTCCGGAGAAGCAAGGCATGCACATGTGTGCACACTCAAAGCAACAACGTGACTGGGAGGTTCTTTTAAAAGCTTCTTATCTTTAAAACAGTCATTCCACACAGAGAAGCTATTGCCGTTTTGCTTAATTTACATTGCAGTAGTATTTGTGTGCATAATTAGAGCAAAAAAAAAAAAACAACCCAAAACCCAAAAGAAAACAAACAAACCATTCTCATCCTCTTCTAAAAAGCAAAAAAAGAAGCCCATGTCCACTCTTATGGCAAGGAGAACAATCTAGCAGTTTCCCCACCTCATAGGTAGATTAGTGAAAAATTACATGCCTCGTTCATATTCTCCATGTGTTTATGGTTGTACCTTCATGATAACCTCAGTCTGTACAAATCTGGCTTTGCTTCTGGCAAATAAATGAAAGGACTGCCCTTCCTTGTACACAACCCCATACCTAATATGGTAATTCCAAAGTATCCCCAACATATGAATTAAAAAAAACACCGAGCCACTCTCCTACAGACCCGCATTGGACATACTTCATCCCACATCAAGGACTTAGGACATTTCATAGACAAGATTAGCACCCTAAAACTCAACCCCAGGGACAGACTGATCAGCTTCGATGTAGTATCCCTTTTAATCAAGTTTCCAATAAAGGATACTTTAGTGCTCATCCAGCAGATCTTCCCACAAGACATTAAGACCCTATTCAAACATTGCCTAATGACCAGCTACTTCCAGTGGGAGAATGACTTCTATGAACAGATAGATAGATGGAGTTGCCATGAGGAGCCCACTCAGCCCTGTAATAGCAAACTTTTACATGGAAAACTTTGTATGGATGTGGCACCCTTTGCACCCACAGTCTGGTTCCAATATGTGGATAACACATTCATAATTTGGAGCCATGGTGAAGATAAACTGGAAGAGTTTCTAAAGTACCTCAGCAATATCTACCCAAATATACATTTCACGAAGGAAAAAGAAACAGAGGGGAAACTCCCATTCTTAGATGTCATGGTCTTATACAAACTGGACCTCCAATTAGGGCATAAGGTCCACATGAAACCCACCCACACAGATTGGTACCTACATAAAAATTCCAACCATCAACCACAACATAGAGAGGCATAATCAAAACACTTGTAGACCATGCAAACTGAAACTGAATTCCTCAACATTGAATTCAAAATTCCTCAACATTGAATTCAAACTGAATTCCTGAACATTGAACTCAGCCACCTGATTTGGGCCCTACAGGCAAATGGCTATTCCAATAACGGAACCAAAAGATCCATTAAAATGGGGGGGGGGAACCAACACCAAACTGAAGAAGAAAAATAGCCCCCCAACAAACAAAGTATTTCCGCCATACATAAAAGGAGTCACAGGCTGCAAGGACAAAGTTTTGAAAAAATACAACCTATAGACAGTATTTATACCCACCACTTGCCACTGCAGGAGTATACTGGATACCTTGTAGTTGTGGCCAGGTATATATTGGGACCACAAAGTGCAGCATTCAGACTAGAATCAAATAACATGAAACCCACTGCAGACTAAAACAACTAGAAAAATCAGCAGTAGCTGAACACACCCTGAAACAAACTGGACATGAAATCCTCTTCCAAGACACAGAGGTACTGGATAACACTACCAATCACTGTGTCAGACTACACAGGGAAGCCACTGAAATCCACAAACATAATCACAGTTTCAACAAAAAAGAAGAAAGTCTAAAAATCAAAAAAGTCTGGCTTCCAGTACTGAAAACTACAGTCTGCAAAAGGTCAAATCTCAATTATTCCCACCCATCCAGAAGCAACAATGATCAGTTCACATAAAAGAATAGCTAATGACACCCATCAACCACAGACAAGGATCCCTGCCACCCCTAATTGCAGTGAAACATCTTAATCCCTTCATCACAATACAATGACTAGCACCTCTTCTGCATAGGACAACTTTTCTCTTTCCCACAACTTTAAAAAAACCCAGTCTCACTCACTCTATACCGTAGAGACAGAGATGAATCCTACGTAGTTCCCTGAGCTCTTTGCCCTCTGAAGTTGCTAGCCACAGAGTGTGGTGAAACATCAAGAAGAAAAACTTCCAGAACACGGCCAAACACCCTGAAAAATTCACAACTATCAGATCCCTGCCATGAAAGCCTTCGAGAACACATTAGCACAAACAATTTCACTAAACCTTAGGTTTCAGCAAGAGCGCTAAGACACACTGTGCTTTGTGTTTAGATGACCTGTCCTAATTTGTGAAACCTGAAGTGGGCACCTGATAGGTGAATTACCCCAAATCAGCATGTATGACAAATCAGAAGGGGGGGGGAGTCACAAAGTACTCTCAATCAGCTCCAAAAGCAATCCATGTTTTTGGTAAGTTAAAGTGCATACTGTTTGTCCAGAAACAAGCAATCATGTGATACAAAAATCAACTGATAGGTACTTATGTGTGAATCAGACCTGAGCTCCACGATGGCTAAAATGGAGTTCTTCCAGAGACTCAAGTGCCTGGATATAGGCACTCATGATCACTAACAGTACTGTTATGATGTAAATCCAAGGGCTGGTTGCAAAGGCTGCCATCTCTCAGGAAACTGACTTGTGTAGATCCCCGGGTGGGATTTACATGGGACTTACCAACGAGTAGATCACGCCTAATTTCAGAAGTTAAACAGGGTCGGCCCTGGTTAGTACTTGGATGGGAGACCACCAGGGAATACCAGGTGCTGTAGGCGCCTGGAGTAGGAACTGGCAAGCCATTCCAGTATTCCTGCCAAGAAAACTCCATGGACATGGGGTCACAAGGAGTCGGTCATTTCTTTAATGACACAACACACACACACACACACACACACACACACAATTGCTTTGATGGGTCTGTTTGGTTACGGGTACCAATCTAGCCTTTAATCTTGATTTAAAAATAATATAGCAGTGAACAAAGCAAGTGCAAGAGAAGAAAATCCAATCACTGATCCAATCGGTGAAGAAAACAATATAAGAGAGTCAGTGCCTAAGCTATAGACACCCCTTTCAATAAGTGTTTATATGCCAACAGCCTGCCTGAATTAAAGACCCTTTCCCTGCCATTGAAAAAGAAGACTCTGAGAGTCAGGCTAACTTCCCCCAACAGGTATTCCCAACAATCAGAAAAGATCCCAAATAGAACTCTTTCCTTTGTCACCACCAAACATCATCTGTGATGGTGAATAAGCTGAAGGAAGGCCCTCCCTCCCTCTGCAAAGAAGAAGAGAGAAGGAGGAAAATGGTGGGGCATAGAAGGATCCATCCCAAAAAAGAGGAAACCACTTAGTCGTCTTCTGGACAATGGTGTGCAGCTGACAAATCATTCAGTTCCAGAAGCTCTGGAGCAGCACCAGACCCACTTCATGGATGCTGACCTTCAGGACGACAGCTGAAGTCCGGGAAATGTTTCTGCACGTATCTCAGACTCTGACTGCTTCTGGTCAAAAACACGCTGATTGCATTGACGTTTGAATTGGTTTTTGATTTTGCTAATATTTCAGGTGGGTCCTTAATTCTCAACTGTGCAGCTCTCTGATATGCATCAAGAAGGATAAACACTCACTAAAGAAATAATGCATGGGGATTAATCAAGTACACAATATGCTTAATGCAGAATGAGAATGTGCCTCTCTTGGCTGGGACACCCATTGACCACTTTAGTGATGAGCAGTGACATCTGGATCGGGGCCTCTATGAACAAGTTTTGCATAGCAGCTACAGCTTTCTATCTTTCATGTTTTCTCACTTCAGAAAAGGTATGGGCTTGGAATCATTGCTATTGTAAAGTATGCCCTTCCCTGCTGATAATATTTATCATCTGCCTTAGAATGAAATAATCATATATTAATAAACAATCATACACACACAATTTTGGTTTTGTCTTTGTTTATGAATGCAACAAGTCTCCTTTTCTCTCTCCCCCCCTCCCCCTGAGATAGTGTCTCAGGCACAAAATGGGTTATTATCCCCCTTCGCTCAGTTGGATTGCATTAATATGTATTATTTCCACCAGAAAGATTGTGTCAGGTCAAACCTTCTCCTTCACAAGTGCGTGGCTTTTATTTATTTCATTTCTTTTAAGAAAAAGTAGCCGAGGTTGGCTGTTGCGTGTCAATAAAAAAAACCACGCACACACATTTCTGAAGTTCATCACATTTCATTCCTGACAAGCGTGGCTTTCCAATTCATCTCCGAGCGGCCGCTTCCCTCTCAGCATGAAATCTGGACCCGCTGAAAAGCAATTTCAACTCAGGCACTTTGTGGTTCTCCCCTAGTTTTGATGTGAAGCAAGAGCAGGGAGGCCTGTCGGCCAGGAGACACGGTGGGGAAATAGCGCCCTGTTCGCGAATCTTCGCTCAGCCAAATCAGCTCTTACCACATCTGCTATTTATTATCGCCGAATGAGATACTCATCGGCCCCTGACAGCGCGTAACATTTCAACAAAAGTTCAGATCAGCTGTGCACCATAACTTCCAAAGAAACACATTCTCTCTACCATGCTTTAACGAAGAACAAACAGCGAACGGCTCTGTTTTCATTCTCAGACTTCCTTCTCTTCTCCGGTTTATTTATTTCCTCCATTGATGTCTCATCTCTCCTCTTCTAAGCTCAAGGTGGTGCACCTGACTCTCTGATCCCCCCAGTTTATCATCACAATGACCCTGGGAGGGGACTCTCTACTCTTGGAGAATGGGGGCTCCACTTTCGTAATGAGTCCAATCCAAGTTTTGATCTGAATTTTTGCAGGGATGAGCCAATGTTCTTTGGATAGCACTTTACATTTCAGACTAAAACCCAGAATGCCTTCACCCAAAGCAGACAAAGCCACCAGAATCCATTGGTTCTTCCTGGGTCTTCCTAGGAGACAGTGATTGACCAAAGGTCACCCAATAATGTTTATATCTGAGGAAGTACTAGAAAAGATACCACAGATGGTGGAGTTTATAGAGGAACTAAGATGAATCCAATGGAAATTCACAGGAATGGGTGGGGTGTAAATGGTAAAACCACCCCTTAAACATCTCAGTTATCTTTAATGTCCTATTATGGCTCTTGTAAGTCGATTCTGACTTGACATGAAAAAACAGAAATCTAGAAAAGGCAATCTGCAGACTTCTAGACATGACTGAACTGTGTATTTTCTCATTGTTGACTCATGGGAGGTGCAGTCTAGCAGTTCCTTGAAATGTTGACATTGTCCACCCCAGAGAGTACTTGACCATACCATGCCCACTACTCCAAACCATCCCATGTTCCCCATGAGTGGAGTCTATCTAGAGAGGCTCAGCTATCTTGGATCCGTAATTTCTTCACATACATCGGTTAATCTGCTTATTTATTCTTCAATCCCAGTTTCCTGCCAATGACCATTTAATGCTTGTCAATGACTGCTGTCATCTGCCTTGCTGATATCTTGTGCATTTCTGTTGCACTTCCCATGTTCCTCATGTCATGTGAATGGGTGACATTCCAGGCACCTAATGAACTTTTCTACTTTCTAGGAAAGGTCACACCAAATTGGATTTGATAATCTGTATGGTGCCAGAATATGTTCTTCTGCTTTCCTTGCAACAGATTAATGTAGCTATCTTCCTTAAAATTTCTAGACCACAGTTGCTTTCTTTTTCTTTCATCCTCCCCCAAGACCCATTCTTGTCAGCACCAAGACAGAGACAAGCTGGCCCATCCAACAGAGACATGACTGGACTCATTCCCTCACATGGACACCAGTGGATATAAGCATAAAAACAGACCTATTGTGTCTGGCTAAAACATGCATGAGGAGAAGGCAGGAAGAGTAACATTTGTTGCAATTAATATAGCATTTGCATTCCTCATTAGAGATGGGCATGAAACGAACTTTTTTCGTTCCTGTTATTCATTGTTTCATTATGTAACAAAACAAATACCAAAAATTGTGATGAAATTGGAATGAACCAAACAGAACCACGAAAATTAGGTTCATTACATTTTGTTTTTCGTTAATGGCAACGTGCAATGAAATGAGCTGTTTTAAATGTTAAAAAACGCCCTGGACATCCATAAAAATGCAGCGATAATTATTTATACTGTCTGATAATAACTACCAGGGGGGTCCTTAAAACATTTGTTTTTGTCTTCTCCCATTGCGATACATTTTTCTTTTCCCTTTATGGATGACAAAATGGATGTCGCCACTCCAGCCACAACATGGAGGCAAGCCATGTGACGGAATCATGTAAATTCTTGGACAACTTCAACCAATAGCATGCCCAGGTTGCAGACTGGGCAGGTCTGGCAGCCACAGAGGGCATAAAAAGCTCTGGCAGCCTCCGTCCTCCTTGCAGTCTCTGGTGGGAGTTAGGGTGGGACTGCTGTCTCTGCGACTCATTATTTTCCCTTTAGGCCAGCCAGGCAGGTGTGTGTCTCTGTGTTCCTGTTGGCTGCAGCCTGGTTCTTAGGGGAGAGAAAGAAGAGATTTCTCTCTAGCTTCAGTCCTGCAGATTCCCTGTGTGTGTGCACGCGTACCTCTCAGTGAGTGCCCTCCCCTGCCCCACAGTGCAGTCATTCTGTGGCTGCCTTGCACCCTGGGCAATGCCCACCGCTGCCTTTGCAGCCTCCCTGCGTACCTAGTCTATACTGTGTCTCTGCCAGCATCAATTTTCTTTTACTGTTTTCCCTCTGGCCTGGGGCGTTGGGGGATGCCTACGCATGGAGATGCTTTAAAAATCTCACAAAAGGCGGGTAAAAACAAAAAATGTAAAACAAAAAAAAAAGAACTTTTTTCAAAAATTCATGAAAAACGAAAACGAACCAAAACGGACCCCTCAACGAAAAATGAAAAACCAAAATGCCATTTTTTTCGATTCGTGCCCATCTCTATTCCTCATCTCAACAAGACTAGTTGCAAGATGATGCATGCCTCACCTCCGTAATTCACACATCTGCAAGGCTTACACAGCCATAAAATGCAACAAAACTAAGCATATGTTTTAAGATTTGAGTGACAAAAAGAGGGACAACTGAAAGAATTGCACAAAAACACTTGAGCTAATAGAGGAAGAATGCATGAATTACATAAAATGTACAAAACAAAACAAAAACAGTTATGTGCTTGTGCCGCATGTTTGTTTGTATGTGCCCAAATAAATATACATGCATCTGTGGTGTGCTTCTCAAATGGAAACACAACTATTTTTTTCAACACACAATTTACAAGAAAAGTGGAGATTTGGGTTTTGGAAGAGCTCCCTGTCTTTCCCCTGCTTTCAATGACAAGAATCTCATGGGGTTGTCTCAACAACAATGAATTAACTCTACACGTTTTCTACACGCACACTCTCACACACACCCCTGCAAGAGCAGCTGAAAATGAAGGAAGTGCAACATGGAGCAGGTGGGAAAGAGGTTTCTGTACAACAGCACTAGATGAGGAAACATTTCCCTGTGCGCTCTGATCTATGGAGACGGAGGAAAGATAATAAAACAGGTGCTGTGTTCATTTCCAGCACAATCACATGGTAACGTAATTAAAATGCAAGTTGGAGTCATGACACCTATTGATAAATCTTTGCCTGTGGTTCCTAAACTTGACAGGAAGTCTATTCCTGGCAAGTAGAACTCAGTCAGAAAAGGAGGCAAAGGATAAAGGATCTCACTCATGGGTAGCTATTTTCATGTTTCGTTTGAGTAATGGACCTTGCAAATTGGCACCCCGGCGGCCTGAAATACCTATTTTTCCAAGGACATGGGGACTCTTCAGCCGACAGGTGATGTGGGGAAATGGTCCCTGAAGGGAGTGTTGATTTCGGTGCCTCTCTGTGGCAGTCATATTTTATTACAGCCAGGATGTGACAGCCAAAGATACTGGAGAGCTCTTGGGTGTTCCGAGGGCTTCAGGGATGAAATGGAGCAGAAAACAACCTGATAAGACGATGAGAAGAGGATGAAGGGGAAGTGGTGGGTTATGGAGGGGAAGAAGGCAATCATGAGCTCAGCTCCCGACGTCCAAGGCTGAGGGGGAAGGAGCCGAGTTTGCTGAAGATGTCTGTCTGACCTACAGCAGGAGATGAGGAAATGAGTTCTTTCCTTTAATCCCTGCTGGTAGCCGGCACTGCATTCCAGGGACAAACCTAATCCTGAAAGTCACACTCCCACCTTGTCTGCCTTCCTAAGTAGGCAATCAGACATGCACTAGTGAAAGCCTCTCAGAGGTCCGGTCTACGCCGATGGTGATAAGAAAACAAATGACCTATCATGGCTTTGCAGCGGGGCAACTTGGTAGCTCTACCTGCGTTTCAGGGTCAGGACTCCCTTCTAAATGTATTGCCAAAGCTGTACGTCCTATGAGCCTTTGGACATGGATGTTATATTGGAAGTAGATTAAGCAGCCATCCCTCAGGGAGTGGGAGTTGTATTCCTATAAGGGAAAGCTATGGAATTTAGGGGCTTTGCTATGCTAAAAAGGCAGTTACTTCACGTCCTTCTTTGTTCCGCAACTAGTTTTGTACCATAACAGCATTGGTCACGATCACATGGTTTTGTCCCTGTTGTACCATGGTCATGATAATTTGTCTCATGACAAGTGTTACCTCACAGTCTTGTACCATGACAAACACTGGATTTGTCTAGCTTCCTTTTTCATTTTTTTTTTTTTTGGAGGGGGGGCTTTGAAAATTCTTTTTTGATATTTCGCTTCTGAAAAGTAAAAAACAAACAAACCACAGGATACAGTTTTCTGAGACATGGACATGGATTAAGCATGTTGTTTCCACCCCTCAGGGAGTGGGAGTTGTATTCCTATAAGGGAAAGCTATGGGATTTAGGGGCTTTGCTATGCTATAAAGGCAGTTACTTCGCGTCCTTCTTTGTTCCGCAACTAGTTTTGTACTGTAACAGCATTGGTCGCGAACACATGGTTTTTTCCTTGTTGTACCATGGTCATGATAATTTGTCTCATGACAAGTGTTACCTCACGGTCTTGTACCATGACAAACACTGAATTTGTCTAGGTTCCTTTTTCCTTTTTTTGGAGGGGGGCTTTAAAAGTTCTTTTTTGATATTTCGCTTCTGAAAAGTAAAAAACAAACAAACCACTGAACACAGTTTTCTGAGAGAAACATTTTTTTTTTCATGACAGTCTTTACTACACGGTGTCTTGCCACAGAACAGAAAGCAGGAACAAAGAGTGACAAGGGAAAACCCTATCCCAGCACCAGGTATACTATTGTCACACTTAGCACCCATTCCAGGGTGTGGCTGAGACAAATTGTAGTAGCTGTGCAACGGACGTGAAGTAAAAAAAAATTGTACCCCTCCTAAGCGCAACACTAACAGAGACAAAATGGACGTGAAGTAACCACCAAAGTGGAGATCTTGGTCTCCACTGATACCACAACAGCACTAGCCCATGGGCTCCTACAACAAACTTCTGCATTCCTATGCCACTTGCATTCACCTCTTTTGCAGCAGAAGGAACTGGTATGGGATTACATTGCGGGAGTACACTTCCCAAGAGTACAACTGTCTATCTGCCAAATGAAGTTGAGGGGACTGGAGGGAGGAAGATCCACCCCTTGAACTATCTCACCTTTGGGCATAGTATCTGCTTCTTTTCCTGCCTCTTTTCTTAGCATTCCGCTGACCGAAATCCTGTTGCTTATAGCATGGCAAGTTGCCACTCGCACAGTCCCACTGAATCAGTGGGGAATCTGGTGCGTCAACTCTTCTGTAAGTTCTATTGATTTGATGGAGCTACTCTAACAGCAGCTTACGACACTCAGCCGCCCGTTTGAAGGCTCTGGTGCAGAAAATGAGATGGACCTTTCGGAGAACATATTTTCCTTGTACTAAACTTGGTAATAATTATTTTCACTCTGTGTCACAGACACAAGGCGTGCTTGAAATGAACCAAAGGCAGAAGGAAGGCCCAAAGCATGAAACAGTGCCTAGACCTGCAATAACTTTCAAACGCTTTTCAATTATGTTAAACTCAGGGAACCGAAAGCCACAAACGGACCAGTTAATTTGCAGCGCCGTCTTTTAAGTACCTTGCAGGGAAACTGTGGGGAGAGGGAGGGAGCTTCCAAGAACTGCTGTCTGGCCTGATTTTGTCGGCTGGCAAATGCCGTGATGAAACTGGAGGTGAGGAGCAGGGAAGGACTACCCTAATTAAAATCCAAATATATTTAGGAAAAGAGAGGGGGAAAGAGGAATAAGTTATTTTATTTGGCAAAGGCTGCCGACTCAAGGAGAAATATAAAACCCCCTCAATGAAGGACTTGTCTCATTTATTATAGCATCATCTTCAATTTATGCTTTTGCTTTTTATGATGGTTCTCTATCCATGTTCCTGCAGCTTATTTATAGAGAGGGTTATTCGCGTACAGGAACCAAACCAAGATGGTGAGCAAACCACTGGAAATCTGATTAGAAGGAATCAGGGGTATGATGACCCATGATAAGGGAGAAGTGAATCTCTCATGCTGTGGACCCTTCATTTTTTTTCCTACACCCCTTGCTAATAGGAATCGGGCAGGATTATTGGGTGCAATGGCCTTATTCAGGAAACAGCTTCTTGCAATGTTATTGAACTTTCATTTCTAACTGAGCAAGAGAGGCAAGGAATCAATGGCTGCAACTGAGAAGGTGGGGATTAGAAAGGAAGGAAGGAGAAACTGGTCTGGCTAAGCAGTGAAAGGGACGGGTGTAAAAGCTCCTGGTCAGCAGTGGTTCATGGCTGCAGAAAGAAAGGAAGACACATTTTTTTGGAACAGCTGCAAAAAAGGGTTCCAAACAGAGTTGAAAGATATTAATGGCATGGGGAAGGGAAAGGGGTTTAGCATTATTGGGTGGGGGCAGAAGGAGAATGAAAGGAAAACACTATAAGTTTATACCAGTCATTCCCAACCTTGTGTTCCCCAGATGTCCTTGGACCACAACTTCCAGAAATCCCAGCCAGCACAGATAGTAGTGAGGGCTCCTCAGAGTTTTTGTCTAAGAATATTTGGGGACCCAGGGATGGATTTACACTGTTTTGATGCATACGTGGATACATGGTGGAAGAATCAGAGTTTCAAGTAAGTAGCAGTGTGAATACCTGGCACAAGTTACTTTTTTGAAGAATTGTTACACACTTGCATTAACAGCTTGTAACAAACTGTTAACTTGTGTTTTACAAGTTGCCCTTTAGTTTTAAAAGCCTCAGTGGACCTTCGTATAACAAAGGGTTTGTATAACATAAAATCTGTACAACATAAAAAAATCCAGAGATAGGGGAAAACTGCTTAACAGACTTGTCTATGGTGCAAATCTGTACAACATAAAAATGGTCACGATTAGGGATTACTCTGTGTTCAATGCATTCCTATGGGAAAGTTGTATAAAAGAAAATTTGCTTAACATAATTTCATTTGGAATGAATTAATTCCTTTATACAAGGTACCACTGTATTTTAAAATGCATTTTACAGCATTTTAACAAGGGGTTGTTTGGTGCCATTCTCTCAGCAGTACTAAGTGGCAAGGGGAGTATTCCTTGGTTTTGTATGTGTATTTTTGGAATATTTACAAGATGCAAATATGAGCATAGTAATTATAAGGAGAACCGGGTTGCTGAGTATATTTTAAGAAGAACAGGGCTCTAAGAAGAATAACTGAGGCTGATGTAACTGAACTACTGTTAGCTAAGTCATTGGTGTTATTTAATTTTACTCACTTCATTAATTACATTTCCCCCGCTCCCCCCAAAAAGCTTATAATTTTGAGGGAAACAGGGTCTAGATTTACTGAATTACAACTTTTTTGTGTGGAGCCTTCTTTCCCCCAGTCCTAAGAAGGAACATAGTGGGGTATTGAGATGGGAATGGCAGATGCCAATTTTGAAAGGTTGTGGGAAGGCATACATGCCCTCTAAAATGCCAGCGTATTCCTTGGAGAGGGCTTTCCCCCTCAGGGCATTTAACTGACTAATTGGTTCCTTTGATTCAAATCAATTACATGTCTGCAACACTGACAGTTCCTAAAAATACTGTGCTACATATTCCTCTTCCACCTCCAAGGAATTCAAGGTGGCATGCAAAGTTCTCTGTTGCAAACAAAACAGAGCAACCCAAGAACACTTCTGACCCGTCCCATACTACCTACACATGGGACCGTCCCTAATATTCAGTCTACTCTCTTGGGGGCCAACCCCAGTGGTTCCACAGTTGGGATCCATTTCTTGGTAGCCCTCCATGAAATGTCAGAGCTCAATGAGGAGTTACACTAGTATAGCACCTTCTCACTTTGGATTCCAAGGAGTTGTGGTCAAGAAGTTATGGGACAACAGCTCCCAGAAATCATAGCCAGTACAGCTAGGGGTGAAAGCAGCTGGGAGTCTCAGGCCAAGAACTGCTGAATATCTCAGTGATTTAAGATTTGGGTTGGGAGTTGGAGTCCACATCCTGCCTCCTTGTTAGGGGTTGGATGATGATCCCTAGGACTCTTTCTTGCTTTAAGGTTGGGTGTCTGACTAGAAGCTGCTGTTGCTGTTGTTGCTGTTGCTGCTCCTGTTGTTAACTTCTGGGGACACAAGGTTGGGAATTAGTTTGGCATAAGATTACTCCCTCACTAGAATGAAACCCTTGCTATCTGATTCAGATATCAACATTCAGATGTTTAGGAAATAGCACTGACTTATACAAGAATTTGCACTTTGGGCTTCAGCCACTCAACAGCACCAAGATTTTTAATTTTTCTCCACCTTAACAGATACTCATTGCAGGAAGAATGGATGGTGTTAAATTATTTGGGAACATGCCGAGAATGGCCTGCCCTAGCTATCGATGCCTCATAAATCATTCTTCTTTCCTATGCTTGATTTCTCTTTTAGGCAGGATAATGTCAGCTCACAAGGGAGGTTTGATGGTTTACACTTAGACAATCACGCTTGAGGGGGTGTAGAATGGAGATGAGGGGAGGGGAGGGGGATGCAATGGGGGAGGGGGAGGAGCCACAGGGAAGGGTGCTGGGATTGTAGAGATAGGTGACGATGGAGATAGAAATTACAAACTGAGCTCTGAAAGATGCTACAATGTAAAAGAAAGGGTTTTCATTTTCATTTTTTTTTTTTTTACTTTAAAAATGATTTCAAAGCAAAAGTGGTCTGCTTATATACCTCTCCATGGCACTTCAAGCACAGTCTGTGCAGTTTACAATTTAATTATGCTGGCTACATTTG
>JAHTLZ010000327.1:5914904-5932134 GCA_023846285.1 Phrynocephalus versicolor | reverse complement strand
CCCCCTCCAAACAAAGGATACCTTTGGCTTCCGAAAGAATAAGAGTGGGGAAAAGGTGTCTACATATAGCTCTGTTTGGCACTCACTCTTTCTTCTCTTAAATCTCAGTCTCTTCTTCACTCCAAGTGAAACTTGAAATAAGGATCCATAATAATACCAAGGATCCATAGTGGTGCTACTGCAGACAGCAGTGATGCAATACAGTTTACAGATGCAGCACAGGAGGTGAGTCGGTGCTGAAATCACTGCAGAGAAGGGAGCAAAGAGTCCCAGGCCGCCTGCTTTACTGTATATAATGCTCCCCATTTAGGTTCTAGATACAGAAATCTACACTGGCTCTCATGTGTTGGCTGAAACGGACGGGTCAAACTCATCCCTGGTCCTTTTCCTAGCACTTCCAAGCTAAAGATGTGAACTCAGTGATGAGTGACAAAGATTCAAAGTTGCATTAAAGTATATTAGAACCAATGGGGACTCAAACTGAGTGACTCACTCTCAAGTTGGTCTTGAGTTGCACTGGTAACTTGCCTTTAACTCAACTCAAGTTATTATTAATTTTTCAGTGACTCAGACTTGACACATGGCTTAGAACCAACCCTCTCCTCCCACACCCCAAAAGAAGAAGAAGAAGAAGAAGAAGAAGAAGAAGAAAGGGAAACAAGCTTGTTTTAATGGGGATTCAGACTTGGTGTTTGGGACTCAGAAATTGGCATCAAAGACTGACTTGGTGCCAGCATCTTGGACTCGGGACTGGATTCAATGACTTGTCCACATCCCTGTTTATAACTAGAACTTTTCCTGAAACAGGACCCAACAGAAGTATCTCCATTAGGGATGGGCATTTCGTTTCAGAACCAGTAGGTTACAAAGTGAACCACACGAGCTCAGGTGGTCCTTGGAACAGGCTGATGCACGCCGATCCAATTGTTTTACCTTTTTCTGTCTTGGGCAGGGTTAAGATCCAACACTGCCTCAGTCTAGAATAGGAAACATGCTGCAACATCATCTTTCCTGCTTCGTGCTGCTGGCCAATCAGAGAGGGAGGCGGGATGATGTCTGTCCCTGCACAGCTCTTGATTGGCCAGCATCACAGATCTAGCACAGATGACGGCACAGCATGTCTCACTGTGTAGGTCACAGTGTCTCACTGTGCATTCACTCTCAGGGCAGTCACACAACCAAACACACAAGCAATGCCTTGTGAATTAGCTGCACTAAAAATTGCAGCTCTATATCCCCACCCCCACCAAGAGAAGGAAGATGTTGCTACAGGGCTTTTCTTGCTCCTACTTGTATTGCTCAGTCATTTAGGTCACTACAGCACTTCCATGAGCAGCCACTTTTTATTTTGCATCGCCTTATCTCCTCCTGTGGTCACGTGGTGGCTACAGCGATTTGGCAGTCTGCACTTCAGCAGTTGCTTAGCAATCAGCTTCCCTGTATGCACTTGGCTGAATCGCTTTAAACCTAGAGGCTTTAAACCTAAAGGCAGCATAGTACGGCCACAAATACAACCAAATTGCTTTAAAAGGGGATGCAGCAACCGATTAAAAAAAACAAAACACCCACCCCCAGTGGTCGTTGCAAGAAAAACCGACACAGCACTTAAAAACCGGGTGTGGCCAAGGGGGCTCTTCAGAAAGAATGATTTGAAAAGTAGACAGTGATTTTTAAGGCAATTTGTCTTTAAGGGAAAGGTGTTTCAAATCTAAAGTGCAGTAGATGTCTAAGTCAATTTCAATTCAATTTCAATTTAGTTGATGCTGATTATCAGCCATCTCTGCTGTCTTACATCTGGGCAAATAAAGAAAAAAAAATGAAAGTCTTAAGCTGTTTACTAGTTCAGTAAGTGAACTGGGCTCTTTCTTGAAATTATCTGTAACACATTTTTACAGTAGATGCAAAAATAAAATAAAATAGCATGGTTCTCATCCCTCCAAACCAATGAATACTAAAAAGCTGACAACTCAGCTTTTAGGGGTGAGAAATCGCAAGAATTCTGAAATTCTCTCTTCTGTGTGAGTGTTAAATGTAAAGCGGCTTTGCTTATGGCCTTGCTAATTTCCTTCACTATGTAAAAACAAAAAACAAAAAAATAAAAAACAAACAAAACTAAACAAATATATTCTCAAAGGGACTTAAATTCATTTTAGTCACAGGAATTAAATAGCATATTAGCGGAACTGGGGTATCTCTCTTCTACAGGCCAGTGTTTGTTTTTTTGTGATATACTACCCCACCCCACCCCACCCCCTCTCTCCCTTCCCCCCTGTGTGTGTATGTGTGCACACACGCACACACACACATGCCCGCCCACGTGTGTGCGTGTACATGGACATATGCAGTATTTGTGTATACATGTGTATTTGAAAGGTTAGCTAACAATCAGCTGTGAGCTGCTGGTAGGAGTAGTGAGTCCTTTATACTCATCACTGAAAATATCAGATTAAAAGGAAAAAGTTACCCCCACATATGCATGCTTGTCATGTCTGACTCATCTCCATTTCCAAGCCAAAGTGTCAGTACTGTGCAAGTCCATGGCCATGCGGCCAGAATGGCTGAATGCATTTCTGTGCACGGAACACTGTTTACCTTCTCACTTTTTATGGTGGTACCTATTTATCTACTTGCATTTACATGCTTTCAAACTTCTTGGTTGGCAGGAGCTGGGGTTAACAGCAGGAGCTCACTCCGCTGTGTGGCACCCGGGATTTCAACTGCCAAGCTGCTGACTTTGCAGGTGACAGTTTGAGCCAACTGAGCCACCACACCCCTGCCCCTTATATATAAGATATACTGTGGACGCTTGTATAACAAATGGTTTGTATAACATAAAATCTGTACAACATAAAAAATTCCAGAGATAGGAAAAATTTGCTTAACAGAATTGCCTATGGGGCAAATCTGTACAACATAAAAATGGTCATGATTAGGGATTACTCTGTTTTCAATGCATTCCTACGGGAAATTTTGATAAAGGAAAATTTGCTTAACATAATTTCATTTGGAACGATTTAATTCCTTTATACAAGGTGCAACTGTATATAAGTATAAGATAACTGTTGGTTAATACTGATTCTCACCCTTGTTGTTACACCAACAAACTAAGAAATAAAGACTTTTTCATCAAAAATAATGAGAAGTCATTTCAGAATACAGTAAAGGATAGAGGCTTAATACCACACACACACACATACACACACAGAGAGAGACCCATCCTTCCTCATCCTGGACAGCAAAAATAGACGAACAAAAAATTAAATGTCTCCGAGATCGACTGCTTCAGGCACTCACCTTACTCTGTATAATGGTGGAGCTGAACATGGTTTTTAGTCCCTTCATGATTACACTGTTTACATTTTGTTACCACTACTGGGAGATAGAAAGAAAAAAATATAATGATTTTTGAACTGAATGCACATTTGAGCCAGAGTTTAATTTCTCCTTAGAGATGCAAAAGAAAGGAAAGGGAAATAAAAAAAAATGACTGAGAACAAAACATCATGATTTTGGTACAGAGACCACAGAGACCACTGGGCTTTGGGGAGAAACAATCCAGTAGACTACGCTTTCCATAATTCCACATCAATAATTGTGTTAGCTCATGGGAGTTGCAATTCACCATGTCAGCATACCAACCAAGTCTGAATGGAAGAAATGCTGTGTTCACCCTCTCTTCCTGAGTTAAAACTTTGTACCCCTATATTTATTTACATATTTTTCTTAGATTTAATATTACCATTTTAACAATCTAAGATGCCTCTTGGAAATCAATATTCTTAATTTGAATTATTGTCTTTAATGTTAACAAATTTTGTATACTGGTTGTCCTCAACTTTAAATATTGCTTTGGTCCTTTTAGAGAGAAAGGAGGAGTATGTATGTATGTATGTACGTACGTACATACATACATACATACATACATACATACATACTGTACCTACATAAACTTACCTCTTCTTGACTCATACTGAAAGAAGGAAACTACCAGTGTGAATACACAACATTGATGTTTGGACTTGGCAGTACAATGATCACTTACTAGGAATGTGAAGAAACCTTACTAAATTTCTCATGTTTCCGGCTATGAGTTCTAGCATGGGAATGAGACAAGTGCTTCTTTGTGTCGATACATGTGAAATCTGCACCAAATTTCACTGCATAAAAGTGCCAAGGGGTCTTACTCTTTGAAAAGAGAAGCAAAGCAATTGCAAAGCAGCCAGCAAAAGAGTATTGGCTGACTGATCAAAAAGCTGTGAACAACCTATCCTTTGCTTCTGATTCTTAGTAGTCTATGATACATGACAACGGCAACTCTGATTAAGTTACATAATTTGTGGGGTGGGATCAGTTTTGCAAATGCAAACCCTCTTTTAAAGGTCAAGAAGAATATCTTGACATGTTGCAGGTAAATTGATGGGTGGTGGTTGGGAATTATCCTGGTTGCTTATTCTTGAGTAAAAAAAATTAGACAAGCAAAGCTTTGGATCTTGAATGTTTTTATGTTCGCAAAGAGAGAGTGCAAGTGAGAGAGAGAGAGAGAGAGAGAGAGAGAGAGAGAGAGATTTTATTTTTTGATGATACATACTTGCATAATGAGATGATACATACTTGCTTAATGTCTGCATATGCAAATATGCATCTATCAGTATATGCAAGCTTAGAAAAAATTAGTACAGTGTAAACAAAAAGCCATTTCACCATGAACTCCTGGATAGCTCAGTGGTTTAGGTGCAGAGCCAGAGTTTTGGAGCTCAGTTCCCTGCTGTGGATCTTTGACAGGGGCTGGATCCATATGGCTTCTTCTAGCTTTCTAAGATGATAATATTGGAAATGTGTTATCTGCTTCTACTCTATTCGTTTTTTAAATGGTAAGTTTTACTCTGTCCATTCAGATCCCTTAACTTTTGGATACTTCTTTATTTTAAGCCGAATCTGGAGTGGAAAACTCTTGAAATAGAGGACCGCCCTATTAGAAGTGGCCACCATTGGTCCCCTGCCCTCGCTGTCTTCCTGAAAGTGGCTATGTTACTAACGTATGCATAAAATCCACCAAGCAGGAGCTGTAACAAAAGTCACACATTATTTGCCACTTATCTGCCAAAACACACACACACACACACACACCACTAATTTCCACCAAAAGCAAAGAGTACATTTAGATAAACGCAGGCTTTTCACTCTCTCACAATTGAGATAGATATTCATTTAAAAATAACTGGCTAGGGACGGTTATAGCTAATTTGTCTCCGATCTATATAGTTAACAGTGTGAATTATTAATGAAAATGCAAACAAGGAGATCAACAAACTCCAAGTACAAATCAATGATGGCCTTAAAGAAATATACCAAGCCTTCAGAATATTTAGATGGGTATTTATCTTGGCCTTATGCTTAGCTCCTGAAGAGAGCCACAGCCGAAACACGTTGAGCCTGAGCTTTTAAACTAAGAATAAAGCCTACTTTGACAATATTTTCATACATCTTGAGGCTCCATCTCTCTCTCTCTTTTTTTTTTTTTTTTACTTTTTGCCACCACTGGGTGTATCCACTCCCCACTCTCTCACTATTGGCATTTGGAATGAAATTCAGGGAGCAGCTTCAATCAAGCGGCATCTAGTGGTCTGAATCCTAGATTCATCTCTCAACTGCTTGGCAAGCTGAAAGGACAACATGGCGGAAAACAAGATGTGCAGTGGCACCTTTGAAGTTGAAAGTAAAGCTCCAGACGCCTGCTGATTGAGGCTCCCTGTGGTCCTTGGTGTGGATTAACCCTCTGCTGCTGTTCCTTCCTCCTTTCTGCTCATGCAGCGACAACAGCACCCATATTCCCCTGCAGCAGATGAAAGGCTAGGGGATGGCCTCCTTTTGATAAGGATGCTTTGCTAGAGTTGCCATCACATTTCGGAATGGAATGGAATGGAATGGAATGGAATGGAATTTATTGTCATTGTATAAATACAACGAGATTAAAAGTGCCATCCAGTCAGTCATTCACACAACCCAGCATAAAAATCCAAGATGTAAAATCTACAATTTAAAAACAACCCATCTATACACATACTCCAACATTCACACGCCGAACATCACTTACACTCATTTAAAACTGACATAAAAACCAAACATACACACACAGCCCTACACTCTTTCACCTGACAACGTTCATACCCAATCCATAAAAACTACAATTTTAAAAAAACAACAGCCATACACAATCCCCCATACAATATATGTGTAACACTAATATTACCCGTCAACTTAATTTTAACAGAATTTAGCATGGTTACTGCTATTGGGTAAAAACACATTTCCCCTAAAAATGAAATTTGGTATCAATTTGTAAGCTGCTGCCCAGGTAAAAGATTTTTCAAAATATCAAAGGAAGATAACCGGTCAAAATTCAAAGCCATTGTGGAAGTATCCACCTGGGTGAAATATCAAAAGGAGAGGGTTGAGGGGGAAATGAAGACATATTCAATTATGGCTACAGAATCTTTACTCAATTAGATGATTCTGTCTATCTGGTACTACTCAAGCAGTCTTAGTCTTTAAGACTAACTGCTATAGTTTAATGTGAGTTTTCATGGATCAATGCCATGTCCTCAGACATTAGATTGTGTGACTGCCATAATTATACATGGCTCCATGACCAGGTGGGGATACAGGTAATATGCTACGTTGCACTGGTTCATTAGTAAAGGAATACAAGTATCAGGCTGTGAATAATTTCAGTTATCAGTCTACAAGGCAATGATAGCATGGATGACACAAGTGACAAACGGTGTGATTCATGGAGCAGAGGAAAATCAGAACTAGATTTGAAAGAGAAACAGCTGATCTAAGATATATATGGCTGTCCTACTCCAGGCAGTGTGACTTTATCCATTATCTCTATCCCCACTTCCACAATATATAAATATGACTGTGATATAGGCCCACTCTAATGTCTGAGGAAGTGGAGTTAATCAATGAAAATTCACATTAAAATACAGTCATACCTTTGTTTAACAGAAACTTGGTTTGAGAGCATTTTGCAAGAGAAGCAAACATTTCTTCTAATTTTTACCTTGATCAACAAGCAATGTCTTGCAATACAAGTAACTGGAGCAGGTCACATGATCACAGGTGAGACAATGGTGGATTGTGGGTGATTGTTTGGAACCTTTTGCCTCAGGCAGCCTCCAAAGCAGAGAGAGGAGAGAGGAATGGAGTTCTCCCTTGCAGGAAAATTTTCCAAGGGAAGTGCAGGTTAGGGTTTTATTTTTCTTTGTATTTATATTTAATTTTTTTCCAACATGCTTTCTTATTTTTCATTTCATTTCTAGTCATAGGGCAACTAGTCAATGTGTATAGGGCTTCAAATTGCACTTTATTATTTTCACATTAAATACACAGAGTAAAATCCAGTTGTTAGTCCCAAGCACAGCTGATTCCACAGCCAGGTCCCAAAACCATGATGTGGACATGGACTTCTAACCAACTTCTTTTGTCAGTTTTGGCATTTTGTATGCACAGTATGTAGTCTGTTGGACTCCAGAACGAATAATCTGAATTTCCATTGTTTCTCATGGGAAAAATTTGCTTTGATATAAGAATGTTTTGGTTTGCAAGCATGTTTCTGGAACAGATTATGCTCATAAACCAGGATATTAATGTATAGCAGGGCTGTCCAACTTTGAACAGGCTGAGGTCTCATTTTTCCAGCCCCAAGTGCCTGAGGGCTACTACACTAAAACCTCTACTTATGAATTTTATCCATTCCCAGCACATGCTCATAAGTTAAAAAAAAAATTAAGCAGAGCAGTGGTTTCCCATAGGAATGCATTGAAAATCAATTAATCCATTCTGGAAGGAACAGATTTCAATGTGCCATGGCCCTTGAACTGCCCCACTCAGCTAAGAGAGTGGGCTTGCAGACCTGGGGCAGTGGCGGTCTTTGGGCTGGGGGGATTGGGGAGAACTTATCCCCTCACTTTTACAATTGATGACTGGCAGGCTACTTTTGAACCCTTCATGGGCTACTGGTAGCCCACAGTCTACCTGTTGTGCAGGCCTGATGTATAGCACTTGGTCTTTAAGATGCCACAATACTTCTGTCTCTTGGTGTGGGTGTGTGTGTGAGAGAGAGGGGGAGTGTGTGTGTTCTTTCTTTCTTTGTTTAAGTCTGGGTCATTACAAGGAGAAAGGTGGGAGATAAATATTTTAAACAAATAAATTAAATAAAGTCTCCTAGGCTTTCACAAACTAACATGGCCACTTCTTCAAAAATAAACTCCATCTGTATCACTGCTGTCCATGGGTATACAGCAGTTCAGTGGGGCAGACATACTCTTAGAATTTAAGAATTGTTAAGGGTACCTCTAAAAACACAGAAATCAGGAATGGGGACTTGCAAGTAGTGATTCAGTCTCAAGTCTGACTCAAGTCACACAAGCAATTTGACTAGGACTTGACTCAGGGGTTTCTGGAGGAACTTGGAAGTCTAGTCATGACTTGGACTCATTTGTCTGAGTGGCATTGTCAAGTCACTATGAGCCCACACATGTCCCCAGCCACACCATTAGCTGACCTGCTGCTGCTACCCACCTCTGCCCTCTTCAAAGGCAGCAGGCTGAGTTCTGTTTCTGGAGGTGGCCCACTGCTTTCACCCTTGCATGCACCCAGCCAGCTGGTAGGCCAGTGTGTGCACAGAGAAACAGGCCAGCTCTGGGAATGGAAGTTGGTCTGTTGTCTCTATGCATGTGCCAGCAGACTGGAACATGAGCAATCTCAGTCCTAGACCCCAAGCCTTCGAGTGTGGGTGTGATGATTTGAAGACTTGGACTTAAGGTCTGGGACTTGGGACTCAAGCCCTAAGACTAATGCTTGGCTTTGGGACTAGGTCCCAAAGACCTATGAACATCTCTGCCAGAATGTGTAACCACACACACACACACACAAAACCTGTACCTATGTACATTGCCTCCTCCTGCCCCCCACAGTCCTAAAAGCCCATCTCTGTGTGCAGGGAAATTGACCTGCCAATAGATGCTCAATAAGGGCAGGTGTGAATTTCAGTCTACAGTGAACCCTCGTATAACAAACGGTTTGTAGAACATAAAATCTGTACAACATAAAAAATTCTGGAGATAGGGGAAATTTGCTTAACAGAATCTCCTATGGGGCTAATCCGTACAACATAAAAATGGTCGTAATTAGGGATTACTCTGTTTTCAATGCATTCCTATGGGAAATTTGTACAAAGGAAACTTTGCTCAACAGAACTTCATCTGGAACGAATTAATTCCTTTATACAAGATACCACTGTATTTTCATTTTTATTCGGTATTTACCAAATTTTGCAAATTTCAAATGGGGAGATACAGGCTTGCCTATCCATAATGCCAAACAACCACCTGTCTTTCCTTGATAAATCAATTAAAATTCATTTGATGAATGAATCAGGGTTTCTTTCCAGAACAGACAACCCCCCCTCCCCCATTAGCAAACAGTTTTCAGGGGAATGTGCACATCTGCAAATCTTCCCTTTATCAGTTACTGGGACTAGTGATGGTGACCCAGGATCAGAGAGGGTGAAAACCAGCTCTTCACTGGCATCCCTTCTTGGGACGTTACTTGGAGCTGTTGCAGATTCTCCAGGCAGCAATGTGTCCTAGTGAAATAACTCTACAGTAGTAAGCAGCTCCACCAGAGGCTGTTCAGGGAAGCGAAGGGGCAATGATGTACTGGTGCGAATACACTTGTGACAGTAAGAGGGAGGATTCTTTCCCAAGCTTGTCTAATCCAAATAAAGCAATGCAATGTCAAAGTCTTTCATCAACACTCCGGTTACTTTGTTTCACAAAGTATTGAAATGAAAGGGAGACTTTAGATTAAAAGATTTGCTTAATGGCCTGATTAATGCATTGCAAACAGACAAAGCTTGCACTGAGAAGATACGCTAGCTCTTAACCTTTCCTGCCTGGTGCACCCCTCCCACCCCCCTGCATCTGTGAGCAAGGGTTTGTTTTGATTTAATATTCAGTGCCTGCTGATCTGCTGTGCCTGTCACCACCTACCTGGCCCAAATGGTGCCTGTGGTTCTTCTCTCACCCCCTCCTCAACACCCCATCCTGATTTTTCTCATGATGTGCAAACTCTTTGAGTCCTCAACAATAAGCAAGATAATAAACAAAGGTGAAATTTGCAGAATGTGTGTGTATGTGTGTGGGGGTAAACTCACCTGTGCATTGCGGGCAATTACCCCATTCACCCGGTTGAGTTCACAAAATTAATTAGCACTGAACACCATTTGGGCCAAATTATTTATGAGCTAATGAGCAGGAACTGCTGTCATGATTTTTTTTTTTGGGGGGGGTAGGCTGCGGCACAGACCAAGTGATGTTAAGCCGGCTGGAATGTTCTCTTTGTAGCACACCACCAGAGGGCATCAGGTGTGCTCAGCCTTCCCGGGAATGTCACACAGGCTGATATCTTTTTGATTACTGATCTGTGAGCATCAATCTAGGCAGGACAATATAAAGCCATTGGGCACGAGAGGGATTAAACCCTGCCTCTTATTTTAAAGAGATTTAAATGACATACCTTCGCCAAATGGCCCTTAAGTTTATAGATACCTAAAGAATTCAAATAGCATTACCTAAAAAAATAAAATAAAAAAACCTCACTATTTTGGCCTCCTCCTCCTCCTCCTCCTCCTCCTCCTCCTTCTTCTTCTTATTATTATGGGCACGAAACACCAAAATGGCATTTTGTTTCATTATTCGTTTCCCCCCCACCCCATTTTGTTTCATTAATTATGAAATGATATTTTTTTAAAAATGTTTCATAATTTGTTTTATTTCATTTCATTTTTTTTACTTTAACTTTTTCTCTTTTTTATTTTTTTATTTTTATGTTTTCAGTCCATTCAAACGTTCCCCCTCCACACTTTGTTCTAAAATACACCCTGTACCCATTTGATCCCTAAAACTGGCATTTTGTACATGCTTTCCCTTAGTGGCTTTGCTTTTCATTTTTTCCCTCCACACTAGGAAATCCCTTAAAGAGAACCAAAAGAGATGTGCTCCCAGGGGAGCGGGTGCACCATTTGTGTTGCAAACACACAGAGCTATGAACAGAAGGCAACACAACTGGCCAAAGAGAATCCACTGTGGAAAAAAAAACATAGAACTTTTGACAGTCATCTTTTTCTTTTTCTTTTCTTTTCTTTTAAATGTCTAGCTGCACAGCTCGGGCCTCCAAAACTGAAGAGTCAGCAGAACAGACTTCTGGTCTTCCATAGCAATGGTCTCTCTAAGTTGTTATACAGTCAGACTGATAAAGACTAAGAGGCATTTAATTTCCTCCTGATGGGCTATCACTTACGCAAGGCTGCGGCTCTGACTGTTGGCCTTTCCCTGTCCACTCTGCCTCTCTTGTGAGTGAGCAATATTGACAGCAAAGTTTAAAAGACTTGGCTGCTGGCTTCGTTCATATCTTCCTCCTAGATGCCTCTTACAGGACAATAATCCCCTGATGCTTCGTGGAGCATTTAAAGAGAGAATTTTATATGGTGAAGCCGTGATTGGGCAATCGTTACCCACACATGCAGATTGGAGAGCGAGAAAAATAAAAGAGTTTCTAAGAGTTGACTTGTCCTCTAATACATGTATAGATATACTGTATGTTTCAAGAAAACTAATATGTGCCTTCCAGCTTGTGTTGACTTAGAGGTGCAGTAGATGGAGCTCCCCTTCTCACTGCTATAAAAGGTAAAGGTAAAGGTTCCCCCCACACATGCATGCTAGTTGTGTCCAACTCTAGGGACAGTACTCATCTCCGTATTCAAGTCAAAGAGCTAGTGATGTGCAAGTCCATGGCCACGTGGCCAGCATGGCTGCAAGGAAACACTGTATTACCTTCCTGCTTTTTACTGCAGTACCTAATTATCTACTTGCATTTGCATTCTTTCGAACTGCTAGGTTGGCAGAAGCTGGGGTTATCAGTGGGAGCTCGCTCCGCTGCGTGGCACCTAGGATTCGAACCACCAAGCTGCCGACTTTGCAGTCAACACTTTTGGGAGCCTTAGTCCGCTGAGCCCGTGATAAACAAGGAAGGTGAATATCTAGTAACATTTTTTGGGGTACAAGGGAGATGCAACCATTTCCCCCTACCCAATGACTAGGAATGGTCTCAGATATGATACTAGGTCATCTTCAATTACGATTATTAAAATGCATCCTAATGCCAGGAATAGCTCCAGGCGGCCAAAGGAAGTGAAGCTATTGGTTTCTTCATTTCATTTATTTATTTGTTACATTTATATCCTAAACATGTACTCTTTCCCCCATTTTATCCTTATAAGAACACAATCAAATAGAGCAGACTGTGAGCAAGTGACTGGCCTGAAGATGCCCAGTGGTTGGAATCCTGTTGCACATTTACACAAATAGCATAACTTGTAGAGGTGAATTGTTGAAAATTTAAGAAGTCTCTACAGACCTTTCTGTCCATGGGATGTTCTTGGCAGCGATACTGGGGTGGCTTGCCAGTTCCTACCCCAGGAAGTCTTATTACAGGCCTCATTTTCACCTGTGTAATTAGCCTTACAATGATGAAAGTACAGTTCAGCCTGTTTTATTTTGTAGCCTCACTGATCAACTGGGACACAAAAGTAGAAATGTGAAGGCAAAAGGAAAAGAGGATGGCAGAGAATGAGATGGTTGGACGGTGTCATCAATGCAACCAATATGAATTTGACAAAACTCTGGGAGGCAGTGGAGGATAGGAAGGCCTGGCGAGCTCTTGCCCATGGGGTCACGAAGAGTCGGACATGACTGAACGACTGAACAACAACAACAGACCTTTCTACTACACACTGAGCTACAGAACTAAGGATGCAACTGATAATGTCCAGAAATATTTATTAATTTACATACAACCATTGATCTCTAAAACTTATGTCATTTATGTAAATGGAGCCTCACGGCACAGCGGTCAAACTGCTCTGCTACAGCAAAAAGTGTGCCCACAATCTGGGGTTCAATCCCAGGGTTCAATCCCAGGTAGCTGTTTGATGGTTGACTCAGCCTTCTTTCCTTCTGAAGTTGGTAAAATGAGTACCCAGCTCACAAGGGCGAGATGAGGGGGGGGGCAATGTCTAGCCTGCATGATTAAATTGTAAATGGACCAGAGAGTGCTTTAAGCACTATGGGGTGATATATAAGCAGAACACTTTGCTTTTGCTTTAACGGGATTTCAGCCAATCCAGGTTTTCCTAGTGAAAAATTCTAACTTCCATACTGTCCTGCCCTTCTGATTCACTTCACTGATAGGATAGAAGATTACATTGTTTCATGAAAAAAGATATTGTGATGATATTTTGTACCAACTGGATATCCCCAAATTATCTAAAACATTGCTTTGGCAATGGCAGAACTGTTATCACAAAAGTATTCCCTTGTCTTACTAACAGCTCATGACTTCTACCATACACAAACACACATAAGCTCTTGGAACTATGAGGCTAATTCAAGAAAATATAGTTTTCATGTGCAAATTATCAGAAACTGGGAATTGAAATAAGGCTCAGTCTTAGGCATGCTTATGCTACAGGTACCTCCATAAGAATCAGCAAAAATGACACTGTAGTAAGCATGCTTTATTTCATTCCCCAAAAATGTAATCGTGGAACAAAGCTTATTTTGCATCCTGTATCTTGTCCTCATTACTGCCCATCCCCTATCAGTATTTTTGTGATGTCACCACAGTGCCTCAAATCACATTAATAATATGTCAGGTAACAGAATATCCATTGAGTCCATCTGGAATGGGCTCGATTTGTCTGTCAAGCCACCACCACCACCCACCTTGTCTCTGGGTTCCCATCTAGTGGTGCAAACTTCAACAATATGATTTCTTTCTCAGAAACTGAGGAATGAACAAAAACGGTAATTAATAAAAGTAAATAACTTTAATTAACTGTACTCAAAGCTCCAAAGGCTGTATAATTAAAGCAATAATGTAAAAGGTAGATATAAAAAAACAAACCAACTGTAGAATTAAAAGACAGTCTGGAAATATATATATATTTTTAAAAAAATACACTAAAAGTAACAAAAGTACCTGAAAATTAAAAGTGTTTTAGGCGACATTAATTACTGTGCCATTGCTCACTTGATAAGTCACAAAATTCAGTCAGTTTATGTGTTCGTTCCTTCCATCAAATGGAGTCTAAGCTTGGGTCTTAAAAGAAATAATCTGAATTCTGTACTTCTTACAACAATTCTCTCTGTCTGGGGTGTTTATTATTATGCAGATAGTCAGTCTTTTACTCTAGCATCAATGTATGCATTAACAAAAGCTTTACTAGTGACTAAAATATATGGCAAGTTTATCCAAGCAAACTGATGGAATTAAAAAAAAATCAGAAGGAAAAATGGCAACTGATTAAAAAAAACAGCCAAAAGGTCAAGAGGAATATATATTTTTTCATGCTTTTCTCCATTTGTCTCACTGGAAGAAAAGGTTGCAAATCCCTTCCTACCATGATTATGGGTTTGTTCCTTTCACATGAATATAGTTTCCACTGATTCTCCAACTAGGCCATCTATCTCAAAAAGAATTTTGTTTGCAACTTTGTCTTTTTCAAATCATGTAGGCTGAAATTATTCTGTGATTCTATGAGTTGTATGCACAACACAGGGCAGGGCTCCAGGTCACTAACACTCTCTGTAGTTGTTAATTAGCACAATGCACATGCAGTAGTGTTTAATTATATACAGCATCTATTTTGGGGGTTACTTAGTTGTGCCGTTTCCTGATTCAAGCAAGAGACCGCCTCTATTAGTTTAACATCAAAAACACTCAAGTTCTGCAGTAGCCTTTCTCGTAATGTCCACTGAACATCTCTCACCACCAAAAGGTGTTAACTGCTCTACACTGGCCTGTTATTATCTGAGTATCTTCAGAAGGCAAGAAGAGATATAAATATTTCAAAAAAAAAAATAAAGAAATAAAGATTAAGAGGTTGTGTGAGTTGAATTCCCCCAAAACAAAACAAAACAAAACAAAACAAAACAAAACAAAACAAAGCAAAGCAAAGCAAAGCAAAGCAAGACAAAAAACAAGATGATGAGGCCAATGCAAAGATTTTGCAGCATCAAAAGATCCCATGAACTTTGGCTGTTACTCCACCTCAACTTTGTACTTCATCAAAGGGAAAAGTGCATTTTATTTTGTTGTGGTCATGTGGTAGAAAACACGGTAAATGCATCCCCACGGATGCATTTTAATGTTCCGTACCTTCTGTGACACCACGTATGGGGTCTGCATCAATATTTAATTTTTGTCGTTTTTGTGGTGCTCTTTTATTTATTTTTTAACTCTGATATGTCAGTATACTGATTATCGACTTTCATCTGTCATATGTTGATAGCCAAATACACCTCTTTTTTTTCCCTGTGAATAATGGCTTAAGTGTTTGTAAATAGAAATAAGTGCAAAGGGGGAACAATTTACTCATGTAAAATGACCATAAGATACCACCGTACCAATATACCATAGAAAATACTCAAAAAAATAATAATGGGAAGATGCCAATGAAGGGAGCAAAACAGTTTTGCTGCCGATTTAACTAGTTCCCACAAATTTGTGTTCCGGTTTAAAATCTGCATAGAAACAGCAACAGGGATTTTACCACTCCGAGGCCAGGTACTTGTAAAATGCACTGAGTCGCGCTTTGGGGTGGGGGCATGATCGCTCTTTATTTAAGTTCACAGAACGTGGGATAATGATTTTATGCTCCACATCAGAGAGCACTTTAAAGCAGATTTTAGTGGCTATGGGATAAGGGCTTTTATCTGACTCCTTGGGAACTAACACAGTAGCTGGCAAGTTGTTTTTTGAGATCCCAAAACAAAATTTGAGGCAACGCAACATAAGAGAGAGGGTCAAAGAGGAACAAAATCATAGCAAACCTTTACAGAAAGATGGGCAGAGGTATAATATGCCCTTAAATAGTGGGAACTCCTGTTGAGCATTTATTATTTGATGAATGGGTTGTTTTGAGTAAAATCGTGCAGGTTGCCCTCATACTGCTCAGCCATGATCCACAACCACTGACATGAAGTATTTTAACACCACCCAACATTTTACCAATGCTATTTTTTTAAAAAGTGAACACAGATGTGCACACAGAAGCACATACTTCAATAAATTAACGCCCCCCCCAATTGAAAGAAAACAAACTTTCCAAAGCATAAAGCTGAAGAATAGCCACTCCGCCCTAACTGTACATTTCTCTCCAATGCTGCAGGCTTCATTCCACTAATATGACTTCTTATACCCTGATTATACGGTACTAGGATGAGAGCTGATTTCAAACACTTGAATGAGACCCTATTTCTAAGCATTACCAAGTGTTACCAAGTACATATACAAAAAGCTCTTCAGAAGCCTCTCTTCAAGAGGTGGTTATCTCGAACATTGGCACCAATATCTTCTGTAAAAGGAGATAATTTGTATTATTTGCCAAAGTCAATTTGACATTAATTAGCAGGACTCTTGCTGGCAAAAGTCCCTACTGAGAGGCAGATGCGGTGCCGTCTCTCAGCTGCTTCTCTTCCTGCTGTGAAGGATGCTGGGAGACCTGGATTTTCTGAGCCTCTGCATTATTCCCATTACGGATGTGTGAAAACTGACTATTGCTTCACGATTAAAAGCACCTTGAGGCTTTCTATCCACACCATTGGGGTTTACTTGAGAGGAAATGAAGCAGCTTGTGTAACGAAGTGTCGGTTCATTCTGAGGCTACAACATGGATGTTTGCAGTGTCCTTGCATGTGTTCCATGCAAGACCCTCCAGGTTATTCTGACAGCTGACATTGCAAATGGGTCTGAAATATTGAGTCTAGAATCTTGTGGTGCAGGTCAGAGAACCATTCTGGGAATCTCACCTGTCTATTGCCTTCTCACACTGAAAGACCTCTTAAGAAACCAACACAAAGAAGGATGGAACTGGCAGGTAGTATGGAGTGTCGAAATTGGAATGGGTCTGATGTGTACACATGCACATAGAAACACAGAGAATGCATACAAGGAAACTTTGTTTTTGCTTTGCAACAATTTGATATGGGGATGACTGGAAAATGAACCAGCAATATTGATGCATATTGCTGATGCGTAGGATATTTATCTTTGTGTCCATCAGTTTCATAGCTGCCTAGATGCCCTAAGCACATCCAATCTC
>JAHTLZ010000327.1:5883752-5906582 GCA_023846285.1 Phrynocephalus versicolor | reverse complement strand
TGTGTGTGTGTGTGTGTGTGTGTGTGTGTGTGTGTGTGTGTGTCACACACACATACACACAAATACCAACTGCAGCTGAACAATGGGAAACTGATGTGAAAACGTAACAGACTAACAGCCTACACTTACGATGGACATTGCTGAAAAAGTGTATCCTAATATTATATGAGGCACCATCTACAAGGTGAGGTTGCTATCCCGTGGCACAGTGGTTAAATGCCTGTTCTGCAGGTAAAACTGTGCTCATGACCTGGGGTTCAATCCCAGGTAGACAGCTCATGGTTGACTCAGCCTTCCATTCTCCCGAGGTTGGTAAAATGAGTACCCAGCTTGCTGGGGGTGGGGGCAATGTGCAGCCTCTATACTTTAATTAAATACTGTAAACCACTCAGACTACTTGAAGTGGTATGGGGCGGTATATAAGCAGAACACTTCTATTTCAGTGATATCTCCCAGTTTACTTTCCTCTTTTAGGTGAAATGAGGACAGAGACAGATTCCTTGCAGGCTAATTAAAGGCCTACATGTTAATGAATCCCCAGCACCTTGCTACTCTAGTGTCTGCAGCCTTCGGGAAATTAATAAGAGTTTAATCATGGGGAGACTTGAAAGGTCAGTCTGACTATGGCTTCCTAAACAGAGAAAGCAATGGAATCATATCATATCAGGTTTTTAAACCATCATGATAATAGACCACAGGGGTTGGGAATATATGTTTAATGTACACAGAAGCAAATTAAAAGTCTTGGCTACTGACGTAGGTAAGGATATAAATAATGTTCCATCTTGTGCTCATGTTTCTCAGAACCCCTTTGGTATTTTCATTCCTTCCTGCAGTCTGCAGTTTGAAAACTTCCTCCCCAACACTGCCTTATATAATGCACTTTATTAATGTATTTTTCTAATACAAAAAAAGAAAAAGAAAAATTAGAATATCGTGCAAATGTTCATTTATTTAAGTAAGTCAACTCAAAGGGTGAAATTAATATATGAGATAGACTCATTACACGCAAAGCGAGATATGTCAAGTTGGATGTTCCCAAAGTGCTATGTCGAAGCACATCAATAGGAAGTTATGTGGAAGGGAAAAGTGTGGAAGAAAAAGGTGCAAAAGCAGCAGGAATGGCCACAGCCTGGAGAAGGCCATTCAAAAAAGTGTTGGGGACTTTCACAAGGAGTGGACTGAGGTTGGAGTTAACGTATTGAGAGCCACCACACACAGACGGATCCTGGACGTGGGCTTTAAATGTTGTATCCCTCTTGTCAAGCCGCTCCTGAACAATAAACATCAAATTCAGAAGCATTCTTACCTGGGCTACAGAAAAAAAGAACTGGTCTGTTGTTCAGTGGTCCAAAGTCCTTTTTTCTGATGAGAGCAACTTTTGCATCTCATTTGGGAACCAAGAACCCAGAGTCTGGAGGAAGAATGGAGAGGCACACAATGCACAATGCTTGGTCCTGTGTGAAGTTTCCACAGTCTGTGTTGATTTGGGGAGCCATGTCATCTGCTGGTGTTGGTCTATTGTGCTTCATTAAGTGCAGGGTCAACACAGCCATCTACCAGGAGGTTTTGAAGCACTTCATGCTTCCTTCTGCAGATGAGCTTTATGGGGATGCTGACTTACTGATTTACTAAAATGAATGAACATTTGCACAATAATCTAATTTTTCAAGTTTCACCTGTATGCTCTTAATACACACACACACACTCTCTCTCTCTCTCTCTCAATCACTCTATCTATATTTGTTTAGTATAAATCCATCAATTTTCTTCCTTCCTTCCTTCCTTCCTTCCTTCCTTCCTTCCTTCCTTCCTTCCTTCCATGATTATCTTGTTAAGTTTAGGTTTGGAAGGAATGCTTTTGCCATAGAACATGAACCTGAGTAATTTATTTTCTCTTTTTAAAGAGCTGAGATATGATGGAGTGTAGCTGACAATCTAATGTTTTATCTTCATCCTCTGCCTAACTTTGCCCATTTTGTCACCCCAGGGTTCTCCTCTGCATCATAAGCCAACGTGTAGGATATAATTACTGAATTAGTGATCCTCTGGCAGAAATAATTCTATGCTTGAGATTGCTTTGACAGGATGAGGTACTTATATAAATACAGCACACTGTCATGTGGAGTGGGGAGGGGTGTTGGTTCCAAACCCACCCAACCCATGGATGTCAAGAAATGTAGAAGTATAGAACACTATACATCTAATGGTCTCTAGCTCCTACTATTGGACAATTCTGGTAAACATAGCCTGGGGATGCATATAAATGCATATTCCTGAGGTTTTTAACTTAGTACTTCAGGAAATGGATAAATGATTCAGCAGATATTGAGCCTGTAGATGGGGGAAAGGGAGTGGAGATGTGTCCCTCAATGTACTTGCACTGTTCTGGCCCAATGATTAATACTCCAAGATGAAGTCAGGAGTTGTATCCTCTTAGGCAATCAACTCAGATACCAAGTGTGTTGCAGCAAATAAAGTGATAGAGTAGGACAGAGGTTCTTTTAGTAGGTTCTGACTTGGCAGCACATAACATTACTACAATCAATAGCCCCAAATTAAGATAAAGTATCAGGAATGACAAGAGGACTCTGGAGAACAGGGTTTGAACCCCCTGCTCGCCATGGAATATGATTGAGGGAATGGAACTGGTAAACATTTAACTTACATTGAAAGCCTAATTAGGGTCACTACCCGTCAGTTCTGACTTAACAGCACAGGATACATACACAGTGACAGCTGTAGTAGTAGTAGAGGCATAGAATCATAGAGTTGGAAGAGACGTCAAGGGCCATCTAGTCCAACCCCCTGCCATGCAGGAAACTCCATAGATTCTCATTTGAGTTTGGAAAAGGCTCCCCACCCAAACACACAGCAAGATTTGGAAATTCTATGTACACATTTGCACCTGGATGAAGATGTTGAAAGAGTTAAGGCCATAGGCTAGGTCTCAACCCCCTTCAGCTGATGCCACACAAGGCTTGTGGCTGGAACAGGGATGAACACCCCCCCATTTATTTTATTTTATTTATTTATTTATTTTGAGTTCAAGAATCATCTGTCTTAGTCCAGTTACAAGTTCCACGAGCTTGCGTTCAGGAGAGTTACTGACAAGGTGGCCTCCCATTAAGAATGTTTTTCAGAGGTTTATGCTTATATTCCATCCTCAACTCAACAGTCATCTCTTGATACAGACTGCTATCATCTCCCTTGCTTTCTCAAGCAAGACTGCACAAAAGAATGATGATGATGATGGTGGTGGTGGTGGTGGTGGTGGTGATTTTAAATAGTCTGTGGCACTTCACACTATGGATGTAACAGATACACATTTTCTTGTCATTATCAGAAAATGACATCTTGACTTTAGTTTTCATCAAAAGACACACCCTCAAAAACATGGTCAATCACTGTGAGAGTATTATGTTCCTGTCTCAGCACAGGTTTCTTTATGAACAGTGTTAGCAAACCAAAAAAATGTAAATATAACATTCAAATGTGTTTTTTGATTTTTAAAAAAAACTTAATTCTACCTCCCCTTGTATTTTGTGCAAATAATACTTCTTATACCAAAAATAATGTTTTAGATGTTTAAGGGAGTGTGGAAAAATGGATAGCAACCATTCACTACCATCTGAGGCTTTTCATTGACACCTTTGAGAATGAAACCTGCAAAGTTTTACATCCCTACATCTTACTTTTTACTTTGATTTATGAGTGAGAGACCCACTCGCAAGACCTTGAATATCCACTTTATCTCAGAGGTGGCAATTCAGACCATTGTTCTCATGAAAGCTTACTCTTGGACGGAATCAGCCTTCTGTTGTTTTTTCCATCCCCCTAAATCTCTCTTGAGATTCTTGGGAGAACCTGGCGAGATGATCACCACGTGGGAGGTGGATGTGCCTTCACCAGCCATTATGCTGAAATTCTCCTTTAATATTCTGAATGTGGTTCTTGCAGAGAGCTCTTTTGGGGAAAGTGTATCATAATCATAGTAATAATAAATACAATTAAGGCCTCTTGGCAGCAGTAAAGAGGAAAATCTAATAATTACACCTGCGGCAGATTTCGCAGGCCCCTTGGGCGATGGAGTTTCTGCCCCTTGCCCTTAGCTGTTGCCAAATCCCTCTTTAGGAATCCTAGCACAAGGAAGGAGGTGTGTGCGTGTGTGTGTGCGTGCGTGCGTGCATGCATGCGAGTGTGCCTGTGTGTGTGTGTGTGTGTGTGTGTGTGTGTGTGTGTAGATACAGCCTGTTGACCTCCTGACTGACAAGGCATTCTGTCATTTCTCCCTGAACCACTGGGCTGCTTGACAGTAATGGGTGCATGAAGAGGGGAGCTTGCCTCACTGCACTTCACCTCAGCTGAGAGAGCAGGGCTTTCTCCAGAACAGATGAAGCACACAGCTCCCTCCGGGTGGAGAAGGGGCGGGGGGGGGAGGTCTTGAGGCAAGGTAGAAGAGGCCAAGCTTCTTCCCAACCTGCAATTAGATGCTTGGTGGAGGTGAAAGTCACCAGCGGTTAATGTCTAAGCCAAGGGAAACGGATCATGGTGTCTGCCAGACTATCAGTGCAGAAAGAGCATCTGGGACACCTAAGGCACTCATAAGCCCAGTTATAGGAGCCCATCTCTATCATCAGGAAACACAGGCACAGATATCTCCCAACTGTACTGAAACTTACAGTAAGGGCCCCAGCTCTCTGCTCACCCACACTATGGGGTGGGGGTAGATGCCGCTAAAGTGACTGACCACCGCTGGGGGAAAGTAGTGACATTAGGGACACAGGTGACAGAAGGATTACATGCAGTGGCTTCAGGACAAAAGCAGCCACCAGTTCCAATCCTCCCTTCATCAAGGCCCTAAGTACAACAAGTGCCCTCCCCTCTCGGTATGTGTGTGTGTGTGTGTGTGTGTGTGTGTTGGCTGTTGCCAGTGCAGTTAACTTGAAGAGTGGAACAGAGGTGGTCTCCAGGGGGGCCTAATGAGCCTAACTACCCCTCAAAAAGATGGTGGTGGTGGTTGGGGCAAAAAGGGTTAATAGAAGTATGAATATTTATGACTCTGATTTGAATAGCCAATCATCAAGCTGGTAGGAAGGGCTAAGAATGTTATATATTGGAACATAAGGGGTGATGGACAGTTCAGTTTTGAGTTCAGTTAAGTTCAGTTTGTGTTCAGTTTGGGTTAGAGCTGAGAGGAGTTCACTTAAGAGAGCTGAGAGTCAGTTAGATTGTCAGTTGGTCAGATGGGACCTGCCACTGAAAAGGGTCTGGTTTAGACAGGAAATACATTATTATAAGATTTCATGTATGCAATACCATAACATCGGCTAAAGCTATCATAATTCTGATCATCTAATTGTAAGCCAATAAATGTTTCATATTTTGTTTTAAAACTATATTACTTGGTGTGACTCTCTCTCTCAAATACATATAAGTGTCCAGTGAATCTGGTGGTGGCAGCAAGTGAAAACCCATTGTGTGAAAGGGGCACATCACAGTGGTGTGTGCTAAGAACTTTTTTGCTGATACCTCCCCATACCCAGTTGAAAGAAACCCTGTTTGCACTGAGTTCATGGATAGATATGGGCACGAACCAGAAAACCCATGGTGCAGGTTTGTCTGATTTGGGCCCACCCTTGGTTCGATTCGGGTTCAGACAAACTAAAAAAAAATTGCACAAACCCAAACTGATCCGAACCGTTTCGGGTTCTTAGCAGCAATGGCGGCTCAGTGCTGTTATCAGCTGCGGGGATGATCCCTTTAAAGAGACCCCTGCCCCACCTCTGCATGTGGAGGCGAGAAGAGGGGTCTCTTTAGACAGTTTGCTCTGCAGCCGATGACAGCATGTGGCCACTGTCATTGGCTGCAGGGAAGATGCCTTTAGAGAGAGCCTCGTTTCCACCTCTGCATGTGGAGGAGAGAACGGGGCTCTCCCTAGACTGTTTTCCCTAATGAAAATGAAAACGAATAACAAATAATTAATAACGTGTCCATCTCTATTTGTGGATCTGGGAATGGATAAACAGGCTACCAGTCAATCTGGGTGAGGCTGGCAGGACTTCTGTTGTTCAATTCTGTAGTATCCCCCACCCCACCCCAAGGATTCTGAGATGCTATAACTCTAGAATGGCTGCACCAGGCACTGCACCCACTGCATTTAATGATGGGTTCTCACAATGGGAATAGACTTTAACTGAAGCATCTTAAAAAATTGAGTTTTCATATAATTCGGGGAAAGTCTCAGGAATGGAAGTTAGTGAAGTGGGGGAAGGAAATGCAGATCTGAGTATCAAAGGGTGACTAAGAAGTTTTCTGGGAGTAATTTTCAAGCAGAGCTTTCATAGGTAAAGGTCAAGGTCACCCCCCGCCCCCGTGCATGCGTGCTAGTCGTGTCTGACTCTAGGGGTGGCACTCATCTCCGTTTTCCAGCCAAACAGCCATTGTTGCAGAAGTGCTCATAGGGATCATTTCCTGTCTAAACTCTCAGATACCATTCTCTGGATCTTGACCAACTAAATGACCTTGATGATCACACAGTAGCTTGAGACATTCAAGAAGCAAAGTAAAGCAGCAGCAGCAAAAACAACAAAAGGCCCTTAAAGATTAGTTTTCACTTCTCAGATCCAGGAGGCAATTCTCAAGCGGCAGCCCCTAAATCAGTGGTTCTCAACCTGTGTGTCCCCAGATGTTCCTGGACTGCAACTCCCAGAAGTCTTCATCACTAACTGAGCTGGCAAGGATTTCTGGGAGTTGCAGTCCAGGAACATCTGGGGACCCACAGGTTGAGAACCACTGCCCTAAATGATTCTAAGTAAAGGGATGAAGGAATGTGCAGAGTAGGGGCCCTTTTCACAAGCTGTGTTGGTGTGTTGGCCATGGTAGGGAATGTGTGTGAGGGGTGGGGTGGGGTGGGGGTATTTGTCCCCCATCTTCCTGCTCATGACCTGTAGAGTGCCAGCTGTCTAGCAGGAGCTTTAGCCAAGAGGAAAGGACTGCTTAATGACAGCCCCCCTCCCTGTTAAAAGAGGAAAATTATCCGCGGAGTCTAGGAATATCTTCATTAAAAATGCATTTAGCTCTTGGAGCCCTACGAAAGAGAGACCTGTAATACATGAAAGATTAGCCCTGGATTGCTGATTGGACTATTTCACATCATTATGGTAATTAGGCTCGCAAGCCTGTTGTGCTGACACTAACACTTTCCCCTGTACAACTTGCCTTTGTATTGGATTTAAGGTGGGTCGTCTCCCCTCCTTCCTATTTAATTCCCTTGGCTGCTTTTTCTCCATTGAGGGCCCCGGCTTTTCCTTCTGCGCCAGGCGTTTGCTTCATGAATATGGATCTCGATCCGTTCTGAATTCATACCTGCTCTGCCCTCAACATCTCTCCTCTTTCTACCCCAGCTTCCTCTGCCAACCTCAGCCCACCTCACACAGAGGAGAGGGGAAGAAATTAATGGTAATTACAAGGTGCTAGTGGATATTGCAGCTCTCAATCTGATTGCCAGTAAAAACCAAATAAAAGCAGAACTTAATCAGCCAATTATAAAAGCAGAGAACAAACAAGGCAAGAGATTTTGTTTGCCCTTGACACTTCTTTCTGGTGTTTTTCAGCTTGCTTGGTGCTTTTTTTTACCACCACTTTTTTCTACTTCTTCCCTGGAAAGAAACATATATATCTGAGAAACAGCCGATATCTGTCAATTTCTTGTTCCTTTCCCTTGTTGGTGAGCCACCAATAAATATACGTCAGCTGTCCTCATTTTTCTCAAGACTTAGATTCTCCCTAATAAATACCTGTTCCACTTTGGTCTCTCCTATGCTTTGGGGCAAGGGAAAATATTATGGGTTTAGAAAACATTATCAGCATGGCATGCAACAATGAACTGAAGCTACAAGCAGACAGATTTAGGATGAATATAGAAAAAAACACTTCTCAGCTGTTAGAGCTGTATGATAATGGAATGAATTCCCTTGGGAGGTGGTGAGTACTTCAACTCTGGAGGAATTTAAGAGAACATTTGGACAACCATCTGTAGGATCTTTGATTTGGATTCCTGCATTAAGCAAGGGTTAGACCTGAGGGCATTATAGTCCCCTTCCAACTCCATTATTCCATGACTCTAGGATTCAAGAAGATGGATATCCCATTCTTCAGGTTTTAGTGTCTTTGTCAGAACTCCCATAGGCTAATTTTTCATGGAGAAAACAGATATGAGTTATTCTCAGTGCCTGTCCTTTTCTAAATACACATTTGAACACTAAGACAAGAGCTTCCTCTTTCAGTTTGGCATTGCTCAACCTGATGCCCCCCCCAGATGTGTTGGGGTGCAGCCCCCAGAAACCCTGACAATGGACTGTATTGGCTTGCACCAAATGGAGCTGAAACATCTGGTGAATGCTAGGCTGGGGAAAGGAAGAATGCCACCTGCCGATGAGAACAAGGTCCTGTTAGACAAATTTGTTTTTGTTGTGCGTCTTGGCAGAAGAACAGATCCTGGCTCCCTTCCTTGAATCTAGTGTAGAAAGGATGCAAGAAAGGCTTGTGGATGTCATGGACTCACTGGGTTTTTTTTTCACCCTCTCACAAAGTCAAAGACACTGAAGGTCATGGCACCCTTCACCTGCATTGCAGGGGACATATTCTCCTCACTGGATCCCAGCATAATATTTTAGTTTTCTCCCTTCTTTCCATAGCAGTGATTCCTAACCATTTTCCTGACCAAAACTAGGGGACATCCACTCAAACTGTGGGTTGGGAGAGTGAGAATAGACAAAGAAAATATTTTTTCACCCAGTGTGTTGTTAGTCTGTGGAACTCCCTGCCACATGATGTGGTGATGGCATCTAGCCTGGATGCCTTCAAAAGGGGTGGGACAGGTTCCTGGAGGAGAAGTCCATTGCAGGTTACAAACCATGACGGAGCTGTGTAACCTCCAGGCTTAAAACCAGGATACTTCAAGGGCCAGATGCAGGGGAGTGGTGTTTGGTACAGGAAGCTGGACTTGACGGGCCTTTGGCCTGATCCAGCATGGCTCTTCTTATGTTCTTATGTTCATTTTCCAAGAAAGAAGGTAAAAGAGCACACCCTGTGATTTCAGAGCGGGTCAGACCGAATCCTTGAACCTGCTGATAAGAGTAATTATTAGTTTGAGTCTTCCTTCAACAATAGCCATCTTGGATCTTAAATTCTTGTTTGTAGTAGAGCAAAAGACCCCAGACATGCTACTATGACTTCCACTAGAATTGCTACCATGAGCCTCCTGCTGTTACTATTTGCAACAACAACAATCCAATAACAATACCCTGGGAACTCTTTTTTTGGTGGCATTTCTTTATAGGGTCACATCTGCTTACTTTTCACCCCTTGGGGTCAATTACTCTGAAACTGTGAACAACCAGCTCTTCTCCATATTCCCTTTACACCTCTGTCCTTTAATTTTTCACTCCCCTCCCTATCCTTAAAGTCTGCATAACCTTTCCATCTTCAATTTCTGATGGTGCCAGAGTCTGGAGGCTCTTCAGACATTCTGATTTTGAATAACAGCCTGTAACATTTACAATTCCATCTTCCTTTCCTGCTCCTCCCTGCGTAGGTATCAATGCAGCTACTTTCATCTCCCTCCCTTCGCTCCCTTCATCCATCTATCTATGTATCCCCCTGGCATGTTCCTTAATTACCTGCCCATTAGGTTCACTGTCTTCCCAGCTGCACATTTTATCCTCTCTCTGATTACTGCAGAGAATTAGCTTTTTACTAAGCAAAAGACCATAGAGGAAAGCGTGCATGTAATTCTCCAAGCATCTCAGAGGAGGATGGGCTATCTCCTGGCACACTTAAGGGATCCTTGGCTAGTTCCCACATGTGGAAAAAAGATCTGATTAACAAGGAAAAGAAGCAACTACAATAGGATGTAGGGAAGTAACCCTTTGGGGGTCTTGCTGTGATACCCTTCCATCCTTGCCTCTAGGACTGACTGCAAACAATTTTCTCTGCCACTTGTCATTTGCATACTTTCTTCTCCAAGGACACACAGAGAAGCTGTCACTGCACACAGGGAAATGGCAGCACTCTGGGGAACCTGCAGCCAATGCGTCCACACAGATAGGATTGGGGCAAAATTGGAGTGGGCAGCTTGTAGCCCTATGTCTCAGTGGTTGCCCCTCCTTGGGTCCTCAGATGTTCTTGAACGACAACTCCCAGAAGCCTTCACCATTAGCTGTGTTGGCCAGGATTTCTAAAAGCTGTAGTCCAAGAACATCTGGGGACCCGAGGTTGGAAACCACCACTTAGATTTTGCTGGACTGCAATTCCGGATTCCACAACTTAATAAAACAAGGAAAACAAAAGCCTTGCACAGAGAAGTGCAGCATTTCAGGAGCACAGTTCAGCCTCATCTATGTGTATAGGGCTATTTTGGGATTACAGTGTTCCCTCGCCTATCGCAGGGGTTAGGGACCTGACCTGACCCACAATAATTGAAAATCCATGATTTGTGGATGCAGGTCGAGTCAGGTCTGGGGAGGCCTAGCTGGGGGCTCTTGTACTTACCCCCAGTCTGGCCCTACCTTGAACAGGCCTGTGAGAGCCTCCCAGGCCTCCCAGAGAAGTACTAGAAGTTGGAGTACTTTCACAATATAATAGACATTTCGAATATATACATTTTGAATAAAAAAAACATAACTTTTGAAGGAATATAGTGGAACGGTAGTATATGAACCATGATATAGTGGGACCACAGTATATGAACCGCGAAAGGGCAGGGGACCACTGTATTGTAACCTCATATGTTGCCTTTTAGCAGTTTTGGCTGAGATAAATCTATCTGGACTGGGTTGAAAATCAATTGTTCCCTCTCTGCCTCAGCAATCTGAAGAGAGCCATGTCTCTCTACTCAAGCCTTCTTCCTCTGCTTTCTTCCAGTCAGACATGAGTCAGCTATGTAGTCTCAAGAGAGCGCTGTATATTCAGCTAGTCAGCAAGTCATGTAGTTAGTCATGAAGCTAGTTAATCAGTTAAGCTCTGTTGATGTAACACATGCAGTTAACCTTTTCCCTGTAGAGTGCTGTTTGTTTTGATCAATGAAGAACTGTGAATAAATGGAACATTTTTGTTATTTCCCTTACCAGAATCTCTGAGTGACTTACTGAGACGGCAAGTGCCAGTTAAGGAGATCTAAGCAATAGGGGGTGGTCTACTGAGACTACAAACTAATTCTGCTCTGTAAGCCCTTGAACTTTTCTTGTTGCCTAATTAGAGGTTTTTAAACCAATATTTTCCCCATGCTGTCAATATACATATCTGTGGAGCATGTTGTTTAAATGTACAGGGACCCCACCTCCATAAGCAGCCTGGTGTTACAGTACACAGAAACAAAGTGGTTAATCATTGCTGTAATAAGAAACATCTCTTAAATAAATTCTGTATGTTCACTGCTTTCCTGAGAACCCCCTTGACTTAAAAGCACAATTATATCTCCCCATGGGCAGCAGATGGATTTGTCATAACATTCTGGTACCAAAAGGGAGAGGGGAACAATCACATACCCACAGAGTGACAAAGTGTGACATTAAATGTGTTGTTGCACTTAACATACAGGGTTTTTTTAAAAATTCAATAGCACACCGATAATCATCAGAATTGCATCAGGAGTGAAGGGAGATTTCAATCTTTTCTTCCCCTGGTTGAGTCTTGAAAAGTAGGAGGAAAAAAATGGTGTTTGCTCTTGGGAGGGGAAATAATTTAGGAGTCCAGCAGGAGAGGAAGGAATACAATTTTCCATGCTATGCTTGCTGCGATTCTACTAATTATCCCCTCTATGATGTTTTAAATATCAACACACACACAAATAGACCAACTGCAGGTTAAACATGAGGCCCCGTTTCTTCAAACAGTGTCCCGTGCTTTTTCCACACAAAAGATGCAATGTGTTGCTTAGCCTGCCCCTCCCATCCAAACTGCAAACAATCCCTTGTAGCCTACCAGCTGCCAGTTAAGTAATAAGTACAGTCCTTCCCATGACTATCTTCAAGAGTGTAGTTTTTCTCTTTTCTCTCCCTCTCTTGCTATTCTCTTTTCTCCCTCTCCTCCCATCTTCCTGCTTTCCTTCCCTTGTTCTCCCCTCACTTCTTCTCACTCTTCCTTGTGGTGTGCATGTGTTATTGTGTCAGCAGTGAGGCAACAAGGGAGTGTGCAGCTCTGTCTGACTGATCGGGGAAACTCATGGACATTGCACAGCAAAATGATGTGAGGCAGCCTCAAGCCCTGAGATCCCCTCAGTACCTGAGTCCCTTTCCACTACCCCCTTTTTTCTCTTCATTCCAGGCCCAGCTGCCCATTTTCAACCACCCCTTTCTCCTTCTCTTCCTTTCAACTGGCAATGCACAGCTTGGCTGCCTAGTGAACAAGCTAAACAACAAGCTAAGTGAACCATATCAAAAAGGATGCACGCTCTACTGCTGTGCCAAAAAAGGTGTGTGACAGCTCTTAAAGGGGAAGGGTGATCTAAGTAGAAACACATACAGAAGCAGCCTTCTCTGCTGTCCCTGACCCAAATTCTACCATTAGCAATCCATATATCAATATATTTGCTGGTGTGTGCGGCCTCTGAGTAGCCTCAGCCAGGTTTCCATGTGGGTGTCACAAGAGCTGAGAGCCACAGTGGCAAGTAACCGTGATGTCATAATAAGACCTAACAGCCAAGGAGGTGGCTGCTATGTATAACCAGCAAGGTCAAACTAAGCCAGGAAGGGACTATTTAGAAACCCACTCCATCATTCAGAGCAGTGGGAGCCTGGCTTTGCTGGGTTATTATTACACTTTTGCCTGACTGTGGTGGGGGCATCTGAAGTTCACCCAGGACACCTGTGGCTGTTTTCTCCCATTTCCTAAGTAAAGCTGCAGACCTCGTCTCGGATAATGAAACCTTAATTTTACCCAGTGTTTCATGCACGTCTCCAGTGCCATAAAGCTGTCTGGCTACATGTATATGAGAACATTTGTGCAAATAACTGCAATTAAGCTTGGCATTGCTGGATTTCCCCCTTCATCCCTCCCTCCTTTTTTCCATTTCTGTTCTCAATTTCAGCAAAACAAAAGGGAAAAAAGGGAAAAAAGGGAATAGGAAATTAAAAATGCCAGAGGTTAATGGGCTTTGCTATTGACGGCAGCCTAAGAAACAATCCAGAGACTAGAGTTGTTCTTTTCCCTTTAAAACCAGCAACGAGAATTAAGCGTCTTCGGCACGTCTGGGGATCCAGGTAGAGAATGATCTGTAGTCAAAAGGGGAAGCATCTGCATTTATAAACCTACAGGTGACAAGCTACCCTTCTGTTGTGGCTTCAATCATTGACAGACAAGCTCAAGTATTTCCAGTCCCCGTTAACACAGCTGTGTCAGTCTCGTGACACATCAGCCTTGTTCCATCAGACCCATCAACAGACTCATCCTCTCTCTGGTGCTTGGATTTATTTTAATTGCATGCCATAAATAGACATCCCTTGCACTTCACCTCTCCCTATCCAGGGGAAATCAGAAATCAATAAATAAATACTTTTCTGGAATTTCTTGGGCTGTCACTTGAGCCCATGCCTTGTTAAAACTCACAATCATTTCTCGCCCTCTCCATTTTGCTTAGCCTTTGGGGATGCTTCCTACTCTCTTAAATCACATAGACACAGGGACACACCCAATGAGGGGGAGAGTGAAAGCAACAGACCACAACATGCCTTTACACAGGGCTAAGCCTATTTAGGACAGCAGCTCTAACTCTGTAGGCCTTTCCCCAAGCTGCCCGCTCTTTTGTCAGTACAGTTGTCCCCTGCCCTTTCACGTTTCATATACTGCGGTCCCGGTATATTGTGGGTTCACAGTATATGAAAAAAGCCCCCTTGGGCTAAGGAGGAAAGGGCTTCCCAGGCCCGTCGAAGGCCCCAAAAGTGCTTTCCTGCAAACCAGAAGTGACTTCCAGTAAACCAGAAGTGACCTCCAGATCACTAGAAAGCACTTTTGGGGCTTCTGGGGGACTGGAAAGCCCCTTGCAGGCCCATTTGGGGTAGTGCCAGGCCTGGGGTAAGTATAAGAACCCACAGAGAGCCCGCCCAGTCCTGACCTAACCCAGCATCCTCATATTGCAGATTTTCAATTATTGTGAGTCGGGTTGGGTCCCTAACCCCTGCAAAAGGTGGGGGTTTACTATATCAAAGAACTAGGAGATGTCACAGTCTCGAGCCACTATACTTTAAGATACTGGCTGACATCTTAGGGAATTGCTATGCTTCCAATTATCCCCCAGGACAGGGGACAAATCTCAGGATGATGGGTGCAGGAGGAAGAGAATGTTAAAGTCTCCCTTATGTGGTGGTTCAAAGCCCAGCCACCCACAGCATCCCCCTTCAAAACTGGTTACCAAGATTTACTGTCTCTACACCAAATTGCTGTACATGTGCTATATATTTTTCCGTTAGGAGATACTACAGGGAATCCGTATTGACTGTCTTTCATGCACATAATACACATATACATTAATTTACAATAGGGCTCTCCTTCTTGTCTTAGGTTTTGGGCCTGAATTCACAGACAACAGACACATCCTCACCCATGAAGCCTAATTGAACCCGGGAAAACTCAGGGAGGAGTTTCATTAGAAGAACTTGAGTACCAAACAAATAATTCATTTGTTTGTGGCTAGATTTAGCTTCTGGAGAGAGACAGAGAACTAGAGTGCTAAATAAAACCGATGTTCAGCGTTCAGAGGATTACAGTTTCTAGGAAAACAGGGACTGGATTTCTCAACACCTTGGGTGATCAGAAAATGTGTTATGTTGTATATTGCATTTCTCAAAAAACTGCTCATGTCACTTATTCTTCCCAGTTGCCTGAGGCTCCCAAGAAAGGTTCAAAGAGTCCTAAGAAAGTACTGAGACTTCTCGGTGGTTGTGCCTTGCTTGTGGAATTGGCTGCCCCCAGAAATCTGCCTGGCTCCTTCATCAGGATTTTTCAAGTGCATTTTTAAAATGTGCCTGTTTAAATAAGCTTTCCCTGTATTATGATTTTCCACCTTGACACTTCACAAAACAATATCTGTTGTGACACCTAAATCCACCTTTGCCTTTCACTTCTGTTCATCTCTGTTACATCTTTTTGTTGCATTGCTCATTCTCATGTATTTTCAGTCTAAATGAGTTTTTCTTTTCTTTTCTTTTTCTCAGTAGAAATCAGTTTGTCTTGTGTTTTTAATATTTCTAATAATGCTATTATTCTTTATTCCATTGTATTACTTGCTTGTACTCTGCCCAGCGTAGCTATTTGCTCCAATAAATAAGAAAAATAAACTAACATTGTGCTAGCAGAATGTAGAAGCTTTCCATCAGTGTCTCAGCAATACTGGGAAACACTCTGGTTGGAAACAGCCTAGAGCAGGTAAAGTCATTTCACAACCCCAGGATTCTGGACCCGGACTATTCTCTCCAAAGGAACGATTGGAGAAGGTGTGTTAGATGTGGTGGAGTTAATGAAACCATTGTGGCTTTTCAGCTGAACTTTTAAGGAGATATTCTAGGTCAGTGTTGGTGAACCTATTGCATGGGTGCCAAAGGTGGCACTCGGATTCCTTTCTGTGGGCACCCGAAATCGTCCCTTCACAGCTACCTGTATTCAGGTTAAATTGCCGCATTGGCACTTTGCGAAAAATTAGTGGGTTTTGAATCACAGCTTGGGTACTCAGTCTCTAAAAGGTTCACCATCACTGTTCTAGGTGCTGAGTCTATTTGGGGAATAAGGTTTGGTGTCTTTAGGCAGAATAAAACCTGCTGCAGCTTCCATCACTTCTCCCCCCCCCCCCCCGGCCGGGAAGCCCGCGACTGCCATGAAGCAAAACCAAACAGCATGCAAAGCGTGCAATTATATATCTTTCCCTCAATCATCTCCTCCCTGAACATGTTTTGGATTGCTTGCTTCTGTGTTTTAGGGGCAGAACTCAAGCCCACAAGCACCTTGTCATGTTGCTAGATTTGGAAAAATGAATGTCACCATTGGAGATTGCTTCTGACATATTGTTTGGATCATAACTTGCTTTTTAATCTCACATGAATAAAAATGTGACAAAAGGGAAGGAGGACATCCTATCTGTTGCAGGCTGGACAAACGCCTTGCTCACCATCCTGCTACCCATAATTAAAAGCTGCCCGCCCCGCCCCGCCAAGTTCCAACAAAAGCCAGGGTTTCAATTATATCCATTTGGCAAAGACATACATTTTCTTTCTGCAAGATCTAAAATGCTGAATGCATATCAAATTACCATTAAAACATGTGCACTCAAAATCACCTGTAAAATAATTATTAAATTGGCTTTCCTTCTAACCTAATAATTGCTATTATGGTTACAGAAGAATGGATTTATCCTCTTGGCCCGCTGTTGTGATCCATCAGCTCACCTGTTGTGGCCTCTGGCCTACATTCAAGAAGACACACAAGGATCATGAACACACTTGGGCATCTCCTGAGCCACAAAAGCTCCCTTGGATGAGTGACCACTATATGACTTTGACAATGGTCCAGAAGCTGCCAAACAATATAAAGCTAAGAGTAGGACCAGACTGTTTTCCCCTTCTTTACTAGGGAAAAACATAGCTTGTTTTTAAGGATGAGTGCATCAAACTTTTGTCCCTCTTGCTTTCACTTGAAAAAGCTACTTCTCTGTGTATAATGGCAATATAGCTCTTTGCTTTCCCCATACCACCATCTCTAGCATTAAGGATCTCAGCTTTCCATCTGAAAGATGGGGCTAAGTGTTCTTAGTAGAGATGGGCACAAATAAAAAAATGGCATTTCGTTTGTCGTTTGTCGTTGAGAGGTCCGTTTCGTTTCGTTTCCGTTTGTCGTGATTTTTTTGGAAAAATTTCATTTCCATTTTTCGTTTTTTCATTTGTCATTTCTACCCACTTTTTGCGTGATTTTTAAAAGCATTTCCGTGCGTGGGCATCCCCCAATGGACCCAGACCAGAGGGAAAACACTAAAAAAAAACCCTGATGCTGGCAGAGACACAGTATAGACTAGGTTCGCAGGGAGGCTGCAAAGGCAGCAGCGGGCGTTGCCCAGGGTGCAAGGCAGCCGCAGAGTGACTGCACTGTGGGGCAGGGGAGGGTACTTACCAAGAGGTACGCACACACGCACACAGGGAGGCTGCAGGACTGAAGCTAGAGTCGCAGAGACAGCAATCCCACCCTGACACCCACCGGAGACTGCAAGGAGGACGGGGGCTGCCAGAGCTTTTTATGCCCTCTGTGGCTGCCAGACCTGTCCAGTCTGCCACCTGGGCATGCTATTGGTTGAAGTTGTCCAAGAATTTACATGATCCCATCACATGGCTTGCCTCCATGTTGTGGCTGGAGTGGTGACATCCATTTTGTCATCCATAAAGGGAAAAGAAAAATACATCGCGATGGGAGAAGACAAAAACAAACGTTTTAAGGACCCCTACCCCCTGGTAGGTAATAATTTCAAATAATTATTGCTGTGTTTTTACGGATGTCCAGGGCATTTTAATACTGAAGAAATCAATATTAGGCATCTGGGAGGCATTTTGGGTTGATGTCCCCTAACTCCCCTTAAAGGAAAAAAATACAGCGATCTGAGAAAAGACATAAATGCTCATTTTAAGGACCCCAACACCCTGGTAGGTATTATCAGACAGTATAAATAATTATTGCTGCGTTTTTATGGATGTCCAGGGCGTTTTTTAACATTTAAAACAGCTCTTTTCATTGCACGCCACCAGTAATGGAAACAAAACATAACGAACACAATTTTCGTGGTTCTGTTCGTTTCATTTCATTTTCATCACAATTTTCATTTGTCGTTTCATTACGTAACGAAACGACAAAAGAATAACGAAAACGAAAAATTTTCGTTCCGTGCCCATCTCTAGTTCTTAGCTGTTGCACATGACTACCAGAGCCTACAACCCCTGACTTGCCTATTTTTTTGGGGGGGGGGCATGTGTTAGAGAGCCTTCACTTCTGTGCAGTTTAGGGTTATAAACATGTCTTTCTCTTCATCCCCACAGGAATTCTGTGAAGACAGGGGAGACACTGAAACAGCACCTATCCATCTCAGTTATCTTGAGGGTTAGGATGGATGGTTAACGGGGTGGTTAGCTAGACTTCTTTTCTTGAGAGATTGAAAGGTTTTGCTGCTCATCTAAACAGCTTCATTAGTCTGAGGAAACCTAGTTGCGAGTCCTCCATTTTATAGTTCACATTGACTTCATGTCACCCTGGTCTGAAAGAGGCTCATCAGACAACAGTCTCAATAGGCTCATTAGGTGTGTGAAAGTCCCACCTTTACAACCTTCCCAACACCCATAAAGTATGAGTCCTTAGCCATGGCCTTGCTGGCAGATGTGTGAAGTATTTTTGATTTGGTTGGGGATTGTTGAAATCACTTCCTGATAAGTTCCAGATAGACTGTGCCTAAGCCCCCCAATTCTGTTGAGAAAGGGGTTTTCAATACTCACATCAATGGTTTCCCTGACCCCTCTCTCAAACCACCTATCTTCTCTGTCTAATATGTGTACCACTGTCTTTGAATGATGATGTGCATGTGAGTTCTTCCTGGGTTTAGCCTGATACTACAAATACACTACACTGGGCACCTCACTTTGCCACCATTAACCATCTTCTCTGCAATTTTGGGCCATATGCACTCATCTCCAGTTTCTTCAGTACCTTATTCTTTGGACGGTTTCCTCTTTTGCCCTTCAGTCTTCTAAAGGAATCCACAGAGTCTGTTGAAGTAATTTACTTTTCATTTTGTCCCCAGTGGAATAGTGAAGCCAGGACTGTCAGAGCCAAACCTCCAATAATTTTGCATTCCTCATCTGGTAGCCAAACAACTCAGCCAAAGGCAAACAGGGATCCTGCAGCCCCAACTTTCTATAACATGAGGACAGTTCAGCCAACTGCTGCTGCACCAGGCAATTATCCTTGCTTAACAGAGCACTGTCCTCTGTTTGCAAGTCCCTTCTAGGCAGAACAGTCCTTTGTTTGTATGGTAGACACAGGGTTTAAAGATAAGGAGCCACAATAAAGGAATAGTTGTAGAAGGGGTAGCCATGTATAATGTAAGTTTTTGTGTGCAAGTCCAGTTGTCTGATGAAGTGGACTTGTCCACAAAACTCACATTAAACAATATACAAATCTTTAAGGGAGAATGAGTACAGCCACAAAGCTGACCCTCCACTGGGTAGTATCCTGAATGGTTACAGTCACAGGTCACCTGGTTGTAATTCTGTTTCACTTGAGCGAAAATGCTTCTATTTAGAGTAGAGTAATTGGGTTTAAAAGAAATTGCCAACTAAAATACATCTAACCAACTCTTTTGGAGCTAGAAAATCAGCACAAATGTAATTCCCATTGATTCCAACTGTCGCTTCCAGTTACGACTAGGACCTGCATTTAGCTCATTATTTCTGCATTTATATCTATCCATATAAATTAGCATATCCACATTTTAGTTAAATCAGCATCTTGTTTCTTCTTCTTTTTTGGTGACACATATTTTCTTTTTTTTTTTTTTTTTGGCACAGATGCAGATTTCACACCATCACAAAGTGGCCATATCTATTACACTAGTCACCTGCCACATTGTGGTCCATATATTGTGGTCCTGGTATATCATGGATTTTTATTTGGAGAGAAGCAACCAGCTATGTGGGAATGGGTAAGTGCAAGCACCGGTGTGTGTGTGTGTGAAAGATGTGTCACACAGCTTTCATCCTCTCAGCACCTTGGTGATGTGCCCTGAGGAAGTGGATAGAATTTATTTATTTTATTTGTTTTAGAGTATTTTTACCCTGCCTTTGTCCTTGGAAAAGGACCCAAGGCGGCTTACAGTAATGAGGGATAATATACAGTCCAGTACAATTAAGACTACAATCAGGGACTAGGACACGGGGCAATGGTCTCAAACGACAGGAAAAGAGATTCCATTTGAACATTAGGAAGAACTTTGTGATGGTTAGAGCTGTTCGGCAGTGGGATAGGCTGCCACAAAGGGTGGTGGAGTCTCCTTCTTTGGAGGTTTTTAAGCAGAGGCTGGATGGCCATCTGTCAGAAATATTGTGATGGGGGCTACTGCATGGCAGGGGGTTAGACTAGATGGCCCTTGAGGTCTCTTCCATCTCTATGATTCCATGATTCTATGATTCTATGATATGTTCAAGTATTGAGAACAGGGAATTGAGGGACATCTTACAGCATTAAAAGGCATTACATTAAAGCTACAATAGAACACGAGCAGTTAAAAGAGTAAAAATTCCATGTAAAACTTATGAGTGATGGAAACTAACATTGAAAATATAGTGTCAGTGCAATCCCAGAAGGTTATAAGTTATGAAACAGGGAAAAGCTGGTGTCGGGGTGGATGCCCAACAGCTGCTGCTGCTGAAGTAGGAAAAACCCTCTTCCCTTCAGCCAGCTGGCTTCTTTGCCACCAGCCACCTGGCTTTGCCTCCTGCTGTGGTGGCAAGCAGTGGGTGGGTGGTGACGGCGAGCAGTGGCCAATGGCTTCACTCCCGCTGTCCGGTTGTGCTTCAGCCGGCTGGCTCCTTCACCACCAGCCACCCAGCTTTGCTCGCCACCACTATGAGGAGCAAAGCTGGTGGGCTGGTGGCAAAGGAGACAATGGGGTGAAGCAATACCAATTGTTGCTCGCCATGGCCATCCATCCACCGCTCACCAGCACCGCAGGGAGCAAGGCTGGGTGGCTGGTGGCAAAGCCTTTTTCCCGCTTGGGTGTGTTCAGCTTTCAGGCACCTGCAAAGGAGGTGGGTGGCACAAAACTGAAGCCACCAATGTGAGAAGCCTTTCCCACCTCCTGACACTTGCACTTCCCCCCCTCAGCACTTGCACTTACCCACTCCTGCAGGGCAGGCTGCCAAGGTGTCTGCATATCACTGATTTTTCTTTGCCCCCCCCCCCCAGAAGAAATAAAGACACAAGACAAAGTTTATGGAGTTAATATGGGCCACAATTTATTTATAACATTATTTAACAGTAAAGAATAACTGCAAATTAAAGAGGGCCTGTGCTGTGGGGCAAGTGGTGGATAATTCTATGTTATAATTCATAAGCACCTCTGCTTGATAATAAGAGATTAAACTGGCATGAAAGAATAATGCCTTTGGTAAGATGCCAAACAGTAACAACACCATCTTACCTTCAATTCTCATAAACACTGGCAGCCCTCACTACCTAACAGGGGTTCCTTTTTAACAATAAGAATTGACATCCTAGCTTAATTTTTTATCCATGAGGGCTGCCAACACCAAACAGGTGCTGTATAACAGAGGTGCCTACTTAATTAACAAAACCGCTTGCCCTAACCGCCCATTGCGACCGATAAAGGAACTATTTAATATCACCCCACCGTGTCACACAGATGATGGGATGGGCGAAAAAATGCCGCCACTCTATGGCCAATTTGAGCAACAGCCAAAAATTCCCATCCAGGCCCAAAGCGATCAGTAAGACTCATCATTCACACTATAGGGCGGGAGGGAGGGGAGCTGTAAAACTTGCGCTGTCTGCAGGCGGGGAGCGTACAGAGCCTTAAATAGGCTGCTCCCCGCCACACAACCAGCGTACGGGCACCGAACTTTGCGCCCACCCCCTTCTTTGAGGTGGCAAAGAAGCCCCGCCGAAGACAAGGGCTTCGAGCAGAGCCTCCATTATCCTGGGTCGTTAGAAAACCTGATCCCCACAATAAATGGAGGACTACTGTGTTACAAAGGGGGCATGGTGGCTCAGCAGACTAAGGCTCCAAAAACTGTCGGCTGCAAATCTCGGCAGTTCAAATGCCAGGTGCTCCCGCTGATAACCCCAGCTCCTGCCAACCTAGCAGTTCAAAAGCATGTAAATGCAAGCAGATAAATAGGTACCACCAAAAACAGCGGGAAGGTAGAACAGTGTTTCCTAGCAGCCATGCCGGCCACATGGCCATGGACTTGCACAACACTGGCTCTTTGGCTGGAATACGGAAAAGAGCACTGCCCCTAGAGTCAGACATGACTAGCACACATGTGTGGGGGGAACCTTTACATTTACTGTATTACTATATAGTTTACAAGGATTGCTGTGATCATATACTTGAAAAGAAATTGAATGCAAGAAATAGATTCCACCATGTTGCTCATATTATCATAAGTGCTGCTTTTAACCCATGGAGCCTTAAATAGCTTGGATTCAAGCCATCTTTCTCAGTGTCACCACCTTCACAGGTGTGTTAAGTAGGAAGGAACACAGGTCTTCTAAGTTGTAGTTCCCAGACCTTGGGACACCCTCCCCCAAGAAGCTAGAGTGGCCTCATATTTGACATTCATCCACAAGCAGACAAAGACCTTTCTCTTCAGGTAAGACTTTTCCCTAGTGACTGGCTTCCTGAGTGTGTTTTTTACATGCTCTGCCTTACTGTATGGAATGTGTTTTGGTGCTGCTTAGGCTTTTCTGTCCTTTCACTGGAAGGACAGATTTTGAAGCTGAAGCTCCAATACTTTGGCCATCTAAAGTGGAGAGAGGAGTCCTTGGAAAAGTCCCTGATGTTGGGAAAGAGTGAAGGCAAAAGGAAAGGGGGAATGACAGAGAATGAGATGGTTGGACAGTGGCCGTTACTTCACGAGCCGCTCGCTTCGCGGCAAGCCGTCATTTCTGTGCGAACCGATCGCTTCAGTCCGCACGCTCCTCCTTTTTGGCTGCGACGTCACCCCGACCACGCCCCCCTTATCGTGCTCCAACTGGGGTGAGTGATTCCCCTGCCATGGGCCGGGAATC
>JAHTLZ010000327.1:5864847-5883712 GCA_023846285.1 Phrynocephalus versicolor | reverse complement strand
CCCCTACGGAAGCTGGAAGACTGGACCAGGAAGGCCAGCAGCAGCACCGGCAGCAGTTAGGGGCGGAGGACTTATTGGGCGGCCAGGCCAGTAACGGAAATGAACAGAACCAAGAAAATTTTCTTGGTTCTGTTCGGTTCGAGCCTGGCCCGTCTAAATGGTCATTATTCGTACCGTTACGTAACGGTAACGGTAACGGGTAACGGTAACGACAAATTGGTCGTTCTGTGCCCATCTCTACTTTCAAGTCTTTGAAGATGACTATCCTATCTCCCCATGTCTTCTTTTCTCAATGCTAGACATGCCCAGTTCTTTCCACCTTTCCTCCTAGAGCTTGGTTTCCAGCCCCATGGCCATTCTTGCCACCTTCCTTGGCACTTGCTCCAATTTGTTACCATCCTTCTTCAAGTGCGTTGTACAGAACTGAACACAAGTTTCAAGATGAGGCCTGGCCACTGCCAAATAGAGAGGGACTAGTCCCTCGTGGGATTTGGAGATTACACATCTGTCATTGTTGTTGTTCTTGTTGTTCTTGTTCAGTCATTCAGTCATATGTGAGTCTTCGTGACCCATGGACCTGAGCTCGCCAGGCCTCCCTGTCCTCCACTGTCTCCTGGAGTTTGTTCAAATCCATATTTGTTGCATCAATGACACTGTCCAACCATCTCATTCTCTGCCATCTACTTTTTCTTTTGCCTTCAATCTTTCCCAACATCAGGGACTTTTCCAGGGACTCCTCTCTCCTCATGAGGTGGCCAAAGTACTGGAGCCTCAGCTTCAAAATCTGTCCCTCCAGTGAACATCCAGGGTTAATTTCTTTCAGGATGGCTAGGTTTGATCTCCTTGCAATCCAGGCTCTCATTTGCCTTTTTTGAAGCCACATGGCAGTGTTTACAGAACAGAAAAAGGAAAGAGGTGGATGGGAGGAAAGAGGGGAATAGGGGCGGTGCATCAAACACACACACACACACATTCTCCAAAAGGCTCCAGGAGGTCTTCCACTCATGCTAATAGGGCAATTAACAGGGATACCCAAACTCCTATCACTGGGGAGTCCTAGAGCTACTAGTTTATTGAGGAGATGGAATTATCCCCTTTTTATGTTGTCCACAGGCTATTTAATGCAGCATCACAAATATTATGCAGTAGAGTCGTGAATCTTTTACTTAAGAAACTATGTAGAACATCTAATCATTTCAAAGAAGGGCTAAAATGAAGCATTCCTAATTAAGAGATGATAAAAGGGGGAAAAGGTTACAGAAGAGACAGACAGCAAGGATTCCAGGATATTAAGAACAAAGGAAGGTAGATGAATTGAAGAGGAAGAAAGAAGGGGACCACAGATGACACCATTCGTTTTAATGTCTACCGGCTCTGAAATGAAATAAACACCAGGCACCTAGAATAGTCAAGCAAAAGAGAGAAATGAAAGAGGAGGGAGTGCCTCAACGTTGTCTTCCTTAAAAAACAGAAGGCATAATGAGCCATTTTGGAGAGACCCTAAGTCTGCCAGCAACAAAGATGAAATGCCTGCTGCACTTGAAAGGTTTGCTGGCAATTCTAACAGCAAGTAGAAGTCTGTTTTAAGGCAGATTAGGTATGGGTGTACACTACCAGTTTGATGCCACTTTCAATGCCATCCCATTGAATTCTGGGATTTATAATTTGAGGGTGTCCATTGAATGCATGTCCCCCCTGAAGGGGGATATGATTGAGACGTACAAAATAATGCAAGGCATGAGTAAAGTGGATAGAGGGAAGCTCTTCTCCCTCTCACAAAATACCAGAACTAGGGGACATACACTCAAATTGAGGGCTGGGAGAGTAAGAACAGAGAAAAGAAAATATTTTTTTCACCCAGTGCATTTTTAGTCTGTGGAACTCCCTATCACAGGAGGTGGTGATGGCATCTGGCCTGGATGCCTTCAAAAGAGGATTGGACAGATTCCTGGAGGAAAAGTCCATCACAGGTTACAAACCATGACGGAGATGTGTCATCTCCAGGCTTAAAACCAGGGTACTTCAAGGGCCAGATGCAGGGGAGTGGTAGCAAGAGACAGATATCTAGTCTCATGCGCTCCCAGAGGCATTTGGTGGGGCCACTGTGAGTTATAGGAAGCTGGACTAGACAGACCTTTGGCCTGATCCAGCATGGCTGTTCTTATGTTCTTATGTTCTTAATTCTCAGCTAGAGAGTTCTGGAAAACAGCAAAGCATTCTAAACACCTCACAAAGCTACACAGCATGGAGTCGTGACAGTTAAAGTAGAATCAAACTGCCACAAAGGTGCAGTACTGATATACTAACAAGTTGTGGGCTCACATGGGCATATGGAAGGTCCACCCATCTTTAGCTCTTGCGACAGGCATGTCCAAACTTCGGCCCTCCAGATGTTTTGGACCACAACTCCCACAGTCCTTTGCCAGTGGAAATACAGGCTTGGAATTCTGGGAGTTGTGGTCCAAAACATCAGGAGGGCTGAAGTTTGGTCATGCCTGTCTTACGGAAATCTGGTGTCTTGCAGGATTAAGTATGGAAGTAATAGAAAAAGACCTGACACCAATCAGAAACTCCAGGACTAGAGACATTTCAATCTTCACTGCAATTTGCAAAGATGACTTTGTATTCATTGAAAGGGCTTTTGCATTGCATTCATTAATATGTAGGTGACATTTCAGGAATGAGCACATCAATCTTTCCCCTACAACAGTGGTGGTGAACCTGTGGCACTCCAAATGTTTCAGAACAAAACTCCCAGAATTCCAAGCCTGTATTGCCAATGACAAAGGACTGTGGGAGTTGTGGTCCAAAACATCTGGAGTGTTGAAGGTTCACCACCACTGCCCTACAACAAGAAATGTCTTCCAACTCTGTGAGAATACTTTGATGCTGTTGCTAGAACTTATCAGAAGATTCCTGTGTTTGATCCCTATGATGAAGGACCTCTAAATCTACTTCATTGCCGGAAAGTAGTCAGGCAAGGAACTTTCTTTACAGAAAGCCAGGCATTGGATGTGCCTTGTCACAGAGATCTTATAGGTCCAGAACTCAGGTTTTAATTGAGCCAGATTTCCAATGAAGGAAATTCATTGATTCTAGTGGAGGAATCAGTACATCCTGAGTGCAAAGTATGTGAGAGGATGGTTTCTCTCCCTGTGTGCTTCCATAGCATACAAAAACACTAAAAGGGTGCTTCACTACAACAACCACAAGTAAGAAGCAAATGACAAGAGACAGAAGAACTGGAATAGAAAGATAACGGGAAGCAGGATTTGTCTGAGGACACTGAATTAAAAAAAATAAGTGGGCACACAGCATAAAAGCCAGCTACTGGTATGCAAGTGTTTCAGACACTCATACTTGAGACTGCATTAACTCCAGCATGGCTCGCAGATCTTGTCATGGCAATAGAGCTCTTGACACTGAAATTGGGAGAAAGAAGAAGAAGAGAAGAGAGGGAATGTAAATAGAACATACAAGAAGGGGTGAGTGGGAGAAACAGATGAAAAGGGAAGAGCCATAGGAGAGGATAGTGAATATCTAGTCTTCACAATTGTATACATCCCAATAATTAGGTGCAGATCTGGAGCTTGGACGATCAGGAAATGACAGCTTTGAGAAGCAGGAAATAACAGCTTCCTCTGAATACTAGGCAATGTTTATTGTTTCAAGTAACAGCCCCTCTCCACCTCCCTCTGCCCTATAGCATTATTTTTGTACACCTGTTACATTCCTTTTATCTGCCAGACCAAAGGTTTGTTGTACGTGCTTTTTTAAACAACATAGTCAGTTTCTCTCCTGTGGATTTTGTAGAATAATGGAGCTGGAAGGGACCTATAAGGCTATTGAGTCCAACCCCTTGATTAATGCAGGAATCCAAATCAAAGCAGATTTGACAGATGGCTGCCCAATTTTCTCTTCAATGCCTCCAGTGTTGGAGCCCCCACCACTTCCTGGGATACCCATTGACAATTTGTTTATCAGCTTCAAGCTGCAATCCCGTCCCCACTCTCTTTGTGCTTCACAGTTCCCTGGAGGGTCTTAAAACTGTATTTTGGGGAAATACTGAGTGACAGTAAGAACTGGGAAGTTTTGCCTTTTCTTTGCTGTCTCTTACTGTTTTCCCACCCACACTGAATAGCAAAGTTTTATATACAGTGGTGCCTCGACTTACAACATTAATCTGTTTCGAATGCATCTTTGGAAGTCAAATTATTTGTAGGTCAAGTAGCAGTTTCCCATAGGAATGCACTGAAAATCAATTAATCCTCTCTGGAGGGAATGGATTAATATTTTTTTCAATGCATTCCTATGGGAAGGCTGTCCCAACCCCCTTCAATCAATGGCAACCAAAGGCTGCTCTCCACAGCCCCACCAGACAACTGACTTTGATAGGTTGCTCATGATTGAGGGAGATTGCCCATTGATCTTTAGCCAACCAGAGAACCTTGCAAGGGAAGCACTTACCTCTGGGGTGGCCCAATTGATTGCCACCACTGATTCCCTTGCAAGCCTTGTGGGCTGGGCAAAGTTCAATAGGTCTGTGCTCTGACCACCAATTTGGTGAGCAGAGCGTGGACCCATTGATCTTCGCACAGCTCAGACAGTTTGGAAGGGAAGCGCGGTGGCAATGTGCTGCCACCACTTCCCTTCCAAACTGACCAGACTGCGGAAAGATGCATCCATCCCAGAAAATGGTGGGCAGAGCACAGACCCATTGATCTTTGCCCAGCCTGGGAGGCTTGCAAGGGAAGTGGTGGCGGTGATCCACGACCACCACCTGCCTTGCAGGGAGCCCGGTCTGGCCAAAGATCCATCGGTCCCTGCAATCTTCACCCAGCCCACTTACCTGGAGGTAACCGCTTACTTTTGCTTACCTCCAGGCTGGCTGAAGATTGATTTGGTCAGCCCAGATGTAAGCAAAGGTAAATGCTTACCTGGAGGTAAGCACTTCCCTTGCAAGTTACCTGGGCTGCCCAAAGTTGCATCATTCCCTAGGAACGATGCAAGTTCAGCCAGTCCAGGCAGTTTGAATGGGAGGGATGATGACCACCTCCTCCTCCTTCTTGGTTGCTCCAATCTCTTTTGCAGAGATAAAAGCAACCAAGAAGGAGGAGGAGGTGACCATAGGCAGGGAATGCTACTCTCCACTCTGCATGACAGCTGATTTTGAGAGGCACAACCTGTCAAAGTCAGCTGTTGTGCGGAGTGAAGACCAGCATTCATAAGTCAAATTATTGGGTTGTCAAAGCCACCATGAATCGAGGTACCACTGTATTTGTTTTATACATACAGTATATAAAAATTCTTTTAGTGTTTCTTGTTAACCTCAGCTTATTCTTGGTTTTTGCTATCCTAATGCTATTCCTGCACTTCTTTGCTACTTGAAGTACACTTCTTTTGTGGCCTTGTTGTCCTCCCTGTTCTGATATGTGTTTTTTTTTGGGGGGGGTGTTGTTTTTTTTGCTTATTTTCAAGTCTTCTCTGAAGTCACAATGATTTGCGGCTGGGGGAGTCTTCCGCTTTTTTCCTTCCTCTTGGAATTGTTTGTCACTGTGCCTTTAAAACCTCCTTTCAGTTTCCCAGCTCATGAAGCTTCCTTGAGTTGAGTTCAGCAACATACACTGTGCAGAATAGAGAGATGTGCAAGGGTCTTTGGCTAAAATCCAAATGACTAGCTGAATTGGCCTGATTTTGACCTCTTTGTCCAGGGTGAGGTAGCTCCCCCAAATATGCTTTGATTTTAAATGCAGAAAACAAATTAGACAGAGAATGAATTGCTTTGCATTGCATTGAAAGATACACTCAAGCCATTCAGCAAGGAAATTTCTTTTTTCTTTTGCAAACATTTTTATTTATTTTCTACAGTAAATCAAATAAAACAAATATATTGCTTGTTTCCTGTTGTGTTACCAATTCAATCACAATTTTACCCAACATTTGAGCCCAATATAATTCCTATCTCCTTTCCCAGCTTAAATGTATCCTTTTTTGTATCCATATTGAGTAAAGCAGATACATGTATCATGCTTCGTGAATTTGATATATCCAAGAATTCATCCTGCACCAATCTTGTGTTTATACACATATTAGAATCAGCTCTCTGTTCTGGGTCTGGGTTTTGATCAAAATTAAGTTCATTCTGCACAGTTCTTATTGTAGTTGCCTGTAGACTATATCTATCAAATAAGGATTACAGAACCATCTTAAGTGAGATAACTAACTGGTTTGGTGGATCTTGATTGTCAAACAGTGAGTCTGGATGAAGCACAGTTAGTATTTGTAAAACAGGGTAGGCAAATTACTGTCCACACTTGTAAGTAGTGTCTAGCCTCCTGAGCTGCATCCTAGACTGTCAATGCTGTTGGTTCAGAGTGCCAGCAGTGGCCAAAACTCTCCCAGTGTTTTGAGGTGGGAAGAGAATCAACTCTCCATTCCACTGGCTGTCTCATCTTGTTTCACCTAAGTGCTTTGTGAAACCAAACCAAACATCACCAGGTCAGTTCTAGAGTACAGTATATGCAACTTGCCCTGTTGGGAGCCTAGCACTTTTTACATGGAGGATGGGGGAAGGCAGTCTTGTCGAGGAGAAATCCCAAACGGCCTTTTTTTCCTATGTTCCTACTCAAGAAGGAACATCAAGAAAGAAAGAAAGAAAGAAAGAAAGAAAGAAAGAAAGAAAGAAAGAAAGAAAGAAAGAAAGAAAGAAAGAAAGAAAGAAAGAAAGAAAGAAAGAAAGAAAGAAAGGCTCCAAAACATGCAAAATAGTTGTCAGCAGACATCTGACCTCATTCTCACTGTGTTTACAACTCGTTGATCTCATTCCTGCTGCCTAATCAACCCCAGCCAGGGTTACACTTAAAACTCATGATCTAACTGGGAAAAGGAAATTGATCTCATTCACACATTAAATGCCATATCAGCACTCACCATGTTGAATTAGTGCCGGTAGATTTCTCTGGCTGGGACATGTTTGAAATTGCAGCTGGGTTCGAAGAATCAATTAGGGCCCAGTGTGTGAGTGAGTTAAACAACAATTTGCAATACTGTAGTGACTCCATGCTATGGCAAAGAAGGCCTCTTTTATATTTTCATTTAGATTTAAAACCATTCAACTGTGTGCTCTAGTATAATTCAAGCCAGTGAATGTAAGAGCAAAGTATTGCCAAAGTGCAATTTGCATTGTTCCTTTCTTTGGGTAGCATAAGCAGCTAAGGAGTGGTTTCATTGCTGGTGCAAATAAGCACGGCTCCAAGTGATTCACCACCAATCTGTCTAGTATTGCATTCCACGCAGTTCAACTATGGTATGAAGAAATCCTTATCTGTTTTGAGCCTCCCACCACTCAGCTTTGTGTATGACCTAAGGCTCTAGTCTTATGGGAGACAAAGGAAAGAGTCTATCCATTGTCTCCCTGTTGTGCATCATTTACATTTCTGTCATGTTTCCTGTATCTCAACTTTTTTCTCTAAACAGCACCAAGGGTTGGAATCATTCGCTAGATAATTTTTATTGTCATTTTTCTTACTCCCATGATCTCTTCTTCCATAAACACATACACTCTGTGGGAACCGGTACTGTAAGAAGGAAGTGTGGGCCATTTAAGCCCAGCTTACTTCTTCCTCCTGGGCCAGAGGTAGGGACGTCAGTCAGGCTGAATTTTGCCAGAGCAACATCTGATTCAAGCTGCCTAGATGCCCTGAGCACATCCGATCTTGCCTAATTTCAGAAGCTAAGCAGAGTCGGCCCTGGTTAGTACTTGGATGGGAGACCACCAGGGAATACCAGGTGCTGTAGGCGCCTGGAGTAGGAACTGGCAAACCACTCCAGTATTCCTGGCAGAAAACTCCATGGACATGGGGTCGGTCACAACTGCAACGACACAACACACACAATATCTGATTCAGACATTGCTTACCACACTTTTCATTCAACACATGATCAGCAGAATGCCCATCTTTGTCCTCTTCATTGGAGCTTTTGTTATATGGAAAGTATTTAAAACATCTCCTGTATTCCCCAAAAGGAGACCTTCTTCTTTGCAAGAAAGCCAATTCTGAATGCCACAATCCTACTTTTCTCCACGGTTCTTGCTCACAGAGGGAGTTTCAGGGTTGAACACATACCTCTTCTTTTTAGATGCACAAAGTTCCACTCAGGAAAAGCAGTGCTAGAATCCTGTTTGTTCCTCAGGTATTAGATAAAAACACAATGCATAACATTGGAATTATTCTGCATAACAGGGATGTGAATAATACTCACCGATTCCTTGTTCTTACTGATTTAAGCAATTTTAGTGTAACAGTATACTTCAGCAACAAACATGTCCGCCTTCCAAGTGATTTTCTGCTTCTAGCATGGGAGTGTGACAAGGAGCATTTCATGCTATTTGCATAAGGTATTTTTATGACATTCTGTGCAAAACAACTGTGGCTTGTAGACATAGGGCCTTCTCGGCAGCTGCCCTCAAGCTATGGAAAGCCCTCCCAAGTGAGATCCACCTGGTGCCAACATTGATGACATTTCGGCACCAGGTAAAATCCTTCCCATTTCAGAATTTTTTAAATTAATAAAATATAGATTGTGGGTCCTCTGATGGCAATTTTAGTATAATGATTTTAGTGTAAGGTTTTTATTATTGTTTTATTTATTGATATTTGATATTTTAACTGTTTTAATTATTTTGATTGTAAGCCGCCCAGAGACCTTTGGGTAGTGGGTGGCATATAAGTTGTAAAAAAAAAAAGAATAAATAAATGAATAAATAAAGAAGCAAAGTGTGCATACAGAAAATACAGGAAGACTGGCTGAACACTAAAAAGATACTAGCAACCCATATTACATGTCTAATTATCAGACGTCTGAGCAAAAAGGAAGCCACTTCAAAATCCAGTTACACAACCAGTGGAAATCCTATTGCACTTGGTGTAGCAGAAAATTACATATGCATGCTGTATCTAGGCAGCCCACATTGTATGTCTGTATCTGGACTTGGGTCATAAGAACATAAAAACATAAGAAGAGCCATGCTGGATCAGGCCAAAGGCTCATCTAGTCCAGCTTCCTGTATCTCACAGTAGCCCCACCAATTGCCTCTGGGAGCACATGAGACTAGATATCTGTCTCCTGCAACCACACCCCTGCATCTGGCCCTTGAAGTACCCTGGTTTTAAGCCTGGAGATTACACATCTCCATCATGGTTTGCAACCTGTGATGGATTTCTCCTCCAGGAATCTGTCCAATCCCCTTTTGAAGGCATCCAGGCCAGATGCCATCACCACCTCCTGTGGCAAGGAGTTTCACAGACTAACAGCACACTGGGTAAAAAAAATATTTTCTTTTGCCTGTTCTCACTCTCCCAACCCACAGTTTGAGTGGATGTCCTTTTGGGGAGAAAGACGAGTTAGAAATATTTTTAATAAATTTCAAATAAAATGTCTGAACTGCTTGCTGGGTATGTCTTCTGCCTTGGCACAAATTTGCAGCCACCTGTGCAGCTTCAAGTTGCACAGGGATATTTATGATACAGAATGTTGTCCTATATGTGTAGTTTTTATGGAATTCGCTGAAAATAAAACCCACTGTTCTCTCCAGCATCATAATACATCTCACTATCCAATGAATAAAGAAAACAAAATGTGGTACTCTTGCCAGATGTATGAGTCAAGAGAGAATTTTCATCTCTCCTGAATCCAGGCTGAAAAATATCCATACCAGACCATGGGTGATACGTTCATAGGCTGCTAGAATGATTAATTAGTTTTAGCTAGTCTTTAGGGTTTTTTTTAGCTATTTCTTTATTTTAGTACTTAATAATACTTTAGATTTTTTGATTATGTAAACCACCCAGAGGTCCTTCTGGAAGACTGGTGCTAAATAAATGAATAAATGAATAAATAAATAAATAAATAAATAAATAAATAAATAAATAAATAAATGTTTTGAGAAAGCTCAGCAAGTAAAGTAAAGTAAAGTTATTTTTCTAGCAGCCTATGAAGGTATTACCCATAGTCTAGTATTGCTGTTTTGTTCTTTATGGCTACACAGCTACAAAATTCTTTTTTACTTTAAGAAAACAAAACAAAACCAGTTGCACTTAGAGCTGTCTATGGTCCTGATTATGTCCGTGAACTCTTGCTTTGCTGTTCCAATAATTTTAAGGAGAAAGGCAGAGCAAAAGTATTGCAAGTAAATTTAAATAAATAACAGTGCCTTGACCCATGCCAGGCCTGGCCGGAGGACCGAAACAGCTCTGATCACGCTGCAAGATGACCTAATCCGGGCGGCTGACAGGGGTTGCTCTACCCTGTTGGTTCTCCTGGATTTGTCAGCAGCCTTTGATACCGTCGACCACAGTATCCTACTGGATCGGCTCTCTGAGGTGGGAATTGGAGGCACTGCTTACAGTTGGCTCCGTTCCTTCTTGGAGGGCCGTCCCCAGTATGTTCAGCATGGGGGGGGGGAGCTGTCGACCCCGTGGATACTTCCTTGTGGGGTTCCGCAGGGGTTGTCTCTGTCCCCTATGCTGTTCAACATCTACGTAAGGCCGCTGGCTGGGGTCATTAGGGGATTTGGAGTCTGCTGTCATCAGTACGCTGATGACACACAGCTCTATCTCTCCTTTCCACCTCTGCAGTGGAAGCTGTTCAGACTCTTGATGGGTGCCTGGATGCCGTACTGAAATGGACCAGGGCGAACAGGCTCAAGCTCAACCCCGAGAAGACGGAGGTTATGTTCTGTGGGAACTCGCCATCTGGGTATGGAGGCCCCCTCCCCTGTTTGGACGGAGTTTCCCTCCAACTCGCGGAGAGGCTACGGAATCTGGGCGTGGTTCTGGACCCGGCGCTTACCTTGGAAGCCCAGGTGGCGGCCGTGACCAGATCCGCCTATTACCATCTTTGACAAATAGCCCAGATCCGCCCGTATCTTGATGGCAACTCTCCGAGAACTGTGGTTCAAGCGCTGGTGATCTCGAGCCTGGACTACTGCAATGCACTCTACATGGGGCTGCCCTTGACTCTCCTCCGGCGTTTGCAGCGGGTACAAAATGCGGCAGCCAGGCTGGTGGTGGGTGTGCGTCGTTATGACCACATCACCCCAGTCCTGGCTCGCCTGCATTGGCTGCCCGTTGCATCCCGGATCAGATTCAAGGTCTTGGTTTTTGTTTATAAAACCCTCCATGGCTTGGGCCCGGACTACCTGTCAGAGCGGATCGTCCAGCAATCAACCTCAGCCCGACCTGTCCGGCAGTCGCGAGCGCCCTCGCTTCGGGTTGCCACCCCTCAAGAGGCACGGAAGACGCTCACACGTAACTGGGCCTTCTCGGTGGCAGCCCCCTCACTTTGGAACAGCCTCCCAAGCGAAGTGCGCTCTGCAGAGTCCCTGCTGGCCTTCCGTAAAGCCTTAAAAACACATCTTTTTCGTGAGGCCTTTGGCGAGCTTTAATTTCCTTTTTTTTTCCTTTTCCCCTCCCCTCCCTTCCCTCTCTCCCGCCATCTTCACTCATTCTGTCTTCAATTATTAGAAGGTAATGCTGGGGCGCTAAACTGTTTTAAACTGTTTTAATGGTTTTAATCATGGCTAGTTTGTTAGTTTATTGTTGTATTGATGTCTTGATCTGTTGCGCCTACGTGGCTGCTATCTTGTAAGCCGCCCAGAGTTCCTACGGGAAGATGGGCGGGGTACAAATATAATAAATAAATAAATAAATAAATAAAATAATGTTAATCAGGTTTTTTTCCCTGCTGCCATTGTTCTCCTCCTCCTCCTCCTCCTCCTCCTCATCATCATCATCATCATCATCACTGTTATTCTCCTCAGGGACAATCTTTGTCTCGCATATCACATTTGTAAGCTAGACATAATGGCATATTGTTCCAGTTTTTGATTCAGTTTTTAGCTTGTCTTTCAAAAGAGCTAGTATGTGGAAAAAGCAAAAATGGAAACCGGTGACAGGGAGCCATGCTGTTGGGCAGAATACTTACCTCCCTCTTGCACACTTACAAACCTTCTCCGCCTCCCTCTAGTGCTGCCTATTTGTCTCTTTGGCACCTTCTTTGTTGCTTCTCGGCATCTGCTGAACACGCTGTGGTTTTATGGGTGATTTAATGTGGTTTCATTGTATCCTGTTTGTTCTGAATTTAATCTATCCTCCCAATTTTAATTTATTTGAGAGTCTGTGTTTGTTTTGTTTACTACCTGCTGTTTTACTGTTGGTTTTAATGCTGTTTCAAGGTTCCTAGGAAACTCTTCTTGAGATACAGTTGCACAAATAAATATTTCAGAAGTAAAAAATAAAGTAAACCAACACTGGCTCCATGTAGTGGATACAACTCTCTTTGAAGGATCAGATTTCAAGTCTCCATTCCTAAACATCTCCAGGCAAAAAAGCTATGGAGTAAATTCCCAATGTGCAGTGGAGTCCCATTCTAACCATTCAGTGCTACAGGGGGAAAAAACCCAACTGCATATGAGGTAAGGCAGCATAATTCAAAATCTCCTTCAGTGCCATTTGAACTGTGGGAGCTCATTCATGCATATGAGTAAACATATGCTTCAGTAGTCATGAAGTAACTTAGGTTAAGTAAATTTAAGTCTCCTTCAAATCAACAGTGAATTGGAACTGCAGGATGGTGTACAAGGAGTCCTGAACATATAATATGGCATAAAGAAAGAACTTCAAAACACACACACACACACACACACACACACACACACCTCTTTCATTTAATATGTCCACACACCTCTTTCATTTAATATGTCAGCTGCCCTTGGAGGACCTGGAAGGAGCTTCTCCAAGGAATGTGAAAACTCTGAAGACTTCCAGGTATCCCCTTAGGCAATGACTGCATCATGTCAACGTCCCTGAACTCTAGAAGGACCATTGGATTGCTACTGGCATGAGCGGAAAAGCAGCTCCACCTTTTCTAACAGAAAGCAGATATGGCCTCATTCATTCACACTACACATTTAGCATCCTTGTCTGGATTGCTGCAAAAATTGAAGATACCCTTGAAGAAAGTTTGGAAAGAGCAGCTTGCTCAGAAGGCAGCTGCTGGGTTTCTGATGGGAAGTGTCATTTCTTGTCACATTCCATATGTTGTATCTATGTGTGTTGCTTCCATGATTGACTGATTGACTGATTGATTGCAGCCATTTGCATGAAACCCAATGAGTGAAAAACGTTACTCTGGATGGTTGACAATCATATATATATATAACACACAGTAATATCAACTCCCACCCACCACCTCGCCTCCACAGTCATATCTCCAACAAACCACATTCAACCTCATCCTCAAACAATCCCAGATATGCACAACATGATGGATGAACCGTATTCCAAATTAATGCAGGTGGAGAATATCTCTATAGGCCTCCAAGACTTAAGTAACAGCTTAAAAGCAGTGACGGAGAGGGCCAGACAGATTTGGATGGAGAAGGTTGTTCCAACACTGTTGGACCACTACCAAGAAGGTCCAGGTCCACATCAGTACCTTTATAGCCTCTCTCGGAGTGGCCATCCATAAGAGACCAGTGTGGGTAGTGTGGGCTCATATTCTTTTTTATATATAATATAAAAATAATAATGAAGTTTATTGAGAAAATAAATAAATAGAACAATGACTGAAGATTGTATGTGTTGCCTTTAACATAGAATAGATTTAATCAACTCTACAAGCCTCCCTGTCTTTAATAACTAGCAAACAGTAAAGCCCTCACTGCCTGCCAGAACTCCAACAGAGCAGTGCTCTCTCCCAGCACTCACTCTCAAAACCTTCAACTTAACTCAATTGCCTCAACTGACTAGGCTCCACCCTTTTTATATCATACCATTCCCCGCCCTCCTGCTGGGATTGGCTGATGATTTGTATATTCATTACTCCTGTTTCCAGGGTGTTGTCACAATACCTCCCCCCTTATAAAGAAATTTTAAGGGAGTAAATAGAGATGGGCACAACTAAAAAAATGGTGTTTCGTTTGTCATTTGTCATTTAGGGGGTCCGTTTCGGTTTGTTTTCGTTTTCGTGAATTTTTGCCAAAAAATTCGTTTTCATTTCATTACATAACAAAACGAAAAAACGAAAACAAAAAAAAAATTGCTGTTTCGTTAGCATTCATTACTAGACATGGGCACGACTTGGCGAAATTCTCGTTTACGTTTCCGTTACTCATTTCCGTTACGCAATGGAAACGGTAACGACAATTACTCCCCCAGAACTCAAACTCAAACCGACAAAAGAAAATTTTGGTCTGATTTGTCGTTGTCGTTCCTGGCATTGCAGCGATCGTGCGATGCCAAGCGGCACAGAAAAAAAGTTTTAAAAATAAATAAAAAAACCCCCGATTCCCGGCCAAAAAAGCAGGCGAAAATATGCCTGCCTGAGGGCACCTACCAAAGGGGTGGTTTCTGGGGGGGGGTCCCCACTCCAGCCTTCCACCCCTCCTGTCCTGGGCTGCTGGTACCAGGCTGGGAGGGGGCATCCTCGGCATCTCCATTTGCCATGCGGTGCGGGGGGATCCAAAATGGCGACCGCAATATTTTTTTTGAAATCGTGGTCCAAAAACCCACCAAAGCACCACAGAAACATGTTAGAATTAGCTATTTTAAATGCTCGAATTTTTACAGTAGCAGCAGTGGGTTTTTCTTGCAATAAAACGTCTCCATTGATTTTATTATATTTTATTTTATTTTTATTTTTTTACACCTGCGCACGCGCAATGATGGGCTGGCCATGGGATGGGACCATGCAAATTTTTGGAGCCATTCCACCAATCACATGGCCAGGTTTTGCTGAGACTTGCTGGTACCAGTCTGGGAGGGGGCATCCTCGGCATCTCCATTAGCCATGCGGTGAAGGGGGATCCAAAATGGCGACTGCAATATTTTTTTTTGAAATTGTGGTCCAAAGCCCACCAAAGCACCACAGAAACATGCAAAAATTAGGTATTTTAACTGCCTGATTTTTTATAGTAGCAGCAGTGGGTTTTTCTTGCAACCAAACGTCTCCATTGATTTTATATTATTTTATTTTTATTTTTTTACATGTGCGCATGCGCAATGATGGGCTGGCCATGGGATGGGACCATGCAAATTTTTGGAGCCATTCCACCAATCGCATGGCCAGGTTTTGCTGAGACTTCTGAATGTGCCAGAGAGGGCATTAAAAGCCCACCAACCCTAATCCTAATCCTAATCCTAACCCTAACCCTAACCCATACGCCAGTACACTGTGTTCTTAGTGGGCCAGAGGCACCCAGAGGTACAGCCCACTAACCCACCCTAACCTTAACCATTACCCTAAGCCTAGCCCTTACCCCCTAACCCCATGCTCTGGGAACTGGAAGTCAAGTCGCGCTAAATCGCGGTGGTAATGACAAACAACAAACGACACGACGAAACGACAAATTTTTGAAAAATTTCACAAAAAACAGAAACGACCCGAAACGGACCCGTCCCGAAAAACGACAACTCGGAAAAAAAAATTCTGGTCGTGCCCATCTCTATTCATTACAGTTCAATGTATTTGCTGCAACGAAAACGAAACGCACGACAAAATTTCTGGTTTTTCGGTTCGCTTCATTTCATTTTGGAGACAAAATTCGTTTTTCATTTTGTTACGTAACGAAACAAAAAAACGAAAATGAAAAATTGCTCGTTTCATGCCCATCTCTAGGAGTAAACTTACCTCGGTTTGCTCACTTAAAATTCCCTTCTGGAGCCTATTTAACTAATGCATACATTCTTCTGTTTATCAGATTCAACTATACATATCTATAAATTGTTTTATAACATGTTCAACCTTATTACTATATAATACCATTAAATGCAATAATTATTTCTAAATCATTACATTTTAAATAGACTATACTCTTATAACATTGGTTAACATCATAACTTCAAATACCTGTAAAGAGTGGGCTCATATTCTTAAGACAGGTTCTCAGAAAAATGTCGTCTCAATCTAGTAAGGGTTACTGTAAGATATTAGTTAGTGAAATACATGTATTAGACAGGATGTTCTGTATGTGTTTGATATGTATTCAATTGATTTAAAGATGGAGTCTGTAAAAATGCAAAGTCACAGTGACTCAGTGTACAGTTTTTTCTAATGGAGTACAGATGTTAAGAATTAGGATAATGAATTTTGGCTGAGGCAAGGGGTTGCAATAGCTATGAGGTAATGTCATTTATGATTGGACAGACACATGTATAAAAATGTTCTATAAATCATTGTTCATTAGGCCTTCTGTGAGTAAGGCACTCACTTTGTTTCTCTGTCATCTATTTTGTTAATGTAATGTATGCTGTTATGCTGTTGAATTTTGTATCAATGTACTAATGTGACTTTTCCCTCTATGCTTTGTTGAACTTTGTATAAGTTCTATGATGCTGTGATATATTTTTGTACAATTTGTAATATAGCTGTTTGGTTTTAATAAAACTCTGTCTCTGGCTAACTATTTATTCAATAAGTATTGCTTCTGTTGGCTGATCAAATAGCACATACTCTGAGAGTTACTCATGCTAATACTAACACCTTAAAACGGATATGGAAGGCCCTAGCCTAGTCATTTTGGAAAACCCAAAGTCTTCAAAGACATCATCATCATTTGGAAATTTACTGAGGAATCAGTTGGCACCTCCTGCTGCTTTATTAAAATGGGTACAATCTAGTAACATGAAAACACCCACTTGCTCCCATGCTGCTGCAACTAATTATATTTTTCTGAAGCTGTTGAGAGCAAAAAAGAAGCAGCTCAGGGGTCTCTCTCTCTCTCTCTCTGTATGTGTGCATGTGGGTTTGCAGTATCTCTGTGTGCAATATCACAGCTTTGTATATTATATTTTATAGCCCCTTTATTTTTTCCACTCAAGCTACAGAGCTGGTCACCTTCAAAAATCAGCAGAACAAAACCCTTAAGAAAGTCATTCTTGATAGACCCAGAATCAGGAAATGGGGCTCTGGAAAGGTTAGACGAGGGTTGAGAAGACAGCAAAAGCACTCGCTAATACTCTTTACACCTCTATTGCTGCAATAAAAACAAGATTGAATTGCAGAAAGTGGCTGCAGGTCTTGTTTCTATATGTTTCAACGTTGTGCTCCACCAGGTCGGAATATTGTTAGCAATTCCGCCAGCCAAGGAGACGAGGCTAAGCCGGGTAAAACATGTGTTAAATTTCTTCCTTGCGCTCATCTTTTAGATCGGATGAAGACGTTTGATTATAAAAGTGAGAGAGTTATTTGCATTATGGGATTCCCAAATCTTCTTGCTCTCCCCCGTTCCCCACCCTTAAAGAGCATTATGCAAATCATCTCTGAGGGAGGCTTCCTGCAAAATGTTTCAGATGATGGAACAACTTTAATCTCCAACCTGGCTACTTTTCCAATTATGCCCTTGTGCCGTCTCTTGCCACCCAGTGCTTTGTAAGGTGCCCAGAACAGGCTCTTGGGGGGGGGGGGTTTCTGACTCATTGTCTTAGACAGAATGGCTAGAAATGACCCCCATTCAATTTTCTACTTGCATGCATAGGCTAATGCAGCTCTTTGAGAGCAGAGAAAAGGTTAAATAAAACCCTGTAGCACATGGCATGAATCTCCAAAGGCAAATTCTAGCAGCAGTCATGCTTTGGATATACAGTATGTGGGAAATTTTCAAAGGTGTGGTTACCCACTGTTTCTCTAATAATTATGATTCCTTTTATTATAGCAGGTTACTATAAGCACATCCAATCTCGCCTGATTTCAGAAGCTAAGCAGGGTCGGCCCTGGTTAGTACTTGGATGGGAGACCAACAGGGAATACCAGGTGCTGTAGGTGCCTGGAGTAGGAACTGGCAAACCACTCCAGTACTCCTGCCAAGAAAACTCCATGGACATGGGGTCAAAAAGAGTTGTTCACAACTGTAACAACACAACACAGAGACATCATAGTGTAGAGCAAACACAGCTCAGACACATTTCGCTCCATGCACAGGGCTGGTTCTTCTGCTATGAAACAAATGAAGCAATGTGTCCAAAAAAGAACCATAAGTTTCTTCCCCCCCCCCTTTGCTGCCCTTCCTACATTGGCTTGCCGTCCTGGACACCGCTGTTGATTGTTTTATTGTTTTTATCTGTTTTATTTGCTATGGTATTGTGTAAACCGCCCTGAGTCCCCTTTGGGGAAATAGGTGCGGTATATAAGTTTGAAAAATAAATAAATAAATAAGTGTGGGACACAGGGAAGATCCAAGACTTTTTGCTCTAGGTGGCAAAAGCCCCAAATGTCACCTGCCTAAAGCAAGCCACTTCCCTCTATCTAATGATAGTGCCAGATCTGGTGGGATAAATCGATGGTTGAAATAGTGCCTTTAAATTTCAAAGTCTCCGTCTTGGGTGAGTGATGGGAGTGCCATTTGGGCACTGCTTCAAGGAGTGGGAGATTTCTAGATGGCACTGTATATGTCTCTGTTCTAGCCTCTGGAACGGATTAATCCAATCCCCAATGCATTCCTATGGGAAACCACATTTTGTAAGACAAAATTTTCATAAAACAAAGCGACCCATAGCCTCCAGAATGGATTAATCCATTTTCAATGTATTCCTATGGGAAACCGTGTTTTGTAAGACATTTCCTTAAAATGAATTGATCTTTAGAATGAATTAAATTTGTTTTAAGAGGTACCACTGAACTGTCTTGTCTGACTTTGGGGGAGAGTATGGATAGTGTTAGAAATCATTTTTATTATTTATGACATTTTAAGAGTCAAATCCAAAGTGTCAGTATCACTGTTAAATGCCTACCTATCCCATTAAACCTGAAGGAGTGAGAAACTTCTTCTTCTTCTTCTTCTTCTTCTTCTTCTTCTTCTTCTTCTTCT
>JAHTLZ010000327.1:5826232-5851723 GCA_023846285.1 Phrynocephalus versicolor | reverse complement strand
AAGAAGAAGAAGAAGAAGAAGAAGAAGAAGAAGAAGAAGAAGAAGAAAGTTAAAGACCCACAGATAATATTCTTGTGGTACCTTAAAGACAAAGCCATATACTGTACAGTATTTTAACATGGTTTTTTTGTAGACAAGTCAGAAGAAGAAAACTTCTCCATGAAAGCTCACTATAACTCTCTCTCTCTCTCTCTCTCTCTCTGTGTGTGTGTGTGTGTGTGTGCGTGCGTGCGTGCGCACACACCCGATAATGCCTTCACAGACTAACATGGCTACCTCTTCTAAAACTACAACTTAATGTGTGTGCTTGCTCTATAAGCACGAGTAGTTAGCAGTAGTAATAGTAAGTGAATACTACTGGTGATAGTGGGGGTGCTCTCTCGCTCTCTCTCTCTCCCCCCATTTTACTCTAACACACTAACACAAAAATAAAGTCTGCATGCACTGGAGGGAACTGAGAAAGAAGGAGCACTTTCATTTGCCACCTAGTTGCATTAACCAAGGAGACACCATGAAGAATAAGCCATGTCAGAAGACTTCTTTGAAGACCACAGGCTGGGCTGGTTAAGCCCTGGAGTTAGAGCTGCTACAACCCGTTACAGTCATTTGCTCATTGAACAGTCTTCAAATTAGCTGATAACACTTTTCTGTTCCACACAGGCTACTAGAACTTGGGGCAAGAAAACTATTATACTGTGGGAGCATTTTTGGCCATCATCAAGCCTATCAACCAATGCTTGCCTCAAAAAAATCAAGGAATACATCATGACTCTTCTGCTGGGATATTAATCTGAGACATAGAATAATTCATGGTTCTATTATCAGCAGCTTTCCCATTTCTATGATCATGGGAAGGCTGGGGAAAATCAAATTTCCATGGTCTACTAACTCTTGGGTTCCAGATAAGGAAGCACTTTGGGACTTCATAACAGGAGGGGAAAGAGAGAACCCTTCCTTCCTTGTGCCATTGGAGCAGCAACCCTGTTGGCAGGTGGGTGAAGATCCGGAGGTTCCTAGGAGTGGGATGGACGGAGGGATTGCACCCTTTTGCACTCCTAATCGGTTTCATGGAGAGGATGACAGAGCCTTCTTTCACGCTCCACTTGGCATGGATTAACCTAAGCTATTTCCCATTTTTGAGGGGATAGAGCTTGCTTTGCCAAGCCCAGCTGGAAATTAATCCGCGTGGGGTTTTCACCCGATTATGAGGATGATGTAGCTTGCTTCATTCAAGCTGAAGTCGGATGAGCTGATATTATGAAAAGTGCTTGAAAAGTGCTGTATAACTAAGAATATTTATAGATATTGTGGCACATTGTAGCTGTACTCTCTGCTATTGTTGTAAGTAGAACATTCTCCCTTTCCCTCGGCTGCTTTGCTTTCCTACACAAAAATAAAATATTTCCCCGTGTGTTAAAGAAAGCTGAGCCAAGATGGTCTCTCTGAAGTGTCTGCCTCGGTCTTCTCTGAATGGAAAAAAAGCATCACAGATTCAGTCTGTTCCTAAATGCTCATCTTTGGCTGTGCAAGTGGCAGGGAGCAATGACTCCCCAACAGGTTCTGTTGGACCAAGAGCAGAATATTCTGACCTACCTCCAGAATATAGGGTTCTCAGCCACATAACAAAGCATACAAACTCTGGGGAACTCCTGATGTCCATCCTTGTCCTTGGTTAACCTATGGCTGTGTCCCTTACAAAGCTTGTGAGTGTTTTTTATTGAGTTATTGCATTATCTCTCCAAAGCTCCCGAATCCACCCAGCCACAGAGTGAGAGGAAGAGAATGGATTTTTTTCAGACTCTGTGTCATCATAAACTACCTTTCTTCTTCTTCTTTTAAATAATATTTTATTGGATTTTTCTAAACCTAAAATAAATATATGTTTGCATGTTGCCGTGTTAAATAGTTGAGATAAATATTTTTACCAGTATTTTGGCCCAAGTGTTTGAAATATTCCAAATTTACATATATCTTTTCCATCATTATATTCATTGTTACATATCTCTATCTTCATCTAGTACAGGGAATGAAAATAACAAAGTACAATATTAAGCTAGCTTGTTTAATCTTAAGATTAAACTACCTTACTTGTCAAATGTTGACTATTTTCCACTTTGCACTCTTTGCCACCAACACACCCCATTTCTCTCTATTAGAAAATGAATCCAGAGCATTTTGTTTCCTACTACCTCTGTGTGTGTGTGTGTGTGTGTGTGTGTGTCTGTGTGTCTGTGTGTGTGTGTGTCTGTGTGTGTTTGGGGTTCCAGGTCTGGGTTTCTATTTTCACGCAGATGCACCTCAGAGAAGCTAGGGATCTCAATGGATTTTTCCACGTGAACCAGCAAATGACAATAACTCAGCCCCAGTCATAGTTAATAAGACATATAATGCCTTCTTCTATATGCCTTTATTACCAGACAGGGCCTGCTGATTACCAATTCAGTGGCAGAAACCAGGGATATGGGTCAAAGAGAAATAAGTGTGAATGGATATGGGGGAAACCAATGCTTGGGGGGAGAAAGAGAAAGGCAGAGTTTAAAGCAGTGGTTCTCAACCTGTGGGTCCCCAGATGTTCCTGGACTGGAACTCCCAGAATCCTCCACCACTTGCTGTGCTGGAAGGGGTTTCTGGAAGTTGCAGTCCAGGAACATCTAGGGACACACAGGTTGAGAACCATTGGTTTAAAGCAAGGAGAAGGAGAAGGAGTCAGCCCCTATGTGTAGAATCCATCACAGCAGAATGTAGCTAAGCATTCTCACAGGTGCATATGGACATGTCAATGGCCTCCTCTTTTTAATGTGCACCAACACCTCTGTTCCAGCAACAGTAACACCTCAAAAGCTGAGAGATACCAAAGCCTTGATATGTCACATGTTCTTCTTCTGGACCTTTTTTTTTTAAATAAAGTGGCTCATAGTAGCCAAAGACTAGGGGAGCAACTAGTGCTTGCCTTCTCATAATGGCAGGGACAAGCAATGCATCTGATAAATGAAATACTGTAACTAATAGAAAGCACGATCACCATCAAAGGACGGGAGATGTCTGCAGGCAAGCTATCCAGGTGAATGTGCGATTCAAATTCATGTAAAGAATAGCTCTGCGTAAATCCACTCTGGTGAAAATGCAGTCTTGGACTGTATACATGTGAGGTTCTTCTGTAGGGAGAGATTCTCCAAATTAATCTTAAATTTATTGGCTCCAGTTCCTTCTGTATTTTCAGCCCAAAGTGGGAGCAGACAAATGTTCTATCAAACTGGAATAAGGCCTGTCCTTCACTCCAGTGGTTACATTTCAAGTCCCAGAAACAGGGATGGTTAAACCTGACTTCTTTCAGTCTCTCTCTCTCTCTCTCTTACAATTTTAATTTCATTTTATTCCTTGTATTCCATTTTATTTTATTTATTTATTTTAAATGACCTGCAAGCATATTTCTTTCCTATTATAATGCAGAATTCTAGAAGCTACAGTCCAAAAAGTGAACACTCAGCAACTTCACATCACAATGCAACCCCTCACAGCCCCAAATATTCACCACCTCTTTGCTTATTTAAAATGGTGCCTCTCTTGCAAGGAAGCATCCAATTCCTAAGCAGCAGCACCAATCATTGTATGCTGCTGATCGTTATTCTTGGTGATGAACCATTGCAGCCAATGCTACCTGGGCAGATAAATTCCGGCCCTTCCAGTAAGATAGCTTTGATTGTCGCAGCATGATAGGGAGAATGAGAGGCCTTGGAATGTAAGAGAAAGCAGAACAAAATATCAATAGTGCCAGATAATCGCAGCAGATGAGTAGAAGGAGAGCACAATATTATACAAAACAAAGCATTTGACACGTTTCTAGGATGGGAAGCAGGCAACCTTTCCTCCTTTTCATCTTCTGAAATGTCTAAATGTGTCCATTCATAAGAAGACAGAAACTACAGGCACATCTGATTGCATTGCTATTGTTAACATAGCCGTGGCTAAGTTTTCAACGTCTTTGCTTTCAGTACAGACACAGAGCAGCCAAAAGCAACATGTTCAGCCAACAAGTCAACTTTTTCCGGTCAGCAGTTCAAAGCAGAAAAGGAAAAACAAATCTCGGGTACTTGTTGCTTTTTTTAAAAAGCTCCTACTCTATTGTGCCTATAGCAGAGATGGAGGCCAATGTGGAAATGGTTTTTGTTATTTTGTTTTTGATACAAAGGAAAACAGCGAGCTAATTTCCTGGGAATGTCAAGGGTGCCGATAGAAGGGTGGGATTCCTTGGAAGAAGGCAACCCATGAAAGGGCAACCATGGGTCAAGTCCCACCCCTTCCACTTGAGCCCCAGTAGAGAGTGGGGACAGGACTCACCTGGCTCCATGGCAAGCGGCTGTAATTCCTATACAGTGGTACCTTGTATAAAGGAATTCATTCATTCCAAATGAAATTATGTTAAGCATATTTCCTTTATACAAATTTCCCATAGGAATGCATTGAAAACAGAGTGATCCCATTTTTATGTTGTACAGATTTGCCCCATAGGCGATTCTGTTAAGCAAATTTCCCCTATCTCCAGAACTGTTTATGTTGTACAGATTTTATGTTATACAAACCGTTTGTTATACAAAGGTCCACTGTACATGCTTATTTGATTTTGGAAAATTTAGTGAATTCAAACACACACACACACACACACACACAGAGAGAGAGAGAGAGAGAGAGAGAGAAACCATTCTCATTCAATAAAATTCAATAAAATATTTAAAAAAAGAAGAGGCAACCCCTGAACTTTTTCATATTTCCTGTATTTAGAAAATCATCTCTTGTGTTTACTGTTTGGTTTTCTGTACTTCCATTTTCAAGTTTTAGACCCAGAGTCCTGCTAGAATCACGTCTTGGAAATATGAATCTGGTTGCTGCTGAAATAAATCTGTGACCGATAGAAATCATTATCATTCTTTTTTCTTCTCAAGAGCATCACCATATCCAGAGGTTCACACTCTCTGCAGAGAAAGGAAAGAGGCCACTCCATTTGTTTTTCAGAAGCATCACCACGTCACACTGTGCAAACCTCCATACAAAGAGAAAGATCTGAGCAGTGGCACCTCGGGGAATGAACTTGGGAACAGACAGCTGATGCACCTGAAATTCTACACGGTGGATCCTTTGTATAATAGTTAATTATTCTGCCCTACTATCTATCCGCTAATACAGTCCTCTTTTAAAAATGATTGTCTGTCTGTGGAAGGCCTTATTTTAAAAAACAAAGATGTCATAGCAGTATGTCTTGCAGGGGATGCCCATTAAATGCATGCAGGAAAGTACAGTGCACTCCTCAATTGACTGTGCTAACAGATGGCAGGGTGTTATTTATGTGCAGAACTCTGCTGCCTTTACTTGTGAAATCTCCAATGATCACCCCCCCCAACTTTCTTATTTTTTTTTTTAAGGCATGAAAAGGCATGGCTGACATGAAGATTGCATCCTTTAGTGCCAATGCAGCTGGCATGGAGGACCGCCTTTGGACTGAAAGCAAAGAAGAGGTTGTGGCCTAAAGACAGCAGGCAATTAGAAAAGAAGGTGAAGGAGACACACAGTTTCTGAGCAGGGACATTCACATTTGCTTAAAAGTGAATGGTGCAAGGTGGCTAAAGAGTTCTCTGGTTGCTCTGAGCCATGTCTGAAATCACTAAGTGATGGTCCAATGTCTGTACCAATTTGCATTATTTCAATAGGCGTAATTGTGCATTTATTTATATCATCCAGTTCTCCTGGCACACACATTTGGTGCACAATTTGTACGTGTACTCCCTCTCCGCATCTCTTTTACCAGTCATCCCCCTGATGTGCACTTTTTTAAATCTTTCAGAACTACTGTGCAAAATTCAAGCATGCATGCCATCAAATGATAGTTTAGATCCTATTTATGTTTTAGAAAAGAAAGTATCAGTCTTTTTTTTTAAATAGAGTACAAGGAAAATGCTACTCCCTTCCTCAGTCTATGTATCATTAAACCAATATCATAAGTCCCAATCCCTGTTGGCTTGGAAAGTAACTTTTTTTTTTTAAAAAAAAAAGGAATTACCATTACTCCTGATTTGGTTTTCTATGTTTATTTATTGTTCCTTATTTAAAGCATTCCCCCCCCCCTCCCCCCCGACGACCAGATGCATTTTACACCCACCTCCTGTTGTCAGGGATGAAATATATATAACTCAGAATGTCCTGCTCCCAATATTCTGTATAATGCAGCTAAATTTTGTGTGGTAGCAATTATAATTCATGCTCATAAGATTGCAACAAATGTTCAAGCAATAGGCTTTTTCAATTTATATGGCATTTTCTCCCCTTTGTTTTGCTGTAACTGGTACTAGTTAGGTATATGTATATATGTATTTTAGATTTGGTCATTGACTGTAATAAAGCATTCATTCATTCTCTGTTCACCATTACGACTACAAACTAGAGATGGGCACGAAATTAAAAAAAAAATCATTCCGTTACTCGTTATTCGTTTCATTACGTAACAAAATGAATAACGAAAAATGTGATGAAATTGGAACGAACCGAACAGAACCACGAAAATTAAGTTTGTTATGTATCGTTTTCGTTAATGGTGACGCGCAATGAAATAAGCTGTTTTTAAATGTCAAAAAACGTCCTGAATATCTGTAAAAACCCAGCAATAATTATTTATTCTGATAATACCTACCAGGGGGGTTGGGGTCCTTAAAACATGCATTTATGCCTTTTCTCAGATTGCTGTATTTTTTTTTTCCTTTAAAGGTAGTTAGGGAACGTAGACCCAAAATGGCTCCCAGATGCCTAATATTGATTTCTTGGGTATTAAAATGCCCTGGACATCCGTAAAAATGCAGTGATAATTATTTGAAATTATTACCTACCAGGGGGTTGCGGTCCTTAAAACATTTGTTTTTGTCTTTCTCCCATCGCAATGTATTTTTTCTTTTCCTTTAAGGAGGACACAAAATGGATTCCAGCCACAAGATGGATGCAAGCCATGTGATGGGATCATGTAAATTCTTGGACAATTTCAACCAATAGCATGCCCAGGTTGCAGACTGGGTAGGTGTGGCAGCCACAGAGGGCATAAAAAGCTTTGGCAGCCCCCGTCCTCCTTGCAGTCTGCAGTGGGAGTTAGGGTGGAATTGCTGTCTCTGCAACTCATTACTTTAGGCCATTACTTTGTGTTCCTGCTGGCTGCAGCCTGGCTCTTAGGGGAGAGAAAGAAGAGATTTCTCTTGCAACCTCCCTGTGTGTGTGCATACCTCTCGGTGAGTACCTTCCCCTGCCCCACAGTGCAGTCACTCTGTGGCTGCCTTACACCCTGGGCAACGCCCACCACTGCCTTTGCAGCCTCCCTGTGTACCTAGTCTATACTGTGTCTCTGCCAGCATCATTTTTTTAGTGTTTTTCCTTTGCCCTGGGATGTTGGGGGACGTCCGCACGTGGAAATGCTTTAAGGTGCACAAAAAGCAGGTTAAAAAAAAAAGATTTTTTTTCAACAAAATTCACGAAAAACAAAAATGAACCGAAACGGACCTGCAACGAAAAATGAAAAATCGAAATGTCATTTTTTTCGATTCATCTCCATCTCTACTACAAACTATCCAGTTTCCATTGTAACATCCTCATTCTTTTTGCTACTTTTTAGTCCCTTTTTAAAAAACATGCTCATCTGAAAAGGTAAGAAAATAAATTGAAATTTGGTGTGGAAATCCTAAAAATGTCCCCCAAATCAGAAAAAAAGGAAAAATAAAAATAAAAATTGGCCGTTATTCACAACAATAGCAATGCTTTCTGTCATATTGCAGGAGCACAGTTCTGCTTTGAGAGTTCTAAAGACTTCTCCAGGGAAAAGGCAATCCCTGGGAACCTTAAAACCTAAAAGGAGCAGGAAGTTTTAAAGTTTCACTCCATGAAACTTTTGGGTGCTAGATCTCAAACAAATAAGAGAAAGTACGTTTTCACCCAGAATATTTCTGCTCTATGGAACTCCCTTCCAGAAGAAGTGGTGACAGCTGTCAGCCTTGACAGCTTTAAGAAAGGATTGGACAAGTTCATGCAGAACAAAGGCTATCATTATGGATGCCTAAGGACAACTTCCGGGTTGGAGAGATAGGCAGGATCTCTTTCAATGCCATTTGCAGGGAATCGTAAGCAGGTGAAGACATCTGCTTGGAAATACCCTGAAGCAAATGGTGAGCCACTGTGTGAGCCAGAATGCTGGACTGAATGGGCTGTGGCCTGTTCCAGCAAGGCTGTTCTTATGTTCTTAAATGACAATAAAAATTAACAGTGATGACATCATCACCTTTTCCAACTGGCATAGTGGTAGAACAGAATGTTGGCCGTTGCTTCCAAGACCTGTAATATGTAAAGAGAGCTGAGCTGTCATTGCTGTCTTCTGCTACGGTTATACATCATTTTGACATGGGTATGACATTTAGAATGGTGGGGGGGGGAGAACTATATTTCTTCTCTTCTCCACCTTTTAAAATGGCCCTGGCAGGGGGAGATTCCAATTTACCAAAGTTTAGTCAGCACATTATTGCTTCAGAAAGAGAAAACTATACCATTTGAATGGGTCAGTAATTCTGAATGAAGATCTCCTTCCTCCACATCTGAAAACCTGCCTGCTCCTTTGCGGCAAAAAAGATGATGAAAGGGCACACACATTGCCTTTAATACTTTGACCTCAGAGGTATCTCAGCAGCATCATAAACTTCTTAGCAATCTAACTTCAGAGGCATCCAGGCTAAGTTCTAAAAACTGAAAAAAGAAAAAGGGAAAAGGGAAAAGTGGCAGCCAAGAACTTGCTCCAGGAACCCTGTTGCTCAGCACTTCACCTTGTAAATAAATAGGTTTGAACTTCAGCCAGGAGCAATGGAATCTTTCAAAGGCATTATCTGGAATCCGTCAGTAGAAAGAATCTTAAGTCCCCATTAATCACCTCACCACTTACAGAATTTCTCCATGGCTTTTTTATGGTTTATCCTTTCAATGCCAAAAAAGGTGTGTGATTCCTTCTAGCTTATTCTATTAAATAGAAATCAATATCTCATACCAACATGCCAACAGTAGGATATTTGGACTTAAGAAGACCCTGTTTTTGCCCTCTCTCTTATATAGTCTGAGCTAGATCACTCATGTGATTTCAAGAGACTTACAGTTTGTGACTTAAATGAGATTAAATAGCAATCAGATCAGAGTGCTAACAAGGGAACCGTTGAACAAGGAGGTCCATAACAGTTGACAGATACAGCTCTTATGACTGTAGTCTCTCACCAAACCTTTCAAAGTAAGAATCACTTCCATCTGCCCGTTCTGAATATTTTTTGCAAGTTTATTCTACAAAGAATGCTCTTTTCTATAGGTTCTGATCTTCAAGGTGGCGGACAACACAGGATCCTCCAGGGCATTCTTGGAAAAAGCAGATTATTTAGACCAGAACCTAGAGATGTACTTTGTAAAAAAAATAATTACTTCCTCTTAGTCATTATAGTGTATGGAAAATAATTAATTGCCAATGCCATTAGTCTCTTAATTTTAAAGAGCTGCTCACTGTGTTATTTGCTGAACTGCATTTTACCTTTCCATTACTTAGTTTTGGTTGCTTCTATTTTTTAAAAGGAACATTCATAGGCAAATGGTATGAAACTTCAATAATTATTAGCAATTATATATATAATTGCTTTGTGTATGTATATACTTATCTGTTAACCACTTCCTTCCAAACACAAAGCAGTTTTATATATAAATGTATAGATAGATAGATAGAGAGAGAGAGAGAGAGAGATTTGATCTTTTACCTTTATCTATCTATCTGTCTATACTTTACCTTGATCAAGGTAAAAGACCCACAACTAAAAAGATTCATTTATATTGTTTTTAAAGCTGTAAAATAAAAGGCAAATGCAAATATGTCAGATCACTACATGCATTTATCCATCGAGTGACAGTTCTGCACATACACATTAAAATTCTATCTAAATCAAGGGGGTAGCACCCATATTGTCTTTCATAAAAACAACAGCTTCTGTCTCTCCATCAACCCTTTCCTCAGATTCTCCTATCCATTGGACTGAGTCAAATAGTCCACAGGGATGGCACTAGAAGAAATAAACTACAGCTCAACAAGACTCACTGGAAAAAACAATGACACTAGGAAAAGTTGAAGGTGAGACTGAAAATTAAAGAAATGGCCTCGTGTTTGCAATGCCTGACCAGGGCTGATATTTGCAGAATCTGTTATTAGACATTACTTTAAAAAATAATTAGAAATGACTGGATGGCAAAGAAGAAGAAATGCTTCTTCTCCTTCAGGCCATCAGAAATCTTTCTTTTCTGCTTTTGGCCTGCCCAGCTGACCTACCTGGATGAGTTCTAAATCTTGTACTGCTACCCAGAAGGGTGAATATTTTCACACATATTTCACTCACTGAATGCCAGAAGGGTGAGGAGGAAAACAACAGACAACTGATTTTATCAGGGGAAATTGATAAGTAGCAAGAGATGTAGATCTTGCTGGATCCTCCCCTCCCCTTTCTCATCCCACCCCATCTATTCATCATCTCTCTTTCCCTTTTACCATCTCCAAAGGAAACCAATGCAACCCTCTTTTCCCTTTAAGCTGCATTGATCCATCGGCTGGCTCAAGACCTCTCTGAACAGTTCACTGATGGGGCCATTTTAACTTTCTCCCCAACATTATTTAGGCTTGATTTATGTCTGAGTGTTAGAAACCCATTGGTCTTGTTCTTGGAAAGATTGTGTTGTTCCTCAGCCAGGCCATGGGAAGATGGGGCTCTCTAGAAAAGAAAGTTATAGGAAAAAGGGGAAAAGGAAGACAAAATATGAGGTAAATCAGGCCTGCCCAAAGTCCAGCCCAGGGGCCAAATCCGGCCTGTCAGGCCATTCTGAGTGGCCCACGGCTGGCTGGCCTGCCCCTCCCTCCCACTCCTTTGCCCCATGTTTTTTTTTAATCTTCCGCCAACACAGCCGGGAAGCTTGAGGGGTTGGGTGGGCCGGCTGGCCAGTGAGCAGAAGCTTGTGGGGCTGGGTGGGTGGGTGAGAGGGTGGTTCACCACCACCAGCACCGCCAGGAAGCTTGTGGGGCTGGGCGCACGCACGGGGCTGGCGTGCGAGTGGGCTGCCGCCACCGGCATCACCGGAACCTTGTGAAGCTAGGCACACGTGCACAGGGTGGTACGCAGGTGGGCCGCCACCACCGGCATAGCCAGGAACATTGTGAAGTTGGGCGCAAGCGCGAGGCAGTGATCGGGTGGGCTGCACCACCGGCACCACCGGCACCACTGGCACCACTGGGAAGCTTGGGCGTACAGGTGGTCTGCCGCCACTGGCACCGCAGGGAAATGTGTGGGGGTGGGCAGGCCAGCGGGCCTCTGCCACCACCAAGGAGCTTTGGGGTGGGCTGGCGGGCAAGCCGTTGCCACCACTGGGGAGCTTGGGGGGGGGTGTACAATGCCACACAAATCACCTCTTCCAAGGGGCGACCTGTGGCCATGGCTGCTTCCTTGCTGGGAGTGAATAGAAGGTTGGACTGCCACTCAGAATACCTGGATTCAACCTCTGATCAGTCATAGAAAAGTACTAGAGAGGGTACCGTGGTAAAATACCCTTTTAATATTATTTGTTTGTTTGTTTGCTTGTTTGCTTGTTTGTTAAATTTATATACTGCACCATCTAGCAACATGGCTACTCTGGGTGGTTTACAAGCTACAAAGAAAAATACAAATCATGAATACGGTGAATAAATAATACAACATAATAAAACATAACAACATGACAGATCAAATGAAAACAAAACAGAGAGCAAGAATGCCTAAAGATGAAGCAACTAAAGATAACAGAAAATTGATAGAATGAGCTAATACCCAGGGAAAGGCATTTTATAAAGCCATGTCTTCAGACATTTCTTGAAGACAGAAAGTGAAGGGGCAAAGCCAATCTCAGGGGGAAGTTGGTTCCAAAGATGAGGGACCGCCACTGAAAAACCCTGATTCCTTGTCAATGACTTATGGGCCTCCTTCAGTGATGGCACCCTCAAATGTCCAGCCTGAGGCAGAGCCGATCTGAAAAATATCTCATTTTCATTGGAAACACAGCTAGATTCACTAACTCATAAATGTCACGATGCCATAGAACACAATGTGTACATGTCCTTGCATGCAGAGTCTAGACCAGTGGTTCTCAACCTGTGGATCCCCAGATGTTCCTGGGAGCTGCAGGACGCACCAGTTGAGAACCACTGGTCTAGACTCAAGAGTTTTCACAGGCTATTAGCTCATAGATCTAGTTTATAAAGTGCAATACATCTTAGTAACAAACAAAACAAAACAAAACAGTGGATAGAGAATAGTATTTGATGGCTGTGGTGTTTTGACCATTCCCCATTTCCATGCTCATTGAGGGCTGGAGCCTGGGATTCTTTCCCTTTTTGTTTAAATGCTGAATTCATAACCATCTGTTCTTAGAATCCCTTTTCAGGGAACGGAAAGGGGAAATTTCACTCCAGATACAACTTATTGGTTCAGTGCTCCATTGAGCCCCTGCCACTTCCATAGTAAAAGGATATCAACAACGGGAAGTCAATTCAGAAGGGAGACATAAAGGCCAGTTATGGAATTGAGAAGGGAGGCCATAAAACTTCAGGCTGCCCTCCAATCAGGTGACGAGCCAATCAGCATATTCACTCCATGAAGGTTGCATCATCAGCCCCACATGCTTGCTTATCCACGGTGCCCCTGTGTACTACATACAAGTATAATTACACATAGTTGACTGGAATGGCTTCCGGTGCTTCCTGTACTAAAGTATCTCTTTGGGAAATAAGTCAACTCAACAGCTATAGATGCTGCAGGCACTTAGCTACACTTAGTAACCCACAGCAGGCAGGCACATTCATTTGAGAGAGGAAGAAGAAGAAGAAGAAGAAAGAGGGGGAGAAAGGAGGATTGTTCCCAGAATTTAACTTCTGTCTCATAGCTATTCATTAGTAAATGGGGAGGATGTGGAAGCAGGAGAGGTATTACCAGTAGTTATACCTCACTGTCACCCACCCAAAGGTCGTAAGTGTACACTTACAAACAACATTATGAGTGAAAAGGTTAATGGAAAATTGCAAGGAGCTATAATGCAGCCTCTCAAGAGACGATGACATTACTGCCCCGAAAGCTCCTGTCGTATCATGGAGGTTGCCACTTTGATATGCCTAACGTGACATGTTAAGGCACACATAAGTGTTGCAGATGCTCTGTGAAAACAACAAAAGAATTCTGAAACCAGTAACAATCGGAGTTTTGAGAAGAAGGAGTGAAATTTGCAGGGAATCTTTCAAGGGGATGCCTCGGCTCCAGCGTCTCATTTTGCTGGAAGCGTTGTTGTCGCTGTTGCTGCAGCTCTGAATCAAATGTTAAGACAGAAAATGTCACTTCTTTGGAAAGGCCACAAAAGGTCATTTGGATGCTTCTCCTTTGGGGAAAAAGTCATCTTTGGTTTCCACGACGAAAAGCTGCCGGTATCCGTATTGTCCTTTTGCTTTCTCGCCTTTATTTATGTAATTGATTTCTTTTAACTCCCCGTATGCCAGCTGATGCATAAGCAAGAGACCATATGGCAACATTTCGGATCCAGTTCCCGAGCTGGCGCTTGGCTTCTCCCTGATGCTTGCTCCGCTGGCTGCTCCCTGGGAGCAGAGGACGCTGAGCCAACCTTCTCGAAATGCCTCCTTCTCAAGACCAAAACTTACTTTCATAATTTAGCACTGCCTGCGCCTTTCAGGCACTTGGTAAATTATTCATCAATTGTTGCAACCTGTAAATCTGCAGGCACACCCGTATGCAAAAAAAAAAGAAAAAAAGAAAAGGCACCTTTTTAACGTGTCTTTGTGCTGCTGGATTAGGTCTGTGCCGATGAAATAAAGATGGCAGTGGAAAAGGAAGGGAGAAGAAGAATTAGCCATTTGAGATCCTTACAAATCACAGCTGCCTCCGTGTCTATGGATGAAAGGCTGGCAAGAGTTTCACGAAGCATATGATGGCAGGAAACTGCTTGCTGATGAATGCCCCGCCACCCAAGCGTGAAAGAGGGTACAAGACAGGGAGAGCAAATGACTCTCTACTAATTCTTGGACATAAAGGGCAAGGCTATGTGGCACAGGCTAAGGAGGATGCTGGGATGTTTTAACTCTTGATTTGCCTTTTCCGTAAAGCACGACGACACACCGGGTATCACCAAACTTTAAGAAGAAAGAGGACAAGACAGGCAAATAGAAAAATGCATGACGTTGAGTCAAAATCTTGGCCCATTGACTATAACACTGTCAACTCTGCCCACCAGTTGCTCTCCATGTCTTCCGCTAGGTTTCTCTTCTAAATCGACTTAGAGATCTCTGGGATCCCTTGCTGGTCTCCCATAGATGTAGAAACCAGGCCCAGTACTGCCACACTTCTGATATAATACGATGTATGTTCAACATGACATACAATGCAAGAATGGATTTCTTAAAATCAACCAAGTAAACAATTTGCCAAGTTTGGGAAGCAGAAGGGAACAGGGTGAGAATGCCCCCTTTTGTTTGATCTCTCTTTGGCAGCTGGTGCAACCCAGCTGTGCCTGATGTGAGGTACAGTCACCCCCCCACCATTTCGCGGTTCAGGTACTGCGGTCCCACTCCATCGCGGGATCACAGTACCTGCACCTCAGGGTGGCAGGGGGCGATCAGGTCACTCTGCGCCCCCCCCACGTGGTTCCGAGAAGGCTCGGGGCCGTGCGGGGAGCGGGGCGGTGGTTGCGCCACCCCAAGACTTCTCAGACCGGTGCACGACCCCCCCGCCCCAGCCCCCCCTACCCACTTCCACATATCGCGGATTTTCATGCATTGCGGGTGGGGTGGGTCCTTAACCCCTGTGATCGGCGGCGGCGGGGGGTACTGTATGACAGGGCTGCGAAGCTCAGTGGGTCCTTTTCCAAGGAGAAAGTCAGGGTAAAAATACTCTAAAATAAATAGAATAAATAGATTGATTCTGTAGTGTAGATAGGGCAAACCTGGCTGCTAGGAGGGAATCGCCCCTACATCCACTGTTTGCAAAGATGAGCAGAAGCAGAGAGGGAAGCTGTGGACGGGCAATGTAAAAGTGGGCATATTCGTCCCTTCATATTTTGGGGGTCTCTGGAACATACAAATAAGAAGCAACAAAAATCCATAGAATCAGCAATAATCACTGAAGGTTGTGATTTTTTAAAAATTCATGACCACCTCTAGAATTAAGTCATATTCTTGGCATGGGACAGAGTCTCAAAGCCCCATCAGAAGGAGGCACTGGGATACCACATTTGAGTACTTAATGCGAAGAAAACCTTGGGACGGGTAATCATAATTGAAGCTGATTCCATGGAACACAATCTAATTTTTTTCACTATATATTTGTTAGCTCACTCAACATGTTCATTTCACATCTTGAACTGCACTTGTGTTGGTTGCTTATTTCATTGTCTTAACTGAGAAATCTATGCAATCTGAATTGTCAGCTAGTAATCAGTATCAAAGAGATATCCAATGCTACTGATAATGCCCTCCATAACAAAATTATAAAGTGCTTCTCTAACGATGTTGCCAGTATACAATGTCAAACATGGCAGGAGTATACATATCCCTACCATATCATACCCCATCAGATCAACTTCACTTTTTACTGTGGCTTTCTGTTCCCTGTACAGCTAGCTAGTTACACAAATGCCTCTTGAAGCAACAGCATGGTTTGTCAACCCCAGCATCAGCTTGCTAAACAGAGGCTACACAACAAATGGTATATACTCCTATAGATCCAGTGATGATAATATTTAAGTCCACTGGCTGTCTGAGACACTTGTCTCCGACTGGAACTCGGAAGCTTCTGTAGTTGGGAGCAGACAATCATGACTATTTGCAGTACACCTGAAAAAGACACGAGGTGAAGTCAGTCACTGCATCTTTTCTCTTTCCACAATTGGAGGGAAGCCTGCCCGGACAAACATAAAGGTCCAGGCTGCTGTACTGCCACTTGGGCACGCAAGGGACCTGACCTTTCTAAATGCTCAGGATGTTTGTTTCTTATAATCCTTTTGTGGAGATGAACTTTGCAGGTCTCAACAGCAATGGGAGGACACGGGAATTAAGGAATAACACAGAAAGAAGCCAAGTGAATTGGATCTATCTTTTGTGGCAGTGAATGGGCTTGAGGAGGAGACAAATGGAAGAAAGGGAGACAATGAGTGCTACAAGCAGTTAATCAATAAGACTCCCAGCCTTTTCTCTTGTTAACCCTTTCTCTCTTTTTCCTAATACTCCCCTCTTGCTTTGTTGCCTTACTGTTAGCCCCCCCCCAAGCTTTGGGAAGGAAACTTAATGAAGAGGAGCCGCAGTCTCACCAGCGTTTTCTGCGCATTTTTGCTGCGGCGAACTGCACAGCAAAAGATTGCGTCCTAACCATGAAGGGAAGTAATTTGTTGCCCTGACCGACCACACCCCTGGAAGTGTACTTTCACCAAAGTTTTTTAAACCACCACTAGGGGTTGGATTAAAAAACTTCCCTTAAAGATGTGCAGTTCTTTGCTACTCTAACAAGGTGTGACCCCAGAAATTACAGAGTAATTAGCTTCATACCCCTTTTCCTGCCACTTCCTGTGGGTACAGCAGTGGAGACTAAGAAAAACGACCCAGGAAAAAGGGAAAAGATGCGCAGTAAGCAAGTAGAGATGGGCACAGAACAGTAAAATACTACTCTGTCGACAGGACACTAACTCTGCATCAAACACCACGTGACCGTCCCCAAAAATCTATGTATCAAATTAAGATTTGTAGAAAACTTTAGTGAGGCCGTGGCCAGGGAATCCTGTGTCCTTATGGGTTCTGTAAGGGTGATCACTTAACATTTTCCTCTGCTGTCTTTTGCATTGCCAGGGTTGCAATGATTATGGAATTGGGCACATGACTGATTACATGCCCAGATGTATGATGGAGGGGTGGTGGTAACCAGGGGGTGGAGGAACTGCACAATTGCCTTTTGGGTGACAGCTGGATTTCCACCCTCTCAAAAAAACCTGTCAGGTTCAGTGTGAAAAGCTGATCTGCCCATTGAAGGGATTCAGTCATGTGAAGAAAATGTAATGAAGAATGATAAAGAGAAATCTACAGTTTCACTGTTGTGAGAAAATTCAAAGGTTGCAAATGCTTGCTTGGTCATTCGGGGTAGCCCTTGTGATACACAGAAATTCAGAAAATGAAAAACAGAAGCAAAGATAAATATGAATGTCCATGAATAAAGACAAATCCCACAAAATCCAGTTAGGCAATATGTTGCTGCAGGTAATGAAGACATCAAAAAGCTAGAAAACCTTTGGATTTTATATATGGCCAAATTTTCTCCTGCATTCAAGATCTGTGTTTCCAGACTGACAGAAAATCCAGTGTGGTCTAGAGGGGAATAGAGGTGGGCATGGAACAGAAAACCAATGGTTTAGTTGGTTCTGTTTTGGGCCCACCCTTGGTTCAGTTCATGAAAAAAAAATGTACAAACCCAAAAAAAACCAAACTGAGCTGGGCAGAGGTAGACCATCCCACCTCTGTCTCTAGAGGCCCAGCAGCAGGAGGCCTCACCAACGCCTTTGGAGCCCCGGCCGTGGCTGGGCCGGGTGGTAGTAGATTGTCCCACCGCCACCTGGAGGCCCAGCAGTGGGTCGGTCTACCGCCACCCAGCCTGGTTGCGGCCGGGCTCCGGAGGCAATGGTGAGGCCTCCCGCTGCTGGGCCTCCGGAGGCCACCCAGCCTGGTAGACCGTCCCGCCACCTCTTTTTTTTTCCAGTGCCGACCACATGGTCCCAGGGGGCGGGTTGGCTCTTTCCAAAAATTTAATTATTATTATCATTTTTACAGCCTTGATACTGGGGCTCCCCCCCCCTCCTTCACACCTGAGAGGTGCTTGCTTCCCTGGGAATCTGGGTCGGCACCATTTTTTAATTTTTTAATTTTTAAAATTTCCAGTTTTGGACTTGGTGCAGCAGGAAGGTAAGTGTCTCCCAAACGAAAAACAAAATGAACAAAATGGAAATTTCCATTTTGTTTTGTTTTGTTTTTCTTTGATGGGTTGGTTTATTATTTGTTTCATTAGCTAACGAAATGAATAACAATAATGAAATTAATTACAGATTTGTTTCGTGCCCATCTCTAGTGGTGAACCTTCGGCACAAGATGTTTTGGACCACAACTCCCAGAATTCCAAGCCTATATTGCCAATGACAAAGGACTGTGGGAGCTGTGGTCCAAAACATCTGGAGTGCTAAGGTTTTGCCACCACTGGTCTAGAGAAACTGAGCCTTCCCTGCTGAGTCAATATATGCCTGCCTATCATGTGGAAATATAAGAATATTACTTTTCAAAGTTACTTGGGGGGAACCTTATTATCCTTACATGTTATAGTGTTGAGAAAGTTATTGTATGTGTTATGCTGCTTCTTAATTTGCTGTTACCTTCTTTAACCTGCCCAACCTGGTGTAGAGAGCTGTCCATCTCGGGAGCAGAGTGTAACTAGGAAGGGGGTTACACCTTGCTCATGGCACATTGCATGTTCATGGCGAACTCAGTGCGCATATTTTAAATCATGTCTCATGTCACCGTTTTTGCACAAAATAAAACTTAGCTACGATGTGTGAATGACATAAAACTTAAGAAATCCCTGTCAAATTTTTCCCCAAAAGGCATGCCATAACTTCCAGAAGTAACTAGAAACCATTTCTTATGCACCTATGTTACTTATGAAATGCAACTCTCATGATTCCAGGAAGCAATGGTTACCAGTCACAATATTGTGCATAACTTACAACTCCGAAGCTCTGCCCTCCACTGGCACCATCCTCTCTCTTCAGCAGCCATTTGCCCTCTGCATCCTTTCCAGAGGGCCCCACCTCCTTCAGCCAGACACTAATCCACAAAAAGCCTGTTTGGCTGGGTGAGATGTGAAGAGAGACACACAGAGACGGTGGTGAAGTGGTACAGGTGCAGGCAGCAACAGCAGAGGGAACAAAGTGTGAGGAAGTAAAATTGTTCCAAACAGTGGATTTGCTGCTCCAGTTCATGAACAGACTAAGGCAAGTCCCTCATAATTAAAGGGATGCTGCAGGAGTATCTTTGCTCTGTATCTGTGTGTTTGCATGTGTGTTTTCAAGACTTTCCAACACAAACACATACACCAGAGTGTAAATGCCATTCTCAGACGGTCAATGGGAAAATCAACAAAACCTGTTCCTCTTACCACTCTCAGCACAGCCAGCGTGATTGTGATGTTTGCATTGTTTCCAAGGACTAATGTCCTGCTGTTTCATCTACCTGGAGAGGGTCTTTTTAAAGTGGCAAGAGAGGGGAAAAAAGAATAACTTGCTCCAAAATACACCAAAACATTGCTTATGTTTTGGAAATCATTGGATGGCAACTGTTGCCCAAAAACAGAAGAGATTAACAAGAGGGGAGAAAAATCAGACTAAGAGTCTTTTTTTTTTTGTGCCACTGAAATTGAGGTTCAACGGTTAAGTATGTCAGATCTGAACCAGGATGAAATGGCTTCAAATATGTTTTCAAAGTATTTTTATGCTTGTCCTTATATTTCAGCCTTGTAAAAAACAAATGTGAGGTGCAGAGATGACATGTGATCATACTCTGTCCTTAGTATGTTGGATTTAAAACTGCTTCTATAATTTTAATAAATTATTATGTTGAACAGCGGTTTCATCTTCAGAAGTTTCCAGATAAAATTTTCTTGACCATATAAACACACTCAAGTGCTAATGTCTTGTAGGCCATACTGCCATGAAATATAAAGTGATGGAGGACGATGAAAAAGTTGGTAGCCCCACCTGGGGCTGGATCATGATTTGCTGGAGATGTTAATGAGCAAGGCTATGTATGAGGCTAAGGGAAACAGATCACATCAACACCCAAAAGTCTGATCATTGACATAATCTGAGAATCTCACCTAACAGCTTAGTAGAGCAGAGTAAATTATCTGTTTAAAAAGGAAAACTATAAAGAGAAGGGGAAAAATAAATTAATTTCAGTAAATAAAGTGTCAAATGTAATACCAGCAGCACTCATTTTTCCCTGTTCCACACGGTTCCTTTATAGGAGCATTATACTGACATATCTGTTTTGACCAAATTATCTAACTGAATGCAGCTCCAACTTCCTCTCCCTTTTCATAACACCTGCAAAAAATAAATGCAATTTGGACCATTTTGCTTTGGCAGCAAACTCCAGCCTCCTTCTGGGACTCATAGCTGAGGCTTCTGAAGCTGTCCCATCAGATATACATCATCAATGAGAAACACCTCTCAGCTGCAGTCGGTGAACAAGATGGCATTAGAGTCTGCCTGATACTCACCCCATCTCAATATTGTAGAGTGAAAAATAATTAATTAAAGGGGAAGAAAAGAGGCATCGTTTTGTAAAGAGGCAAGTGACTGTAGAATTAGTCAAGTGAGAGCAAAGCCAAGCTATCAGGTATTCTCGGGGAGGGGGGAACACTCCCGCTTGGAAGTAACTATTAACAAGCAACGAGGTATTTCTACTGTCACAACCCACAGACTCTCACACACAGGTAAGTTCAGGCTTTTACTGGAAAATCAGAGGCAAACCCCAATACAGCAAATCAGAAATAAATCAAAGTCCAGGAAACCTATAGCAAGGTCACGCCTATTCAGAGAGCAAAGCAGAGTCCAAGATAAACAGTCCAGAGGTCAAAGCCAGAATGTCAATGGTAGCGTATGCCAGATCCACTGCGAAAGTCCAGAGCCAAGAGAGACAAGGTCCAGGATCACCCCAAGCAGGGTCAAGGATCAAGCAGGAAAGCAGTAGCAAGTTATCATATCAACGCATTGCTCCCACAATTTGCCTCAGTCCTGAATGTTTAATTTATGTCTCCAGAGAGCAGCATAACTTCCCCAGAAAAGAACCCTGTCAAAACTCAGGAGTCCCTAAATGTAGATGTCGGTGGCTCAGATAAAGCTTGTCTCTGCTTCTCCTGGTTGTAATGCTTCGCTGCCTTCGACAAGCAGCCCTCTGTGGTGGTGAAGAATCCCCTGAAGATGCTGAGTCACTCTCCTGTGCAGCTGCTGGAGGAATTGACAGCCCTGAAACCCCATCTGGGGCTTCTTCAGCTATTAACTCTTTAGTCTCTGGAATAGGTTCTGGCAGGGGCCTGACATGTACAGTGGTCTCCCGCCATTTCATGGTTCATATACTGCGGTCCCGGTATATTGCGGGTCCGCAGTATATGAAAGACAAGGGCCTCTGTGGTAAGCTGCTTGGGCCTGTTTGAGGCCTACTCACCCAGGCCTGACAGGCTGCCCCAAATGGGCCTCGGACGGGCTTCCCAGCCCTGTCAAAGGCCCCAGGAGTGGTTTCCGACAAACCAGAAGTGACTTTGGAGGCCCGTTCAAGGCAGTGTCATGCCCCCCAGTACTGACCTGACTCAGCATCTCCATATCGCAGATTTTCAAGGGAATTCCAAGCTCCATTTTTGAAATGTATCTCAGCAGGCCACTTGCTAGACCCTCTTTGCTACTTTTTAAACAGGGACACCCATGAACACCCTGGCCAGGAGTCTTTTGAACTTCACTAGAGTTCACAGCCTTGCCAACATCATTGTGTAGGGTCAGGTAGAGGTTTTTATTTGGGGAGGGAGGCAGGAGGACTAGTCAGTTTGTGGTGGTGCTTTATGGGAGGCAGGGTTGAGTTGATCCCTCACTCCCAGTAGACACTGGACTGCTACCTCCATACATACCTCCTTTGTTTATTTCTGGGACCATTTTTTGAATGATGCCTTGACAGAAGAGCTGCAACTGAGTGGTGTGTGCTTTCAAGCTTGCTTTGCTAAGAAGTGGGAAGAAAACCCTTGGCCACCATGCTAACTGCCAACACTACTACATGCAAACACAACTGCACAAGATGGGCAATAGTGTTCCAAAACCTAGTCTTAATTCAGAAGAAGAAAGGTAAAACAAATGAGAATTGATTGGGAACAGAACTTGGAACCTTAATTCTGAAACATTATTGCAGAGTTTGGCAACAACTAGCAACAAATGGAAAGCTACTTGTAGCAAAAGTGTTTGTTCCAACAAGGAAAGGGCAACAGCAGTTGCAATGCAACAAGGGACAAATTCAAACATTTATAAAGTCATTTTCCAAGGTCATGGGTGTTCGTTAAATAGCTAACCTGGATGCAACCTGTCTCTTTCATTTGGGGAATCAAACGATGCACACACCTGTGTGGGGCAAATCTGTTAGTCTACAGAGAAATCTTCCCATCAGTGCTATTGCAGCAGGGAAGATTATAAATAACTGAGTCACATCCCTTGCAAATGAGTGTGGCGTCTGCATGCCGATGGGAAGGCACAAATGAGCATGGAGCAGGCTGAATCTTTTATAATAATATCAATCAAAATTAAAAATGTATGGACAAGATCCATTTTAAAGTCTTCTGCAATTAATGTTTAAATATATAACTATTATATGCGTTAACCAGAGACTTTGGTGAAGCTTCGTACAATGGCCACTCTGTTCTCCTGACTGGAGGATTCAAGCAGACTGATAAAATGTAACTGGAAAGATACCACTTCTAGGCAGGGCTGCATTTCCTGGAAACTGGGGAGAAGGGTGAGGATGCAGCAAAAAAGCCTTGTGTTGAAAGATTTGTCCTCGGTGGGATTGGCTTTTTTAGTCCTGTTCACCATTGCAGGGTTTGGAGCATCATGGAAACACAGAATGACTGAACTGTATTCAGCGATGAAAAACAAAATCATTCTCAACAACGATGGTAGCTGTTGTATGAAACTGAGGAAACCTTGACCAGGAGATGGGGAAACTGTGTTCGTTCTCAGAATGGAGGCAAGGAATCTCATGGGGATGAGCAAGGTCTCAGCAGGCTGTCTTGACATTCTGAGACAAACTGTGTTGTCAATAATGAGTAATTCAATGGTATATCTTCACTTCCCTAGCACAGAGTATTGAGTTGAAGGTGAACAGAATCTCGGACATGAAAGGCAGTTGTTGAATCAGCCAATTTTTCTGTTTGCAAATATGCTGGAACATTTCACAATGGCGGGACGTAAGTGGGGAGGTGAGATAAAAAAATAAAGACTGTGCCATTGCTAGAATGTCAGAAGTGGAAGGCATTGCAAGAATCGTATTTGAAATGATCTCAGTGCCTATCATATGGGCCTCTTGTATCATTTGGAAACCCTTTGCATGAAACAAGATTGCTCTAATGGTTTCCTGCTTTGGGTCACCCAGATGTTCTTGGATAGCCATTTCTATCAGCCTTCATCACCAGCTGTGGTGGCTGGGGTTTCTGGGAGATGAAATCCAAGAACATTGGGGTGACCTAAGGTTGGGAACCATTGTTCTAGATCAGTGGTTTTCAACCTGTTGTTCCCCAGATGTTCCTGGACTGCAACTCCCAGAAACCCCTTCCAGCACAGCGACTGGTGGAGGCTTCTGGGAGTTTCAGTCCAGGAACATCTGGGGACCCCCAGGCTGGGAACCATTGTTCTAGATGATAAGCAAAATGATAGACAGAGAAGCAACTCAGCAGATTGGCAAACAGGACATATGGGTAGAAAGGAGAGCTCAATGTACGTTCCAAGAATATGGATGTCTGCACATCTATCATTCATATGGTTGAGGAAACCAGGTTCTCTCTGGAAAGAAATACAAAGAGATCTGAAATCTTAGACAAGAACTCCCTTTCTCAGCACTCCGAGAGAGAACCTCAGGAATATTCCAGATGGCAGATCTCATTTCCAGTGCCTCCTGCAGTTTTCACATGCCACACTCATGTCACATGCATTTCACTTGCATGGAATGCTTGATCTCAACACGACATGACTGACTTTTCCTTTTCTGAAGCCACACACACACACACACACACACACACACACACACACACACAGAGAGAGAGAGAGAGAGAGAGAGAGAGAGAGAGAGAGAGAGAGAGTACAGCCAAACAGGTTGAACGAGCACTGAGATCAAATTCATTTAATGCCAGCAGTGACTGCATTTTTCTATGCTGCATTTTAGAGAACTTTTTAAGAACCAACCCTGTGTAAGAATGTGCACATTTTCCCTGGCTCTGTCAGAAAAGAAGCCCTCCATCTTGTAGTTCCAGGTGGCAAGGAATACACTGTTTTAAGTTTTCTCATTTCCTAAATAAGCACGTATCAAATCAGGATCCACATCTCTATTCTATGGAGGCAAAACTTGGGTTCAATCTAGATTCAGCCAGAGCAGACTCATTGAAACCTATGAAACATTACTCATGACTAATTTAAATTCTATTAATTTCAATGTGAATTTCTACTAAACATGATTAAGTCTGGATCCATCCCATTATTTCAGATAAACAAACATCCCATGTTTGTTTCAAGACTTCATGCATACCCTCTTTCAGTGAATAAACCTACAACAAAAATCCCCCCCATACCACTTTTTCTTTTTCCCCTCCAGGGAAATAAATGCTATTTTCTATCACAGTGCTGATCTACTTAAAACACCTAAGTAATAACACCAGCCACAGAACACCGAACACACACACACACACACACACACACACACACACACACACACACACACCATATGCATTTATACTCAGCAATCAGGTCAGCCCTTAAGCAAGCTTTTGGCTTTTTACAGAAACAGTAGACAAACAGGAGGACGCCAGCACTCCTGGTTGTTCCTAGATTTGTAAAGAGATGCTTTGTTAAAAGGCATGGCTGCTCCCAGAGTCCCAAGTGGTACACTAATTACAGGGACTCCATCTTCCTGTAGCCCATGGCTCCACAGCTGTGTTAAGAAACACTTTGGCAACCCAGCTGTTATCTAAAAACTGCCTTTCCTTCTATTGGGAGTCAGGGATGAAATCAGAGTGGAACTGGTCTGAATTGTGGTGATGCAAGTTAACCAAACACAACTACATCAATACTGGTGGTGTGATTAGGCAGAGAGTTTGGAAATTGCTGGCTTAAAATTGCTGGGGGGGGGAGGTTATTCAGACAACAACCTACAGAGTATAATACTGTAATTGCAGGTGTCTCACATATATACAATCCTTTACTGCAAAGTTAGTTTTTAGTTTGATTTACATCAGCTGACATAGCATATTTCCAATATATTCAGTCAGAGGCTCCGGGGTTGGGAAAAAACAAAGATATTTCTATTTTACTCATAAAATCATCATATCAGAATAACAAACAAGACCTGTTCACTTGTTCCTTAGTACAGTGGTACCTTGTATAAAGGAATTAATTCATTCCAAATGAAATTCTGTTAAGCAAATTTCCTTTATACAAATTTCCCATAGGAAGGCACTGAAAACAGAGTAATCCCTAATCACAACCTTTTTCATTTTGTACGGATTTGTCCCATATGCAATTCTGTTCAGCAAATTTCCCATATCT
>JAHTLZ010000327.1:5805535-5826222 GCA_023846285.1 Phrynocephalus versicolor | reverse complement strand
GGACAAGAGCCATGCAAATTTGTACCCTTCCTTGGACGAAACGTGTGAGGTACAGATACATGTAAATTAAGGGCTGCTCTTCTGTTCTTATATTCTCATAAATAAGAAAAATGCTGCATATTCCTAAACATGATTGGAGCAAACCAATTAAGTGCTAGTCATTGTTGGTTCCAGTTATGTCTTACATCATCATTAAGCCCAATGGAGGCTGTCTGTGTGTCGCGCGGGTCCTCTCCTGTTAAGTTTTAGGGTGTCTCTCTCTCCCCCTCCCCCGCTCTGCCTTCCAGTCATTAAAGGAGAGAACTGTCATCAGATCTTATCTTAAGTTTCCCAAGGTGTGACAGGATCGTGGCAGAAAAGGTGGGCTGAGCTGCAGATCGGTCTTCATTTGCTTTCTCATTCACACAGAACATGAACAAACCAACTCACCGCAGCCTGAAGCTCCCGGCAGCAACCCAGGCAACGCCCAGGCTTGGGCCATAATACCGATGCCCCTGTCAATGGTGACAGCTGTGACTGCCTATGAGAACTCGGTGAGCCCGAGAAAATGCCAGGCAAATGGCACTCAGTAGAGAAAGGTGCTTCCTGCTGACATGCCACTAATATATGCGGGGGAAATGGCATTTTGCTTCTGCCTCGTTTGCCATTTCGCAGAAAGAGGCTTGCCTCAGCTGTACAGCCGGTGCAATAAATAGCTCTCCGCACGGTAAATACACTCTGCTAAATTGTTCGGGATTATTGTGTTGTGCTATGGCACCTATAAAATGACATTTCAAAAAATAATAATAATTGATTGGTAACTAATTGATGTTTCCATCCCGCCAACACGTCTCACATGCCTATGCAGTACAAAGACCAGGGGTCCCTCCTCCTTCAAGTGAGGTGCTGTCATGATCTGGTGAGGCTGTGTGGGAAGCTGCACATGGCTGAGCGGTGGCTGCAGCCGAAGAATCTACCAAGCCATGGGACATAGAAGGGAAGTCTGGCAATGGAACCGGCGGTAGGGATTGGATTTAAGAAAACAGAAGCTCTCCTTTGGCCAAGAATGGGCAGCTTAAGCAAGTGTGCACCTGTATGTTCTGAGCTGTTAGACCCAACATATAGCAATCCTAATAGGGCTTAAGGGAGATATTTAAGGAGTGGCTTTCCCCATTTCATGGCCAGTGGCATAGCAAGGTTTTGGGGCGCCTGAGGCCAAAGTTGGTTTTTGCGCCCCTCCGCCCCTCCCCAGCCCCATCACATCCACTCAGCAAGGGGGGCAATCCTGCAGGATGGGTCGGGCATGGTGTGTGTGTGTGTGTCCATGTGCATTAGCACACACATGTCTTACCTGTCCCGCATGGCAACGAAGAGTTGGAGGAGGAGGGGGAGGAGGAGGGTGCCGCAGCCACCGCTCTCTCATGCTTGCCTGCCTGCTTGCTTTGCCGTTCGCCTGGCACTCAGCGGTGGGAGGGCACAGGGTTTCCTCCTCCTCCTCCCCCTCCCCCTCCAGGTGCCCCAGATGTCTACGCCATACACCCTGGTGGGGTGGGGTGGGGGTTCCCGGCCAGCTGGGATCACCACAGCCTCACCTGGCTCTTCCCATTGCCCGGTAACAGGTGTGCCGGCAGTTGGTCCCTGCCCCGGGGGTGCTTGCAGTCAAGCAGGGAGCAGAGAGACAGCCAGGCAAGGGTGGACACAGCAGCCGGACTTGGAGATGGTGGGCGGGGGTGCAAGGGGTGGTAGGTGATTTGTTGCCCCCTAATTGCTGCACCTGGGGCACCCCACCCCCTTGCCCTCCCCATGCTACACCCCTATTCACGGCCCCAGTGAATTTCCATAGCAACCCATCAAACCTTGTGCTACAACTAATTTCTTTAAGGAGTAGACAGCCCCACTCACAGATGCCGGAAAATTTCAAAAATATGGTGGGAAAATCCACACCTAAATCAGGAACATTTTAAATGTTATGGTTTGGGTTTAGCAGCTTCTAAGAAGAGAACACCCCCTTAAGAATGCAGCTGAGGGGCAATGGGGGAGGAGGGCTGGGAGTTGCTAAAGTCTTCTTGCAGGCCACACTCTTCCCACCCCATTCTGGGCACTGAACTATTTAGACTTGGAAACAAATCAAATACAAATAGCCAAGAGATAATTAAGCAAAGTGACAATGGAGAGTGGACAAAAGGCACGACCAATAATATGTAGAATTGGAGCCAACTGTAGTTCAAACCACACCCTATTTATTTATTTATTTATTTATTTATTTATTTATTTATTTATTTATTTATTTATTTATATACCACTCCCATTTCCCTAGGGGAACTCTGGGCAGTTCATACACAAAAAAAAATAATAATAATTAAAACCAGGATATCAATAGACGAGTATGTATATATATATAGAATCATAGAATCATAGAATTATAGAGTTGGAAGAGACCTCATGGGCCATCGAGTCCAACCCCCTGCCAAGCAGGAACCCCTTCACAATATTTTATATATATATATATAAAAGTACTAGGCAAGAGGCATAAAACTTAACATTTTTTTAAAAAAAGCTTGGTACAGCCCTAGCAGTTGCCAAAGGCATCACTGAACAGCCAGGTTTTAACAGCTTTCTTAAAGGATGCCAGTGAGGGAGCCTGGCGTATCTCGCTGGGTAATTTATTCCAAAGCGCTGGGTCAGCCACCAAGAAGGCCCGTTTACGTGTTGCTACCCTACGGGCCTTATTCAGGTTTCATCCCTGTCCTCCCTTAATTATAGTGACAACTAGGGATGGACATGAAACAAAAAAATAGTTTCATTTTTTTTTGTTCCTACAAGTGGTTCATTTTGTTTTGTTTTTAAACAAAATCTTGTAAAAAAAATAACAAAATGAAACAATGAAATGATTTGTTACTCTATAAAATGGCTCCGCTAGGTCTTAGAAGCACCAAATATGGTGGGTAGCTTTTTACAAAGGAGCCATTTTACAGAGTAACAAAATGTTTCCCATTTTGTTTCATTTCATAACGTTTCAAAACCCTACAAAATGACAAAACAGTGTGTCATTTTTGTAAGGTGCCCATCTCTAGTGAAACACTTAATTCTGTAAGGTTATCATGCTGCAATGTCTACAGCCATTTCAAGGTACTGTACCCCTTTACCTTGTGCACTGGTGCCTTCCCTTCCACAGGAAGAATAAATTTAACAACAGGATACTAGTTATACTGAAAGGAATTGGAGGTCATCATTCAGCCCCCTTCATTCTGTTTGGTTAGAAATTTACAGAGGCAATCTTACTATTGGGCCATGGTATCAGAAGGTTTCATAATTCCATGAAATGTTTGGTTCTACCCATATCTGACCAAAGAGAATGAAGATGGACTTTCAGAAGGCTTTTGACAAGGTCCCACACCAAATGCTCTTGAATAAACTTGCCAGTCATGGAATCAAGGGACAGATCTTGTCCTGGATCAGCAACTGGCTAAGGGACAGGAAACAGAGGGTAGCAATAAATGGACACTTCTCCAAGTGGAAGTAGGTAAAGAGTGGGGTCTCCCAAGGTTCAGTACTGGAACCCCTGCTTTTCAACCTCTTCATAAATGATCTAGAAGTAGGAGTGAATAGCAAGGTAACCAAATTTGCCAACGACACTAAATTATACAGGGCAGTAAAAACTGAGAGAGATTGTGAGGAGTTCCAGAGGGATCTCTTGACACTGGGGGATTGGGTAAAGCACTGGCAAATGAGCTCCAACATTAGCAACTGCAGAGTGATGCAAGTTGGGGCTTAAAAACCAAATTACATTTATAAACTGATGGGACCTGAAAACTTTGCAAAAGATCAGGAAAGGGACCTTGGTGTCCCAATGGAAAGCTCAATGAAGGTGTCCTGCAGCAGTGAAAAAAGCAATTTCAATGCTAGGGATCATTAGGAAGGGTATAGAAAATAAGTCAGCAAGTGTCATTTTGCCTCTTTATAAATATATGGTGAAGCCCCTTCTGGAATACTGTGTACAGTTCTGGCCACCATACCTCCAGAAAGATATTATGGAAATTGAAAAAGTGCAGAGCAGGACAACTGGAATGATTAGGGGACTGGAACACCTTCCTTACCATCTGAGGCTGCAAAGGCTGGGCCTCTTCACTCTTGAAGAATGGTGCCTAAGAGGTGACCTGATTGAAGTTAATATAATCATACACGCTGTGGACAAAGTAGATAAGGAAAAATTGCTTTCCCTATTGCACATCACTAGAACTAGGGGGCACACCATGAAACTTTTGGATGCTAGATCTCAAACAAATCAGATAAAGTACTTTTTCACCCAGAGTATCGCTGCTCTATGGAACTCCCTGCCAGAAGACAGTGACAGCTTTCAGCATTGACAGCTTTAAGAAAGGATTGGACAAGTAGATGGAGAACAAGGGTATCAATGGCTATCCTTATGGATGCCTAAGGAAAACCTCCGGGTTGGTGAAAGAGGCAGGATATCTCTCAATGCCATTTGCAGGAAATTGTAGCAGTTGAAGAGATCTGCTTGGAAGATCACCTGAAGCAAAAGGTGAGCCATTGTGTGAGACAGAATGCTGGACTGGATGGGCTGTAGCCTGTTCCAGTAAGACTGCTCTTATGTTCTTATGATGGACCATGGAAACAGTGGCATAGAGGAAAAAGAGAAGAAATGTGGTCACAGTGGAATGACAACAAGTGTGTATATGAGAAATCCTAGCCCAAATCAATCCTTTCCATGAGCAGAAGATTACCCATCCTGGACTCAACCTTGAATAAACTTGGGAGCTTAGATATGCCCAGACACTCCCATCCCCAAGTGTAATTTTACCCTGTGTAATTTTATCAACAAAATCAGAGGGTTGAGAAAGAACCTAGCTGACCCATCTCCTCCTTTCTCCATATACTCCCTCTTAATGCTATGACACTATATTTGCCATTTAATATTCATACCTAGGCAATAGATATCATTTAGCAAATTGTAATTAACAAAAAACAATGGTGGCATTTTCAAATAAAAGAGCACTAATAAACACAATGCCATAAATAAACTTCTCTCAGTTATGGGAATTAATTTGTATTTAATTACAAGAAATTGCTATCAGTTACTATACAGCTTCTACAAGAAATGCAAACACTTGCAAGGCTGGCACTATAATTGCTTGTTAGAAGCTCCCGTTTTTATCACCTTCCTCATTTTGAGTCAGTGCCATGTTGAGTTTTATCAGATTTCTGTGTCACAAGGGGATCATCAGACTAGACACGGGAGAAATGATTTTTTAAAAGAGAGAGGCAGAAATATGCAAAGAAAATAAGCAATATAGTCAGAGTTAAGCACTATTAAGCTCCATCGAGTTAAATGTGTCAGAAAGAAAAATCTAAGTGTGCTTTTGGACACATTTGGAAAACTGCCTACCTTTAACCTATTAGTGCTTAGAGAGGCCATTTCCTATTTCTGATTAGCATAGTATCGTTATTATTCATACAGCAACATCACCCTACCTTTCAAACAGGAAAGCAAGCCTTTGCAGCAAGAATGCAAAAGGAGAAGCTCCAATGAACATGCATGAAAGCATTTAGTGTGTACCTAACACCTTCCCATCTGAGATGAAGGCTGGGGTGGGTGGGAATGGGATGAAGGTGGATGCTATATGAAGGTTACAGGACTAAGGGGCAGCAAAGGAGAAATGGGTACATGTGTGTTTTCATAGATGAGAGGAGGGACACCTTCAAATCACTGGTGGTCTAAGGAAGGCCACTCATCTGATTGAGAGGTTGAGCATCTTTGCCACCTGGCAGAAGAGGTGAGAAAGTTGTGCTATTTGCATAGTGCTACGCATGCGGGAGAGTGCGCCATAAAGCCCAACGTTGGCAGATTCCCCACCTCTTTCTTCTGCAGTGACCACGCCCCTGCCCACCTGCCCCCAAAATGGTTGATGGTGATGCTTAGCTGGTCACTGCAGGGTTGGATGGGAATTTTTGGCTGTCACTCCTATCGGTCCTTTCATATTTGTCAGGGTCTCTGGACATCAAAAATATGAAGGGATGGATATGTAAGGGGTCAGCAATATTTGCAGAACATCACAATTCATTTTTTTTATTCAAATTCCATCTCTAATTAGTACTAAGGCTAGGATGTAGGACAGTGCCAACTCCTCCCCTGATGAAAACCAGTACCAAATATAAAGCAAGGTTTTGGAGAGGGATGTGAAAGTCTGAGAAGCCATGAAAGGAAAGCAGTTCAGAGCAAAGTAAGAAGAACATTATCTGGACACTGAGGAAATCTGAGTTTTGAGCAGTAATTGAAAAGGAATTTAAAGAGGTACAAATGACTTGTCTATACAAGAACAGGTACAAAAGTCCTCTCTTGAGGGGATTTGGATAGCTACGGGGCAACATTGCCAATAATGTATTGTAACTAAACACTGAATTGTTGTCAGATTGTTTTTATTGCTGTATTTTGCCCCCACTTGGTTGAGAGGTCTGCACTCTCAGACCATAAGATATAGGTAAAGGTTCCCTCTGCAGATGTGTGCTAGTCATGTCCGACTCTAGGGGTGGTGCTCATCTCCATATTCAAGCCAAAGACCCAGTGTTGTGCAAGTCCATGGCCACGTAGCTGGCATGGCTGCAAGGAAACACTGTTTTACCTTCCTGCTTTTTACGGCAGTACCTATTTATCTACTTGCATTTTACATGCTTTTGAACTGCTAGGTTGGCAGGAGACCATAAGATATAGGATGGTTATAAATAAATACATAAATGTTACGAGATTTGCTTGCAAAGTAAATAATATTGTGAGAAGAAACTGGCTAGATGTTAGAAAATGGGAGTCAGAAAAAAAGTCAAATTCCCCATTTCATTTCCACAGTCCTAATTATATTAAAAATGTGTGCTGATTTATATCCACACAATCAGCAACAAATCTTGTTTGGCCCTTAACTGCTTCTTTTCAGGCTTCAAGCACCTAAACCTGAAGCATAAAATTAAACAGCTTCTCTAGAATGAGGGAAATTAAGCTCTGCCTCCTAAGTTGTTTGGCTTTCCAAATTCTAAGATAAGGATGGCTTCCATTGATCCTCCTGAATTCTATTTAACACAAGCAGAGTCTGTTCTTTGTTAAACTGAAGCTCCTAAGAGTTACACAACAGCAAGTGTAAAAAAAAAAAAAAAACTGGGTCACACAAATAGCAGCCACTGTAAACACATCTATCAGCAAAAAAACATGGTGCGCCCCACTTAGCAGGAAATAAAACAAAAAGCCCCCTCATCATGCCTTAATGAACATGGTACAGGAGAGGAAATTTTGTGTAGCACTTAATGCTTCTGCTTTTGCTGGAGATGCCGCATTCACATAGGGAGCCTCCGGGAATGCACGCGTGCATTTTAGTGCAACTAGATCTCTAACAGCCTCATATTTCTTGACCTTGTGAGCATTGGGTGTATGTGCATTCATGGATATGGTTGTGTAATGTGTCAAGCCTGCTCAGTAGAGTTGACTCTACCTCTCTCCTGCACTTTCTCCTTCAAAACCCAGTTGACTCATTTTCCGGCATTTTCTGCCTTAACATCCATTCAGTGCTGTTATTAACATCCATTCGGAGTGTGAAGGACAAGCGGATTCTCAAAAAGTGCCAGAGGGCACCATATCCAAATCAGTCACTCACTCTACACAATTGAAACCTTTTTGCCTTTGGAAGACACATCAAGCTCCCACACTGGGCAATGGGCATGAGGACTGGTTTAACGGGCACACAGGGGTTAGGAAAAATAGCAATATAAGAACAGGAATGTGTTCATTCCCACAGGTGATATTTACGAATTTTTTTTTAAAAAAAACTCACTGATACTACAAAAGCTTTTGTACATTTTTTTAAAAAAAATGTTTTGTTTTTATTTCTGCACAAAATAAATAAACCTTGCAAGGAATGTCAAGAGCCAAATAAAACCCTTGCATCATTGAGGAACTTTTAAACATTAAACAAAAGGTGTTTATTTGATGAATCTTGCAGTTCACGAGGAGGGAAAAGCAATACTAGGTCTTTTAACTCTTTTGCGGTAGTGATAAATATTGTAGCACTTGAGTGGCTGTTAACTCTCTATGTCTTTAAGTGAGATTCTTTCCTGATCTCACAAGATCACAGGTAATCCCTGGTTAACCAAGTACTAAGTATGCCTGACCTTGCTTAGCTATCAAATTCGGATGAAACTGGCTGTGTTCAGGGTGGTATAATGGAAGTGTGTCATTTCCCAGGCAACAGTTATTGAAAGTGATTTGTGGCTGGTTCAGCCTGCTCATGATGCCCCTGAAAAGTATTCTAGAATTCAGACATCTTCCCTGCTTGCTTGGTGATTGCCCCAATCTTAAGATGAGGGCTCTAAGTTCTGGACATTCACTGCAACCCCCAGAACTAGATAAGATCCAAATCTGCAGTACGAATACAACAAGAGACAGCTTAGCATTATCATCAACATACGTGTTGTATTTGTATCTAGCCTTTTCTCCGAGGAGGTTTTATAACATTCATCATTCTTCCCTGGGGCTCTCATTAAAGTATACCCACCTTTCTCTTATAATTACAGCTCAGCTCTGTGAATGCCCCCCTTCCAGTACTGGGTTCAGCAACAAGTCCCACTGTATTAAATTAGCCTTATTCTCTGGTAAGTAGGAATGCCCAGTAAGCTGCAACCCATTCCTTGTGAATTCAGGACCGAAACCTGATGCTGTCCACTGCAACCTCACAACAGGGGTCCTTTGTTGTGTCATGAAGTACGTCTTTCTGATGTCCCAGAAACAGGGCAGTCAACAATAAGGAGATAAACAAATGTGATACATGTGCAAACATCTTCATGTCCCAGCAACCCCTGGCATCAATCGGGACTGCACAGGACACGAGTGCTCAGCCATTAAAACCTTCTGCCATAAAAATATCAGATTTTCTCATCTGGCAGAATTGCTCACCCTGGGATTGGTCTGCCTGCTTGGAGACCAGCGGAAAAACATTGGTTCTGTAAGAAGCCAATGCCTCACATCTTGGCAACTCTATTTAATCATTCCTGGCCAAAAATTAAATTAAATTAAATTTAAAAATAAAAATAGAACAAAGAACAAAGAACAAAAGCATGTAGCACCTTAAAGACTATTATATTTTAATGTAAGCTTTCATGGACACATCACTTTCTTTAGACATACAGCAGCAGAATGAGGTGTATAACACAGTATAATATACAATAGAATATGACTTTCATACAAAATATTCATTGGCTGTTGTCTATATGGTTCATTTGCATGCATTTGTTTGGCTGGTGTTATTTTAAGGATCTGTTGTAAAAATTCCTTATGAGACAGAAAACAGCAGTGTCTGTGACTGCATGATTCCCACTGAGTTCAATGGGGCGTACTCCCAGGGAACCAGGTGCTAGATTACAAGTTTAATTGGCTATGTGTTAAATCTAATGTAGGGGCTTATTCCTTTTCCTCCAATGCATCCACTTCCTGATCCGCTAAGGCCTGCTCCTGATTCATTACATCCCAACATATTCTGCTCTGGCAGACCTGGTTTTGTCTCCTGGCTCATCAAGAGTGGACCTTCTCTCCATTTGCTAACATTCTGCTAAAACTCCGTGCTTCCCTCAACACCACTCACTGAACAGTCTTTCTTAACATCTATAGGTTAACAAATTGAGGCAGTGTTGGGGAGACATTTTGAGGGGGGCTTAGATGGTGGCAGATAACGAGAGGCACGGGAAAAAATCCACCAGCCAAAACAAGACTTCTGTATCTAATCCATCATATGTGATTCAGATCTCTTCTCCTGAAATGTTGTCAATGGGAATATAATTTGGAGTTAATTAAACAAATATTGTACATTAAGCAGTCATTGATTTCTAAGACATGAGGAGTGGAGGGAGAAGACATGCTTTTCTGCTCAGCAATGTGCAATGGACATGCCATATTATATCTCAAATGAGGCTGGCAAATTTCTTTAGCTGTTTCTAATCATCAGCTAGTAATTAGCATCCAATAACTTGCAACTTTGGTTTATCATTATAGATTTAGGAAGGCAGTAATTGTACTGTATGCTAATTAAATGCCAATTGATTATTTAAGGCCTATATAGTGCTAACAACTGTGTAACAGATACACCGAGTTGTTAAACAGTAATAAGTGCCAGACTCGTTCTCCTGCTTGGCGTATTACTCCTTCCATCAGTGTGGAGCAGAAAAAAAAAACCTCGCCCTTCAGAGAAATGAGTGGGAAGCTTGCTGAATGGATGGCTTTGCTTCCAATTCAGCCTACACTCTTTATGCAAGCCAAAGCCACCATTTTTGCAAAGGGCTTGCAGAAAACTGAGTGATAGTTTCTTTGAAAGCATTTAGCGGGCTTCTGTGAGCCACTGCAATGACATCTAACTTGGGTGGCGAAGGTGCCCCAGTATCAGAAACCTAACTGTGCTAGTCTTTGGTCGGTGTTTGCAATTAGCTCTTATATCCTTTGCCGGGTAGGAAATTTCTGTGGGTTGTCTCCAAAGAAGTCTTTAGTGTAATCAATCAGAATAGAAGTCTGGGAAACCAAAGGTCTTCAGCCTGACCCCTAGACTTTCTGGGATTCCAATTTAGTTGTTTATAGTTCATGATACTGTCATTCAGTTTTCCTACCAGTTTTTTCCCCATTGTAAGAGGATGACATGCCACGTTTAAGGGCTCAATTGCAGGTAATAAAAGTGTTAAGTGAGAATGCCCTGGTACTTTTGGTGCTACTCTTATGGCTCTGACCGTTCCTGGAATCTGTTGACTTCTCCGAGAACTAAAATTATACAAGTATCTCCTCTTCATTTCCATAATGCCAGGAGGCTTCTATCCTTTCTAGAGTGAAAGTAGTAAAATTTGTTCTCATTGCAGGATCTGCAAATGGTGAAATTATATGACAAAGAATTAAATGCTGCCCCCTTAGCTGGAAGGCATGCCAGAGATGCTCTTCTTGGGTGAAGGTGGTTCTTGGCTGACTTTTTATCTGCCATTCTCTATTTCTTAAGCCCACTGCGGAACTCTTTGTGAGTGATTCATGGGGCATGTGTGACAACCAAGCCAAAACCTTCTGCTGCTCCAAGTTCTCACAGCATCCTTCAGGTATCGTATGCTTACCTTCTTAAGTGTGATGTAGTGTTTGAAGTACTGTCTTGGGCTGGAACCTATGAAATGCACATGCCAATCCTCACTGAGCCATGAAATGTGTTGGGTGACTAAACTACTCATCCTCATCCAGCCCAAAGGGTGGTTATGAAGATGAGGTTGTGGGGCAACACATGTATGCTGTCTTGAATGGCTTCGGAGGGGGAAGGTGGTCTATAAGTGTAACTTAGTAACATAGAAGTTACTGCATGACATAGTGGAAGGCATTGGGGTATGGTACGTGTGTCTGTGTCTGCACACATATGGATATACATAGAGCGCCATGAGGCCAGGTCCCAATGCTGTGCATCCTGCAGAACCTTCTGTCTTGTAGAAGCACAGTAGGTTGGGATGGATGCCTCAAGAGTACCATCCAGGCTGCAACTATAGTCCACTTGGAACACTCTGGATGCCATCACCAATGGTCAATTTGGGGCCATCACAGCTTATAAAGCAACAGCTTCAGAGTGTCTTCCTGAGTCTATATGCCACCCCAGCTCCTTCCCTCTCTCTTTTGATGGCTCTCTAGATCATAACCGTTGCCTGGTTTTGGCTGTGCAATTCTTTCTGTTTCAACCTCTACAGTTGTTTTAGAACAGGAGAACCATACCTCTCAGACATGAATCCACATCCTGCCCACTTGCATGCTGGCTATCAGCTCATGTGGTCCCCAAAGCCTGATTGCTTGGAATGATGTTTGCCAAAACGTGATCCTGGGTAATTCTCTTGTCATCCAATTCTGATTTATATTGGCAGCCAAGCAGAGATGATTATTATACATGAGCCATGGTCTGCCTCTGGAACGTCCCTGAAATGTCCTGTTGGTGTATCTAGGTTACTTAAGAAAACCCTATGCATGAGAGGTAATTATATATCCAGGCTTTCTTCTTGTCGAAGTGTAATTCATAAGCCACCAATCTGAATCCTGTAGGGACCAGTGAATATTTCTCTAAGATGCTCAGGTTTTTACCTACTGCAAAATGCTCAGTCTTCCCTCCAGCTGCCTAAGGGGCTTCTGGGGGGCACCTAAAGAAATCCTTAATGGCAGCTACCAAGCTTATCAGAAGAGACATGCATGAACTCCAGTCTGAAGTGATTTACTGCTAAATAATAAACAAAAGGAATCAATAAGTGCCAAATGATGCTAGGAAAGCCAACAGGGCCCTGTCAGACTCAGACCAGCAGATGCCTCCTCAGGTGAGTTTTCCATTGCTGCTTTCCCTTTTCAAGTACTTATTTGTATTCAGCGCCATGAAAAACAAAATTCCCCCTACCTTGGTATGTTTAATGCAACATCCAAGGGAAAGCCCATGCACACATCAAGAAGATGCAAACTGAAGCACTGTTTGCATTACAGGCCAAGTAAAGGGGAGGAAGGACCGATCAGCCCAGATGGGTGTATGATAAATGTCCCCCTGTGCCAAATGGCCCCAAGAGGCATGCATTAGCACAATTTGCACAATCAATATATAATATGCACAATTAATATATAGGAACCTTGTGGTACAATGGTCAAATACCTGTACTGCAGGTAAAACTGAGCTCATGACCGGGGTTCGATCCCAGGTAGCTGGCTCATGGTTGACTCGGCCTTCCATCCTTCTGAGGTCAGTAAAATGAGTACTTCTTGGGGGGGGGGCAATGTGTAGCCTGCATACTGCAATTAAACTGTGAACTACCCAGAGACTACTTGAAGTGGTATGGGGTGGTATATAAGCAGAACACTTTCTTGCACCCTTTCAAAATTGACATCTGCCCTTCCCATCTCAATACACTACTATGACCCTTCTAAGGACACGGGGCAAGAAGGCTCCACACAAACCACTCAGAGACTACTTGAATTGGTATGAGGTGGTATATTGTTTTCCATTGTCTCTCTGAGGGTATTTCCATGGCTTAGGGATCATGTTTCTTTCTAAATGTACTTTTCCTTGGGCAGAGAGGCTCTGGTCCTCTTCCTCAAACATAGTAGGAGAAAGGATTGTGTGAGAAGCATTCAATTTGGCATTTATAAACATTTTTTCCAGGCACTGGCTGAAATCCAGTTGTAAGTCACGACCAGAAGTAAGTAGGAACTAATGAGATAGGCTTACCAACACCCCCATTCAATCAATGGCCTGAATTTGAACCATTCCTTCAACACTCCTCACTAAAAATTAGCCCCATGTTATTCCCCCATTTCATATGGACATGGTGAAGCTAAGATATAATGATTTGCCTGAGGCCATCCAGAAAGCCGTGATACATTTGGTTGGGCTCAGAGCTCACACTGTATTATTTCACATCCCAGATGACAATTACCTTTAGGTAAATGCTGCAAAAATGTACTATGTGCATAAGTTTTTCAAAGTTTTTCTACCTGCCTGCTGTAACAGAAAGCAGAGAAATATCAAGAGAACCAAGCAGGGGGAGGTGTCACAATTGATAGAGGATCCTACAGGTAGGAGATGAGACTTGCTCTAGAAACCTAGCAGAATTGCTTTTATAGCCTCTAGAGGGTATCAGTTGGGAGCCTGTCACTTGGCGTCAGGATAACTTTTCAGGTAACTCCTGGGGCTTGTTAAGACTGGCATTCAGGCTGCATTTTAACCTTGGCAGCAGCACCGTCTCTGAAGCAAGAAGGGCTGAAATGAAAGACGGTGGGGAATGATCTGAATTCCTACTTCATTCCCTCCCTGCTTTTCTCTTCTTTTAAACAATGCAGATCATTGTTTATGACACTGTATAAACTCTAGACACTCTGCCGTTGCCTTTCTCTGAACTCAACTATCACACTTCAGGGTTTTTTTTCTCTTTGTCTTTTTTCAAGCACGAGAAAGGCAGGAAGGCAAAATAAGGGGACCTAAAAATACACATGGCCTAGATAGTGAGGCACGTCCTATCAAATCAGATACATAATCCATTTTTTAGCATCATTAACTCAGGTTCCCCTCCCCCCTTCCCTGCAATTATCAGATCAGCAGTGCTTCCCGATGAAGGATGCCAGCAAACTGCATGATCAGCAGAAAACTGTGTCTGGTTGGTCTGCTATTCCGTGGGGGTGCAGGCTTTGGGCCAAGCTAAATGTTGCCCTGAATGCTGTGTGACTTTTCCCAATGCTTTCAAAACAAAACAAAACAAAAAGCAGCTATTGGAGGAGATTGTAAATCAGGTTAGAGAATAACTAGATAAAGAGTGGAGTTTAAATCATACCCGCTCATAATTTCTCCTATGGTTGAAAAAGCAGCTATTGAAAATGAACTTTGAAGGGTTCTGTACCACTACCATCTTTCTTCTGCTTCTGCTTACAGCCTCCATAATATGTTTCTTTTTTTTTTTTTCATTATTATCAAAGAAAAATACAGAGGCATTTTTGTAAATTGTAGGTTGGCCATCGGTCCTGCTGTTGTTGCTTTGAAATGTTCCTTATTTATATTAAAAATTCTAAAACTACAATACAAAACAAAAAAACAACAATATACAGTGAAAGAAAAAAGACATTAAACAAAACTCATACAAATATATCAAAAACCGACTCCGTGCAAGCCCCTCTCAGGACGTAACAAAGTTACAACTCTTGCAGGCATGTCCAAACTTCAGCCCTCCAGGTGTTTTGGACCACAACTTCCAGAGTTCTTTGTCACTGGAAATACAGGCTTAGAATTCTGGGAGTTGTGGTCCAACACATCAGGAGGGCCAAAGTTTGGACATGAAGGTACCAGCCCATTTCCCTCCAGAAATACACTGAGTCATCTCTGAGTATATACCCTTTACCTTTTTGAAATACATACTCGTATATCAGTAGTTTATCCCATATACCAGGCACGTCCAAAGTCAGGCTCGAGGGCCAAATGTGGCCCATTTTCAAATTTCAAGCAGCCCGCAGCCTCTTCTCCCGACCGGCTCAGCCTGTCATACATCGCTGCCAGCTGATCCCTCCCCATACTGGATGGAGGTGTCAGCTTGCAGTTTTACATTTTGCCTGCCCTCCCTGCTTCTGTCCACCCCCACCCCTACCTGCCCCCGGCTCCATTGCTACATTGTTCTCTCCACCTCCTTGCAGGTTATAGAGACTTGTCCAAAGTCCTGCCTGGGAGACAAATGTGGCTGAATATTCGGCCCGCACACATTTATACCTTGCCAAATCTAGCCCTTCTTGCAAAAAGTTTTGACACCCCTGCCATATACCATTAAAGCCATTGAACTTAACCCATTCCTAATTTTAATTTCACAAGTCAATTTATCATTAATGGCCATAATCCATAAGTCTCTACGAGTGGTTCTCAACCTGTGGGTCCCCAGATGTTCCTGGACTGCTGCTCCCAGAATTCCTGGCCAGCTCAGCTAGTGATGAAGACTTCTGGAAGTTGCAGTCCAGGAACATCTGGGAACCCACAGGTTGAGAGCCACTGTGTCTGTACCATTCCTCCAATGTCATTTGGTTATTGGATTTGAATGGTTACTTCTAAAGCATGTGGACCTCTGTCTCCCTCCCTCCCTCCCCATGCAGGGCTTTTCTTCCCTCGAGCACCACAGTCATTTGGGTTCTGGTTATGACAGAACCTGTGTGGTGGGGAGGACTGGCATGCAGAACACAACCCCATGCAGAGGGGGTGGAGAGAGGCAAATATTAAAGGGGACATTGCTTCCAGGAGTATAAGGTGGCCCTTGTAGTTCCCTATTTGATGTTTAAGCTTCCAAGACAGCCTGCATTACACAACCTGAAAGAGCTAGGCTGCTGGTGATGCTGATTATATCTTCTTGTTATCACTGTCTCACTTCTTTCTCTGCTACCCCTTTTAATTGCAATAGTAGCCAAAATCCTGTTGCTTGCTGCAGTAAATCACAGTACAGTAGGCCCATTGAATCAAAGTGGATTTAGTGAGTCTACCCCTCCATAAATCCCACTGCCAACAGGCCTACTCTTAACTGTGACTTATTAAGCTACAATAAATTGCAATTAAAGAAGATCCATTTAATTCAATGGAACTTATTGAGGAGTTGACTCACCAAATCCCCATTTATGCAATGGTTTGACCCCAGTGCAATTTATTACACTAAGCTACAGGATTTGGGCTGCTAATTAGTGTTAGTAATTAGCATGCATGCTTGTTTGTGTGAATGTGTGGAGATGGGTATGATAGGTTATTTTTCTCTTGCAAAAAGCTGTAACAATTGCAACGACTCTTCAGAAATAATGTTTTTTTTTTAAAGAATCAGCACATGTTGGGCTAAGACTAATGTGGGCATCATTTGTTGACATGTTTTACTGAATCCACATAACAGAATGGACATTCAAGAATAGCCCATTCACTTAATTGCTTAGTTGGCAGCAAAAAGTCAGTTGGGGTTTCAGGACCCTGGACAGCTCTCATGCAGACAACAAGCTATATACATTGGGGACCTTTAAAGGCACTTTTTCCTTGACTTAAGATGACATGTTTCAAATTGTTAGCAATCAAGGCTGGACCCTGACTGTCTGCCTCCCCGCTGGACACAACCCAGAAGTAAGCATAACAAAATGCTCATGGTTAGACATTCTTCATCCTTAAATGTTAAAAGCCATCTAATTATAAGCACCCAAGATCCTCTGATCTCTCAAATTTGGCCAATTAGCTTGCTCCATTTTTGTGATTGGCTATTAAGAGGAAAGACTTCATTTGTGTTCTGATCACTCATTTATGATCATATAAGACTGTGTTATTAAAATACTCACGTGTTTTCTTATCCTAATAATAAACATGCTCATTAAAGGATCGGCTTTTGACTCTCCACAAGCTTCCATATTGTGTGCACGTCACATACTCAAGGCAGCAAAACTCTTAGTAAAGAGTGGGCCAATCTGTCAGATGAATCATGCTGAAGGATGTGGACTATAAGTGGAACGAAGATGCTCAGTTGGAGAGACGCCCACTGGATTTTTGCTGGAAGGTTCCATCTCAGATCTAGTGTCAAGCCATAGGTCTAAATTCAGCAACCATGTGGCTTATGCCACAGGTCTTCCTAATCCAGCTGCCTCATAATTTTCTCCTATCCCTCTTCCACCTCACCTGCGTTGGAGGCTTGGCTGGTGTTCAGCATCAGGATGATGGCATTTATTCTCATAAGGCTGACAACCAACCAGAAAACAAATAAGTTTCTGATAAGATAGATGATATCTTATCAGCTTCAAAGGCAAAGTGATGACCGAACACTGGCACTGGAAATTCAAATAGTTACAAATAGACTTGAATGAGTAAATCAATGGAACAATGTACAAAGGAATGCCATGATCCCTTTATCATTTTCCAACTACTCATCAATACATGATGTCTTCCTAAAAGATGCACTTTTTTCTATCACAAGAAGTGGGAAATTTAATCAAAGCGAATTCTATTGATCATTAATACAGATGCAAAGAAATGTGTATGTCTCCCCTCATTCATACAAACAGAGAAGTGGGCAAGTCATGCCATTACCAGGACGCTGTTACAGACTAGACTAGACACCGGGTTTAGGAGAGAGAAATTGACATGTAGCAAACTATAGCTGAAGGGGGATTTTTAGCCTTGTCTGCCTTGATGCTAAAAGTCTACCTGCCACACACAATTCCAAAATTTGATATGCTACCTGGCCTTATATCAGGACCATTTCTAGCTATGGCTGCTTTTACAAAACCCCTAAAATCCACTGCAAATTTTTTCTCAGATGCAGAGCATAAAATTGTTTTCCCACCAGCAGCGGACTTTTAAAAAAATAAAGTACGACCACACCCACTTAAGTGCGCCCCAGCACATTTTACAAATACCTGGTCTGGAGGAGGTAAAATCCTTGTTGCTGTTCCTTGTTGCTGTTTTAAAGCATTGCATGCCTGGCCCTCCTCCACATTTTGTTTGTTTTTGTTGCCCCCCCCCCTATTAACAGACAGGAGTCCTAACGGGCTGGAACAATTAGCTGCTGCCGACAGGAGGAGGTGAGCCTGCATTTTTCTCTCTTTCCCCTTACTAGAGACAGAAGCAATAGAATCAAGAGTGTGTGTGTGTGTGGGGGGGGGGGAGAGACTGAGGAAGCAGAACAAAAACCACCTTGGAGGGATCTACATTTAAGTTGCCAGTGGATTTTAGGGGCCATGTAAAAGCAGCTTAACATAGCCAGCATGTACCCATTATTGCCTTCCTGCTCCTACTTTTCGCTTCTCCACCTTCACAAGAGCAATGGTAATGTTTTAGGCCCCATATCTGTAACAGAAGCCAGAATATAAGTAGGATTACTCATCTAAGTAACTGATATCTGAGCAACAAAGTATTTATGGACTAGGAGTTGTAAAGAAATTCACCAGACTATCTGTTCTTATCCATTTAAATTGTATAGAATCTGCAAGATATGTCAGCAAGGATTTGTTATGCCCCGTGAGATTTCTCATCTCCAGCTGAGAGTGAAACAAGGAGTGCAGTTTTTTTTTATCCATGCATTTGTAATTGATCCAAACTATCCCTGTGCAAGCCTACTCTCCTTCCACTTTGTTAAGTAAAGCATTAACATAGCAAACACAAAACAAGTGGCAAGCACCTCCTTCCATGCTTTTGATCCTGAAAAGTACAAAACAGTTGTCATCCTGATTTTGCAGAATTTGAGTCTTGTGCATTAAAGCATTATTTGCATTAATTGTACATTATTTTATTTTATGTGTGTATATAAGGGAAATTGTTCTAGTTCCAGCTCTTTTTCCTTTGCAAGAGTATCACAAAGTTAATTTGCAAATCCTCCTATGTGAGGATGAGACAAGCCAGGATTTTGGCAATAATATATTTTGGATGCTTTTATATATATATTGCTTTGATTGTTGTTCTAAGTTCACTGCCTTGTTCTGAATTCTGATGTGCCCTTGTACTCTTTTTTCATTCAGGGGTACTGACCACTGGCTTGTCCCAGGGTCTCTGTTTTCATCTCAGGCTGCTGTCCATGCCCCATCCCAGAAGTTCTGATGAGCAACATTTTGGAAGAATCTCTGTTTAGTTATCTGCACTTGGCTACATTCATGTTGTCTTCAGCAACAGTCAATGCAGATCTGTCCCATAGACATATGGAAAGGGACTTCCTAGTCACATGTCCAAGCCATTTCCACCCTGGAGCCTACAACTTTCTTTTACACTGTAGGCTTCCCATTACAAACCTGTCTTCCTCTACACCAGTGGAACCCAACCTTCCTAATGCTTCAACCCTTTAGTACAGTTCCTCATGTTGTGGTGACCCCTTGCCCTGCTCGGATGAGGCTACAAGCCCCCTTTGGCAGGCAGCTGCCACAGATGCCATAGAGAACTTCCCTCTCCAGGCACCCTCAGCCAATCCCAGCCTCTGGCGCCACTGACTGACATCCCCTTCAACCTATCAAACTGTAACTCACTCTCCCCCTCTCCTCCCCCTCCTCCTCCAGACCCAAGCCTTTTCAGTGTGCTTCGGAAGCATCCAAGAAATGCCAGGCTCCCCAGCATTTTCCTACGTTAATTTCATTACAATTTTAGGAACCACTTGATATTTACATAGGATCATTTATGGTATCCTTTCTCATAGGTTTAGAACGTGTGTTCCAAGAATGGGTGATCAAAGTAGATAATAATCACTTTTGGATTTAAAATGCCTCAGTGTTTAAGCCAGGTATGATATTCCACGAACAACTGTGGCAACCATGCATTAATAGTGAGGCTAAAAAGGCCAAGGACACAGTTTTCCTGCTTCATGGAGTCCCCCTCTTATTCAAACCGAGGTCAGAAATTATCCTGAGAGGTATACTGGGAACACTGATTTCTCCAAACAGCATCAGGCAGTCGTAACATAATTTTAAGATTCTGGGTAATAACTAAAACAAAACAAAACAAAACAAAACAAAAGGAAGGGAACCAAGCCAATCAAGGCTACTGAACAAAATGCACAAAAAGAATGCAGAAAATATGGCAGCTCTTAAAAGTACACCCATTAAGGCTCAACTGAGAAGCACCTTCAAGACTCCCTTTTGAAAAAGAGTACTGTATCTTCCTTTCTCCTTCACCTACTATGATAGAAAGAGAAAAGCACAAATACTTTAAAGCCTGAAATGTAACAGCTACCCTGATTGAATTAAATGCAACTACAACATAAAGAAGCCTCTTCGCTTAAGGTGTAAAAGCTTCCTTCCTTCCCTTTTACTAACAGCCTGCTTCCTATTTACAATATGATGACTTGATTACAGGCTGTGTTGCCATTCTTTTTCTCCACTCCCCACTTTCTCCCGCCTCATCTCTTTATGCCCCTGATAAAGCAGGTTGTAAAATGAGGTATGGTAATAAAGGCAGAATGATGAGCTTAGCGCAATGTGACAAGAGAGGTAGAGGTTGTTAGTGAGAATGCATTATCTCAGCCATTTTCTTAGCTCCTCCCTCACCCACTTCTTCCAAAGTGCAATGTAATGCAGAGGGTATCAGTCCATATATGATTGCAGCAGGACTCCTCAGAAAGTGTCCAGAGGGAAAATGGGCACTAAAAAACCCACAAATCTTTACCTGTTACATACATACATACATACATACATACATACATACATACATACATAC
>JAHTLZ010000327.1:5792640-5802648 GCA_023846285.1 Phrynocephalus versicolor | reverse complement strand
TGTGTGTGTGTGTGTGTGTGTGTGTGTGTGTGTGTGTGTGTGTGTGTTGAAGAGTGGGATATTTGTTTTTAAACATGCATCTCACCCCTTTCCATATGAGCTAGAACTGATGTACAGATAAATACAAAAGAACAACAAAACAACAAAACAACAACAACAAAAACAACAATGGTAAGGACTGTAGACAGGTTTGCCCATCCCTACCACATACATGATTTCTGTTTGTTTGAAGAACCTGCTTAGGGCACAGGAAGAGGTTCGCTGCCACCCTATCCTCTTACTTTAAAAATAAAATAAATGTGGGAGCCCTTGGCTGGCATTGGGAGAAAAGTACTCTGAGAATTACAACTTGGCTTCAAGGCACAGGCTTGGCCACTGGTTCTTCTTTATGAGCCTTTATTGTTATTACCACCTACTTCCTTTTATATTCCTGCCAAAATACTTGCATTAATCTCCTTTGCTCCCTGAAGGCAAAGCATGGGTAATGGGATTTATATAGGTTAGAAATCTGCTAAATGGTGTGTGTATGTGAAATAAATAAATAGATAAATAAACAAATAAGGGAGTGGGGAAAGGGCCCTGCCATGTCAAATCTCAAATCCTCAGAATTAGCTTTGGCTGATACCCCATAAATCACCTCTGTGCAGTCACCACATTTCCCTGTTCCCCCCAGGCTTGCTGTGATTGTTGATTACTTGGGCTTGATTGAAGAACTCTTCCTTCTTGGAGTGCTGAACTTTTCCAAAACTTCTCATTGTTGGACACATCCAATCAACCTGCCTGTGCTAAATCCATTCTGCTTTTCCTCCAGGCTCCTTCATCCTCAACTTGATCTCTTCCACTCACTTTTAATTTTTCCTCTTCCATGATTCCACCACAACTGATAATTCCTGAGATGAAAAGTCTCAGAAAACTTCAACAGGTCCAAAAGGCAACAGCCAAATTGCTGACTGGGGCGGGTTACAGAGATCACATTACACCTGTAATAAAGCAGCTCAACTGACTACCAACCAGCTATTGGGCACAATTCAAAATGCTGAGGCCTTTATTTCCATCCTGCCACCCTCACAGGTACATCTTGTGGGAACCCATGAAAGGGCCTTCTCAACTGCTGCGCCCAGACTGTGGAACTCCCTCCCACTGGAGGCCAGGATTGCCTCATCTCTGTTGTCTTTTTGGAAAGAGGCAAATACCTTTCTCTTCAGGCAAGCTTTCCCTGAATGATGCACAACCTATTATGTATCTTATATATGAATCTACCATACATGATCACATAGACTTTGTGTTTATAGCCACTTAAAACCTTGTGTGATTGCACTGACACTATGTTTTCAATGTTAGATTCCATCACTCATAACTTTTACATGGCATTTTTACTCTCTCTTTAACTGCTTGTATCCTCTTGTAGCTTTAATGTTGCCTTTTAATGCTGTAAGATGTCCCTCAATTCCCTGTTCTCAAATTGAATAAGTCTTAATTGTACTGGACTGTATATTGCACAACACTGGCTCTTCGGCTTGAATACGGAGATGAGCACCACCCGTAGAGTCAGACAGGACTAGCACGCATGTGCAGGGGAAAATCTTTACCTTTTTTTTTTTTTTTTACCTACTGTATACTGTACTTCATTACGGTAAGCTGCCTTGGGTCCTTTCTTAAGGAGAAAGGTGGGTAAAATACTCAAATAAATAAATAAATAAATAAATAAATAAACTTCCTCTACAGATTCTTTCAGAAGGTTACTTTGGAAGAACAACTAGAGTTCCACAATAGAGTGCATGCTTTGGAACAACAACGTCCAGGTTCATTTCCAGATGTCACCTTGAGTAACTGCTAACTGCTCGTTCTTCTTTGCTCTCTCTCGCTCTCTCTCTCTCTCTCTCTCTCTCTCTGTGTGTGTGTGTGTGTGTGTGTGTCTGTGTGTCTGTGTGTCTGTGTGTGTCTGTGTGCATGCTATACTTATCAAGGGGCATGAATTCTCATTATGTACATGTTTTGCACAACTCCGGATGAGTCCTTTTAAAGGAGAAAAGTAGGATAAAAAGTATTCTAAACAAACAAAAAATGTAAATAAAACTATAAAGCTCTTGGGATGGGGGGCAAAATGAGCCTCAGACATGAGGTATCATAATATGGGGCTTTCAAGTTCTCCTTGAGCTGTCTCGGTGACACAAACTAAAACGAGGAGTATTAAAAAATGTAGTATGTCTTCTCCTATGCCTGGGAACATATGTTACTTATAGGCTTCCTTGGTCCCCAAATGGCTTGACTAGCTCTTTTACTTGGTCTATCCCTACCTGCTCTAATTGGTTATCCTTTTCTTCCTGTCACTCTCCTAATGTACAGGTAACACATTTGTGCAGGAAAACATCTTTGGAGTGCAGCTCACTGAGACCTCTTCCTTGCCTTTGTCTTGTTCCTGCCTCAATTCCTGCCCCAGCAGCCTTTCCCTGATGTCTCATTTTCACTAGATTAGGATCTGTTCCCCACTGTGATGCAATGTGACTCTCCAGCACAGGACTCCATCATTTTTTTCAGTCAGATGTTCTATTCCACTTACCCATCAGACAAAGTTCAGCTCTGCAAAGATCCAGGGCCTCTTTAGCAGAGGGTGAAAACATTTTTCAGAACAGGATGATTGGATGCAGAGAAATGCAAGATGAATCCTGGAAGGTAGAGTTTCTGTACTACTTTTCTTTCTGTTCCTTGGTGAATAGGATTCTCCTTTAGAGATGGGCACGAAACGAGCGATTTTTCGTTTTCGTTTTTGTTTTTTCGTTTCATTACGTAACAAAACAAAAAATGAATTTTGACTCCAAAATGAAACGAAACGACCCAAAACACGAAAAATTTTGTCGACCACTTCATTTTCGTTACAGCAAATACATTGAATTGTGCTAAATGGTAACAAAACAGCAATTTTTCATTTTCGTTTTTGTTTTTTCGGGTCGTTACGTAATGAAACAAAAATGATTTTTTTTTTTGCAAAAAAACTCACGAAAACAGAAACGAACCGAAACAGACCGCTAAACGACCAAATGACAAACAAAACACAATTTTTTTGAGTCGTGCCCATCTTTATTCTCCTTTACATTTAAGGCAGGAGGTGCTTAACTTGCTAAGACACTTAGAACCAGATTTGTGGGGGGAACACCCTCACAACCTTGATCCTACCTCTGGCCCAGCAATACATCTCCACTATTGCAATAAAATTAGTGGGCATGTAATTATAGCTATCAGGAGCAGACAAAGGCAAGTTAAATATCACCTCCCTTGGGGAAAAAATTATTATGGCAGCCAAGAAGATCCAAAATGCCAGTACCTGCGGCTGTAGTTTCACCAACTCTCCAATTACACCCCCAACTGAGAGAGAAACAGAGCTGTACCTTGAGAATATCAGTTAGATATTTAGCTGTGGAATATTTTTTGAAGAGGGGGAGGATGATGCAAGACAGTGACAGTAAGAGCAGGTCTCTCATAACGTGCCCTTTGCAAATCCCTACACTTTTACAATTCACATACAATAGGAGGAAGCTTTCCTACCCCTTCCTGATAGTTTTAGAATTTAGCAAAGATTTAATGGTGGGGAAAATGCAGCTGTAATAGCACGCTAGGACTGCTCGGTACTTTACTCTCAAAGAACTCAATGGGCAGGAAGTTATTTTTATATTCACTTGTTAGACTGGGGAACTGAGGCTCTAAAGAGAAGGTCCCAGTTTGAGTAGAATCAAACACCTGCACTGCAGCTAATGATGCCAGATTTCCAGTTACTGGCTCTGCATCCACTTTCCCCCTCTTCCAAGAGTGGCTCTCTACCCTAGAAACAGAAAATAAATCAGGGTAGAACAACTTAAGGGTTTAGGACCATATCCAGCCCTCCCAGACCACATTGCCAGGTCTCTAGGACTCCCCAGTCATTAAGCAAGCTACTGTCAGGAAACAGCAGTTTGGGGGTGGTTGGGCGGGCATTCTCTCTTATCCACAATTTTCATTATCCATGGGAAGGTGTGGAACCAATCCCCAGCAGATACCAGGGTCCTACTGTATGGGCTTTTAATACCTTTTTTCTTCAATGCATCCAACACCATTCCCAAGCTACATAGCCAATGGCAGGGCACTGTAATAGCTAAATTCCAGCAAACATCTTGAGGGACTCAGCTGTGTACCATTCTGAAAAGTTTAGCCCATGACTGTTTTTACAGGTACCAGCAAGTGCATCCCACTCTTTTATCAGGGTTCCTGATCTTAGTAGCAGTTCAAACATATCTAGCAGACCTCCAAACACCTCTTCAGGCTTTTATACTGAATGGGCAAATGGACTGAGAGGTGTAAAAGAATGAAACAATTGTGAATCCTCCCATTTTCACCACAATTATACTTGTCCCCATTTTCTGGGGTTGTTAATGTCTAAACCAGGTTGCATTGCTGTCACACATAGCTTGAGTCAACAAAAATGCCATATTTATATGGGGATCTTTTTCATTTTCTTTTTGTAAAAAAAAGTCTAATAAAGCTTTAAAAGAAGCATACTTGCAATAGATCACTCTGAAAAATGCACAACAGAATGAAGCATCACTATAATTATGGTAAATGCACAATTGCTAAATTCTAACTGTGGGGATGACATTCTAACCATGCTTTTTTAAAAATAAAAATATCCTAATTGGATTTGTTCACATGTCCACTAATTGGCAAAATTCAGAAGCAGACAAATTATCTGTGCTAGGTCAATTTTAGTGTTTTGCTTTAGCTGTTATCCCCAGCCCAAGCCCCTCATTATGTCAGTAATACCTTTGTAAATCAAGGTGATTTCATCTGGGCAAGGTTTTTCTTCTTTTTCCTTCTTTTTAATTTATTTAAACAGACATAAAAGGCGTAAAACTGGAGCCTTATATTTCAGGTGACTCTTACCCTTACATTTATATGTAATTCCATGAGGTCTGGAAAAATATCACACTGCATCTTTCTGATATCTATCACATAGCCATGTGTATACTGTGTAAAAAAAAACCCAACAACACCTGAATCAAAAGAGGAAACAAGACAAAACAAAACAAGAACCCTTGGTACAGACAAAATTCCAGTACAGTCCCTATATCAGCTGTTCTCCTGTCTCCTATTTCGCACCAACACTGTCACGATCGCTGTTCGTTATCCTTTAAAATCAGCCATTTCACAATCCATGCCACACAGTCTGCTTTGTGGCATCATTCATCAAATTTATTGAAATGTATAAGCCACCTTTATTATTTCTAGCCCCGCTGTTGTTTCATGAACACCAATATGATATTAAAAAAACAGGAGTGTTCCGGAATGCCTATCTTTTGCATTAGAATGGCCCAAGCATCTTGGAGCAACATGTTTTATAGAAACTTAGAAACTACATTATATATTGTAACACAAGCATTTGTGAACTATAGTCCAGGTCATCACTCACGTCCATGGCTGTGTATGCTGCAATAAATCAATTCATCTCCGAGGTAACATGAACAGGGCACTGTGCATAATTTACCAAGTTTGCATTTTAATACATGATTGTCCAATCCTCACCTCCAAGAATCAAACTTACTGAAGCAATTTGCAGTCTGAAATCTGTACAATCTGGGGTGCTTCACAAAATAAAAGAGAACTCTATTGGATAAAGTCCCCCCCCCACTTACAACTTATTTCCATCCACCCTGGAAATATTTCGTGTCAATTTTTACTGTTGATAAAGGGCTAAGAGAAGGCTCAGCTGGGTATAGTAAGGCAACATGTTTATTAGAGCAGCACATACATGAAATTGAATATCAAAACAATTTGTCCATCACCAATAAACTATGTCCCTGTTATGACAATTCAGTGATAAGTCATCCAAAAACAATGGCACAATATTTAAGCGTGCTAACAGTTCCAAAGTACAGAAAGTTCTTTTCATGTGCACAATTTAATGTCATGCCTTCAGCTATGCTTGATGGTCGCTTTAAAGGAACACCTCTACAAAATCGCACATGTCCATGTGGTGAAGGTGTTGAAACACTTGCCCATGTGTTACTGTTATGCTCCTTTTACAGAGAGGTGCGGCAAGAATTACTTTTTCCCATGTTAGTAAAGAAGGAAGGTCATTCATCTGATTTCTATATATCTTTACTCTTCAGAGACCGAGACAAACAGGTGACACTACAGACAGCTAAATTTTTAGCAGCCGCAATTAAAATGAGGCCAACTATGATTTTAAAATAATAATCATTTATAGATTACTTGTCAAGATCTCGTATAGGAATGTTGCATGTATATGTATTTACTATTATTATTTTGGTATGCCAATTTTAAATATCTTTAAATGTTGTCCTTTTTTGCTAAGGCCATGGGTAATGCAAATAAATAAATGATCAATGATGAAGGTGGTGATCCATTGGAACAAGGTGCATGGGAAGCAGGAAGAGAATGCATAAACATTTTTGATTATATCCTCTTCCACCGGAGAAGGAAATGGCCAAGTAGATACAATGTGAAAGAAGCACAGAGAAAAATTACCTTTTCAAATTATCAAATGTAATATTACCATATTGCCACTTTTTCATGGACTCTAAGGTAAAAACTCTACATTCCCATTTTTTCATGGACTCTAGGTTAAAAATGCCCATTCTCTTCCCTCTTCCACAACCTCTCTGATCTGATCTGATCTGGTTTCTGTCTCTTGAAGAATTTACTTCCCAGCCTTAAACATATAAACAGAGCCTGGCCTGAGCCATAAAACTATACAGCTCTGACCCAATCTTCTCACCATTTAATCTTCTCACCATTTCTACTAATTGACACTCCCTCCTCTTCTTCCACCACCTCCTCCTTCCCCTACCCTATCCATACACCCCAACTCTATATACTACAGCCAATGAATATCTGGACTACAGCCAATGAATATCTGGTATGAAATATATATCCCATCTCCTGTTATATTTCACACCTCAGTCTGCTGCTATATGTCTGAAGAAGTGGACATGTCCATGAAATGTTACATTAAAATGTGAAAGTTAGTCTTTAAGGTGCCACATGTTTGTGTCTTTTCTTTTGTTTTGTTTTTCTTTTATTTTTTGTCTGAAATTCTTTTCAAATTATGCTTTCTAAATCTCATAGTCAGCACGGCCATGCTCTGGACATGAAAATATCCGCAGCAAAATAGATAGTATAAAACACAATCTCCCATGTGTGATACGATTCACCGGCTTAGGTTGCAACAGGCCATCTTGCAAAACAAAACCCTGTATTACCAGGAGTTCCCACCAAGCTTTTTGTGAAATGAAATCTGAAAACAAATATTGGAGTTCCTCCTCTCGCAAAAGATCTGAAGATTTATTCAAGAGAAGGCTTCACAAGAGATGCTGACAAAATGTCCTGACGAAGACATGCAATTACATCACATCCAACCATCCCTATGAACCAGGGACAGATCCTATTTTCTGATAAGTGTCTACAGTAAATCATTTCCTCTATTTTTGCCTTTTGTGGATGTCCAGTTAAAAACATGGGTGTGAGTTGTTAAAGCAGTCAGCCTTAATCTATAAAATTTCTACCAAGGTCCCCTGTAATCCTGGCTAAGTCCTAAGCAAACATAAAACAAAACAAAACAAAAATGTCACCCCATCTATGATGATGTACATAGGACAGGAAGACTGGAGGGGATCAAAATCAACACAAATGTAATCAGCGGGAATGGATTCCTCATCATCTCTGGCCCTCATCTGCTCCTCATATTTCATTCTAAAGGCCTAAATTCTCCCATGGTTGACTGTAAGGACTGAAGAATGTCCGTATTAGCTATGACAGTAAAATTCAGCCGCAGAAGGAAATTTGGAACTTCTGGAAGGGGGAATTATGTTGAAGACCGTTGGTTTGCACACCATTTCATTGCACCATTGAATTACTGTTGCATAGATTGCTTTGATTTACAATTATAGCGCTGCATTTTATATAGAGCATAAATGTGTCCTAGAACGTTACTGGCAAATGTACACAAAGCCTCCATGGGTACAACACTGTATTATCCTGCTGCTGATTCCCCACTTTGTAGTTATGAACTCTGCAGTTTGACCTAAAGAAAGAATTTGAGAAGAGCAATTGAGTTTTCAGGGCTGAAATCTCTTTAGAGGTGGAAGCTCCACCCCGGAAGGTCTTTCACTGTCATTCCACCCAGTGGAAAACACTTATTCATTCCACAGATGCGCAGATGCATTCCACCAATGAAGCAACCCTCATTATTACACTATTTATTTTATTTTATTTTATTTTATTTATATAGCTTGTATGCCGCCCACTACCCAAAGGTCTCTGAGTGACTCACAATAAAAATAAACAATTCAGATAATTAAAACATCAAATTGCGATAAAATTAAAACAATAAAACATTTAAATACAATAAATACAATATATTAAAATACAACACTAAAATCGCCATCAGGACCCACAATAATCAGTTAAAAGACTCCTGGAACAGGAATGATTTTACCTGGCACCGGAAAGTGAGACCCGCCAGGCGGGTCTCACTTGGGAGGGCATTCCACAATCTGGGGGCAGCTGCCGAAAAGGCCCTGTTCCTACAAGCCATCCCTTTCACCTCCTTGAGGGATGGCTCTTTCAGGAGGGCCCTCTGGCTAGATCTTCATTAGTCATGCAATAGATGTTTAAGTAGTCATGAAGATGCTAAAACAAGATGCCACAGTTGTCCTTAGTTTTGGAACATAAGCAGCCAACATGGAAATCTTGAATGGAAGCTATTTGTTCTTGGTGGGAAAGTAAAGCACTGAGGTGGGGGGGTGGGGTGGAGTTCCCCCTTTACTCTTTGCAATGAGATTTCTCTGCATATGGTTCTCCCTAAGGAATCTTGTGGGATTTCTTAAATGTTTCTCAGCCACCTTTCTTCCCCACCCCCCACCCCAGACCAGTAACCTGTGCAGAACTACTTCAGTTCATGTAAATAATGGAATCTTTCATGCGCCAGATTCCATGAGAAGCACATGGAACTGCATCGGTTTTGGTAGTTTCTTTAGGTGGGATGGGATGAGGACACAAGATCGAGGTCTCATAGGAAGCCGGGAAATCCTGCTTGTACAGGAAGATGTCTTGGTGAGACATCTCTGTATGGGGACACTCAGAAAATCACAGAGATTAGGAAATCTTCTGAGTATTTTTCACACCCTCTAACAGGAGCTTGGGATACTTTCATAAACTATAGGTTCATGTAACAGATTTTGGCAACTTGGCCACCTATGATGGCTGTTGAGGGTTTCAAGCATGAATCCTTCTCAGACTTAGGATGACAAGTATCCTTTGGTTGCCTCCCATTGGAGGGGAACCATCCATGGCCCTATTTAGCTGCTGAAGTGGTGGTGGTGGTGGGAAGATAAATTCAGGACATTGGGGCAGCCAAAACATAGAATGCAGATGTGTGCACTTCCTGTTAGATATTTCAGTAGTTCTATCCGCCGGCTTGCCTTGAGATTCTGCTGATCCCTCCATTGTGTAGGAACCCCACAGAGGCGCTTGGGTTTTTTTTTTTTCCTGCTTTTGTGTTAGTTGAAACCCATTTGACAACTGGAGGCGCCTGGAGACCCCTGGAGAAATTTCACTGGTCTTACTGAAAAATCCTTAGATCCTTCTTTAGATTCCTCAGGTATTTCACTTGAGAATGACGGGCATTCCGGTGCACTTAGATGTAAGCTGTAAATGTCATTGTGTGGTAGCAGGGAACATACTAGGATGTCTCTGATACTAGGAAGGTTCTGTAGGGAACAAGAATATAACCTAATAATCCTGCAGACCGAAGCAGAACCTGCTAATTTATCATTGGAGAAACCCCAGCATCTCCATATTTCGGTTCTGAAGATATGGGGCAGATTTGGTTATTTTTTTTTCACCAGGAGTGGGCAACTACAGTCCTCCAGATTTATTTTATTTTATTTTATTTGTCTAAAGCTCTTTTCAACTGTGTGTGTGTGTGTGTGTGTGTGTGTGTGTGTGTGTGTGTGTGTG
>JAHTLZ010000327.1:5757273-5768794 GCA_023846285.1 Phrynocephalus versicolor | reverse complement strand
ATGATGATGATGATGATGATGATGATGATGATGATGATGATGATGATGATGATGATGATGCAATTTACTGTGTGTCTGATTTTAACACTACTTTTCTTTAAAAAAAATAAGCCACCTTGAGTCCCCCATTGTCAATAAGCTGGATGTAGAACAACTGGATGGATGGGTGGGTGGATAGACGGATGGATGGATGGATGGAAGAAAGAGAGAAAGTGATTAATTTTAGTAACAGGATTGCACACATACTTATCCTACACATATTCTGAGAGGGGAAGGTCACCCATCAGCCATTCTGGAAGACCAGAAGAATAACTTTTCCCATTTCTGGACATACACTTAGTGAAAAACTCTATACCAATTACATGCAATAAATACGAATTCAAGAATTATTAAGAATAACAGCATTTCTTAAAACTTATAATGGGGCTATGCATAAGGTTGACTGGCTGTATGCCCTTTGACATGTCCTGCCATTGGATCCAAACTTGGGGTTTTTCAAGTCTTTAAAAGGAGCCTAGATGAACATTTGAGAAAGGGAAATGCCTTCTATATATTATGGCATCTCAATCAGCTGCTCTTCTTGCTTGAATGAGTCATTTGTGGTAGGAATAAAATTCATTGGTGAAGGAAGAGATGCTCAGAAATCTAGAATCCCAAATTCCCTTGGCTGTCTCAATTTGCTATTTTGTTGTTTTGATTATTTTCTCACAGTTTTGAGCTCAACTTCTCTATTTGTATCTAGGGTACCAAATAAATACACATTTCAGGGATGTTGCTTTTATGACACACTGACAATTCCCCGGAGATACCGAACCTGGTTTTGCAAAACTAAGGGGGAGGGGGAGGAATCACCCGCACTGAATTTCTGACTATATCTGTGCATCTGGAAAAGATAAATTGTGACCTGGTCCCTTGGGTCATGCCACAGAGAGGGACAGAGTCTGTCTTTGTGGAACTAAGGTTACACGTTCCTTCTGGTGAATGATTCCTAAATGGCCAGTAATTACAAATGGGAACCGATTAAAAATAGTAATGGCTGGGGAGTGAAGTGTAAAGGAAATCATGCTAGAGGGAGTCACAGCAGCTCTCAGTTGTTCATTTGGCCAAGATAATATTTACTACATAGTGGGATCGGGATGTGGTGGAGTTTGTGTAGGAGGACATGGAAGGTGATGTCAGTGTGTACATAAATCATAATATTAGAGGGAAGAAGCTTTGAGCAACGTGAAAGATATAAACCACAGGGCACGCTGGAATATAGAGGTATATGAGCAGGAGATGAACAGAACTGAAATAAAAAGGAAAAGAAAGGGATGCAGAGAAATGGAAGAAGCCTATTTTAGCCTCCACGGTGTATTGTGTGTGCAGATGCTGTAGGTGGCATTATTTATTATACTCCCACATCATCCCATGTAAGAAAACTAAATGTAGCTTCCTGGGTAGGAATATCTAGTGCAGTGGTTCTCAACATGTGGGTCCCCAGATGTTCCTGGACTGCAACTCCCAGAAGCTTCCACCACTCACTGTTCTGGAAGGGATTTCTGGGAGTTGCAGTCCGGGAACAACTGGGGACCCACAGGTTGAGAATCACTGGGCTAGTGTGTCAAACTCATATATCCTACATGTTTTCTTCCACTCCAGTGCAGCTAGGAACAAAGGCAGGCACAAAGGCAGGATTTGAGAAACTCATGACAGAGTGCCATGTTGTGCTGCATTCCTTTGCATGCTGTGCATTGTCTTGTGGGTTGGAGGTGGGATACAATGGAGTCTGAAACTGTGGCTGGTGAGGAGGATTATATGGAAGCAGGACCTCCCCTGTAGACTCACATAGCAGAAATGCCAGAGTATATCTGACCATGCTACATTAGGATGCTCTAGCTGCTAGGTCTCTTTGCCTCTGTTACCAGAGAATGCAGTCTGTCATCCTTTACACATTTCTGGACTACAGTTGTCATACATTTTAGTTAGTCTACCCAATGTTGCTGGATGATGGGGCCATCAGAGCCCTAAATATGCTGGTTGCACTGCAAATTATATTGAGTTTGCATCAGTTTCATGTTTTTCCCTCCTCCTCCCCTCCTTGATAATCATGGAGGTATATAATCAAATTATAGTTTAAGGGAAATGAGTTTTTTTTATTATTATTATACAGTATATGCATTTTTGGTACATATTTACTTTCTTCAACATTCCATGCATTAGTAACCACACTTGCAAAATCCCGATTCTCTATTCACCTCTCAATAAGTAGCCACAAAACAAAAGCATCCTAATTTGCAAGACGCAGAGTGAAGCAAGTTCACATTAGGACAAACAGACAACCTTTACCTCTTACAGGACCTCCTCTTTTAATGACATGCTAACTATATCATCTAGTTTACCCTGATAATTAATAGGATGCAGAAGACTGACCATTACAGATTTCAATCGAGCACAGAATTGTGGTTTTCTGTTTCCCCTACTTGTCCAAGGAGACACAGTTTTGTGGCCTAAATGTGTATTTAGACAATTGTTCAGAAATGTAGTTGCCACCGGTTTGCTGCTGTTGTTTATTTTGATATCAAGGTTTCTGGGTTATTATTTCTAGAGCCCCATGATGACCACGGGGGTCCGCTCAGAAGCAGAGTCTTTCTCAACAAGGAAATGGGGGTACAGCTCACCTATGGAATTTCTGCTGGTGTTTCAGGGTGCAGCAAAGAAAGGTTAGCTTCTATACAATGGAGCTACATGGAGATGCCACATAAAGCTGAAGGAAGTTTGATGTTTATGTTGTTTTTCTCCCTTCTGACTAGCTACTGCAGTGTAGAACAGGCTGTAAAAGAACCAGCAGGCTGAAAAATAGCACAGAAAATCTCCCTATTAGTCGTAGTTCAGGGGGGAAAGTAGGTTATGGCACAGTCAGGCTGAGGAGATGTTGTAAACAGGATATGAACATTATGAAATCCTACAGTATTGTTACTCCCAGGTGGGAGGGAACGGCTGTTGTGCAGTGCCTTATCCTCCTAGGGGAGGGTCCTTGTGCAACGGAAAAAGCAACATCGCCCCTGCTGAGTACACAGGGAATTCGGTTATTTCTAGAAATAACAAAAAGATGTTGTTCGGGGAGGGCCAGCTCACCTTTCACAGCAGTGCCGAGAGACAAGAGATCAGAACATCATACGCAATAATTGTGCAGCTGCAGAGCTGCAAGGGACCCCATGGATCATCCAGACCAGCCCCTGTCAAAGAGGCAGAGAGGGGAATCAAACCCCCAGCATTGAAGCCACTGGGCTGCCCAGCAATTCATGGAGCACACTGGGAAAGTTTAGAGCAAGCGGTCCCCAAACCTTTTAAACAGAGGGCCAGTTCACTGTCCCTCAGACACTGTTGGGGGCTGGATTATATTTTGAAACAAAATGAACAAATTAGTCTGGCAGCAACCTGCTCTGGGTGGGGGAGCAGTTATTTGATCCACCGACCGATCAGTTACAATTTGGGGCTAATTGCCTTTGCTCCCAATTTTGGCATAGAGAGAGACTATCCTCACACCCAGCTCCACAGGTCGCACTCGCCCTTCCCAGGAGGCAGAACAATGGGTAAGGGAAAAGCGGGGATGGACAGAAGGCTGCAGGAGAAGAGGCTGGCAGCAGCAGGAGGAGGAGGAGGAGGAGGAGGAAGGAATGGGGACTTAGGGAGGGTGGGGGGATGAGGGAAGACTGCACAAGCACAGGGTGGGGGACACTTGGCACTCTCCGAGACATGCAAGGAAGGCCCCTCTTGATTTCCCACCACCAGTGTGCTAATAGCGGTGGCCCTATTGGGGAAGGGGGCATGGTGCTGGGCGTGGGGGTTGGAGGGTCCTTTGCTGCTGCCATGGCTTCTTTAGTCCCACCTGCATGCCCACCACAGTTGGTTTGGAGGGGCAACAGGGGGTGGTCTGCAATGTCCTGTAGGCCAGATTCAGGACCCTGGTGGGACAGATCAGGCCTGCAGGCCATAGTTGGAGGACCCCTGGTTTAGAGTCTTTGCAAACTTCTAACTTCTTTCATTCTCCTTTGTTTTTGGGCTGGCATCCTTACACATGCTTCTTACTAGGGGGGATGCGGAGAAGAGAGGTAAAGGATGGGCAGAGATACACTTCTCTTTTACTCAATCATTCTGGACCAAAACACCTTATTTTCCCCCTTGGAGCTCCTCTGATGACTTGGTCCAACCTGGAAATGCACCATTCACTTCAAACTTCACATTAAAGCACTTCCCTCTATGAATCTTTGGCAGTATGATGTAGGGTTGTGAGGGATTAGGACCCAGGAGGAGACTTGGACTCAAATCTCTGCTCTGAAGTTCAGTAGTGTGTCTTGGGTCTTTCAATTTCTCCTAACAGCACAAAATCATTCTAAGATTGAAGAGGGAGCAGGGGAGAGCCAGGTATGATGCTTTCAGCTCTTTGAATGAAAGGCAGGAGAGAAATATAGCAAACAAAGCAAATATATATTTAAATAAACTTGACCAGACCAGTTGTTGTAACACAGAGAGTCCAGGCTTAGAACATAAGCAAAAAGAGACTCAGGGTAGGGATGGATAGGGGAAGGCATTTAAAATGCTGTGTGTGTTGACTAACTTATGATAAACTTGGGAGGAAATATTTGTTAGAAGTAGAGTCACCTAGACAATTCAGAAGCTCTGAAAGGGGTTTTACTTTAAAAAGACAAAACCAATTTGCTTCCATGTTATGGATAAATTGTCTGTGCGTTCTTTGCTTTTTTTAAGCCTAGGGAAGGGAAAAACATTGTCAAAATAGATGTTTGAACTGTTGGTTTCACCTCCAGGTTTTTAAACATTGAAGAAAGCTGAGATCAGTTCAGTAGAACTAGCTTCCAGGTAAGGACAAATTGACTTCCTATACTCGGTCAATGAACTCGTTAATGACATGGGAATAAGTTCCAATGAATCCAAAGGAGAATATTTCTGCTTAGACATCTACCAAACTACACTGGGGAAAATCCCCATAAACTACTATTTCTTGGTTTGAATGTAATGAGAAACTGATTTAATAAATGATTGACTTTTATTAAAATTACATTATTCATTACATCACCTTCAATATATAGAAGGATTATGAAAATACTAATAGAAGGTTTGTGTTACTACACCCACTTTGTCCTCTTTTGCATAAGGATATCACAGGCAATTATGTAATTATATTGAAGCTCAGGGGCAAAATAGCCTATATCCCCAACAGCAAAATACAGTTCTTAAGAGTTGAGAAGAAAACCCTACTTCCGGGCAACTCAAAAGGTTGGAAGACAAACATCCTCCTTCCCACTGTAATCAGTGGGATGCTTCTGAGGTCTTCTCTTGAACAAATACTAGAATGCAACATCCATTTAGCAAAAACAATTTGTTAAAAAAGATGAAAATGATGTCAGGAGATGATGTCTGGATCTCTAGCTATAACAGAGTAAAAAGCTCTGAGCTTTCACAAGTGCTACCTCCATCCTTCCTAGTTTTGTCTAGGTAACAGTTCTCTTTCCAGATTGCCAATGGCAACCAACCAAAGAGAGACGATGGTAACTAAATAAAGAGAGGGGTGTGTGTGAGAGAGAAAGAGAGAGAGAGAGAGAGAGAGAGAGAGAGAGAGAGAGAGAGAACTCTTATTGATAGGCTGTACTGCACCTTCATATTCATCAATACTTGACATGAAGAACATGGAATGTTCCATTTTAGCAGAGAGCAGACATTTGAATGGTACGCTTGAGGTTGTTTCCTAAGTATTTGCCAGTATCCCCCAGGTAGCGGCTGGCACAGCATCTTATGCTGCTCCTTCACTCAGCCCTGGTATTCGCACCTTCTGTGTCTGACAGACTTTGCAGTGAACACGTTGGAATGAAATGCTTGTTTGGCTACAAAAGAAAGAAAAATGGCCCTGGCAAAATTTAGCCACCACATCCCTGATATTAAGCAACAGGCCAGCAAACAGGCAGATAACATATTTCCTAGAACATGGTGAAAGCAGCTCTGATAGACTCATGGGTGGAGATAGACTGAGCAGTCTGTTTCCAGTCTGTGTCAGTTTCACAAGTGCTCATTTATAATTCCATTCAGTCCCATTTCCACCTTAATCTTTCCTTTTAAAAATCCACAGGATAACAAGTGCATTCAAATGAACATTTTTAATATGAATCCGATACCTCTGCTAAGCCGATGAGTGCACTCAGGGTGAAGGGGGAAATGCAAAGAATAAGAGTCCTCCAGCCCATACATTAATCTGAAATGTTAGATACATCCCATGAACGTCACCAGATTTCTCGGTAAATTGTCACACACCTGAGGCTGCAATGCAAAATCACAACACATTCCCATGTACGCTTACTCAGGTGGGGGCAGATGAATATACTGGAACTGGTTTATGCTGAGTCACACAGCAGGTAGGTCTAGTACTATACTAGATTACTTTGAGAGACAGGCACAGCGCTGCACTGTTAGTAGAAATCCTGCACCATTGCCATTGATGGAGCCCGTACATGGTCTGTGCAGAGCCTGTAATACACAATGGTTCTGCATTGTGGAAATTATAGGCTGGGCTGGGATCCGTGCATTTTGAGATTAGCCCAAGAAGCTGCCTTCTTTTGAGAACCATCAAGAGACCATCCAAACAACTTCTCTGTCTCTGGCAATAATCCTACTATCATTTGCTTCTTGGTTCCTTTAATGTAAGGTCCCAGGAGACTGACACTTGGACTGCATACAGTGCTGTGTTCTACCCAGACTACGGTTTACCCAAGCAAACTGCATGGTCCCCAGTAGAGCTTGCTGTGTTTAGGAGTAAATGCTTGTATTGCAGGCAAAACTGTGCTCACGACCTGGGGTTCAATTGCAGGTAGCAGGCTCATGGTTGACTCAGCCTTCCATCCTTCTGAGGTCGGTAAAATAAGTACCCAGCTTGCTGGGGGGTGGGAATGTGTAGCCTGCATACTGTAATTAAACTGTAAACAACTCAGAGACTACTTGAAGAGGTATGGGGCAGCATATAAGCAGAACACTTTTTTTTAGCACACATAAGAGTAGACCTACAGAAACTAGATATACATGGGTATGGACTAACAAGGCACAATCATTGTATTCCAGTTTAGGAAAGGATTCTCAGCTTTAAAGTATTGTGTGCTTCTGATGCCATGCACCAAGTCCTGCTGCCGATAGCTACCATCCTGGTGCCACCATGCATGCCCCGCTACCCTCTGGAGTTGAAATAGTCGTCAGTTCTACATGCTACAGCCACAGCATCCCACACTGACAGTCTGCAGTCATTTTCATAATATGTGCCCTGGTGTCAGACAGGCATCTGACAGTTGCGACACTTCCAGGATTCACACTTTCTGCAGTTTTTAAGCCTGCTCCCTGAATTAGTTCTTAAAACAAGCAAGTGGAGAGATGTAACATGAAAAGGGCTTACCCTTTAAAAAGAGAATCTCCAGCTGGTCTCTTAGTTCAGTATCATTCTATTTCTAGTGAAATAGTTGTGTTTTTTTTTTAAAAAATCATCCATTACTTTAATTGACAAACGGATGAAAACATAACAGCTTCCCAGCTTTAATGAGACCATAGGTCCACTGAGGCTTACATAATCAGGAGGCAAGTGTTCCACAGAACTGAAGAACACAGCCAATATTTTACAAGCCAGCTAATTGCACAACGACATACAAGAGAAGAGAAAACCTTTGCAGCCCTTTCAGGCTACTAGCTCATAGCCGGTAGCGCTAGAACGGGACAGTGTGATTAGGCGTTCAGATCGGCTAACCTATGGATTTCATTTTTCTCCCCTTCTTAAATGCCACTGCCTTGAGGGAGACTGGACTTTCCAATATGTCACAGACCAGATGACAGTTCGAATATAGACTCTCTCATCTTCAGGATGAGGCTTAGATCTGAGGGTTTTTTGAGAGTTTGCAAAGAAGAGAAGCAGAAGTGGCAATACACGGAGGAAAATAACTGTTTCAGGAGGTAAAATAGGCCTTTTTAAAGCCTGCATTATACAGTGGACCCTCATATAACAAACGGTTTGTATAACATAAAATCTGTACCACATAAAAAAAATCAGAGATAGGGGAAATTTGTTTAACAGAATCATCTATGGGGCGAATCCATACAACATAAAAATGGTCACGATTAGGGATTACTCTCTTCTCAATGCATTCCTATGGGAAATTTGTATAAAGGAAAATTTGCTTAACCTAATTTCATTTGGAATGAATGAATTCCTCTATACTGTACTTCTATGGCAAGAATTGATGGCCTTATACAAATCTCACCTAATAAGCACCTCTAAACCTTGCTCCTCAAGGTTTAGAGGTGCTTAAGGCTATTCTTCTCAGTGTACAAAAATCTGGAAGAGAGAGGTGGAGCTTTCATGCTGTGGGTTGACATCACTTCTTAACATTGAGCCCTCATGGAGACAGGCTGAACATCTGTGTGGAAATATATTCTCTTTTTTAAAAAATCAACAACAAAACACCACTTTACTTCCCCACCCCATCCCATCCCTATCAGAACCCCTCAGGTAGTTAAACCACTAGACATGCTGATAGATAGATTCTGGAAGTTATCAGTCACATGGGTCAGTATCATAAACTATGTTCTCTTGACCTCAGGTTCTTATGTTGTACCCCTGTGCACACTATTATGTGCTCGAACAGGGGTCAGGATTCATCTTAATAATTTCTGCATTTAAAAAAATGATTAGGAAGAATTCCACATTTGCATCTAAGGTGAATTCTCTTCTGAATTCACTGCCTCCAAGGGTGGAAGAATCCAGTTCATAGAGGTGTTTGTGAGAGACATAAGTGCTCTTCTCCATAGAGTCTGTGGCTATTCATTGCTCTGCGAACATGTCACAAAACATGTCAGGTTGGAGAGCTCCATTATTCCTTTCACAGGCTCACTCCATCTCCTTACACACTGATTTATTAAAGTCACCATTTGTCATGTTAAGCAGCTTTGGCAACAAAGAAAAAGCCATTGAGAAATATGACTTTCTAAAATGGAGACATTTCTCTTTCTCTGTGTAAGCATGAATGTGTGTGTGCATATATGGTTGGTTTTTTTTTTAATCTCTTGTATTTGAAATTATTTCCATAGCTAGGCTGGGCACAAGGGCTGCTCATTCAAATGCATGTGAAGATCTGCCACTCAGCCATGGAATGAAAGCACACAACATTCATTTTTTTTTTAGCAGCAGCCTTAAAATTATTCTTTGTGCTTTTAAATAGAGAAATAGTTTCAATCCAGAATCAAAATCCACAAATGCCGGAAGTTCAGTGGACTAATCGTACAGTTAATGATGATTCAGGGATCATGTTCTGCCACTGCTACCTATGAAAAATCCAAGATTCACTAGGGTTCTCAGTGAGAGAGAATGAATCTCTTTGTGATCATGGACTCATAGAATATAGAGTTGGAGCAAGCAACAACATTTACAGAGACTTGCCCTCCTGCTCACCCATGAGAGTTGCCCAATCCACTCAGCCACAGTTTTAAAACCTCCAGTGAAAGAATGCCCACCAGTTGAGGACTACTTAAGAAGCAAAATACAGAAGCTGCCTTGCAGGAAGTCTGATAAGTGATCCAACTAGTTTAGTATTTTCTTTTGAGGAATATTGTCTGGGGAAGCATGTGGCCCTCCAGATGCTGTTAAGATTCTTAACTTAAGGACATAAGAAGAGCCCTGCTGGATCAACCCAAGTGTCAAGAATATTCTTGTGTGTGAGTTTTTCAACTTGCAATTAGATATATAGAGTCCAGCTGTGGACTGAAGCAAGCTTGGTAAAGTGGCCTTGACAAGAAGGCTAATGTCCAAGGACAGTGGAGCGTAGCTCAGAAGCGTAGATGAGAGAAGCATCTTCCTCCAGAGATCAGTCCAATCCCCTTTTAAAGGCATCTAGGCCAGATATCATCACCACATCCTGCAGCAAGGAGTTCCACAGACTAACAACACACTGGGAAAAGAAATATTTAAATTATTCTAGTTCTACTGAGATGGTTTTGTTGTCCTACCATGTTTCAGGGGGAATAGTAAGCTATGCATAGAGATGAAAGCAAGGAATCATCCAGGAGCTAGAGAAAACCTTGTATCCCTGGCAGACTTTGGTTTCATAGTCTTACAGCTAACTATGAGCAAAACTACATGATACAGTTAGCAAATCATTAGAAGCAGGTACCTGCAATTGTTAAATATGCCTGATTGGCCTATTTTGAATTGGCCTCATTCTGCTTAGCTTGCTTTTGCTTTATGGTTGCTCACTAGAAGCTCATCACTGGTATCCTGCACAAGTCTCGTGGCACTTTGAAGGAATCCCTTGTCTGGAAGGAAAGCAGCATGATAGCAGGGATACGTAATTGTCTTAGAATGTGATCTCATCCTAGAAAGGACAGGCGGTCTAGCATTTCTTATTCCAGATGACCCTAGCAAGTAGTGAAGGCTTCTGAGAGTTTTAGTCCAAGAACATATAGTGATACAAAGTTTGGAACCACTCAAACGAATATTGCTAAGGCTGTTTACACAAGCAGCAATTAAGCCATATGTTCTGAATTGTCCCATGCCTGTATGGTACCTGAACATGTACAACTCTATAATGGTGATGGTTCCCTATGCCCTGCAAATGGCATCACATGAAAGTGTGCATGGTCTGGGAAATTCTTCATGTCGTGGCATTGCATCACAACAAGTACCTTTTCGCTGGATCAACAAGTGATGGGGCCCCAACAGGTCTTCTGAGCTGATGTGACCCCAAGGAGGTGGAAAGGGAAAGAAGTGACAGCAGCATTGATAGGAACAATGTGGGTTCCAAACTTCAAGCACTTCTCTTTCACTTATTTCATTTTAGAGACAACACTCAGAATTGACACCATCCATGTTTTCTAACATTCTTAGTGCTGCCTATGAAAAATACCCTTGGACACAAACTTACATTAGGAAACAAGCTTGAATTTTTCTCATTAAGAGAGCTGAGGTTTCATTATGTAGAAATCTTGAAACACGTGACATAATTTTGCAGTGGAAAAATAGCCAAGAATAAATTCCTCTGTCTCATTTAGGCATCCTTTAAAAAAAACTGTAGCACTGGTTATTTTAGGAACTTGGTTTGGGTTAATGTATGCATACAGTATTTCTTTTTCTTCTTCACTCCCCTTCTTATTTTTAGAGTGAATGGAAGCCAAGACATGCCCAGATGGTTGTATGAACAGGTCCCGAGATATGTTAACATTTCCTATCTTGCCCAGGCAGTCATTTTTTTCCTAAAGCTACAGAGTTGTTTTATTAATATTAATAAACCTGAAGCAATTACTAATTTCCTCCATCATTTTACTAATTAGCGATATTGAATTGCAAGGATCATCTGCATGAATAATGACTCCCTGTGTGCTCACTTTGCAATTGGGGCTTGTACTGTGGAAAAAGAAGGTGATTGTGTGTGTGTGTGTGTGTGTGTGTGTGTGTGTGTGTGTGTGTGTGTGTGTGTGTGTGTGTGTGTGTGTGTGTGTGTGT
>JAHTLZ010000327.1:5729947-5757263 GCA_023846285.1 Phrynocephalus versicolor | reverse complement strand
TGTGTGTGTGTGTGTGTGTGTGTGTGTGTGTGTGTGTGTGTGTGTGTTAAGGGGAAAATGTGCATGGTTTCTTGCCATGACCACAAACTCCATCTCTACCTCTGTCCCCATACTGGGAAAGGAAGAATAAGTAGAGGTCACTAGTGTCACCTTTATGACATGGTTATTGCAGCAGAGTGACTTCTTTTTGTTTCTTGTATGAGATTAAATGGCCACCCCACAAGGCCAAGGTCCGAGTGGGGAGGCTTTGTCCCTACCGGCCTCCATAGTTGGACCGAAGAGAGGCGCGAGGGAAGTCTCGCGACGGCCATTGCAAGATGCCCTTATAAGGGCACCACGCGGTCTTCCCGGCCTCTCTTCGCTCCAACCGGCACCGGGAGAGGACTCGCCGTACCGGCCTCGTGGGAGAGCGCCTGGGCCCCTGCCTTCAGCCGGACCCCTGGGTGATTGGCGGTTGGGACCTGGTACAGCTTAACTACAGGTCCCAACCGGGCGGAGCTGCTGGTGCGCGCGGCTGCAGGCTCCTTTTTGTCCCCCTTTTCTCTCTCTCTCATAACACACCGGCCAGGAGCTTGGAGGCCGGTGCGCCCCCCTCCCCGCTCATCAGCTGTTAGTCAGGAGCCGGCGCAAGCACGCGCGGCACCCGACCGAGTGCAGAGACCCGCTCCCTAAAGTTTGAAAACAAAAAACAAAACAAAACAAAAAACAAAACAAAACAAAACATATGACCTGCCCAACCATCCTCTGGAGGTGGCTCAGGTTCTCCATCCAATGTAGCCACCCATACACCTGTCATTGTACTCTAGGGTGACTCCAGTTCAGAGGAGGGAGTACAGTGGCAGGCAAAAGAGGTTTAAGTGTGGCTTTATTCCGCACTGGTCTCAGAATACTAACAGCCTCAAGGACTGTGAAAGAGAACCAGGATGTTGATCTTCCAGAGTTGCCAGGCTCAGAGTGATATCCATGAGGAAACATTTCCATTCTGATTCAGTACTGGAATTACTGGAGCTAGGTCAGTAACGATGTCATTAATAACACCAAAAAAGAGAGCTAAATTAAAGAGACATATGAACTCTATTCTGACCATATTTCCATTGCCATGAGTCATGGCTCCTACTCTGCTCACATTTGCCAACTTTTCAAGATCCTGAAATATGCTCTACTGCAGACAGAATTCTCACTCCTTCTGGCCCATCTACCACTATTATAAAATTTTCCTTTCCTACCTATAATTTGCCATCTTCTGATTAAGGGATAGTTGCTTAGATCTCAATTTCATGGAAGTGGAGTGGATCTTGACAATTTGAGCAGGATACCGTATATAAGAGCTGCCTAGATGCCCTAAGCACATCCAATCTCACCTGATTTTGGAAGCTACGCAGGGTCGTCCCTGGTTAGTACTTGGATGGGTGACCACCAGGGAATACCAGGTGCTGAAGGCGCCTGGAGGAGGAATTGGCAAACCACTCCAGTATTCCTGCCAAGAGAACTCCATGGACGTGGGGTTACGAACGGTCAGTCACGACTGTAACGATGCAACACACACACACCGACCGTATATAATCAAATATAAGTTGAGTTTTTTAGCCATTATTTTGGGCTGAAAAAAAGGCCCTCAACTTTTTTCGGTGGGTTATTTACTTTGTTTTTCTTTCCTGAAGCAAGCCTCCCATTGGGTGCATAGAGAGATGAGTGGTGGGTTTTTTAAAAAGTTTTTTTTCCTCTCACAAAGCAAGCACCAATGTCCACCATCGGCACTTGCTTTAGGAGAGGGGAAAAAAAAGCTTAAAAAAGCCGCTTCTCCCCCCCCCCCCTCCATCGGGTGGGTAGACAAAAAAGTGGTGGGTTTTTAAACTTTTCCTCTTCCAAAGCAAGTGCCGATGTCCACCATCAGTGCTTGCTTTGGGAAAGAAAAAAAAGTTTTAAAAACCAGCCGCTTCCCCACCCCACCCCCACCCCCATCAGGAACGTAGAGGGAGAAGTGGTGGTTATTTAAAACTTTCCCCCCACTCCTGAAGCAAGCACCTATGGTGGACATTGGCACTTGCTTCAGGAGAGAATTTTTTAAAAAAAAAACACCACTTCTTCCTGCCCTATTGGAAGAAGAGGAGGAGGAGGAGGAGGAGGAGGAAGGGAAGGGGCACCACCACAGCAGCCGCCACCTCCAGCACCGGCTTGAGGAAGGCAGTGGAGGGAAATATTGACTTGGGTTATGCTCAAGTCAATCAATTTCCCCACTTTTTAAAGGCAAAATTAGGGGCCTCGACTTATACTTGGGTTGACTTATACTCGAGTATATGTGGGTAAGTGCTTGCACCGATCCTTCTGAGAAGCTCCCAAACCAATGGACTGGGAGACGGTTTGGACAGCTCTTATTCTGTAGCATGCTTAGCCTATGGGTTAAATCCAGCCCCTGCCTGCAGAATTCTGGATGGAGATGAAAGGCTTTGGTGGTAATTGCCGTGCCCTCTGTCACTTGGGAAAGAATCATGGGGATGTAAAAGATTTATAATGGTCTCCGAGCTAATCCATCCCTCAGCAGCTACTGCACTTTAGAGAGAAAGTCTTGCCTCTAAGAAGAAAGACTTAGAGGCAAGAGGAATAGCCTGAATTGAAAGAAGGAATGGTTACAACAACAAGGAAGAACTGTGGAGTCCAGGGGAGGCTTGAGGAACGAAGTCAAGGGAAGGGCAAGTGGCCGCTCTGAAGGACAGAGAAGGGAACGAATTGCACAAACACTGCAGGTAAGAAACCAGCAGTAACCAGGAGGTCAAAAATGGGATGTGGTACTTAAAGAAGATGATAACTTATGTGATCAGAAATAAGCAGTCATTCTGAAATGACATTTTCACAAGATCTCTCCTTCCTACTCTTAGCAGAGTGTCTGTTTAGTAGGAGTCAGAGGAATCAGAATTACCAGAGAGAACCATTTCTCCCCAGGGGCTCTCCTGGCCATAAAGGAAGGCAAGGCTAGCAGACTATGCAGGACAGCTTGCGTGTGAGTCTCAGGAGGCACATCGGGCACCCCATTACTTCTACCATACCATTGATATGGTTTAGGTGTACAAACCCTGATTTGATTCCTCCTTGTGGAGCAAACAATCTGATGCAAGTTGCTGCAGGTCATTTGGTTTAGTGGGGCCAAAGAGAATGCATAATGTATTTTATTACATAAATTGCAGGAGTGATTTGTTTTGGAGTGGGTAAAGAAACACACAAACTCAACCAGTTTTCATTTTAATCATACAATGAAGAGATTTTACAATAGTTGTTGTGAACTTTTGGGGCTGTTTGGCTGTGTTCGGGAAGTTTTTCTTGCTGACGTTTTGCCAGACTCTGTGGCCCTCTGAAGATGCCAGCCACAGATTCTGGTGAAACGTCAAGAAGACAAACTTCCAGAACACAGCCAAACAGCCTGAAAATCTCACAACAACTATCAGACCCTGTCTGTGAAAGCCTTTGAGAAGATGTTAGAATGCTTGGTGTGTTGTCTAGCCATGGTGAACTTTGTTTATATCTCTGTTTTAACTATTCTTTTAGTTAAAAGAATAGAGCAGATAGGGTGGAGTGGATGATAACTCAGGAAAACTAAAATTCATAGATTTATTTCATGCCCTCTTAGATGTTCTGTAATTCCAAAGGATACTTGAATCTTCCATGCTTAATTGCATGTGTCTCAGAATCAATTAGGAAGCCCTATTTCAATTATCAGACTTGTTAACTGGTTGTAATAATTTGAGAACAGGCACTTTTTGTGACATGTTACTGTGTTTAAGGGAAACCCTGTATGTATCTCAGTGTGTCTCCTTATACCTAATGAAACTGGCTGGAGTCCACAGAGCCCTAATGTCAACAACAACAACAACAAATTTATTGATTAGCCCAACAGGCCATATCAAATACAGAAGAAGAAGAAAGAGAATGAAAAACAGTTAAAAACACAATTAAAATAGTAAGATTAAAAATTTCTCATTCATATGTCAGCATCTCCCCTACAGGGAACACCAATTTGATCTATGAAGGTGGATCTTACCCTAGCAGCCTTATGTACAAAATTAGCAACACCATGGACAACCTGCACCTTGGAACTGTTGAGCAGGAAATCAAGCTGAAAATTTGTGTTCAATTGGGCAATTTTGACCATCAATTTTGATAAATGTGATTGTCTTAATGCTGTATAAAGCTCACAATCAAATAAAATGTGAGCCGTATCCTCTATGCGGGTAGCACTGCATATGCAGGATCTGTCTTGATAGGGTAAGTTGTGAAAGCGCCCATATCTATTCATATTTAGACTAGCCAGTTTCCTCCATAGTAGTTCTCTATTTATGGAGTCGAAGGCAGCACTGAGGTCAATGAATGCAGTATACAGCTGTTTACTCTTAGAAATTTGCCTGGTTGCCAGATGGTGAAGGACAAAGCAGTTGTCCATTGTTGATCTGCCTGCTCTAAATCCCGCTTGCTCTTCCACTAAAATATTTCTTTCCGTGGTCCAATCGGTCTGAGGGTCATTCCCTACATGGCAGGAGTGTCGGAAAAGCTTAAAAGGATTTTTTGGCAAACACCACATCCCTGTTTATTTCAAACCCATGAACACACTAAGGCAGAGACTTGTCCACCCAAAGGATCCGATACCAAACCATAAAAGGAGCAATATAGTATATGCAGTCCAATGCAGTGAAGAGTGTTCAGACCTCTACATTGGAGAAACTAAACAGCCATTAAACAGAAGAATGGCCCAACATAGGAGAGGTAACAGCTCAGGACCAGAATCAGCAGTACACCTCCATTTGAAGGAAAAAGGCCACTCTTTCAAAGATGAGGATGTACACATACTAGACAAAGAAGAGAGGTGGTTTGAGAGAGGAGTAAGGGAGGCCATTCATGTGAGCATTGAAAATTCCTCCCTCAACAGAGGTGGTGGCCTCCGGCATAGTCTGTCTGCTACCTATCAGGCTGTACTTTCCACAGTACCCAGGCAAATCAAGGAGCCTTCACCACCAGGTCACAGCTAACGATCCATTCTTGATGGGTTTCAGCACCTTAGGCCATTGTTTACCTTAAGGCCATGGACACTAATGTCTCCCTAACGAGCCTATTAAGGCTTTGTTCATCTTATGAGCCAATCAGACCAGGGGACAAGAGGTCAAGCTGACTATAAGAAGGGTCTCTTGCACTAGCTATACTCAGACCGATGAAGCTGTTTGGATGAACAGCGAAACGTTTCTATCTCTCAAAAAAGAAGTCCAGTAGCCATGACTCAACTCCCAGATACCCCCCATGAAACAGTGCCCTTTAAAAAGCTCCCCCCCCCGGCCCCCAGTCACAACAGCAGAGATGGTAGCAATTATTATATCTTTGCAACCCAATAAGGCCCGAGGGGAAGACTGCCTGCCCCTCGAATTATTCAAGTCTCACATTGATTGGTGGGCACCCTAATGTCAAATAAAATGTGTTAGTCTTTACAGTTGCAGCATAAGGGCTACTAACCAGATTGACCAATTGATTGAATCAACTCAGAACCTTTGTCTTTTGGTGCAATGCATGATATTATTTTGCTTCAATGATGTTATTTTGCTTCACTGGAACCTAAAAATGGTCTGGAAAGAAACAGAGAGTGGTTTATTTCATCAGGGGCTCTTTTCCCTCACACTCTCATTGATGTTCATATTTGTATTCATTCTACTCGATGCGGAAGTCACTAATAGAAGACAATCTGGTAATTAAATTCGGCTCAATAAGGCATTTTTTCACCTTAGATTAGCTGCATGTCCTTACACATTTTTCCAGTAGAGTGCTAATAACATCTTATTTAACTTATAAAATGAAATTCTATTAGGCTTATCTTTAAAATCAAGATATTAACAAGCTGAAAGGAGCAAAAACAGAAAAGAGAGGCTGCATCATTCCAAAGGGATGAAGCCTCAGATCCATTTCTTATCCTTTGTAGTGCAACCAAGAGGCTTTGGAATGATGGCTCAAGAGATGGAAATCTTCCAAGTACTCACTGAGGAGACAAAATTGGAGCAGCTAGTTTTCCTCTACATCTGTCATAATTTGCAGGAAACCTCCATAGTGAGATACATGTTTAGCCATTGCTGTCTACCTGTCCTTCGTCTATCTTTCTCAGGATCATGGGCAAAAAAGTGGAAATCAATCTGAACAGAAAGTTACACACAGCAATGTGACAGGGAAACTTCTTCACTTTCGTACTAAACGAGACAACTGAGACAGACCTTCAACTCTGTTGTGGATAGACTCGTTTATTGACTGTGGCGGGGGCAAGCATCAAGGTGTTTTTCTTCTTCCATTCTTTAGGCTACTCGGCTATAATGTTTGGGGTATAACATATTTTATTTGTTGCTTCCTCGAACTGTCCCTTCAAATAATTTCAAATTTTCAGCTATAGTGTTTAGAAAGAAAGAAAGAAAGAAGAAAAGAAAGATGAAAAGAAAACAAAACAAAAGATAATAAAATAAAATAAAATAAACCACAATGTTTTGGCTTGCATGGCATTTAATGCCCTTGTGTCAGCTCCCAGTAAGAGCACTTTTCTAGCTTACCACCTCTTTCACCTATTCATCCCAGCAATTTCTATCCACACCCTTCATTTGTGTGCATACTTGAGACTGTCTACATTTCTAAATAGTTAGCCTTTTGCATCTTGAGAAGCAAGAAACAAGCCTACTCACAGGAATGTAGGAAGTTGTTAGACTTAGGAAGTTGTTAGATGAGTTCTTCCAGCCCAGTATTGTCAATTCTGACTGCAGCAGATCTCCAGGATCAACCAGGATTCTTTCCTATACCTAGATGAACATCCCCATGACTCCCTAATGGTCTCCCACCCAAGTACTAACTAGGCCTGATACTGCTTAACTCCTAACATCAAACAAGACTAATATATTCAGGGTGGTATGCTGGACATAGTGACATCTTCTCTGGTCCACGCCAGTGTTATCCTGGTTGAGTTGCCCTCCTGAAGAACACTCCTGACCCATTCCATCAGCAATACTTTATGCAACACCCACACATGTTGCAGAGTGTACACTGCTTGGGTCTAGCATGGTCTAGGGACACATAAATGCCCCACTTTGCCAAGCAGGTGAGGAGGGCCTGATCAGTGCTTAACAGGGAGCCCAGTTTGCATCAATTCAAGTCCCATTGTGGAAGAAGGTGGTATACAAATGGACAAAATGAACTATTAACCACAGAGTCTATATTGCCTTTGTTAAAAGTTAATTGACATGGAGAAATGATGGAATCTGAAATATGGCATGAATGTTTGAATCTCCTGTTCAGGAACATGTGTGTGTGTGTGTGCGTTGTGTCGTTACAGTCGTGACCGACTCTTCGTGACTCCAAGTCCATGGAGTTTTCTTGGCAGGAGTACTGGAGTGGCTTGCCAGTTCCTACTCCAGGCGCCTACAGCACCTGGTGTTCCCTGGTGGTCTCCCATCCAAGTACTAACCAGGGCCGACCCTGCTTAGCTTCCAAAATCAAGCGAGATCGGATGTGCTTAGGGCATCTAGGCAGCTGTGCAGGAACATGGATGCAGCTTTTGTCCAAAAGTAATTCTGCACCGAGCTAAACAGCCTCTTGCTTTATCACAAAAGGCAAGGCTGCTGCTATCTGGAAGCCTCCCTGCATCTTCTGTCCACGGAAACTCTGGATTCTCTGCAACATACACCGGTGTTTGCATGCCATCTCTTTCCTTAGACTAGCCGCTGTAGCTCATGGTTCCTTAGTAACAAACCATATGTAAATATGTGGATAGATATAGATATGCATTCTCATTTGTTCTGGGGTGGTGTTGGTAGTATTGAGAGTTTTCTGTTCCATCCGCCCCCATGATTCATTCACTCCCCCCATGCATATATTTGGCTGAAGCAACATTGACATCCAGTGGCGAACAAGATTAATCGCAGCAGTGCTCAAGTGGTTTTTCCTCAAACTCCTCCTCCTCCTCCTCCTCCTTCTCCTCTAGGAACTGCAGAAAACATCCGATGAGTCCTGTACCTTTCAAGCTGGAATTGATGCTGAATTATTGCTTTAAAGCACACCAGCATAGGAACGCATGCCAGCAGGACATTATCATTGCCTTGCTGCCATATACATATACTCTGCATGTATGTAGAGTATTTGCTTTCTTTCAAAAGGATTTTGGTAGACAATGAAGGGGAAACAGTTTGGATACCTGTGCTGTCATGCTCTTGCTTTTGGTCTAGAAATGATTTTTGAAAGATTTTCTACACTTGCAACTGTATGGTCAGGTCTTGGCACCCAGTTACCTGTTATGAGTTACTGGATAGGGTCAAGAGAGGGCAATTTAAGAAAAGTCGTATAATCAAGGCAAAAGGCAGTACAGCCATGAGTTCTGTTCTGTTTAAAGGTTATTTATTTATTTATTTATTTATTTATTTATTTATTTATTTATTTATTTATTTGGCAATTTCGAAGCATTTTGAATAGAAATGTCCAAGTGCCATGCCACTTTCTTATTAATTGGAGAATTCTCTTTTATACAAAAGTGGCTGAAAGCATGCAAAAATGTTACACATGATCAGCTGTAATTAATAACTTTGAGAAGTTTTGCAAGAAGTTGTTTTGCAATTAGAGGTGGGCACAAACAGAAAACCGATGGTTTGGTTCGTTCTGTTTCGGGACCCCTTCAGTATGTTTCGTTTTGTTTCATTTGAATTTTTAAAACAAAAATTTGTACAAACCGAACCAAAGGGAACTAGTTAGGCTTACCTGGCTGGCGGTGGTGGCGGTGGTGATCTTGGCAGCATCAGCGGGGGCTAAGCCAGCCTGCTGGCCTCTGAGCCACTCCAGCTGGCTGACAGAGTTCTGGCCCCAGAGCAGCGACCCCGGCAATCCTGCCACCGCTGCAGCCACCATTGCCAGGATCGCTGCTTTTTAATTTTTTTTTTTAAGTCTCTGAACCCGGGGCTATTTTTTTCGCAGCTGAGAGGCGCTTGCTTCCCCGTGCCACGTTTACTGCCAATGAGAAGGTTGGGACTTGGCACGGGAAGGTAGGTGTCCTCCAGAACAAAAAACGAAATGAACAAAACAGAAATTTCTGTTTCATTTTGTTTCATTTTTCTTTAATAGGTTGGTTTGTTATTCATTTTGTTAGCTAACAAAATGAATAACAAATAACAAAACAATTAAAAATTCATTTTGTGCCCATCTCTACTTGCAATTTATTATTTTAATTCAGCTTTGCTGGACTCATTCAATGGGAGCATGAAATCCTGGGTTTTAGCCTGAATTCTCCAAAGTCCTATGGAGCTATTGAGCCTTGGGTCTCCCCAAAAGGTTCTCCACCACAGATAGCTCATGGAAAGTTCAGAGCAAAACCTGGAATGGATAACAACCTTGCAAAACTGTTTATTATTTCATTCACATATTTATTATATTTATATACTGCCCATCTGACCAAAGGTCACGCTGGGCAGTTTACAATGTAAGAACATAAATAAACACACAACTACTATACATATACAATGCACATTAATTATATAAAATTGGTAACAGCCAAAACAATCAAAAATTGTCAATAAGAACAGTTCTTTTAAAAACTAACACACCAGTGAGGAAAATTTAAAAAAAAATAATACAAGAAAGGCAAGAGGTACAATAGAAAGTCTGGATCAGGATCAGAGAAATAATTGTCAGGGGGCAAAAACCTGCATCTCTTGTGCCACTTAAGTAATGTATGAATTGTGCCTAAATCACAGATGAGATGCCCCCCAAGCAAGAGGGCACTCTACCCCAAAATGGGAAGAACAGGAACTTCCCTCCTACTAGAACCATGAGTTCCCAAAGGCCTAAACTGTATTTTAGGGTGAGAATGCAAATTAAACTACTACTTCTTCTTTTCCTTAGTGTTTGTCCTACTTGGTGATGGTGGTGGTGGCTCTGCTATTCTTGCTTTGGCCCTCCACTGGGTATGCTCATGGGCTAGGTCTGGGTGAACCTGGGACACCGTCATGTCATTTTCAACGGTGTTCATCCAGTGCTGATTTGGATGATCCTTCGGTCAGGATCTACTAACCTCCAGGGTGAGACCCTTTTTGGCCAGAGCTTCCTCACTGGCACATAGGACATGACCAAACCAATGCAGACGGGCTTTGCACATCTTGTTGGTGATAGATGTAATGCTGGATTTTGCTCTGATGTTATCACTGCACACATGATTCCCTTCATGTGAGGCCTGAGGTCCATCGCAGCATCTTCGTCTCCATGACAACAAAGTGATGTTCAGTTTCTTTAACTGCTGGCCAGCACTCTGCACCACTGAGTGCAACAGGTCAAACAATGGTATGATGGATCTTTGATTTTAAACAATCACTGATCTTTTGTTGTATGCCATTTTACCCAGGCACTGTTGATATTTGATGTCACCTCGTGACTCGGGCTCCCGTTGGCTGTGATCATGGAACCAAGGTATTTGAACTTCTCAGTTCTTGGTAGGTCAGTACCATATTCATTTGGGTCGGTCATCAGATAGTCCATCTTCTTCAGATTCAGGTGCAGGCCCAACCTTGTCAGACAGTCACTCCATCCTTGGGCATGATGCTCAAGATCTGCCTTACTCTCTGATGCAATCATGACACCAACAGTGTAAAGGAGTATCCAGGGCACCGGATTCTGCAGATCTTGAGTGACTGCATCCATAACCAGAATGAAAAGAAGTGGGGAAAGTGCCGATCCTTGGTGCAAATTAAACTACTGTATATGAGAATTTCAAAAGGCACTTTGCAACCCTTAGATCTGTTAAGGATTGTACAAAATGGAATTGTCCTATTGCAAGTTATGATGCAATTTGGGAATGATGCAAGGCAGAGTGGGCTACACACCTGTGTAACTATATTCTGGCAACTAGTCAAGTCAGGTGGCAGTTTGGTCATGCTCAGTTGTCAGTTTGCTGAGTAATGATTGCATCATACACATACATAAAAGCAAGACAGTTGTTCAGTATGGTGTGGGATGTGGTTGGAAGAAGCAGTTCGATACTCTGTCAGTTTGGATCCCGGAAAGTTTGGACTACTGGACTGTCTATCTAGCTAACGAGGTATATGCCTGCCAATTCTGTTTTTGCTGGACTTGTACAGTATATATTTTGTAAATACAGTTCTTGGCGATGAGAGTAACCGCTGTGTTGCGTCTTTATTTAGCACTGCTATCTGGCTGTTAAAGCCCACACTCTTTACACAGCTCTCACAATCTTCCGCTGAGAAATAACCACTCTGCGACAAGATCCAACTATCCAAGTTTGGTGGAGAGTAGATATCGGCATGAACCACCACATTGGCAGTTTGTACTGGTTCATTTATGGGCCGAACAGGTGTTTGACACTTTGACACTTTGAAGCCCCACCTTCTCTGGCTCATCCACTCACAGGCATTGCCCAGAGCAGTCAGGGCATGGAAGCCAAGCCACAGCCCCGGAATGGGCACCCACCAGAGGATAAGGGGCTCTGAAGTGCTGAATACCTTTTTGGCCGATAAATAAATTGGCTTGAATCACCTCACCAGAGGCACAAGCCCATCTTTTGTACAGAATAGGAAGAATAAAAATATTATGAGCTTAGTAATTTCAATAACAGAATGGACAGAAATTCAGAGTCCTTCCACTCTATCATTCTTTTGTTTCTTTCTTTGCTTTTAAGGTTGCTTCATTTCAGCAAGTGGTAGCAGGTGGAGTTATTTTTGCTGTAGCCACTGATAAACAGTTAGAAATTTAAAATCCACATCGATCTACCAGAAACCTACCACATGGTGAATGACTGCTAAATCCAAATATACCTACTGTATTTATGGCAAGATGCAAACTATGACCTAGTTTATCCTTGTACACAAAATAAGAAATTACAATTCTACCCCACCTCCACCAAGAGACAAGAAGGTGATAGTGGTGGTGGTTTTGATCAATCTTGGAGAGAAGTGACATATGTGCAATATTTAAAGAAATCTTTGTGGAATGTAGTAGTACAACTGGTGCTTTTTTCCCCCTTGCACATATGATGTAATATTAGGGGGGTCAACAGATTTTTTTATCACTGCAAAGAATCATTTCTTCCTTTTCTTTTCCTTTCTTTTTTGTGTCAGGATAGGAAAAGACACTAGAAATAATTTACATAGTTTGTGCAACTATGATGCCTCCAAAAAAAGAGAGAGAGAGAATATTTTTGTTATACTCTCCTGCCAGAGATATGTCTAAAAGTCTTGAGAATCTTTGCCAAGCTCTCCTAGAGATTTTGAAGCTGAGGCTCCAGTACTTGGGCCACCTCATGAGGAGAGAGGAGTCCTTGGAAACATCTTTCCCCCTGATGTTTGGAAACATGGAAGGCAAAAGGAAAAGTGGACAGCAGAGAATGAGATGGTTGAACGGTGTCATCAATGCAACCAACATGGATTTGACCAAACTCCAGGAGCCAGGAGGGCCTGGCGTGCTCTAGTCCATGGGGTCACGAAGAGTAAAAAACTGAACAACAACAACCTACTACATCAAGACTGTCTGCTTCAACAGTGAATAAGATCTTGGCAGAATACATCACACATAGCTAACACAAGGATAATACTAAAGTCAGACGAGAAATTGATTTATAATTATATTGCTGCTTGTATTTTGTCCCTATTCCTAAAGGGCAATTAAATTTGACACATATCCCTTTTCCTCCCATTAGGAAATCTCATTACTAGTTCTTAAAGAGACACTAATGATTTTAATATGCCATACAATAAAATATTGATTGGGAACATTCACCAAATATGTTTTTTTCCTCTGCAACTCTGTTTCCAAGAGAAAATGCCATGTCCCAAATTCTAAACTGTCCCTATTCAGCAGTTAACTTCATTAGGGCACCAGCTTTGGTTAAAGTACTTTCCTTTGCTGCTACACATTTAATTAGACAACTCTTCCCAAGAAAATTATTTATAGTTGAGCTCCAGTGCTATTGTTAGCTGAAATGTAAATAAGATTCAGGGAAGGAATTCCCTGGTTGCCCCTGTAGCTCGTAAGCTGCTGCTTGAGTTTTATTAGCCTCATCCCAATATCTATCTTTAAAAGGCAAGGGCTATTATTGGATGTAGAGGAAGGGGGTAAAACTGGATAACAGGGGAGGTTTCTCTAAGGGAATTTACAGGGAAGACCTGCCAAAATAGATTCCAGAAAAGCAGGACTCAAGAGACATATTTTGATATTTTATACCCCTATTCAAAAGTGTCAATCCTTCTATAACTGATGACAGAAATATTTCTGAATGCCCTCCTCCCCCACTGAAGACAAAAGGATCAGATTTAAACCATAAGAAGATGAGTGATTGGTAATGGGAATTAATGGCTGCCTTGCTTTGCATATCTGGATTAGAATAAAGCTGTAATTCACTGTCCGTTGGGGGGGGGGGAGTTTGCAAGAAGCACTAGAGTGATTTCCATAACCTGTCCAGTTATCACATTGACAAGGTTGAGTCTGGCAAAGCTGAATTCACAAGAGAAGTTCTGGATGAAATGGACTCTGATCTCACAACTGAGAAAGATCGGTGACAGAAAGAGACAGAAGATTAATGTTGTTGCTCTGTCTCATCAAGAGACTTCCAGCATATGGAAGCCCTGTGAACTGATTGCCTCCAAAAGGTCCTAATATTAATAGTCCTGCTTTGATCTTGCAAATGAAATATCCTGGTTGACTTTATTGAGTCAATCTATCTCAAATTAGCTGCCTGGATGCCCTAAACCAGTGATGGCGAACCTATGGCATGGGTGCCAAAGATGGCACTCAGAGCCCTTTCTGTGGGCACATGACATCGACCCTTCATAGTTTACCTGTATACAGGTTAAATTACTGTATTGGCACTTTGCAAAAAAAAAATAATTAGTGGGTTTTGAAATGAAGGTTGGGCACTCGGTCTCTAAAAGGTTTGTCATCACTGCCCCAAGCACATCTAATCTCGCCTGATTTCGGAAGTTAAGCAGGGTCGGCCCTGGTTAGTACATAGATGGGCGACCACCAGAGAATACCAGGTGTTGTAGGCACCTGGAGTAGGAACTGGAAAACCACTCCAGTATTCCTGCCAAGAAAACTCCATGGACATGGAGTCACGACTGTAATGACACAACACACACATCTCAAATTAGGTCTGCTTCTTCTATTACCTTCCACTGTTTGAAGCATTGTTGTCTTCTAGAAAATGGCTCGTTCCCACCTGCACCCCCTTTCTTTGGGCTGATCCACAAAGATGTCCGAAACATACAAAGAGCAGACATGGAAGCCAAGAACCGCAGGAATGAGGAATGTGTTTTGAGAACAAGATTCAGATTAGGCTGCTGCAGATGCTATTTGGAATGCAGGTCAGCTTGTCACACAACAGTCCCGTCAACTGACATTCTGCAAAGGACTCGACTGACGCATACAACATAATGCTAGAGAATTTCAGCCAAAATATTAATGTGCCCCCTGAAGACCATGGAGGTAATGAGACCCTATTTCAGAGAGGAGCCAGACGAACTTCATGAATTCCTACTGGTCACCCTGATCCTATGATGCTGATCCATGTGTAGAAATTGGTAGTAATTTTATTTTAGTTCTCTCTTTTTTGTAGGGATTTACCCAAATGTGCAACTTTCTTCACATTCCAAATACAAATAATTTGAGATTTTAACACACACACACACACACACACACACACACACACACCACACACACACACACTTTTTAAAAGTGATGGGAATATGGAAATGATGGATTTTTCCATCCCAGTCATGAAGGATTAACTGTTCATAGTTGGCTCTTGAATTACTGTGTTTGAAAGCAACACTTGGGCAGAACTCAAGTTGCCACCTCCTTCTTCCAAACAGGCTCCTCAAACAAGTACTCAGAACTTTCCTCATCCTCAAAAATGGATGTCTTGACGTACCGAACCCCCACCCCACTTGATCCCTAAATTCATCCAGTAGCAGATATTTCAGCCAAAAAAAAAAAAAAAAAAACCCAAATACAAAAACCCACTATCTCTTTTTAGACCACCTGTTCTCCACCAACAAAACAGATTCTCTAGGTTGATGGTTGAGACATAGGATTTACCCTACACCAGTGGTGGCAAACCTTTGGCATTCCAGATGTTTTGGACCACAACTCCCACAGTCCTTTGTCATTGGCAATACGGGCTTGGAATTCCAGGAGTTGTGGTCCAAAACATCTGGAGTGCTGAAGGTTCACCACAATTGCCCTACACCAACAAGAAAAATCAACAATAACACACACACACACAGAGAGAGAGAGAGAGAGAGAGAGAGAGAGAGAGAGAGAGAGAGAGAGAGAGAGAGAGAGAGAGAGCATACACACATGTGCATGTGTGCATGTAGGTGTAGGAAGACTTTCAGTCTGTCCCCCCAACCCCATGCACATCAGTTTTACACACATTTACTTAATGGGCTTACTGGTAATTTGGAAAAGAGCATCTTTTTTTATAGAAAAGTCATTTTTCTTTCTAAGAACATTGCTGCTACATCTATGAATTCCTTTGTCTGTCTCTGTTGCCATAGAATCTAACATTTCTCCAAGACTGGGGTCGGGGAGGGGGGGTGGGTGTAGGGGGGGATTGAATCCCACCATGTTGAAGGATAGACTATTTTTAGTTTCCATTTCCAGCTGGGAAGTGTTGTAAAGGACCACTAATGGCTCAGCTTTAGAAAGTGCTCAGCTTCCCACTGGTTTTATTATCAGTAACTAGTAGGTGCTTCCAGCTTTTTTTTGGGGGGGGGGAGGGGGAGTAGGGGACTCAGCTTCCCAATGTAGTGCCAGAGGTGTTTTATTTTTCCTCAAGGAACTTGAGATCTAAATCCACTTAGGAACTGGTTCCACTTTTGTAATTGATTTTTCAAAGAGTTGTTTGTTTTAACATGCTGCCTGAGAGATGTAATCCTCAAGCTCCATTTAGTTCTTTCAGTTTCAGTGGGATTTCCTGAGGTTAGTTAGAAATTTGCAACCTAAAGGCACACTAGTGTTGCCTAAACACATCGGAGCCACACAGGGATAAATCATTCCTTATTGATTCAGTTTAATCCGGATGAGCAGTTTCTCTCTCTCTCTCTCTTGCGACACTGTGATATCAGAGGTGACCAGATGAGCAAAGCTGGGACCACTTCTGGCACTGTGCAGTCCATACGATGCATGAGAGATTGAAATCAGACCATGTAGACAGAGACCTCTTGGTAGTGGGGCAGCTAAAAACTCTTGTAAATAAATAAATAAATAAATAAATAAATGTCATTTGAAGGGAAATTGCTCCCAGTAAAGCAGCTATTTCTGATATAGTCAAGTGCAAGCCCTTCACACAGAGTTGCCTAGATGCCCTAAGCACATCCGATCTCACTTGATTTCTGAAGCTATGCAGGGTCGGCCCTGGTTAGTACATGGATGGGAGATCACCAGGGAATACCAGGTGCTGTAGGCACCTGGAGTAGGAACTGGCAAACCACTTCAGTATTCCTGCCAAGAAAACTCCATGGACATGGGGTCACGGAGAGTCGGTCACGACTGTAATGACACAACAACAAAAGCCCTTCGCATACTCTGATCACTCCCAGAGATGATCTTCCCAGATTTTGTTTTCTGAATGGTTCCAAAATGCCACTTGAATGGTGGACTCCCTTCGTCACTCCCTTGCTTGCTTGTATGCTTATTTATATATTTAAAAGCTAAAAACAGTAAGCGTATAGCTATTTTAAAGAAGCAAACCAATCTCACGACAAAATTGGCAAACAAAATCAACGCCAAAAATAGAGGCATGACACTCCATTAAAAAAAAAGAAAGCCCTCTCTAAAGGAAGGATTTTGGAAGCTAAGCAGGGTCGGCTCTCATTAGTACTTGGATGGGAGACCACCAGGGAATACCAGGTGTTGTAGGTGCCTGGAGTAGGAACTGGCAAACCACTCCAGTATTCCTGCCAAGAAAAACTCCATGGACATGGGATCACAAAGAGTTGGTAATTACTGTAACGATGCAACACAACAGACACTCTCTGCTTTGGGGAATCCAGCTTTTCATTGCTGTGCCATTCTAGGAAAATGTACCTTCTGCCTTCTTAACAGACTAAAAGCATGCTTTTTTCAAAAGTAATCTAGGTCCATGTAGGAGCTTGGTTTTGCAACACCATTTGTTTGGCTATCCAACGGCTGTGGTTCTCAATAATTTGCATCTTATATCACCCATCAACCTGTCAATGATCTTGAATCCTACAGTGTTATTTTTTAAAATAACCATACTTTTTTAAAACAGGAAAGCCTGCTTTTATATTTACAATGCATAGCGAGTTTTAAAGAAACCACTAATGATTCTATTTCACTACCATAGTAACAGAAACACACAAATATAACATATAAAATCACACTAGTATCATTCAGGATAAACATTATTGCTAGGTTTAGAATAGAAGCAAATATACAAATTTCTATCATGGGCGCCATCTCTATTCTGTCTGTGTTGTGCCAGCTGTTGAAAGCCGGTGCTCTGTGGTATTTATATAGAAATGCTAACATGTGTGGACTGATGGATGTGGGGAAAATGGAAGGATGTGAGATGGGGTCCCTTCAGGTTTCCTTTAAGCCATCTTCTTTACAGACAACAGCCTAACTCCCTGCTTTGAGTGAACTTGCCTATGCAGCACTTCCTGGTGCAAGACCCATCTTGAGACAAGCACTGCCTTTGTTGATTCAGCTCAGCCTGATCAGACACCATTGTGCTTGTGGATGGGTACCACCAGGGGACCGTCTATTATTTTAAAGGTATAATTGATTCTAATTCATCACTTATCAGGCTGTGACAGATTGTTATATAGTTTATTATCTCCACTGCAGCACCAAGATCCACCGGGTGCTGGTTCCTATTGTTCCGCATTTCCTGCCACTGCTTCCACTATAGTATTTCCTGTTATCTCTTTGATTAAGTTAGGGATTCTGGTATCTCCAGGTCCCCAGGTAAGTGTCAGCATTCATAGCCTCCCACTGCACGATGGGAGCAGGCTTTTTTTACACCTCTCCTCTTTGACCTACCTGTCACACTCACTCGCCTTGCTTAGCTGATTAATTGGGGACTTTTGACTCTCCAAGTTCTGTTGTGATAGTTGTCACTTTTCTCCCCTTTCATCAGACACAAAAGAGACACATTCCTACACCAGAAAGGGGGATTGGGCCAGATTCATAAGCATCATAACTCTGAATCTGGGACCGATGGCCTGAGAACAGGAAGAGGTCTTTCTTCTTTTGCAACACAGGATGGAAGACACCGACACAAGCCAAAATCATCCACCTGCTATCCCAAGGCCAGAAAATCCAGATCAAAGTAAAATGTGGGTTTTCCCCTGGAACAGTCACGTGATTGAAAATGCTGTTCCTATGTCCCCACTGGCACAGTTTAAAGAACCGCATCTTTTGTGTCCCCAGAAACGGGAACCACAACATAGCGGAATGAAAAGGTTTTGATGCAGATTTTCTGAGTCCCCCATGGACTCAAGTACCGGTTAAAAATCTGCATCAGAACTGAGACAAGCTTTGTACCTCCTCAAGACCAGGTACTTGTAAAACTCGCTGGGTCGCACTTAAGTGGGCGTGGTCACGTCCCCCCCCCCTTTAAAGTCTGCTGGTTGTGGGGACACAATTTTATTAACTGCATCTTCAAGCAGTTTGAAGCGGTTTTGGTCATGGGATAGCAGCCAATGTGTCACAGAAGGGTTGAATGCCAGCCCTTTCTGTTTTATCCTCTGGCTGTGTTTGCAATACAGCAGTGGGCAACCTGGAAACATTATAGATGGCTCATGATTAGAGAAGGACAATCTTCAATGGCCAACTGCATGTGTCACAACAGCAGCATCTCTGAAGGTGAGGTTTTGGGAGTTTTGAGATGACAAACCCCATAATTCTCCATCTTGGGTGTTCCATGTGAGGGAGAGACATCTTTGTTTCGGTAGTTCCAAGGTCATGTAGACTTCAGGAATGGAAGATGTAAATCAGCAAGAGCTAGTTTGTAATAATTATTGTGATGTGATAAAAAATCAGTGTCACAGTAACACTGTGTCACAGTGAATTAAAATCTCCTTTTTTGTATAGAAAACAATAGAACTTTACACACACCCATGCACACACACTTTAAGAAGGTGTGTACACACATAGGTCGGGTCTCCTCTAGAGGAGGAAAAGAAGAAATGAAGAAACAGCAAAATACAGCTTTAAAATGACTTGTTTGTTGATTCATGTGGATAGCAAAAAAATGTGCAATTTGAATTAAGGGTTGAATCTGCTTACTCCTAGATTATGATGCAAATAAATCCTTTTCTGAGTGTGCATCCCTTATGGTGCCAAAGTGACACCACCAATACAAGAGGAAAACATCAGCAGGTCTAGAGTATACCATGAGTATATCCATGGAGGGGAATGTGTTTATTAAACTAATCGGGCACAGAATGACTTCAGGGTGCACCAAACTGGGAAACCAGAGAGAAAGGAATGGAACATCCACGAAGAGGGTGCCATTGACATGTCTGACACTTGAACAGGAGAACTCCAAGTATTCTTGTAAGAACTACATGTGCCAGTACATTTCGTTGCACATCATATGTGTGAGTGCACATGGGTACACATTCTCTCATATAAATGGAGGCAAAGAAGGTTCAGTTATTGAGTTTATTTAGATGATAATAGACTGAGACAAGAGAGATTAAATTAGAAAGTGTGCTTTAGATGAGATAAAGCATTATCAGATTAATTTAAGAAGAAAGACATAACATGGCATGGACTCCCAAAGGACTCGAGCAAATTTAGCTTAGAGAATGCTCTAAGCAGCAAGTCAAGGAACAGGGAGATACAATGATTTGCTTCAAGAGTGTTTCCCCACTGCTTGAGAACATAATTGCCTGTGGGAGGCAGTTCCATGTTAGATGGAAAAACATTCAACTAGAGGCTTAATAAACTTCAGGCTTAATAGCTCTTTCTTCTGCACCAATCTCTCTTCTACACTTCCACTTTTACACTCCCTGCCTAGGATGATGCAACTGGGTGAAGTCAAATAATGCCATTATTTGGCATTTTACTTGACTTGTAAGAAATACATAACTTGTAAGAGACATTAAGATGCATATGAATTTGTATATGTTAGTTTATTTATCTTTATTGCTACAATGTAAAACTAAACACTTTGCCCTCTTGCTATGTAATTACTAGGAGCAGCTGATCTGTTTGCTCACTTGGTCTGTTGTCCTGGTGATAAATGTAGGTGAGCAAATTCAAAGACTCTATTTTCCCATATCATGGTGCTCATACCTTGGGCAGTTGGATTGCTGCAGGACAGCCCCGACAGATGTGGGTTGTCTTGATACAAAAGAGAACCCTTGGAATATATGAGATCTTGATGTACAGAGTGAAAAGAATCCTGCTTGGAATTCTGGGGAGTTCAGTTGCTACCACTCAGAGTTGACAGTATTGGCAACTGTGTGAGATGAGCAATAGTGATGGGCACGAAACAGAACTATATTGTTTTGTTTTGTTTCGTTTCGTTTCTTTAGTAGTTTCATTTTGTTTCATTTGTAACAAATTTTTAAAGTAGTTTCATTACAAAATGAAACAAAATGAAACGAAACATTATGCTCCCCTGGGTCCTAGAGACACCAAAATAGCAGGAGAGTTTCCTCAAGTTCTTCCCTGTAAGCCCCTGAAATTTGGAGTGTTTTGGAGCTCAGGGGGCTGAGTTATTAAGTTCAAAAGGGGGGTGCACAGAAGAAAAACATATTTCTAATTGAACCAAGAAGCCACAATAGCCACCCCACAGGTGAGCAATTGGGATACGTGGGTTCATGCCCATCTCTAATTTATAGCCCTGTTCAGGCACTACTCACTCAAGCACTCTTCAGGAGAGAGCTCCTAACTGCAGTCCCCCACAGCTGCATCCATTAGTTATACTGTTGGCTCTGAAGAGGAGAGCTTGGATGAAAGTATTAAACGAAAGCAAGAATGCTGGAGATGGAAAATCTGGATTATTGTTTGTCTGGACCGATAACACATGAATAGAACTGTTAAATATCTTCTGCTATTGTGTAGGAACTGTGTCCGCTGCAATGATGGAGGGCAGTTAGACCACATGCTCACTTTTACACATGTGCTGGGGTAAGTAGAGATGGGCTTTTCCTTTTGGAAGTGGTCAGCTTCTGAAACGAACTGCGGAAGCCCAGCTGACATTCAGAACCAGATGAATGAAATCAACCAATCCCTTACCTTGTGCTGGACTTTCACAGGGTTAAACCCCAACAAGGAAGAAGCCTCTGACACATCATCTTTCCTTCACCCTATTGCTGGCCAATCAGACAGGAAGGCGGGATGATGCATTTCCCTGTACAGCTCTTGATTGGCCAGCGCCAGGTAGAAGGAAAGATGACGTGTCGGAAGCTTCTTCCTCATTGGAGTTTGACCCCACGGGAGCCCTGCACAAAGTAAGGGATTGGTTAATTTCATTCCTATGGTTCTGAACCTCAGCTGGGCTCCCACGGTTCATTTCGGAAGCTGACCACTTCTAAAACAAAAAGCCCATCTCTATTGTTCACTGCTCCAGATTGAATAAGCCCTGAATGTGACCTATTTCTCATTAGAAAGCATTCTAACAAATAACAACTTGATTATAAAGTGTTCTCCACTTCATTCTCTGGTTGGTTTCTAGCATACATTTGGGCAACTGCTAGCTATAATGTTTCTTTTTGTCTGTTCTGGTATTTGATTGTTATATTTTCTGGTACTGTATTTGATTGTTGTCACTAGAGATGGGCACGACTAGGGAAAATGACATTTTTGAGTTGTCGTGTGTCGGAGGCGGCCCGTGTCGGCTCGTTTCCGTTTTTCGTGAAACTTCGCAAAAAATAGTCGTTTCGTTTTTCATTTTTTCGTCTGTCGTTAAACTGGTTTAGGGGGGGTAGCGGGCTCCTGGAGGCACCTCTGTGGGGTGGGTGCCTCCTCTGGCCCGCTAGGAAGGGAAAGCGGGCTCCTGGAGGCACCCGTGGGTGCCTCCTATCCTCACCCGCTAGGAAGGGAAAGCAGGCTCCTGGAGACCCCTCATGGCATGGGGGTCTCCTCTCCTCACCTGCTGCTGCAAAAGGGCATGCATAGCCATATGGATATGCATACCAGTTGCAGACTATGAGACCAGTGGACTGGCAGAACCCAGAGCCATAGGGTGATGCCTAAGGCTCTCGCACCTGCTGTGTCTCACAAAGAAGGGAATCGTACTTGTGTAGTGCAATGCAAGTAGATCTGGCTTAGGGGACAGCAGCTTAGCGCAAGGGCTAGGGTTAGGCTAGTTACTGGTGAGGTTAGGGTGGGGTAGTGGGGTGCACCTCTGGGTGCCTCTCTGACCCACTAAGAGGACAGTGTACTGTGGCATATGGGTAAGGAATCAAGGATTAGGGTTAGGGTTAGGGGGCTAGGGCAGGGTTTAGTGGGCTTTTTGGCACATCCCAGAAGTCTCAGTGGCCAAGTGGCCATGCGATTGGTGGGATGGCTCCAAAAATTTGCATGGTCCACTCCCACATGGCCACTTGGCCAGCCCATCATTGCGCAGGTGTAAAAAAATAAAAACATAAAATCAATGGAGAGAGGACAGGGGAGGAGACATTTTGTTGCAAGAAAAACCCACTGCTACTGTAAAAATTCTGGCAGTTTTAGCAATAGCATTAGCAATTTTCGCATGTTTCTGTGGTGCTTGTGTGTTTTTGGACCACGATTTCAAAAAAAATATTGCGGTCGCCGCCCCATTTTGGATTCCCCCGCCCGCACCGCATGGCATGGCGACTCGAGTCCGGCTGCCCAGGACAGGACAGGAGGAGATGGGGAGAGGCTGGCGACCCCCCTCCAGAAACCACCCCTCTGGTAGGTGCCCTGAGCCCTCACTCAGGCAGGCATATTTTCGCCGGCTTTTTGGCCGGGAATGGGGGGGGGGAGTTTAAAACTTTTTTTCTGTGCCGCTTCCGCTTGAATTGCAGCGGCCGGCGGTGAGTCCGGTGCTGTTGCGATTCGAACTTGCGGTGAGCGTCTACGACGAGGATTTCCCCCACCACCACCAGAGCAGCCCAGGAGGACAGGAGAGGGGGGAGGCCAGGGACCCCCCTCCAGAAACCACCCCTCTGATAGGTGCCCTCAGGCAGGCATATTTCCACCTGCATTTTGTCCGGGAATCGGGTTTTTTTTAAACTTTTAAAAACTTTTTTTCTGTGCCGCTTGGCATCGCGGGATCGCCGCAATGCCAGGAACAACCACGACAAATCAGACCCAATTATTCTTTAGTTGGTTCGAGTTCGAGTTCTGGCGGAGTAATTCCCGTTACAGTTTCCGTTCCGTCGTGCCCATCTCTAGTTGTCACCATCCCCAGATCACATATGAATAAAGTAATTTTGAGACTTACACACACATTTCTATCTCTGGGTCCATGCACTGCTCTGTCCTCCTACATCAGTTTGTCTAATATAATCAAGCAATAGAGTTGTCTCGTAAAAGGCAATTCTGCTGCATACTTTGGCCACGGTCTCACCACCGTTTTCTATGCATTTTTGCTGCGGAGAACTGAGCAGTAAAAGATTGCGTCCTAACCGCGAAGGGGAGTAATTTGGTGCCCCAACCGACCACGCCCCAGGAAGCGCAATTTCACCAAAGTATATTAAACCATCGCTAGGGGGTGGTTTAAAAAACTTCCCTTAATGATGCACAGTTCTTTGCTACTCTAACAAGGTGCGGCCCCAGAAAACATACAGTAATTAGCTTTGTAATTAGCTTTCCTGTCACTTCCTGTGGGTCCGGATTGTTATGTGCAATGGAGGCTTAGAAAATCAACCCGGGAAAAAGGGAAAAGATGTGCAGTAATCAAGAAGAGATGGGCACAGAGCAGTAAAATACTACTCTGCCAACAGGACACTAACCGCACATCAAACACCACGTGGCCACCCGAAAAAAAACTACGCATCAAATTAAGATGCGCAGAAAACTTTTCGTGAGACTGTGGCCTTTGTTGGGAATCTACCAATGTGCCTTCTTCCATGCTCATCTGGGGAAAAATAAAAGACGAGCAGTGGAGTGTGAGAGTGCCTGGATAGCTCACCAATTGAAATATCTGGCTTCACAACCAGAGGTTGGGAGATTGACTCCTTAGTGCAATTCTTAGGAAAGGAGCCAGATTTGGGTAAGCTGTACAGTCTCAGGGCACCCCTAGAAGGAGAAAATGGTAAACCACTTCAGAGTACTCTATCTCCAGAAACCCCCGGAAAGGGTCTTTATAAGTCAGAGAATTGACTTGACGGCATGCAATTATTTTTAATGCTTTGTGAATATCATTGCACAGTCAGCAACTTAGCAACACAGTTTAATCCTAAATTTATTAAAAGTGGTGATGGGGAAATTACTTTCCCCCCTTTTATTTTTTAGACAAGAAGTCCCAGTAGGCATGCCATTTGTGATATTGTTAGAGGCAGTCCAAAGAAAGTAACTCTTTCATCTCTGATCAAGACGTGTGAACTGTGTTAGGAATCTTCACTTTTTGTACACCACTGTACCTGGAACCAAATAAAATGGAGTTATTTTGTATAAGACTATTTGTTGTGTGACTGTGGAGAAATTCAATCAATGCAGCACTTGTGTGCATGCAGTTATCCATGCAATTATGCCTTGCTCAGTGGACTAAGGCTCTGAAAACTGTTGGCTGCAAAGTCTGCTGAATTCTGGGTGCCAGGCAGCGGAGCAAGCTGCTGCTGATAACACCAGCTCCTGCCAACCTAGCAGTTTGAAAGCATGCAAATACAAGTAGATAAATAGGTACCACCGTAAAAAGCAGGAAGGTAAAGCAGTGTTTCCTTGCAGCCATGCTGGCCACGTGACCATGGAATTGCACAACACTGGCTCTTTGGCTTGACTACAGAGATGAGCACCACCCCTAGAGTCAGACACAATTAGCATGGATGGGCAGGGAAAACCTTTACTTTTACCTTTTACCAACCTTGAAATCACCTGTTCCATATGTTTGTAATCTGAAACCTCACCCCTTCAATAGGCCAGTAGGGTTGCAAGGTCTCTGCATGCTGGCTGAAGTCTTAGGGCAGCAGTACTCAACCTTGGGTGGCCCAGGTATTCTTGGACTGCAATTGTCAGAAACCCTGGCTAGCACAGCTGGTGGTGAAGGCTTCTGGGAATTGCAACTGAAGAACACCTGATTTACCCCAAAGTGGAAAGCATGGTCATAGCGAATTACTACAATTCACCTAGGTCAAATATCATGGTCACCAGCACAACAGGAGGAGAAATGTTCACATTGGAGTATGACAAATTATGGACATCCTTCTCCAGTTGTTCTCTCCTGGCCTTGTTCTTAATATTTGAATATGTCTTAATTGTACCGGGATGTATATTTTCCCTCATTACTGTAAGCCACCTTGGGTCCTTTTCCAAGGAGAAAGGCAGGGTAAAAATACTCTAAACTAAAATAAAAATTATAAGTGTGTGGTACTTAACTTTCTCCCACCCTTTGACTGCTCCATCTCCATGGCATCATGAGGAGACCCCACACCCACACCCCCAGTGGATATAACTGCCCCTTGATCTCCAGTTCTAGCCCTGGAATCTCAGGGTATGAGATGCATGTGACCTGGCCACCCAGTCTGGAAGACCTCAGTCTCTTTCTTGAAAGCTAACCAGAAGGCTTGAATTATCTTCAGAACACTGGAATGATGACAAGAGCATATTCATAAGAACATAAGAACATAAGAAGAGCCACAGGCCCATCTAGTCCAGCTTCCTGTATCTCACAGTGGCCCCACCAAATGCCTCCGGGAGCACATGAGACTAGTTATCTGTCTCTTCATACCACTCCCCTGCATCTCGTCCTTGAAGTACCCCAGTTTTAAGACTGGAGATTACACATCTCCATCATGGTTTGTAATCTGAGATGGATTTTTCTTCTAGAAATTTGTCCAATCCCCTTTTGAAGGCATCCAGGCAGGAGGTCATCACCACATCCTGTGGCAGGAAGTCCCACAGACTAACAACGTGCTGGGTTACTACTCAAAGCCTTGGGCATCCAGAGTATTCTTTGCTATTGCACTTGGGAATGAAGAAATGGGCTTGGCAGGGGGGTGTTAAACTGATAGAAGAGGAGCACCACTCGCTCCCCCACCCCCCAGCCACAGCTCCTTGCACCTGACATTTCACTCATTAGCCCTTCCTCGGCCACCTCCCTCCCTAACCCCTCCTTCCCCCCCTCCCCTAAGAGCATCACTGCTGTTATCTCTGCGGCATCTAAAGCGTGCACTGACTCAGTTTAGGGACAGTTAATTTCCAGTTCTTTCCAGATGGGTTGGAATAATATCCCCAGGTGGTAAATACATTATTAAGAAGGCAGTTTGGTGTGAAATTGGCTATTAAAATATAGATAAAGTTTAATATATTGAGCTCCTTGTCAGAAAAATCACTTTAGAGGGAGCTTATTATTTGTTTGATATTAAAGGAGTCACAGCTCTGCTCCAAGTGACAAATGGGAGGGGTGAGGAGGGGGGGAGAGAGAAGGAATGCCACTGGTAATGAACAAAAGCTTTTTAACATTTAAATTTAGGCTTCTGCATGATACCCCTCGCTGATCTGAGAACTCTACACAACAAATCCTTCCAGAAGTGTTATGAATGGGGAGATGGGGTAGATTTGGTTGAGGTGGAGGTGGACCGTCAAGGAACCCTTTCAGGAAAGCTTAGGATTTAGAGTTTTTAAAAAACAAAAAACAAAAAATCAACCGTGCCCTTTAAAACTTCCCAGCTTTGCAGGAAGAGTGTGTATGTGTGTGTGTGTGTGTATGTGTGTGCGCACGCGCGTGTATGTGTGTAAATGTAAATGTAAATATATAAATAAATAAAGATATAGTTATGATCATTAGCAGCTAGTATCCGATCTTGCCTGATCTTAGAAGCTAAGCAAGGTCGGCCCTGGTTAGTACTTGGAAGGGAGACCACCAGGGAATACCAGGTGCTGTAGGTGCCCGGAGTAGGAACTGGCAAACAACTCCAGTATTCCTGCCAAGAAAACTCCATGGACATGGGGTCACAAAGAGTCGGTCACGACTGTAATGATGCAACACATATACATAGACTATATAGATATAGATACTGTATATATATATATTTGCTTGCACTACTCAGAGAACCTACATAGCAATGTCTCAAAGGAAAGGAGTGATGATGATGATGATGATGATGATGATGATGATGATGATGATGATGATGATGATGATGATGATGATGATGATGAT
>JAHTLZ010000327.1:5712429-5726791 GCA_023846285.1 Phrynocephalus versicolor | reverse complement strand
TACCCGGGGGGGGGGAACGATTTATTTTTTTCTTTATTCTAGCCTCCGGAACAGATTCCTATGGGAAAGAGTGCTTCGTAAGACAAAATTTTCATAAGACAAAGTGACCCATAGCCTCCAGAATGGATTAATCCATTTCCAATGTATTCCTATGGGAAACTGTGTTTCATAAGACATTTTTTTTAAAAAAAAGCAAATTGACCCATAGAATGAATTAAATTTGTTTTAAGAAGTACCAATGTATAATAAATGAAGGGAGGGATGAGAGCATTCATGCATGCCTCAAGCTGTTTGGGAGAAAGGTAGGATGATGAACAAAGGAAGGCATACTGGAGAAATAATAAAAGTTGAATATAAACTGTAGTTTGAACACATATGCTGTGTGTGTGTGTGTGTGTGTGTGTGTGTGTGTGTGTGTGTGTGTACACATGTGAATTGGCTGGGTTTTAGATCACAAATAGAGATGGGCACAACTTAGCGGTATTTTCGTTTTCGTTTTCATTTTTTCGTTTTCGTTACGTAACGAAACGAAAACGAAAAACGGTTCAAAAATGGACCGAAAACGGAAACAAAACGACTAATTTTGAGCCAATTTTCGTTTTTCGTTACTGGAAAAACACATAATGGAGCTAAATGGGGAGAAACGAAAAAATTTTCGTTTTCATTTTCATTTTTTCGTTTTCGTTACGTAACGAAACGAAAATGAAAATTTTTGAAATTAGCTCACGAAAATGGAAACGAAACGAAATGGACCCTAGCCGAAAACGAAAACGAAAACAAAAAATTTTTTCTGAGTCGTGCCCATCTCTAATCACAAATAAGAATGATATGGGATTTCTCACATTTTAAGTTTTGACAGCAGCAAATTCCAGTATCAGTCCAGTTGTGCAATGACTAAAAAAACACAGCTGTTTAAAAGGTACCCTCTGTTGGCTCAGAAGACAAGATGAGAGCTAATGGGATTTAGTTACAGGAAATTCAATTTTAGCTCAAATTCAACTCGGTTCCTATTGAGCTCTAAAATAATTTTCTTAAAAGTGGGACCAGCTTGAGAATGGAGCCAGCTTCCTAGGGTGGGTGAGCACACCCTCTTGCTAGAGGCCTTGAGGCAAGTGCTGGGGAGGCCTTTCCTGCAGGATCATACGCATCTGGATTTTCTCAACAAAGAAGTAAAGCCAAATTAGAGGTCTTTCAGCCCTCTCCTCCAGCAGTATGTTTCCTTCGTTGTCATTATTTCTGTGTTCATTTCATAAAAAAAGTGTTCTCCTTGCTAGCAGAGTAGCAAGGCTTTCTGAAGCACTGGAGAAAAGGTTATTTCATTTCATAGAATCATAAAAGTGTTCACCCACCAGGGACCCCAAGGACAACTGAACAAAGCATAAAATCTACATTTTAGGCTCCCTTGACAAGCTGCCATCTAAATGTCTAATGTAGGAGGGAGAGTCCACATTACCTCTCAGTCTTTCCTTTGCAGGGCTAAATTGACTCAACAACACCCTCAAATACCCATAAGCCTTGGTTTCTAGATTTTTTCCCACCCTGTTGTCCACCTCCTGCAGTTTGTCTGTATCCTTCATAAACCGCAGTGCCCAGAAGGGGACACATTATTTTGAAGAATAGATTTTGTGCAAATGTTGTTTGTTGTACATTTTGTGCCCCTAGCACAGTTGATAGACACCTCGCCAGACATCTATAGCTGCTACCTTGCTATGCTTTCAAAAATTCTAAACATTTAGGTGCCTTTTGGATCTTGTCACCAGTCTCGCTGCTTTATATCCCAAATGGAAACAGACTACATTTTCGCACAGGGACGTGTTGTAGAAGTTACTGAAGCCATGGCAAAGAAAACTGTTCTTTGTCTTGTTCTCACACTGGAAGTGAGCAATCTTGAGAAGATGTCTCCTTTCTCAACAGTTTTCTTAACTCATTCAGACAGCCAGACTCAGGAAGGGAGAGCTGCTGTGCTGGAAGATGGTGTTTCCTTTCTAAAGGCATAAGGAAGCACCTGATATGGCGATATGCCCCTTGTCATCCCCTTTTTGGTTGCTCTCACAGTTTGTCAGTTGGCTTCAAAGTGCAAAGAAATATCCATACTTCCACTTTTCCTCTGCCCTGAGTCATTCGTTTTGTCGCCATGCTTTGGGCTTTCCCCAGAATCCCAGAACTTGTTGGAGAATGCACAGGCTTGCTTTCGATTTTGCTTTAAGTGGAGGCTAGCTCACAGCAAATTCTTGAGCTGAGCAGGCCTCTCCCCTCTGGTCTGGAGTATCACATTCTCCCTTCTTCCTGAATGGTGAAAACTATGAGGGAAATACTACACATTGTAGTTTCCTGTGCATGAGAAAATCCCAATTGCCCATGCTCTGTCTGTTCTTCTTGTTTACAAATGAATAGGAATAGGAATAGGAATAGGAAACTTTATTGTCATTGCCCCCTTGCAGGAACAACGAAATTTTGTGGTTGCTATATAAAACTCATCTAAAGCATCTCACATAGATCTAAAAACAGGTACAAATAAAATGACATATAAAATGACTAAAATATGACATATAAAATAAGCTGACTTTAAAGTCCAGGACTTCCATTTAAGGCCAATATTGCTCTAAAAAAGAAGCTATTTTTGAGACGGTTTGTTCTTGCCCTCAGTACTCTATATCTCTGTCCCGATGGCAGCAACTCGAAGAGGTGATGACCAGGATGTGATGGATTTCTTAATATATCTAATACTTTACAGTGGCACCTGGTAGTATAAATTTGTTCTAGGGTGGGGAGTGAACAGCCCACAACACTCTCTGCAATTCTTATGATTCTGTGCAACGCTGTCTTATCCCGGTGGGTACAACTTCCATACCACACACATAACCCGTAAGTAAGCACACTCTCAATTGCACAATGATAGAAGGCCAGCAGCAGCTTTTGTGGAAGATGGTTTTTCCTTAAAGTTCTCAAGAAAAATAGTCTCTGCTGAGCCTTCTTTGCAAGCCCCCTTGTGTTGACACTCCAGGACAGATCCTCCTGTAACTCAATGCCCAAAACCTGTAACCCTCTCCACACCAGTCCCATCAATCACCAGTGGTTGAATATCAGTTTTCTGCCTCCTAAAGTCTACCACAAGCTCCTTTGTTTTCTTTATATTTAGGTGCAAGTTATTTATTCTGCACCACGGTCAACCTCTCCACTTCATCTCTGTAAGCCATCTCACTCTCCTTGCCAGAGATGAGCCCAATCACAGTTGTGTCATCTGCAAACTTAATGATCCTATTGCTAGGATAGGCAGAGACACAATCAAATGTGTAAAGAATATAAAGGAGTGGGCTAAGTACACATCCCTGTGGTGTTCCAATGTTGGTATTAAGAATATTAGAGGTGTAAGGGCCCAACCGGACCCTCTGAGAACGTTCTGACAGAAAATCCAAGATCCATCCACAAAGTGATGGTGGAAGCCCTAGACCTTCCAGTTTAGAGATCAAACGTCATGGAAGAATGGTGTTAAAAGCCGAGCTAAAATCCACAAAGAGCAATCTAGCATAGCCCCTCCCTGCTCCAGATGTTCAAAAACAGCATGAAGAGCACACGCCACAGCATCCTCTGTTGATCTCTTCTTTTTATAGGCGAATTGGAATGTGTCCAGTCCCTCTGGTAAACAGGCAATAACATAGTTCCGTACCAACTTTTCAAAGCACTTCATGATTACAGGTGTAAGTGCTACTGGACGAAAGTCATTCAAGTTTTCTGGATTTGGTTTTTTTGGTATCGGAACAATAATGGCAGACTTTCGGCATGACGGCACAATAGCTTGGGATAGGGATTGATTCAAAATCCCAGTGAAAACTCCTGCTAATTGATCTGCACAATCCTTCAACACCCTTCTGGCAACTCCATCTGGTCCCGTAGCCTTCCTTGATTGATTCCCTTCAATACCTTCCTCATCTCTCCCTCCTCCACATTAAAAATTACATTCCCTTGTGCCGATGCTGATAACAATAGTGAAGGTGGCAGAAACTCTGCTGATGTCTCTTCTGATGTTGCTTCAAAACGGGCAAAAAAGGCATTCAGTTCCTCTGCCAAAGATACCCCTCCCTCAGCTACTGGGGAAACTTTAGATTTGTACCCAGTCATTTCCTGTACACCTCGCCACACCTCCCTAGTGTTGTTACGCTGAAAATTATTCTCCAATCTCTGCCTGTATGCCTCTTTAGCCACACGGATGCCCCTCTTCAGAACTGCTCTGGCTGCACTATACAGTGACCTGTTTCCTCTTCTAAAAGCAGTATTTCTTGCCTTTAGCAGCTCCTGAACCTACCTTGTCATCCAGGGTTTTCTGTTTGGATAGATCTTTATCTGGCGCTTTTGTGTTACACTGTCAGTACAAAATCTGATATAGTCCAACAGTACCTCAGTTTAAGTTTCTAAATCCTGTTGGGCAAATGCCTCCCAATCAGTGTCATGAAAACAGTCTTGCAGCTGTTGAGATGCTCCTGCTAGCCATATCATGATAGTCCTCTTTATTATTGGCATCCGGTTCCTCAAAGGAATATATTCAGGAGTCAGAAGTAGAGACACATGATCAGATTGGCCCAAGTGTGCTAATGGTTCCACCTTATAGGCCTGTTTGATATTCGTGTACAATCTGTCCAAAGTCCTTTCTCCCCTGGTTGCACACTTAATATGTTGATAGAATTTCGGTAGAACCACTTTCAGATCTGCCTGGTTAAAGTCCCCACATACGATAAATGCAGCTTCAGGATACTTGTGTTGTTGTCTGCTTATAGCATCGTGCAAAAGATCCAATGCCTCGTTGATATTTGCATCAGGTGCAATATACACTATAGTTATCAAGACTACTGTAAATTCCCGGGGGATGTATATGGGTCTGCATTTGAGTGTCATAAATTCCACAGATGGAGAGCAATGGCTATCAACCACCACAGAATTTGTGCACCAGCGATTACTCACATATGCACACAATCCCCCTCCTCTACTTTTTCCAGCGTCCTTTGTTCTATCATGACGAAACAGTGTGTATCCTGTTAATTCCAGAAAAGAATTTGGAATAAAAGCTTTCAACCAAGTTTCACTGAACAGCAGAAGACAGCACTGGTTCGCAGTTCTCTCAGTTGTGATCCACAGTTTCCACTCCTCCAGCTTATTCACCAGGGATCTCACATTTGCATAGAAGATACTAGGAAGGGGTAATTTACGATGCTATGTCTTTAACCTTTGTCACCTTCCTTCTCTTTACGGTCTCGTCTGTGCCTCTTTCCTCTTTGGCTCTTTGAAGTCAAACAATCCTTATTGCAAATGCGAAGACACTCATGTAAATGATGAAAAGTGGCATGAAGATAAAAAGTAAAAAGCAAAAGCATGGTGTTCTGATTATATACCACCCCATAGTGCTTTGAGCACTTTCTGGGCAGTTTACAATTTAATTATGCAGGCTACACATTCCCCCGAGCAAGCTGGGTACTCGTTTTAATGACCTCAGAAGGATAGATGGCTGAGTCAGTCATGACCCGGCTACCTGGGATTGAACCCCAGGCCGTGAGCACAGATTTAGCTAGAGTACAGGCATTTAATCAGTGCCACAAGTCTCCTTCAAAGGTACTGTACTCTGAAGCAGGTGTACAACAACTAATGCTGCATTCGGGCTTTAGAAGAAAGCAACTACTACACTCCCAGATTGCTTCACCTTTGGCTTACTTGTGGCTCTGCTGGGTCAGGTATTTTTCTTTCTGTTCAAAAAGTGCATGTGAACACATAACCGTTTCCCTGCCATTTTTGTCGGTATTTACTACTGAAATGCTGTCGATTTCCAAAGAGTGAAGAGAGAGATTTGAAGTCATTTGCTCCCATGAGGGAACAACTGTCTTCAAATGAACATGACTGACCATTTGGTAGATAACAGAAAGATAACCTGTCCCAACCTGTACATGAAAACCACTGAATTATTATTCCCTTTTTTGGCTGCAAAGAACAAAAGGAATTTGTTCTACCCTCCTTTGATTAGGTATGCAAAAAAGACTTGAAAGGATAGATCATTCTTGCAATAACAGACCTCAGTGAATGCCCTCCAAACACAGCATGAAGACTCATTTCTAGCCAGTGACACATGAAGAAATGTAAGTCTGTGCGAGTGTCCAGTTTTAGAAGCAAAGCATACACACAGAAAAAGAACAACAACAAAACCAAAATCATTGGTGCTTATCCAGGAAATTACAAACAACTCACTGAGTGCTTCTGGCCATTAAAACACAATTTAAGAAAGTAGCACTCTTGGTATTCTGCCCAAAACATGCTGATTTCTCCACACAAACAACGGCTTCAATGCAGGAGATCTCTTCAGTTGCTTAAAAAAAATTCTCACTTTCTTGCAGCCACTGTGTATCCTGAAGAATTAAACATTGTAAATTGGCCAGAGACTGCTCTAAGTACTATAAGACAGAATTTAAGCCATGCACTTTGCTAAGGAGATCAAGTGTTTCTCTTCGCACATCTGGACTCCTGAAAACTCCACTATTATCACTTTAAAGGAGAAAAATACTTACAATCTGACTCAAATTTTATCTGAAGACATTCCCCTCCACCCATAAGGAAATATGTCATCTCTCTCTCTCTCTCTCTCTCTCTCTCTCTCTCTCTCTCTCTCTCTTCTCTCTCTCCTCTCCTCTCCTCTCCTCTCCTCTTCTCTCCTCTCCTCTCTCTCTCCAATCTCTTTGTTAAAGAGATGGACATGAATTAGAAAAAATAGCAATTCACTTCAATTTGAGATTTGTCAAGGTCAACAAAGCACAAACAATGCATTTATGAAATTTTCTTAGGGATTGAGAAATCAATTTGTCAGTTTGAGTTATGCAATCCCAAAGAAGGTCCTCACAAGAAAGTTCCACCCAGGAACCTAGAGACATCAAAGTTGTAGATAACCTTATCCCAAATTTCCTCTACAATATCTCCAAGTTTGTTGAAGGTTGAATTTCAGGTTGGCAATGAGAGTGGTGGGACTTACATATGTAATTTCTCTGTTGGTTATCCTACGACACAGTGTCCCCTCCAGGAAAGTGAATTTTAGCAACTGTTTTGGGGAAACCAGTCTTTACCAAACTTTGATGGAGTGTAGAGGAGAGTCAGAGGAAGCTTTTCTACAGGTTTGATATCTCCAGTTGCCTGGCAGGAACTTTCCTTTCAGATTGCATAACATAGACATCAGGAATCCACCAAACATGGAGATCTGGTAGAGGAAAGTCAGGGGAAGTTTACAGAAACTTTGATGTCTCTACATGTCTTGGGGGACATTTTGTATACTGACAAATCAATGAGTTTAAAAAAATCACTAAAAATTTGTCAGATTCATCACAGGCTGTCAATTTGTACAAATATGAATTTTTGAATGAAGTATTTAAATCCATGCCCATCGCTACTCTCTTCCTCGACCTCCATGCACCTAGCTCAGAAAATGAACACTTTATAGTATTGTCTCTAAATATCTTCCACCAGTTTTTAGTGGGAGATACTCTTATCCTTCTAATGCTCCTTGTGTGCCCCTGAAGTTCAGAGCACTGGAGACAATGCAAGATGTCAGCCACACAAAGAGTTGGTGATGCTGCTCCATTTTGCAAAAGTAAAGACAAAAGAAAACAAAGAAAAAACAGACCCAATCCCCGGGGAGCCACAGGGCACAAAAATGAGGCATGGCATTCCATCTATATGATGCCCCCATGTATAAGACAACCCCCAATTTTCCAGCCTGGAATAACAGTTTCTCTACTGTGTAGTTTTCTCATTGACTTACTTCTGTGTATAAGATGACCCCAAATGTTTAGCCTAACAGTTGTAGTAAAAAAAGTATAGTCTTATACATGGAAAATACAGTACATGGGGAGAACTCTAGAGCACTCTGGTGAAATGTCCTTCCCCTTCTCTGCCCACTCTCATGATAAATGTCATGGGTAGAGGCAGAAAAGTTACTTATTATTAGACTAAAAGATTCATAATATTCCAACTAGCATTGCTAGGCCATTTCTGCTTTTGTATAAAATCACTGCAGTGTATAAAAGTTATTGGTTTGTTTCTTTACAGACCATGGACAGTTCATCCTTCCTCTCAGTAAATCACCTCCTCTTTGAGATAGGTATAGATGTAGAAAACCTAACTGATTTAGACTTGAATTAACTTCAGGGCTGACAAATCATCAGGATATAAGGAGAATGAAAGCTACATGTTTAAACAAGAGATGTCACTTAGTTCATATGTATATGGCGAACAACAACAACAAACCTTATTTTTATGTTGCCTTTCTCCCCGAAGGGACCCAATGAGACATTTATTTAGAAAAATACCCATATCTTCAAAGCATGACCAGTTTAGACATTAGAGATTTAGAAGTGGATTGGTCAGTCTTGGAGAAAACATGATCATTTTCCAGACTGTTTTACTTCACATTTTTGTACTACATGGTATTTAAAACATGACAACTCATTGCCTTATTAGATGAAAGAGGAACACCATAGCACTTGATTGATCACCTATGTCTTTTTTGGTCAGTCAGATATCCTTTTCTGCCTACTTTGTAAGTATTTAGTTTTGCAAAAGAAAAAGGCACCACTTTTATGAAGAGCCATTTCACACAAATTGTGAAAGTGATGCCAAAAACTTGATTGTGTGGCCTTCTGGTTTTGCACTGAAGCTGAGATCTCTTACAGGGATGTTAGGCTGTGTCACCATGCTGTTTGGGCCTGTCTCAACAAATTGTGAGGTTTTTCTTTTTTCACAGCCTTATAGGTAACTCTTCTCTGCCTGCCTGCCCTGCTTGCCACAAAAACACACTTCCAAAAAGTAGTTTCCATTGCTCTCTTTGCCACATTTCCTGTTACTTTGCACAATGCCAATCCCTTCTCTGTTTTCTCTGTTTTCTCTCTTTTAAAAGTATTCAACAGAACCCACTTCTGTCTCATGGTTGTGATTAGAGATGGGCACGAAACAAAAAATGGCATTTCGGTTTTTCGTTTGTCATTGAGAGGTCTGTTTCGGTTCATTTCCATTTGTCGTGAATTTTTTGAAAAATTTTGTTACCGGTTTTTGTTTTTTCGTTTGTCATTTCTACCCACTTTTTGCACGATTTTTAAAGCATTTCCGTGTGCAGGCATTCCCCAACGCCCCAGACCAGAGGGAAAACACTAAAAAAATGGATGCTGGCAGAGACACAGTATAGACTAGGTATGCAGGGAGGCTGCAAAGGCAGCGGCGGGCGTTGCCCAGGGTGCAAGGCAGCCGCAGAGTGACTGCACTGCGGGGCAAGGCAGAGTACACACCGAGAGGTACGCAGCATGCACACACACAGGGAGGCTGCAGGACTGAAGCTAGAGTCACAGAGACAGCAATCCCACCCTAACTCCCACCAGAGACTGCAAGGAGGATGGGGGCTGCCAGAGATTTTATGCCCTCTGTGGCTGCCAGACCTGCCCGCCCAGTCTGCAACCTGGGCATGCTATTGGTTGAACATGATCCCACATCACATGGCTTGCCTCCATTTTGTGGCTGGTGGCGACACCCATTTTAAAGGGAAAAGAAAAATACATCACAATGGGAGAAGACAAAAACAAACATTTTAAGGACCCCAACCCCCCTGGTAGGTATTATCAGACAATATAAATAATCATCACTGCGTTTTTACAGATGTCCAGGGTGTTTTTTAACATTTAAAACAGCTCATTTCATTGTGCGTTGCCATTAATGGAAACAAAACATAACAACCACAATTTTTGTGGTTCTGTTTGTTTCGTTTCATTTTCATCACAGTTTTCGTTTGTCATTTCTTTACATAACAGAAATGACAAACGGTAATGGAAACAAAAAAATGTTCGTTCTTTGCCCATCTCTAGTTGTGATGTTTCATTAATTGTCCTAGCCTCTTTTCAAAGAAGTTCCTAATCTTCTGGTTATATGCGATAGACAGGGCAGCACCAGTAAAAAGCAGGTGGAGGGGAGAACAAATGTTGAGGTTATTAACAGGTGGGAGGGAGAGAGGGAAGGAAAAAAAAACAGGAAGCGAATAGTGCTCCTGGGCTAGGTTTCCAACTCTGCCATTGACCTTGGGCAGACATTCAAGGATGGTGCAGCCCAGATTGCTTCCAGTCTGTTGCGTGTGTTCTTTTTTCCAAGTGTCAGATGTGCTGATGTATTGCACCTGCCAACTACAAGTCACACAGGTTCTGTGCTGCTTATGCCAAGTCTGAATAGATTCTAGTAGGATCAGCACAGTTCAGAATAGCATCTGTGGCAGAAACCCACACATGCTATTCAGAACAGCCTTCCTTCAGTTAACTGCAAGCTGTGCTGATGGACATGCGAATAATGTATGATAAACATTTGTTATTGTGTGCTACTCTGTAGAACATGTCATATGTACTTTAATGTATCATGAACAACCTAGAGAGTGTGAGACCTAAGATGTGGATGGTTGAAATAATAAACAAACAAACAAACAAACTATGCTTGCAGCAAATGAAATAAACAAAAGAAAGATGGCATTTTTTTAAAAGGGCTATTCAGAGACTTTGCACATTTTTACAAATTTTTTACAAAACATGCGAATGGGAATAAATGTTGGCTCATTAGTAAGCACAACAACATTAGTTTGTGTGTGTGTGTGTGTGTGTGCGCGCGCGCGTGCACATGCGCATGCATGCGTGGCACTAATTTATTCATAGAGATATTTTTGGATAAATTATAGAAAACATATTTTAAAAACAACCCCCTGCTTTTTGTCATTGTCTGATGCTGTAAGCAAGATATCTCAGTGGAGGTGAAGAAGTCTGTATGTGAACCTTCAGCACTCCAGATGTTTTGGACCAGAGCACTCATAGTCCCTTGTCATTGGCAATCTAGGCTCATAATACTGGGAACTGTGGTCCAAAACATCTAGAGTGCCGAAAGTTAGCCACCACTGAGATATATGCATATTTCCCCCTGTGATATCCTGGCTTCACCGAAATGTCAGCAGTGACAACTAAAGATGGGCTTTTCATTTCAGAAATTGTCAGCTTCCGAAATGAAACACAGGAGTCCAGCTGGCATTCAGAACTGAAGGAATGAAATCGACCCAATCCCTTACCTGCTGGGCTCATGCAGGGCTAAACTCCAATAAGGAAGAAGCCTCTGATGTCATATTTCCTTCTCCCTGGTGCTGGCCAATCAGCAGGGAGGCAGGATTATACATTTTGCTGCATAGCTCCTGATTGGCCAGCACCAGAGAGAAGGAAAGATGACATCAGAAGCTTCTTCCTTGTTGGAGTTTAGCCTTGCAGGACCCCAGTGCAAGGTAAGGGATTGGTTGATTTCATTCCTCCTATTTCAAACGCCAGGCAGGCTCCCGCATTTCATTTTGGAAGCTGACCACTTCCAAAACGAAAATCCCATCTCTAGTGGCAACATTTTTAGACATGCCTAATAATGTAAGAGATGGGGTGGGGGGCCGTGGTGAGTAATTCTACTGAATGCCAATCAGCTATCAGGTACAATTCAAGGTGCTGACCTTGATCTACAAAGCACTGTATGACCTGGGTCCTAGCTACCTCAAAGATCAAATCTCACAATATTAACTGATTCAGATGTTAAGGTCATCAGGAGAGGCCCTTCTCTCCATCCCACCACCGTCACAGATACGTCTCGTGGGAACCCATGAAAGGGCCTTCTCAGCTGCTGCGCCCAGACTCTGGAACTCCGTCCCACTAGAGGCCAGGACTGCCTCACCTCTGTTGTCTTTTTGGAAAGAGGCAAGGACCTTTCTCTTCAGGCAAGCTTTCCCTGAATGATGGACTACCTATTATGTGTCTTAAACATGAATCTATAGGATCACATTGACTTTATGTGTATAACTACTTATAATCTTATGTGATTACATTGGCACTATGTTTTCATTGTAAGTTTCCATCACTCAAAACTGTACATGGAACTTTACTCTCCTTTTAACTGCTCACATTCAATTGTAGCTTTAAGGTAATGCTGTCTATTAATGCTGTAAGATATCCCTCAATTCCCTGTCCTCAGTACTTGAACATGTCTTAGTTGTGCTGAACTGTATATTACTGTAAGTCGCCTTAGGTCATTTCCCAAGGGGAAAGGTGAGGTTAAAATACTCTAAAATAAATAAATAAATAAATAAATAAATACATTCTGAAATCGCAAAGCCCCTTCCCTCTAATACACCTAGGGAGACATGCTTCCCATTCCTGCTCATCCTTGACATCTCCATTAGAAATGGACATTCAGGTCAAACAGAATAGGAGAAACCTGAAAGAGTTGAGGGCTGTATTTTTAAAATCAGGTTATTGTATTTTGTGGGATTCCCAAAAGAGAGACTCTTGAATCTGAAAGGCTTCTTCCTTAATAAGAGACAGGAGAATGAAGGTTCTGTAGAAATATTCCTTGCCTTGCCCCTGCTGCCTCGTACCTCTTCCTGCTGTTCACTCATAGTCCCTCTCACAACCAACACCTGATGAGGGTGTGTCCCTCATTCAAAGAGCAAAAAAGCTTAAATATTTATTTATTTAGTTATTTATTTATTTATTTTAATAATTATATACCACTCATCTTCCAGAGGAACTCCGGGTGGTTTACAACAGTAAAAAACAATGGCAAATGGCAAATTAAATAAGACATCAAAATAAAACAACAAAAGAAATAGGTGGCAAGACGGCGGGACAGGAAAAAACAAATTAACAGTCACCAAACACCTCACAAAAAGCCAGGTCTTTAAGGCCTTTTTGAAGGCTGGCAAGGATTGTGCTAGGGCACAACTCACTCGGGAGATGATTCCATAACACAGGACCACCCGAAGTGAGTGTGCCCGCGACAATCTGGTTGGTCTGGCTGAGGTTGATCTTTGAGAGATTCGCTCTGCCAGGTAAGAGTCAACTTATTCCTGGTGAGCTTCCATAGGATGATGGATTTTCATTGATACTGTTGTATTCAGAAAGAACTTGCACAGTTTTGGAGGGAAACAGTGATTCTTCATTTCTATAAAATGTGCAAATCTGAAAACTGCAGTAGCCCTGGATGGGCCATTTATGTCTTTGTGATCAATCATCCTGCTTTGATGTATTTGTTGTATATTTGAATTCATGGCTCATACTTAGCTTCACAAAGGGGTCGAGATGTCAGTCTTGTAGCATCAGTAGTTTTAGGCAAAGCATATTTTGCACAAGTAGCAAAAACCATCCCTTGTGGGAATGGAAGGATTGTTGAATTTCTGATTGACTCAGCTGTGATGGACATTCTTATCTCAAATTTTAGCAAGTAGTAAGACTTCTTTACATCCTGACAGCTAATTGAAAAGAACAAATAATTGAAATCAACTGTGCTGTTGCAAATGGAAGAAAGCGAAAAACTTAAGAACTGCTGGAAGAAAAATTAGGCAAAGAACATATAGATGATGCCAACCGAGGACTGGGTTGGACTGGAGCTGTCCACTGGTAGCAGGCTCAAGGTTCACTCAGCCTTCCATCCTTCTGAGGTCGGTAAAATGAGTACCCAGCTTGTTGGGGAGGCAATGTGTAGCCTGTACACTGTAATTAAAAATTGTAAACCGCCCAGAGACTACTTAAAGTGGTATGGGGCGGTATATAAGCAGAACACTTTTTGCTTTGCTTTGTTCAAATTGTCAATTGCTACAATCAGCTCGTTAGGATCCCTTGACACATAGCCTCATTTGTGATGTCCTAGACAAGCCATGGTTCAGAGATCTGTTCACCCAGCAATTGTCTTTCTGGGAACTCTCCACTTTCCAAGCCTCTAGGCAGTTAATGTCAAAAATAGTAAACACATTTGCAAATAGAGATGGAGGAGGATAGAGGCTGCGGAAGGCTGCTTTTAAAGAGAATCTAGAGTGTAGGAAGCAGACCTGAAGCCAAGCTTCCCCTGAACATCTCATTAGAGTCACTTTCACACACCATTTGAAAAGGCCACTGACAATGTCCTTCCTTTAACAAAGTAAATATTGTATAATTAAATTTCCCTTAAGGGAGGGGAAAGGGATTACACAGAGCCCTTTGGCATATTGGTTCTAATTCCCAGCTGATATGTAACACCGGAAACAGTGGTCTTTTTTATTAGCTGGGCTCTCCAATTTAAAACAAACACACACATTTTGTGAGGTGGAATAGAAGTGATTTACAGGTGCAGAGTATGTATAGTAGGATGAAGAAGCAAATATTTGGTAAAGTCAAAACAAGCTTAGAGACAAATTGATTTGGTTCACATGCTGAAGTGCACTTTCTGTATATATTCGAGTATATATATATTTCCCAGGATGTAGGAAATATACTGTATATGCTTGAATATAAGCCCTAATTTTGGGCTGAAAAAAGGG
>JAHTLZ010000327.1:5684843-5706757 GCA_023846285.1 Phrynocephalus versicolor | reverse complement strand
ATTTATTTATTTATTTATTTATTTATTTATTTATTTATTTATTTATTATTTGGAATTCTCTTTTTCTGATATGATGATTGTGATGGCAAAGTCCTGTTGGGTTGATTGTGACTGACAGCTACTCTCTCAGAATTATCTGAGCATAAAGTACTGAGAGATGACTTCTCAATCCACCCTTGGGATGGTACCTGCCCCTGACCATACAGGTGACTGAGTAATGAATCCAATCAGCCATGCAAACTCTAGGTAACTATGGTTACAACACAAACCAGCAAAGAATTGAGCTGCTGGCCTGTGGTTTAATAACCAGACATCACAACCACTGAGCTATGCCAGCTCACCACCAATTTTTAAAGTCTCATAAAATTAGAACTGAAGTACTTTATGAATCATAGAATCATAGAATCATAGAGTTGGAAGAGACCTCAAGGGCCATCTAGTCTAACCCCCTGCCATGCAGGAACCCCATCTAATTTTTTAAAAATACTGGTTTGGTTCCATGAAATGACAATATTCTCAGTATAATCAGGAATTACAACTAAAGTTTTCCTTCTTGGATCTGTCTCTCAAGCAGACTAAAAGTTATAAAGACTCATTAAAGCTACTTCCAAGCAGTTTGTGGGACAAAAGAGACAACATAGCAACGATTCCAATTATGTTTCTTCTCCTGAAATAGCAGGACTGCAAAAGGAGTCATGTAAGGAAAATGGCTACCAAGTGCAAAGGTTCTGAATTTCTTAGTTGTCGTGACAGAACAAAATTCCATCTCCATGGCTTCTGTACAATTCAGGTGTTTTTTTTTATTTGCTTCCTTTTTGGTGTATTTATTGGGTGGAGGGGGGATTAGCAGAATGTCTAAAGCTGTCAATTGCCCAGGAAATTAGATGCACAACCCCAGTGCACTCTGGGGAATGAATACATTACAGACAAAAGCAAGCTGTCATCACACGCACAGGCAGCTTTGTTTATGGTGTGCGCCTACAAGCCCCTGCTGTCAGTGCAGTGCGTGAAGCGGGATGGTGAAAGGCAAGACACATATTGAATGCCTTGGCTGTCTCCATCAGATAAGCCTTATATCTTGTGAAGAAAGAAAGTCTAAAATTTCACCAGAAGACCACACACACACACACAAAATGCTAAGGGATGCATAGAGAGATGAAGACTTAACAATGACAGAAGGAAAGCCAAAAATGTGAGACACACATTAAGGCATTTGCCACTCCCTATTTGTACTCCTAATTTCCATGGAACATCAGGCCACTATCCAGAGATGTTGTCCATGTGTTACTGTACCAGCAACCATACAGCAAGAGGAGAAAAACACTGGCAGAATTATAATTACACTCATCTAAGGAGGTGTACCATAATTTAGTTCTCCCTGCCTGTATGCCCTAAGCACATCAGATCCTGCCTGATTTCAGAAGCTAAGCAGGGCCGGCCTTGGTTAGTACTTGGACGGGCTACCACCAGGAAATACCAAGTGCTGTAAGCGCCTGGAATAGGAACTGGCAAACCACTCCAGTATTCCTGCCAAGAAAACTCCATGGACATGGGGTCACGAAGAGTCAGTCACGACTGTAACGACACAACACACACACACATTATGTACAGCACTGCGTACCACATTGCTCCTCAAATGGACCAGTGGTGCCTCACCCAAGCAACAGACAGATCCATGGAAAGAGAGAGCACAGATGGCATTTTGTGTTTTGAGAGGAGAGAGACTATAATATAATACCTTAACACCTCCCTTTTAAATGGAAATTTCAGTCTCAATCTTGCCCCCAGCAATTATGGCTTTACATTTGCCTTCCTTCCTTCCTTCCTTCCTTCCTTCCTTCCTTCCTTCCTTTCTTGTTTTTTTTTTTACATTTTGTATTTCTTGTTTTTTCTCTAGTTCTCCCCAGTCCCACTCTAATTGTAACTTCTACTCCATTCAAATTCTTGATAGTAGATTTTTAGTGCCCCTTTCCTAGTTTTTGTGTAAGTAAGTAAGTAAGTAAGTAAGTAAGTAAGTAAGTAAGTAAGTAAGTAAGTAAGTAAGTAAGTAAGTAAGTAAGTAAGTAAGTAAGTAAGTAAGTAAGTAAGTACCGTGTGTGATATAGTAGATAGCATGATGGACTAGGACTCACTCAAGAGGCCTAGGTTTGATTCCCTCTGGAAACCCACAGGAGAAGGGAATGAAAAGGGTAAAGCAATTTCTTAAATACACTGTGTGTTGTGCCGTTACAGTCGTGACTGACTCTTCGTGACTCCATGTCCATGGAGTTTTCTTGGCAGGAATACTGTAGTGGCTTGCCAGTTCCTACTCCAGGCACCTACAGCACCTGGTATTCCCTGGTGGTCTCCCATCCAAGTACTAACCCGGGCTGACCCTACTCAGCTTCAAAAATCAGGTGAGATCAGATGTGCTTAGGGCTGCTTACCTTGAATCCCCTGTTATGGTTGCTATAAGTCAGTTCTGCCTTGATGTCATATTACCAGAAATACCACTGCCACCACCGTCATCAACAACAATAGCAACAGCAACAACTACAACAGCAACAACACAATGCCCATTGCAGAAATGTTTAATTGCTTCTTGAAGAAGCAAAAAGCCAATGCTTATTAAAGAAAGGTCTGCCACTGCTGTTGATGGCTAAGCAAGCCGCCAATTTCTATCAGATTTTTGCCAGCCTGATGCGCTACATAAAATAAGCAGTTCTGTCAACACTTCCCTACCACCACATTCCGAGCTGCAAGCTCCCCTCAGGGAACCTTTAGCTTGAGTTGGCTCTTATTTATACATTAGAGTTTCTGTATCAGGGAAGAGATAGATAGTTAATTGGAACAGCTTTCCAGTCTTCTACATCCATTAGTCAGTTTTATTCGTCCACTGATGTGCTGTCTGTTGGACCTCTACTAGTAAATGAGGGTCTCTACAGGTGTTAATAACATTCAAAGTTTATTAAACATGGCTCATAAACCACTTCCTGGCAGAGTCTGTAATACAGGCCTGTGGCAGGTTTCTCTTAGTCAAAGAAAGAAAAATGCAGCAGGGAATTCCAAAGGCTGTGTAGTATTTAAAAGGTTGCAATGCCAGGAAAAGATGTTTTCATGCTGAGATGTTTTTAAAATCATGGTAATTTGTGTTTACAGGCTGGATGGCACAAAAAGCTGAGTATCTGGCTACTGTGAACAGGCCATGTGACCGTGGACAAAATACTCAGTCCCAGAGCACACCACCCCACATCTCTGAGGAAGGGAATGATAAACCACTTATGGGCAGAAAACCCTAGGAAGGGTTGCCAGTCCACAATTCAGAGTTGACTTGATGGAACACCATTATTTATTATATTTGTGCTGCTTTGCTCTGAGACAGATCTAACCCTTGAGGTTCCTTTCCCTGTGTTGTATATAGCCTGATATGTTTTAGCATCTGGTTAAATTAAAACTTGCGGCTTTATAAAGATTGTGCTGCTTCTCAGGAATATGGACATAGATTTTTGTATTATATTTTATCTTATTGTACTTTCTCTTAATAACAACTTCTTAAGAACATAAGAACACAACAACATAAGAAGAGCTATGCTGGATCAGGCCAAAGGACCATCTAGTCCAGCTTCCTGTATCTCACAGTGGTCCTACCAAATGTTTCTGGGAGCGCACAAGACTAGATATCTGTCTCCTGATACCACTCCCCTGCATCTGGCCCTTGAAATACCCTGGTTCTAAGCCTGGAGATTACACATCTCCATCAGGGTTTGCAACCTGTGATGGACTTTTCCTCCAGGAATCTGTCCAATCCCCTTTTGAAGGCATCCAGGCTAGATGCCGTCACCACATTCTGTGGCAGGGAGTTCCACAGACTAACAACACACCGGGTAAATATATATATATATATATCGTCTGTTCTCACTCTTCCAGCCCTCAAATTGAGTGGATGTCCCCTAGTCCTGGTATTTTGTGAGAGGGAGAAGAGTGTCCCTCTGTCCACTTTACTCATGCTCTGAATTATTTTGTACGTCTCACTCATATCCCCCCCCCCACAGGTGCCTTTTTTCCAGACTGAAGAGCTCCAAATGTTTTAGACTTTCCTCATAAGGGAGGTGCCCCAGCCCAGTAATCATTTTATTTGCTCTCTTCTGCACCTTTTCCAGTTCCACTATGCATTTTATGTGATAAGATGACCGTAATTGTACACAATGCTCCAGGTACAGTCCTACTTTCATTTTGTACAATGGCATTATAATGTTGGCTATTTTATTTTCACTTCCCTTTTTGATAATCCCTAGCATGGAATTGGCCTTCTTCACCACTGCAACACATTGGGTAGACACCTTCATTGAGCTGTTTACCAATGCACCAAGATCTCTTTCCTGATCCGTCATGGATAGCTCAGAGCCCATGAGTTGATAAAGTTTGGATTTTTTGCCCCAATATACATTACTTTGCATTTTCCTACATTCTTAATGGCAGAAAATTCTTATTGAATTGATGGCATTAATGGATGAATAAGTTACACATCTATGCCTGCATTGGTTGACTTCTATAGACGCAACAGGGAAACTGACAATCTGAAATTAAGGTCACCCCTTCTGTCGCTCATGCGCACACACGCACATGGGTGGCGGAAGTCATTCGCGCAGTGGTGATGAATCTGGAGGAGGAGAGAGAATGGAAGATGCCAGAAAAGGCTATCACTTGTTGGGTGGTACTATAGCAACAGTTTGTCGCTGGCACTTGTTCTGATTGTGGTATGTGACCACATAAAGATTGGCATCAAAGCAGCAAGGGACAAAACTGAAAGATTTGGTCTCCATGTCGATTCCTGGAGTTTGGAGTCCGCCCTGTAGAATATCCCTCTGCTGTCTTTTGTTCTTGAACGTTCTCATCCAGATACTCTTTGATGTTTGAGACTAAATGTTAATTAATAATGGCTGTGATAAAACGAAAAGGCTGTAGCTGCCAAGGAATTCCCATCCCTGGAAAAAAAGTCCCATGGCTCTGTGGCAATCACAATTTTTTCTAACACAGAAGGTCCCAATTACAACCTTTGGTGTCTCCCAGTGAAACAGTGGTTACAGTAAAGATTCCGCCTGGGAGAATCGAAATGGACTTTGCTGGTCATAACACCCGTGCAGGGGGACACAACCCCTGTAAATGAAAACAATGCCTATGTGAGCTCCATTGCAGTGAACACGCTGCTGTGTGCCTCATTCCTTTCCATTCTGCATCTGAGTTAACAAGACATTCATAAAACTATTTCTTCAATCTTCCTTTTAAATGTTTCCATTCAAAATGTATGTTGAATGGAAAAAGGCACACACACACACACACACACACACATTTATTATTACTACATGGATGCATATATATATGCATCCATGCAGTAATAATAAATGTTGAATTAATGTAATCAAATGCAATAATTATGCCTGTGAATGCATGAAATGAGAAATATATTGCTTCTTCAAATGAATGCAAGTTATATTTTAAAATATATATTTTGGAGACGCTAATATAACAACTGATATTTATATTCTCTCTGTCTCTCTCTCTCTCTGCCCCCCTCTTTCTCTCTGCGTGTATGCGCACGTGCATCTATCTCCATTCAGGATTTTATGCCAAACGAACAGCAAAAGATAGGAACATGAAGATTTGTGCATGGTGCCATTTAATTTGACATCAGTATTTTCATGAACTGGTCTTGATGGCTTGTGTATATACTAACCCACTGGAAAAATGCAACATGTCAGACCCTCTTGAGCTCTCTTGTGTGGCAATATACCAAGTATTGCAAGATGTTGATGGTGACAAAGAAGCCAAGAACAACCACTCCACCAACTGTTTTCAAACAGCAAACTGACAAATGTTTTCCAAAGTAGCTTAGAGAGAAGGATGCCTGCCAAGGAGAGCCATTGCTGCCTCAAACTCTTCCTTTGTTTGCCAGATCCAAATAGATTTTCAAGGCAGGTCAGGGAGGAGACTCTCAAAACCTCTCTGGTCCAGTCTTCTTGTGCAGAGGGATACTAGGGGTTATCCCTGAACACAACTGTCTCTTGTTAGGATGGAGGGAAATGGGATTTATTTATTTATTTATTTATTTATTTATATACCACAACCAATTTTCCCAATGGGAACTCTGGGCCGTTTACATATAAACAACACATAAGAAATTAAACCCAACGAATTCTAACCAATAATGCAATAAATAAACAAATAACCCAGCAAGAGGCACACACCAAATAATAACAAAACAACATCAAAAATGGGGGAACACAGGTCAGACATAAGCAATTGCCAAATGCATCTATAAAGAGCCAAGTTTTTACTGCTTTTTAAAAGGCTACAGTACTAAGCATTGAGCTTGGCAAATCTTACAAGGCAATTTGTTCCATATAACTAGGTCAGCCACCGAGAAGGCCCGATTGCATGTAGCAACCTTATGGGTCTCCCTAGGGGTAGCTACCCAGAGCAAGAGTGCCATAGAAGCTCTGGCGGGATGGGTCAGCACTGACCATTGGGAGATGCTCTCTGCCAGATATACAGATGATCCCAAGCCATGTAGAATTTTGTAAACCAAAACCAACATCTTGAACCTTATTTGGAAGGCAACAGGCAGCCAGTGCAGGCAAGTCAGATGTGGGGTGATGTGGTCAAATCTGCCCACACCAACCACCAATCTGGCTGCTGCAATCTGCACCCATTGCAATCACTGAACAAGGGTCAAGGGAAGCAATGCTCCAGTGTGAAATACTCATGATCAATGTTTTAGCCAACCAGCCAGCCGGTTATGTCTTCTTCAATTGATCTCCACTCCTTTCTCTTTACATCAGGGTTTCAGTCTCTAGTTACCAAGGATCATAGGGTCACCAAGCTTGCTTCATCCCCTTATTTGGTATTTAGGGCTATTTTGCTTTTCTTTTCTTCTTTCCTTTTTACATATTTTTGCTTGTTTTGATAAACTACAGATATGAAGAATTATTGCAGAATATCTTGATTTTGAGAATACATATTTATTTCTTTTACAGAGGGCCCCCTATATCAATGGTTCAGCAGGGTCCATCAAGAAATCACCAGCCACTGCAATATTTATTTCTTTTTTAGTAGAAGAATGAGGCTGCAAAGAGTTTCCCTAGCAACCTTGCCACATTTTTGTGCAAAATGCCTTAGTGCAAAACCCAAATGCTTCCTTCCTTCTTTTCAAGCAAAATGCACACCGTGAACACAGGAAGACTGGCTGACCAAACAGCAAGATACAAAAAATATGTCCAATGCATCTGCTTTTAAATACTCCATGCAATCAAACAGCAGTTGTCAGATTTTATGCCAAGAGCCATCTCAAAATGTTCACAAAAATTGTTCTCTCAAATTCAGAAGGACAAGAGAAAATGGTCATCCTCTCATGAGGAAGAATATTTTAAATGTTCCATAGTCTGACAGAACCGAAGATTTGCAATCCTAACATAAGCAGTAAGGTTCTATCATGCATGTTTGTACCACCATCTTGTTTTGCTGCAACCCTGCTTGGATATGCAGCTACAATATCTCCACAGTTAATGGTTAGTCAACATAAAATTTGAACTATCAAAAGGTATGTATGTGCAAGAAGATAAAACAGAAAGAACAGGGCTTGAAGGAATATATTACTAAGTGCCAAAGTTAACAGTCATGAGTTATGCTTTCTCCTAAGAAGGGCAGAAGAAAGTGATATTTTTAAACCAATGTATCCAATGGGAATAAAGTTACTTTACTGGTATCATAAGTGACAATTTGTATTCCGTTTTAGAACCTGTCTTTAAAGTCATTTTTAAAAGCAGTTTAGAAGGGAATTTTACATTAGTGTTTTATCAGAACCAAGTGTTTCTTTTAAAGAGCAATGACAAGTCAAGAAAAATGAATGAGAAACAGATGGTGCAATGGGTTATACTCATAGCACTATAAGGACAATGGGATTTCTCCTTAACTATCATAATGTGAATAAAGGAAGTTTACAAATTATTGGAGTGAATGGATATAATATGGCTCAAATCAATTACAGTAGATATTTGATTAAAGAGACCAAGCTGCAAAGATAATGATCTATTCCCAAGGGCCTGGACAGTCACCAGCATTCAGGGTAATCAAGGCTTGATGGACCAAAAGATACCTTTTACACAATGTATTTCAATTTACTAGGATGATTTACTAGGTTCAATCCCCGGTAGCAGGCTCAAGGTTCACTCAGCCTTCCATCCTTCCGAGGTCGGTAAAATGAGTACCCAGCTTGCTGGGGGGGCAATGTGTAGCCTGCACACTGTAATTAAAATTGTAAACCGCCCAGAGACCACTTGTAGTGGTATGGGGCGGTATATAAGCAGAACACTTTGCTTTTATCCACCTGTTGATGATCAAGGGTGTGACGACACAGTGAGAGAAATGCAATTTCACTCACTGTGAAGTCACACTGGGGAATTCAAGTTTTCCTGGGCCCGTCTGCCTTAATAATTTGCAAAAAAGAGCCAAGTGGCAATTTTGTCCTCTTGTTTCCTCCCCTTGTTCATTATTTATCTTCTTTTCTGTTCCCACTTCTTTTGATGTCTAGGTGCTGTAGTGCAGGGCTGTTCAACTTTGAACAGGCCAAGGTCTACTTTTTCCAGCCCAAAGTGCCTGAGGGCTACTACGCTAAAACCTCTACTTACGAATTTTATCTGTTCCGAGCACATGCTCGTAAGTAAAACACTTTTGTAAGTAGAGCAGCGGTTCCCCATAGGAATGCATTGAAAACCAATTAATCTATTCTGGAGGGAACAGATTTCAATGTGCTATGGCCCTTGAACTGTCCCATTTGGCTGAGACAGTGGGCTGGCAGACCCAGAACTTTGCTGGGGCAGTGGTGGTCCTTGAGATGGGGGAGGAAGGGGTGGAGAACTTATCCCCTCACTTTTTTTACTGGTGGCCGGCGGGCTACTTATGAACCTTTCACGGGTTACCAGTAGCCCGCCGTCTACCTGTTGGGCAGGCCTGCTGTAATGCACCAATGCTGACACCAAGCTGGGTTGTTTTTTGGGTGGTGGTGGTGGTGGGGATTACATTATGTGCCTCTCAGCCTAAATCTTTATGCGCTGCCCCAGCTGCTGCTTCCTGAAATTAGGATGTTCATCTTCACCTTTCGAAAAAGAACACTGGTTTCTATAGGGGGAGAGTGAACTTCCTGATTCCCAAAGGTAAAGAAAACCCGCAGCACTTCTAAAATGCAAGTATAGCATTCAGTGGAGTGAAAGAATGAACAGAACTAAAAGAAAAAGAAAAGAAGTAAGTTCTATCTGGCATGTTCCTTCACATGTTGAACAACACTCCATGTAAAGCACACCAATTCTCTGCTCTTTTTCCAAATAATTAAATAAAATTCCAACAATGCTAGTCACAGTGGCAGTTAAGGCCTGTGTCCTCATTATCCAGAATCAATTTCTGTTGAATATTCACCTCCAAGGATGGATGCAGCTGGAATGAGCTGGTGATTCCTTCCCTCATTCTGCTGGAACTAATGAGTAGCTGCCACCACGGAGAAGCTACTCTCCCATAATCAGTCAAAATAACAAGAAACAGCACCTTCCAGGGACATGGGGTGCATTCTGCATATATATGCACAGGCAGGTAGGCAGACCCATGGACACCCATTTGAATGAAAGATGCACAGCCATGAGCTGATGGAGAATCTCAGGCTCCCAGAACTAGTTCGGAGGTGCCTTGTGCTCACTGTGATGCCAGGAAAATGAACTGCAGATAAGTTTTGTATAAGAGGTTTTCAAATGCACCTGCACAATCTAGCAAGTAATATAATCTGATTGGGATCTACAAACAAACAAAAAACCCCTCTAATATTGTCACAGGTATCTGCTTCAGAATTCTAACCTCACTATTTCCACCCCCACCTTTCCATTTTTTGCCCATTTTTCTGTAGCAGAAACTGCCAAATGATGTGCAGTTTAATCTCCTTTCAACAAATCCTGCGTAGGACAGATGCCATTCTATGCAGGAATTATCATAATCCTGTGCAGCTCAGTATTTCTAGTATTTCTTGGAAGTCAATCCCGGTACTGTATAGGAAAAATACTGTTTTATGCAAGAATTGTTATAAACCTGGAAGGCTGGGCATTTCTTCAGCAAACAAACAAACTTGCAGAAGAAATTCTAAGGCATCATCCAGCATTATAACTGTTCCTGCCAAAAGAGTACAGAATATCTGAGGAATCCTGTGAAATTGCCCACAATGTTTTTATTTTGGGGGTTGGGGTGGGGAAATCTTGCACTGTGAACAAAACTATGATTTCCCTTCTCAGTTCCTCTTGAGAGCATTCAAGCTTTGCATCAAAGGTGGCAAGTATCCTGAATAGGTTTACTGAAGGGATTAAAGCAGGGAAGAGACTCCATGGCCCTCCAGATGTTTTAGAACACAACTCCCACAGTCCTTCATCATGAGCAATATAAATCTGAAATTCTGGGTCTTGCGGTCAAAAACATCTGAAGTTCCCTGTCCCTTGATTAAAAGAATATGTGTTATAAATTTGCTCCGAAGTGTGGTATAATTAACATCTTACGTATCTAGGACTGTGGTCTTATCAATATTGACCTGGAAATAAGCCCTGTAGGATTTTACATCTGTCTGTCGGGTCTTATATCTGCATAGGCACACAAGAGGTCTGTGCAGTAGAGGTTACTATTTGAACAGCTGGGGGATGTAGCACAAGGCACATGTTTCTTGTATCAATGTATTGAGGTAAATGTCTCAAAATCGATTTGTTTTTGCTCCATTTAAAAGAATAAATACTCACCAAATACCAGAACTAGGGGACATCCACTCAAACTCAGGGTTGGGAGAGTGAGAAGAGACAAAAGAAAATATTTTTTTTTTACCCAGTGTGTTGTTAGTCTGTGGAACTCCCTGCCACAGGAGGTGGTGATGGCATCTAGCCTGGATGTCTTCAAAAGGGGTTTGGACAGATTACTGGAGGAAAAGTCCATCACAGGTTACAAACCATGATGGAGATGTGTAATCTCCAGACTTAAAACCGGGGGACTTCAAGGGCCCGATGCAGTGGAGTGGTATGAAGAGACAGATATCTAGTCTTGTGCACTCTCGGACACATTTGGCGGGGCCACTGTGAGATACAGGAAGCTGGACTAGATGGGCCTTTGGCTTGATCCAGCATGGCTCTTCTTATGTTCTTATGCTTATGTTCTAAACAGGGAGCCAACACTTTGAGAACGTACAACAGGATAATGAATGTATTCGGCTATTTGTGCCTTCTAAAAATGTCCAGATAACTTTTTTTCCACTGCTTTGGGAGCTGTTCCAGATGAGATACAGGCAAATTCTCTCAATATACGGTCTCACCAAGCAAGCTCATTAGATAATGCAAAATGTTTGCTATAAAAGTTAAGCCAACATACTTTATTACACAAAAAAGGAAGATAAAAGAAAAGAAAAGAAAGTATTGTGAGTTATATTTGCTCCCATTTTCAAACATTGGGCAGCAGCGTGAATCAGCTGCATAGCACACAGAAATCCAGCAGGTGAAGCTATTCCTATTACTGTTTCTGTCCCACAGAGGATAACACCTGTTGGATTTCTGCCAGAAATGTAGACATTAAAACCACAGCAGCTTTGCCAAAGTGGAGAGAGGTATGGGTCCTGCTTGAAATTGGTTTTCTCATAATGCCCAGGCCTGCCAACGTGAAAGCAATTTTTTCGCATGTTGATACTACAGCATGCCTGCAACATGGTTTCATATTTGGAATGTGATGGTTTGAGAATGTGGGGAAGTTCACTGGTGAGATTCACACGAGGACGGAAGGAAGGACTTACTGCTGAGAAAGTCTTTTGTTCCGGTATCAGTCTGTATAAAAGCTATATTAATCTCTCTCTCTCTCTCTCTCTCTCTCTCTCTCACACACACACACACACACACACACACACACACACAGAGAGAGAGAGAGAGAGAGAGAGAGAGAGAGAGAGAGAGAGAGAGAGAGAGAGAGTTGTAGGCCAGGTTCTCTGACTACAAGGAACTTCTTTCCATGCTTTCAATGAAAATCCTTCTCGGATTTTATGACATTCTTGCTCATCTTATTGTCCTTCTCTAGGATGAGGACAACACAGCATCTTAAGAGGCCGTGAAAAATCCAGTGCATGGAGAAAATCCAGTGTAAAGCAGACAGAGGAAAGAGGTAGGATACAAGTGGTGGTGATGTCAAGTAAACATTTCAGATGGTATACATTCCAGATGGTAGCTGCCTCAAAGATGGAATCTCATAGTACCAACCAACCAGGGTGATAAGGTCATCAGGATAACCCTTTCTCTCCATCCCATCACCCTCACAGGTATGTCACATGGGAATTCATGAAAGGGCCTTCTTGGTGGTTGCACCCAGACTCTGGAACTCCCTCCCATTAGAGGCCAGGACTGCCTCAGAGAAAGAACTTTCTCTTCAGGCAAGTTTTCCCTGAATGATGGACTACCTATTATGTGTCTTTTATATGAATCTACCATGCACGATCAACACCTTGTGTGATTACATTGACACTATGTTTTCAAGGTTAATTTCCATCACTGATAACTTTTAAATGATTTTTTTCACTTTCTCTTGAGCTGCTCGTGTTCTCTTGTACCTTTAATGTTGTCCCTCAATATCCTGTTCTCAGACGTCAATATTTCTTAATTGTACTGGACTGTATATTTTCACTCATTATTATCAGCTGCCTTGGGTCCTTTTCCAAGGAAAAAGGTGGGGTAAAAATATTCTGAATAAATAAATATATGTCCATCAGCCAGGAATGGGTAGGACCCAATGACCAAAAGGACTGTTTCACATTCTATAACCTTATAATTCTATGATTCTAAGGTGTGCCTAGCTGGTATGCACAAAGACCCTGGTGAGTAGGGGGGCTGATGATTCCTGAGACCAAACTTGCCTTGAACTTCAATATACCTGTGACTGGCCATGGGAGCAGGCTCCAGAATTGCCCTTTAACTTGGCAAAGGGCCAGCAGGTGGTAGGCAGCCTGCTATGGCCAGGTGCCAAATGAAGGGCCAAGAGAACAGCTCTTGACTGTCAAGGTATAGCTTTAATTTTTTTTTAATTGCTGTCCCTCCTCACCTATACTTCACCTATAGATGATGTCTCTCCCCACGTCTCTCCACCCAGAGTTAAGAGACTCCAAAATATCCCACTGACCCCGGAGGCCACATAATGGTGTTGGCAAGAGGAAGCAGCCAATTCAGCCCAGCCAATGCAAGGGAGGTAAACCTCCATTTAATCTTGACAAAATACTGAGCATAAGGATAAATAGGATATATAAGCATAAAAAGGATGTTGACAAGCTCAAGTGGGTGCAGAGGAGGGCAACCAGGATGGTTGAGGGTCTGGAGGAAATGTCTTATGAGGAACGGCTTAGGGAACTTGGAATGTTTAGCCTCTCTAAAAGAAGGCTGGGGGGGGAGAGAATGATAGCTATGTTTAAATATTTGAAAGGATGTCATCTTGAAGAGAGAAGAGGGTTGTTTTCCATGGCTTCAGAGACTAGGACTCGGGGCAATGGTTTCAAACTGCAGGAAAAGAGATTCCATTTGAACATTAGGAAAAACTTCATGATAGTTAGAGCTGTTCGGCAGTGGAATATGCTGCCACGAAGGGTGGTGGAGTCTACCTTCTGTGGAGGTTTTTAAGCAGAGGCTGGATGGCCATCTGTCGAAAATATTGTGATGGGGGTTCCTGCATGGCCGGCAGTTGGACTGGATGGCCCTTGAGGTCTCTTCCGACTCTATGATTCTATGATTCTAAGTAGAGGTCTTCAAGGTAAAATGATCCCTGTTTCTTTCTTCTGGGGGGGGGGGGGGAGACTGCTTGGCTGGCAGCCATAAACACTCTAACAGACAATGAGTTGGTTTAACTAAGAGAATGGGTGGTGGTGAAAAAGTGGAGATAAATGAGCATGCAAAATAGAGGTCTCCCCATTGCAAGTGGTAATTAAAACCCTCCTTCCTATCAGTAGCAGAATGGATGAGGAGCTTCCCCTGGGGACCATGTTCCTCTCCTTCCCAAACCCATCTTCACAGAAAGTCAAGACACTGGTAGTCACGGAGTGCTGAGCACGTCACCTGGGTGACATTCAGAGATTAGTCAGTCTTGGCAAGAGTGTAAGGGTTACACAGTCCAGCAGCAGAGGGAGATAAGTGAATGTCATTTCCAATCAGGCCTTCCCTGGACAACTCACAGGACAGCAGGAAAATGGGAATGGGCAACTGTCTTCTCTGGAGGCTGAAGCAAATCTCTCCAACCTCCTCGCACTCCCCTCCCCCCCGTTGCTGCCTTCTTGCCAGCGATTAGGAAAATGAATTAGCCTCATGCCTTTTTAGCAGGCAGATGCATCTCCACATGATTTGGAAATGCAAGAGGAGGTCAGGAAGAAGAGAATGTAAATAGTGACTGAGAAAAGGCAACACAGAGATGGCAATGAGCATGGAACTGATTTGTGCAAAGCTTTGGAGGCTACCTTGCCTTCACAGCAATGGCGACAAGGGATAGGATTGTACCTGTAGAGGGTGGTTGCATACGTTTAGTTTCAGGGCTCTGTTTTAATCTCAGCTGTTTTAGTTAGCAAAATAGAGCTCGGTCTGTTGCATTCTTGATCTCCAGTGACACACACACATGCACAGGACTGCAGAATGGCACGAAGGAAACATTACAGGTGGCCAAACTAAGTTTACATTCATCTGGAAGCAATTTAGTAGGTAAGCACTGTCAATGAAACTTAATTTAAACATAAAGGCTATTCTATACAGTAAAAAATAGTGGAGGAAATCAGGAATGTGAGTATGTACATGTGTGCATGCACATGCACATGCACACTCATGACAATAGCAGCACCTAAGATTTTGTGCTGCCTGAGATGGGAGAAGCACAGCTGCTTTCAATGTGACCACGTGCATCCACACTGCTGTCTTGTGACACATGGGTTAAACTGCTGTACTGCAGCTAAAACTATGTTCACAACCCAGGGGTCAATCGCAGGTAGCCCAGCTCAAGGTTTACTCTGCATTTTAAGCTTTTGAGGTCAGTAAAATGAGCACCCAGCTCATTGAGGGGGCAATGTGTAGCCTGCATGATTAACTTGTAAAACACCCAGAGAGTGCTTTAAGTGTTACGGGGTGGTAGGTAAGCAGTACACTGTTTGATTTGCCCTATCTCCTTCCTTACTTTGACGGTTACTTCACATCCATTCTTGTCCGGAGAGGAAGTTCGTTCCGTGTTGATGTCGGTCGTGGTCACATGGTCTTCTTCCAGTTCTGTCCCTGTTCCTGTGTATGCACAGGTGTGATTGAATGATGATACCGGCATGACAGTTAACGCACATCCTCATTCCGTGATGAGATGTGAAATCCCATGCCTTCGTTCTCCATTTTTTTTTCCGGCCCAGTTTTCTGTTTTTTCATGTTTTGATTCTCCGAAGCCTTGTCTTCAATGTGTTATGGAGCAAACTTCGATGCATTTGTCTTTTAAACAGGGAAAGACTGGATCAAGCTGTGCCAATGGACTTTAGAGTAAAGACCACAATGGTACCATTGCACAATGGGGCCACTCTCTGAAATGATACTGAAATGTTCATTGGAAACAAAGCAAAATATATTTCTGGCTGGAAAGGTCCTCAGGAGACTGGGTGCTATGTCCTTCCCCTTAAACTACATTCAGTAGAATAGAAATCTAACAGGCAACACTGTTCATCACCTTCCAAAAGCTTGTTGGGGTAGAAGCAGAGGTAGAAATGACCGCCTGGAGGGAGTCTACTTTCTGAAAATCATGAAGTGGCATTTTAAAAAATCAAATCTAGACCCCTAAGGAACAGATTGCTCAAGGCTTCACCGACCGTAATTCCATGGAGCCATCAACATCTGTGGCAAGTGTCTCAAGCAAAGATTGAACCTGGATTTAGCAGGACTATTACTGTACGCTAATAATACAGCGATTGATTATTAAACATATTTATTGAGGTTATGGAAAACAGGCTCAAAAGAGGGGAAATAAATTGGATCCAGAGGCTAGGGTATTTAACTACGTGGAGCTACATTAGCCAAATTATCTGCATGTCATTAAAATCATTTTAGAAAAGGCATTAGCATAATTCAGAAGGTGAGGAAAGAGACATGAATATTCACGGTTCCTCGGTAAAAGGTCACATTTCACTTAAATACTTCAGAGCAGACAATGCCGTACAATAGGAATGCTTGCTGAGTGCTAACAGAGATTGGGAACAGGTAAAGGCCAACCATATACCAGGCTCACAGAGAGGTACGGTTGAGTCCCCCTCCCAGCGGTAGATGGCTGAATGCCAAGGAGTCACTTCAACTTCCAAACTCATGCCCAACAAACTATGAAGTGATAACAGCAGCTAGTAGTCAGAGAAATCAACCCAGGCCTCTGAAGGGTTCCCATCAGCCTCTCAGCATTCATCACACCCCAACAAGCACCCCACATGATGTGGCTCCAATGAGTTCCTCCCAACAAAGATGCCTTGGAAGGACATTTGTTGTATTAAGCATAGCAAATTTCTGTTGCCCAGTGAAGGACCGGGCAAAGCATGGCTCACCAGAAGCAGTGTCTATTTCTTTTGTTGGTGTCACCTCTGAAGTGCCTTAGGCGACCACCAGCCTGGATATTTTTTTTTTTACCCAGCGCGTTGTTAGTCTGTGGAACTTCCTGCCACAATATGTGGTGATGACATCTAGCCTGGATGCCTTTAAAAGGGGATTGGACAGATTCCTGGAGAGAAGTCCATCACAGGTTACAAACCATGATGGAGATGTGTAATCTCCAGGCTTAGAACCAGGATACTTCAAGGACCAGATGCAGGGGAGTGGTAGCAGGAGACATATATTTAGTATCATGTGCACCCAGAGGCATCTGGTGGGGCCACTGTGAGATATAGGAAGCTGGACTAGATGGGCTATTGGCCTGATCCAGCATGGCTCTTCTTATGTTCTTATGCTCTTATGTTGATGTTCTATCAGCCTTTCCCAGCATAGACAATGGTGAGGGACAATAGGAGCTGTTCTCCAGGAGGCTTCAGACACACACTGCCCACCTCTGACGCAGAGAAATGCAACTCAGGTCCAGCTGGTTGGAGGGTGTGATCTATTACTGCAGGAAAATAAGAAAGTGCAGCAAAGAAATATGGCCCAAATGTAGAACAAATTACTGGGTTACTCAGCAATGGGCTTTAAAATAAAAGTTATTGGGATAATTTTGTATAATATTTCCTCCTCTGGCCTGCCTCCCTCTGCTCTGTCCTATAAACACATGCTGTGAGAACTGTAGTGACTCTTCTTTGTTTGCCTCGTGCAGGGCTGGCATTGCCATTAGAACAAGCCATCGGAAGCAGCAAATTTTGTGCTGAGCTCCCTCCTGATGAGCTCCTGTTATTCTGAAAAGTTGCTGCCTTTTCATCCAACTCTTTTCTGGCAGGGATGTCTATCTTAGCCTCCTTCACCTTCAGGGGGAATGGGAGACTGCACTTCCAGATCTTCATGATGTTCACCTCTCTTCAGGTGAATGTGGAGGTGAACCATCTCCATCCCACTTGCTGGTGGGTGAGGAACACCACATGTTTCTTTGTGGGTGGCAGGTAGACACATAGGCTTATGTGCTGCATCATCTTCTGCTTTTTGCTGGAGGAGTGCAGCACTGTCTCAGGTGGATGCAGGAGGGAACATGGGCCCCACTGAAGCTTTGATTGCTCTTTTCCCCTCTACAAGCATCCTTCCTGAGATGCACCCTTCTTTACGGTAAGTTGTACGCCACTGATGTTGCCATGGCTCAGTGGGAAGGTGGCTCTTTGATGCTCTCCTAAGACATCAGGAGAACACAGGCTGCCCTGGTTGTCTGAACTAAGCCAGGCTGCTCACGTGGAGATAGTTACCCCCTTTTATGATGCTGTACACTTGCAAACTTTCATTTGGACTATTATACGGGCCTCTCGGCACAGTGGTTCAATGGCAATAGTGCAGTTGAGATTCTGCTCACGACCTGAGTTCAGTCCAAATGAGCTCAGGCACTGCATCTGGCTCAAGGTTAACCCAGTCTTCCATCCTTTTGAAGTCAGACTGGGGGTGGGGGGGATGTGTAGCCTGCATAATTAAACTGTAAACCACCCAGGCAGTGCTTTAAGAGCAATGGGGCAGTGCATAAGCAGCACACTTTGCTTTTTGCTATGCTTTATTCCAGCATTTTTTAAATCCCATTGATTTGTGCTGCTTGTGTTTTTAATGCTACTATGATCTCAAGGTTTTATCACACTTCAGTTTCTATTCTTTGCATGTGGTTTTATTGTTTTATCTACTTTGCCTGAAGTGTTTGTAGCCTTGGGAGTGGTTAGGTTGAAAAGCAGGCTACAAAAATTTCTAAATAAGTAAATGAAATATCAAAAGCTGCTTTGGAGAAAGTTTTATTGCAACTTAAACCAGGAGACTTAAGCTTCCAGCTCTACCCCACCTGCCTATGACCACAGAGTCAAGAGTTTAGAGGGGATATACAAACGTCTCTGTACCACGAGCCAGAGAAAACTAAAATGGCTGCAGGTTAAAACAGCAGGACATAACTTTGCCAGCCTACATGTGTATCTATTGCAGTGGTTCTCATCCTGTGGGTCACCAGATGTTCCTGGACTGCAACTCCCAGAAGCCTCCACCATTCACTGTGCTAGTGTTGAGAACCACTGATCCATTGGAACCATTGTCGCTCAGATTTTTGTTCTCTGTTTGAAATCCATGGGTTGGAAGGTGTCACTGCTTATTCACCAGGATGATATCTCCCAGAATTCCCCAGCCGGTATGGCTACAGCCCCTGACATAGGAAGAGGAGGATTCCTCCATTTAAAGGGATGAGAGAGAACAATGCTCCTTTTGAAGAGGTATTCCATTTGAAGGTTTGCCCAAGGCCCAAGGCTAATCTAAAGATACAGAACTGTTTGAAGGACAGAGACCTCGACACTGCACATCTATGGTTGGCAACACCTAGACAGGAGACTTAGCAGGTGTGTAAGTGGCCTAGACACAGTCTGTCACAATCAGATGAGATGGATTGCAATTCTAAATTATAGAAGCCACTTCCAATTCACAGCTGCTCATATGAACTGGCATATGAAATATGCAGATCAGTATCCACATTTATCTACATCTGGGAAGCACCCTGTCTTTCTGGCTACAGGGATTGGGGAGTTGCAGTCCAATTTCCCCAAGCTGTTCCAGGTTCATATTCCTCCTACAATGTTCATATTACTCCTACAATTCAGCTAATCTATGCCCTGCTTGTTCATTCAGACAGATTTAAATACATGTTCAGTCCCAAAGACCATTGCCCTAGAGATCTGGGCATGGGGAGATGTTCCTCTTGCCCTCAGATCCACCGGTCTTAACCATATTTAAGTTTCATTGGGTCATGTCCATTCCAGAACTCCAGCTCATGCATGTTGTTTCCCAGGAGCAGACTGTTCAGGGAGCTTAAATCATACCCTAAATCAGAGTCCAATTCCAACATGCAACTTGACTCTTCTTAACACATACTTTTTTCTCCCCTTGCCTTCCAGAGACGCATGTGCTTGCTTGCAGAAGATGACTTTGGGCTGTAAGTTTGATGGAGTGAGTAACTTTTTCCTGGGAAGGGACTGTTTTCTGCCGCGCCACAGCTGCCAGAGGGAAGGTGACAGATATGGTACCAGAGAGCTCTCCATTTACCTCTGCTGTCGGGCGGACTGCAGCTGGAATGAAGATAATCTATGAGCGGGTCTTGAGCATCACCAGTGCTCCCTGCTCTGTATAAATCAAGAGGGCGAAAAGCTTAGCGAAAACAATGCTCTGGGTGCTTTCCTTCTTCACACCTGCCGAGCTATCCATCTGGCTTGGAAGGTCATTCAAAGTAGGGGGATAATTGCTGGGGAGGGGATCACTTTGTCTTTTTCTTTCTTTCTTTTTATTTAAGAGAAAGTAGAAGGAAAACAATAGATACTATGGGAAAAGATGCAAGGGAAGAGAAGGGCTGAGCCTATCAAGTGAGAGGAACTGCAATTATGTCCAGACAGTAAGTAGAGATGGGCACAAAATGGACATTTAGTGTTTCATTTCATTTCGTTTAGTTTCAGTCTTCATTTCATTTTGTTTTGTTAATAACAGACTTTTAAAAAGAAATTTGGTCACAAACTAAATGAAATGAAATGCTTCTTAAGGCTATAAATAATAGAGAGCTTTCCCTTTTTTATTTAACAGGGAGCCCACTGTCATAAATCAAACACCCTCAAACCCTCCAATCAATTTACTTTCAAGTGAAAAAAAAAACCCTCTGTAAACAAGATAGAAGAGTAATAGCTAGCTGCTGCATGGAAAGATCAGAGAGATAAGCTCAATAGCTAATCAGTGCAGTGAGGGGGAAAAACACCTCCACAGTCCTATTTTAAAAGGAAAGGAAAACAATCAGTTTAAATAAAATTGCATACACAGCCAGTGAAGGGAACAGCTCAGCTCCTTGCTCGCTTCAGGCAGATCAAGATCAGAGATAAGCTATCTCAACTAGAGATGGGCACGAAACAAACAATTTTTGTTTCCGTTTTTGTTTTTTCATTTTGTTACGTAACGAAATGACAAATGAATTTTGTCTCTAAAATGAAATGAAATGAACAGAAACACTGGAAATTTTGTCGTGCATTTCGTTTCCGTTACTGCAATATGAGTGAATTGCTTAAAATCCTAAAAAAAATCACAAAAAAGAAATAAATGGTAACGAAATGGTAACGAAACGAACAAAAATGAAAACAATTTTTTTGCAAAAATTCACGAAAAACGGAAACGAACTGAAACGGAGCCTCCAAACGACAAACGACAAATGAAATGCCATTTTTATTATTCGTGCCCATCTCTAATCTCAACAGCTGAGTTTAAAAATAATCTTCCTGTTCTCAAGATGGCTGGATCAAGAGGCTAGGACAAATCATTTCATTGCTGAAACAAAAAATGGTGTTTTGTTTCATTTCTTGACAACACACTGTTTGGTGTTTCATTTCATTTCATAAGGTTTTGTAAGCTAACGGAACGACAAAACAGTGTGATGTTTTTTGTAAGGGGCCCATCCCTACCAGCAAGCTTTGCCATTGACTTTTTATGTCTACCTTCCTATGGGCAGTTGTCAGCAGGGAGGAGGGAGAAAGAGAGAGTGAGAGAGGTATACTTAACATGCTCAAGAGATAGATCTCCCCTTCTCCTCCCCCAATGGGATCGAAACCCATTGGTGAATTTACCTCTCTGTTTCAGCAAAAACTGAAACTCAGCAACAATTTCTTGAAGCTGAGCCATATTCAGATCCCATTCTCAGCCCCATGAAGAAATGGCCCAGAGCTCCAGGCTTCAGTGTCATCAGTGTGCAATGTCATCAGGCAAATCTAAGCACTGGAAGGGATCCTGTCGGTCATCAAGTCCAGCCCTTACCAAGGATGCACAATGAGGTATGGGAACCCTCAACATTTGGCTCCACAGCTAAAGACCTAGAACACAGACCTATCCAGCAATTCAACCTATTCTTGTTTTCCTTCCCAAACATTCCAGCAACACAAGGCTCTACTGCGGCGTGCAATGAACCTCGGGAGCTAATTCCCCCCACCCACCCACCCGGGAGGAGGCGAAGATTAAGGGGGCTGACAGCAGCCGCAAAGGGCCAGCAGGGAGCCTACCTTATAAGGGGACTCCCAACGGTCGGGCCTCCTCTTCTTGGTGGGCAACAAGCAGCATCCGACCCATCCATCCACCCTGAATTAAGAATGAGTTATACTGGTCGCTGTGGGGCCAGATGGGAATTTTTGACACCCCCCCCCCCCCAATTGGCTGGGTAAGGAGCAGGTGTGTTTTCACCCA
>JAHTLZ010000327.1:5638692-5670714 GCA_023846285.1 Phrynocephalus versicolor | reverse complement strand
TTATTATTATTATTATTATTATTATTATTATTATTATTATTATTATTCCCAGATTTAGTCTTCTTCAGACACATTATGCACCCAATGCAGAAACTGATTTGTGTGTCATTTTTATGGTGGACAGTTCCTCGTGAGTGCCAGAGAATCCTGAATGATGTTGTCCTACTATGCTGGGGACACCTGTTGTACCAAAATCTCAGAAAAAGGCCTCATCCCCCCCCCCATCACTCTCTTTGCCATGGGAACAGAAGGGAAAGTGGCTAAAGGGAGTTCATATCCCGTAGAAGACTAAGACAAACGGCACGTTTGCTTTTGGCACATGCAACAATATTGGGAAAGGAAACACTAAATTAATCTATTGGGGGAAAAATTAATGTGCTCATTAAAGGACTTAAGTATTAACATAATCCTCTGGCTATTTCCATAGACATTAATTTCCAACTCTGGAGCCATTGCTCTTTGCAGAACTACTAGGTTCCCCACAGGTGCGTGCTGTCTCAGGAGCGCCTACAGCTCTATGCACAGTGGCAGCCAGTTAGGCAGGCTCGGTGCATAATTGGGGGGGGGGGCTCACCCTGTGCACGCAGCTGCGCTCTTCAGCACTGGGCTTGGCACTCACAAATGCCACCTTAGAGTCACAGATCTCTGATAAATTCCATGGCCCTTTTAAAAATGCAGTACGTCTTCAGGGAAATGCTGGCTTCCCCTTGAGCAAACCTCTTCGGCAGGTGTGCAAAAAGTGCAGGGAAGGGAATGGTTCCATTCGCTCTGCCATTTTCCAACATCTTGGGCAGACCACAATTTGATATTTAACACTACTGCAACTACAACTACATCTACCACAACAGAGTAAATTCTTACTGACGGTGACCCTTTCCAGTGTTTTCTAGGTAGTGCATAGTGCATTCCTGTCTAAACTTTGGCCCTCCAGATGTTTTAGACCACAACTCCCATAGTCCTTTGTCATTGGCAATCTAAGCTTAGAATTCTGGGAGTTGTGGTCCAAAACATCAGGAGGGCAAAAGTTTGGACATGCCTGGCATAGTGCAAAACTGTTTATCACTCACTTTTGGGGGGTCATTTTGGGACTGTGCAGTCCCCCCCCCCCAGGCTACAGAGGCAGGCTTTTCTTGTGGCAAGTGCAACAGGCAATCAAACTCCCAACCACTGGGCCTTCAACTAGATACCTAACTCACTTTGCTGTAACTCAGTAGTGTAATTATAGTGGTAAAAATTTCATCAGTGAATTGCTTCTATTTCTTTCCACAAATCTATTCATGCCACTGCCATGAAACAAGAAATAAAAGTACTAACTTCTTAATGAGTGGCAGTTTGTGCCTGAGACTTAAGTGACTGGAGTTAATGCTGATAGCCTGCTGTGATGTTCTTTAGGTGGTACTGCCCATGAGGATGTTATAGAAACTTCAGCAGGTCCAGAATATGGTGGCCAGATGCTGGCATACATGGTATGATGCTGGCATACATGGCCCTAAATGGTTTGGGACCTTGATACATGACACAATGCCTTCTTCCAGTGAGATCTGCCCAACCTACTTGAACACCCAAAGCTGGATGGTTAAAAGGGATCATAAACCAGATCTTCTCAGTGGTTGCTTCCCATCTCTGGAATAACTCCCCACCTAAATGTTCTCTGGTTCTTTCACTGGGGATTTTTAAAAGAGCTCTGAAAACATGGCTGTTCGACAGGCGTTTCAGGATTTTACATTGGCAGAACACTGGTTCTTTCAGCAAATGAATTATCTGTTCCACCATCTTATTATTAGTTGTTTTTAATTCTTCCCTCTTTTTTAGTTTAAGCTGATTGATATGTTTAATTTGATTTTTGTATTGTTAAGTTTTGTGGATCTACTTAAAGTGTTATATGTTGTTTTATTATGTTTTGGGAACCACCCAGAGTGGCCTTGGTAGCCAGATGGGTGGTATAGAAAAGGAATGAATGAATGAATGAATGAATGAACATTATAAAAGTGACATTTTTCTAGCAAAAGTTAAATTTAAATGCCATTTTAAGGTGTTAAAAAAACCTTTTTAGCATTTTTTTTCAAATAGACTGTTACATAGCTATCCTTTTATACAGTCACAGAAGGGTGTCTCTCGGCTCTCCCCACCCCCATGTTTTTGCAATGCAATCCTAAATGTGGAATCCTGAAAGCTACCTTTCATGGTATGCATGCTGGGGTATTTCAGCCTACAAAGAGCCGTGTGATACAGTGGTTAAATTGCTGTACTACAGCTATAACTGCGCTCATAATGACCTGGGGTTCAGCCGCAGGCTCATGGTTGACTCAGCCTTCTATACTTCCAAGTTTGGTACCATGAATACCCAGCAGCTTGCTGGGGGAAGAAATGCATAGCTTGCGTAATGATATTGTAAACTGTCAAGAGAGTGCTTTAAGCAATATATGAGGTAGTATATAAGCAGCACACTCTTGCGGTTTTTTAATGTAATGTCACTTTGCCTGCCACAGCATCGAGAAGTCCACATCATTCCGTATGGTACCCTTCCAATGCTCTCGTTCCATCCCCATCTTCTGCACCCACAACTCCAAAGCAATTGCTTGGGATTGGGGTGGGGTGGAATACAGTTCCAAGGTGCGTGTGCTGTCTCACTGCAAACCCAGAGGGCAAAAATAGGGATTGGCTGATCAAATGTCAGCTCTCCATTCCATCATGCACATATTTCCTCTATCTTTAATTCCGCACAGTGTGCCTCTCCCTTTTCCTCCCCCAGGCAGAGTTGTCTGACATGAGGACAGATTCCACAGCTGATGTAAATGTAATCTCATCTCATCAAGGCCGGCAGAGCGACGTCAACTTATGCGGACTCAAGATGAGGCTTGTGGTCTCTAAGAAACTGTGAACTTGTCTAAACCAGGTTATTTCTACTCTCGTTTCCATCCTTCAAAAGATTGTGGTAGGTAGGTGGATGGATTATACACTAGAAATGTCAACTTCCAGATTGAATGAGGGCGGGAGGAGAGGTAGAGAGGAGGGGGAGAAGGAGGCAAGCATTGTGTGTATCTGTGCGGGTGTGATTGTCTGTCACAGATGGAGGAAATATCCTTGCGGGACTAAATTGCATTCAACATAATAAACTATCATCTTGAAACGAGTGCTCCAATTGAGTTTTGATGTAAACACTAATATTTTCTCCACTCTGCTATTCTCTTCTGGGGAGACCTCATGTATATTTCACTACGTGTCCTACCTACGATTGCTCTCATACATCAAAGAGTTTGAGGACAAGGAGCCTGATTTTGAAAACATTATTCTTTTAAAGATTTATCCTCTCGTCTGACCACCTCCTCAGCTGCGAGAGACAGAGAAACCTTCCATAAATTATTTTAATGCACTATGTTAAAATACATATGCAGTGCACAGCCGATTCCTTTGCTTCTTTCTGGCAAATGTAGAAATTAAGAATGAGACCAAACAAAACCATTGCATCCCCCCCACCCCCATAATTTCAGAGATGAAACAGAAAAATATCCCCTTTTTTCAAATCTGTTTTGGCATGGTTTGCAAAACAAAACAATACAAAACAAAAACAAAAACCCAACGTTTTCATTTACATGGCCCTAAATGATTTTCATACTCATTTGGCTTGCCCACAGAGATGATACCATGTTATAAAACCTACTTTGTTTTATATCTCTGTGATATCATTATTATTCAGTGGTTAACTCCAGAAGCATTGCTCTTAATTGCCCTAGTTTACCCTTAGTTTTTCTCTCATGAAATCTGCTGTGTTTTATAAGTACAGTGGTACCTTGTACAAAGGAATTAATTTGTTCCAAATGAAATTATGTTAAGCAAATTTTCCTTTATGCAAATTTCCCATAGGAATGCATTGAAAATGGAGTAATCCCATTTTTATGTTGTACGTGGATTTGCCCCATAAGCAATTTTGTTAAGCAAATTTCCCTTATCTCCGGAATATTTTATGTTGTATAGATTTTATGTTAAACAAACTGTTTGTTATACAAGGGTCCACTGTACTGCTTGCACTTGTTGGTATAGGATCAATTGCATGAGTTATCTAAGAAAGAAGGATGGTGTTTCCTTTTAATAAAGGTGATTACTCCCAAACCTGGGTTTTTGGGGGGAGTGGGGGTAGGGATGGGGGGAAATAATGCTTATCCCAGATAAAAAATGTATGTTCAACTCGCACATCAGAATTGCATGAACCATTACTCTCAGTTGCTTTAATGGGCTATGAGAAGAGTCACCATGAGCCCTCTGGATAGCCCCCTGAGTTAGGTATCTGGCTGTGAAGCTGGGGGCTGGGAGCTTGGTTCCTTACTCTTATCTCCTGCATTTAGGATGCTGCAAGGTCCTTGGGTGCCTCTAGAACAAATATGTATTTATTTATTTATTAGCAAATCATGTGTCAAAAAGTCTGTTGGATGATTAAAGAGAACTACAGCAGCTCCTTTGAGGATTGAACAATTATGGTGCCAACGCTCCGTGAAGTAAACTCAACACACAGAACCATCTTCTTTGCAAATGGATTTACAGTCAACAGCCCTTTTCTCCAACATGAACAAGTGAGCATCAGCATAAACTCCAGTACGAACACTTGCCGGATGCAAATAACACAATGATGAAGTTGTACACATATTAGACAGAGAAGCTAGGTGATTTGAAAGAGGGGCCAGGGAAGCCATTCATGTCAGTATTGGAAACCCCTCTCTCAACAGAGGTGGGGGGCTGAGGCACAGTCTATCTGCTACCTATCAGGCAGTGATTTCAACAATCCCCAGACAAATCAAAATACTTCACACCTCCACCACCAAGGCCATAGCTAATGACCCATACTTATGGGTTTCAGCAATTTAGGCCACTGCTCACCTAATGGCCTATTGAGACTATTCTCCATCTAATGACCCTATTCAGGGTTAGGGTAAAGAAAATTGTCCATCTTATGAGCCTGTTTCAGACCAGGGTGACATGAGGTCAAAATGAACTATAAAATGGAGGACTCACAATTAGCTTTTCTCAGAAGAAGCTGTTTAGATGAGCAGCAAAACGTTTCAATCTCTCAAGAAAAGAAGTCCAGTTGCCATGACTCAACTTCCAGATAAACACAATGATGAAAACAATCCTGTTCATCCAAACTATCACCAGAGTGAATGATGTAAGAGAAAGATGGCGTCTGTCTCTTATACTCTTCTGTTCATCCTGTCCACCAATCGGACTGGATTTGTATAAGCATTGCATCATCACTCACGAGTCTGCACATTTCTCGTAATCATGTTCCCCCATGTTCCTACACCATTTTCTCTGCTAAGCTTTTCAAATCTGAACTCCATTTCAAATCAATACCTTGACAACGTAAATTCTGACTTATGGTGACTCTTTCCACAATTTTCCAGGTAGAGAATACCCAAGAGTTGCATACCCTTCCCTTCTTCCTGGTACCTTCGGATTGTGCATCACGCCCAAGTCTACACAGGCTGGCTCTTCTCCCAGGATGAACAGTGAGAAATCTAACACCCAACCTCTGGATCCACAGACACAGACCTAAACCGCTGAGCGATTTATTATTTGGGTCCTTATATAGTCAACTATATTGTATCAGTCTCTTCATCATGTGGTTATTGATAGGCATGACTTTGCCATGAAGGAAGGCATCAAACAGGGAGTGTGTGCTTGTTTTGAAGCGACTACTAGCTTTCCCAACAAATGATCAACTTCAACTGAAACTCTTGATCCAAGTGGAAATACAAAGTTTATCAAATAAAATAGCCCTCGTGTCATTTCTTTCCTTCCCCTCTGTTCTTGGTACTGGTAGAAACTCTAATGGACCCTTTCTGACCTTGTCCCAGATATATAATATTCTTCCTTACATATCAATTAGGGATGGGCACAAAATGAAAAAAAATATATGTTTCCTTTCCTTTCCTCTCCCCCCATTTTTTGTTTCATTTCATACGAGTTTTTCAAAAACAAGCCTACAAAATGAACCACTAATGGAGGGACAAAACATTTTTTAAAAAAGCCCTGCATTTTTTTTAAAACTATTTCCCTCCCCCAAGCTCGGTCTGCCAACTGATGGGCACTGGGTGGGGGAAAGGTACCCTCCCGCCCCAGTGCTGATCAGCTGGCAGATGGGGCTTGGGGGAGGGGAAAAAGTTATTTAAAAAAACCCAGACTTTTTAAAAAAGCCTTTCCCCTCTCCCCCAATCCCCGCTTTTTCCCCTCACCCGTGCCAATACGCTGGCGTGGCTTGGGGGAGGGGAAAAAGTTTTTTAAAAGAAAAAACCCAGAGCTTTTTTTTTTTAAAAAAAAAACTTTTACCCCTCCCCCAAGCACCTTACAGATGGAACAAAATGGTTCATTTCAACCAAAAAAAAAAAAAAACCACCATTTTTTTCATCTGTAATGAAATGCTGTTTCCTCGTGTCATTTTGTTTCATTTCACTGACACAACGAAACAGCATTTCGTTTTTTGTTTCTTGCCCATCCCTAATATCAATATATTTTAAAGCTGCTCCTGTATTGCAGGTTGCTCCTTCTGGACTAAATGATGAGGAATGCACAAGGAAGAAGCTGTGTTGCAGCCAAACCCATAAGTCTGTGTGAGTTTGTGCTAAATAAATTGAGTTAAGGTATGATGATACTGTTGTTTGCAGCATAGATCTGGGAGAAATTTCATGAGTTTGACGACTACTAGTCTGGAAGAACCCAGGCCATTCTGAATAAAGACTGGAATGTGTATGAGAGAGAGAAAGGAAGAGAGAGAGAGAGGGAGGGAGGGAGAAAGTTACACATTGTAGGTTGTCATGGAAATTGGAAGTAGAACAAATATGGTGACAATACAAGTCACTTGCTAGAATGTTACAAATTAAATTTCCTTATGTTGTATTTGGCTCAACTATTCAAACAGCCTACAAGCTACCTCCAATTTTCCACACTGAAACCAGATAAAGCTGTTTAGACTACATAATCGAAACAGAAATTCTCACTCCATCTGTAACGCTTGCTAATAAAACACAATATAATCCTTTCTAATAGCTGGCCTTCAAATCTCCATCAGTCTCATGCCAGCTATTAAATATTAATGTTCTTTGAATGGACACTAGAAGTAAAATGCCAGCTCAGCCATTGGCAAAGAACAGGGGAAATGGCAAGGCAAAACTATTTTATGCCTTAATTGTAAGCAATAGGGATTTTCCAAAAAGCTCTAATTTTCTGCTTTGGGTTTTCTTAAAAGCTTAAAGAGGATGTTTGTACTTTGAGAACATGATATGCAAGAGAAACATAATTAGGCATATCAGCAAAATCTAATTGCCCACAATTGCACGCTATCATACTCAATAGTTGAAAATAGACCACACCAGAGGCAGGTAGGTTATACATCATGTGATGCCTTGCAATAGAATCCTATTCATGACCACCTAGAGAAATATGTCTCATAAATCAGACAGCATTTCCACCCTTACGTTTGCAATTAGAGATGGGCACGAACAGGAAAAATGACGTTTTGAGTTGTCGCGTGTCGGAGCCGGCCCGTTTCAGCTCGTTTCCGTTCTCCGCGAAATTTCTCAAAAAATTGTCGTTTCATTTGTCGTTTTTTCATCTGTCGTTAGTACTGGTATTGGGGGGGTAGCGGGCTCCTAGAGGCACCTCTCTGGGGTGGGTGCCTCCTCTGGCCCACTATGAAGGGAAAGCGGGCTCCTGAAAGCATCTCTCTGGGGTGGGTGCCTCCTCTGGCCCGCTACAAAAGGGTACACATAGCCAATTGGATATGCATACCAAGTTGCAGTGGCAGAGGCACCTCTTTTGGGTGCTTCTACTCTGACTCACTAAGAAGGACAGCATACTGGCATACTGTGCACTTCTTGTGCTGGGGAGCGAAGTGAGAGAGGACCCCTATGGGCACCCTACGGCTCACTAATAAGGGAAGTGTACTTGCGTGTAGTGTAATGCAAGTACACAGATCTGTCTTAGGGTTAGGGTTAGCGCAAGGGCTAGGATTAGGGTTACGGGTAAGGTTAGGGTGAGTTAGTGGAGTGCACCTCTGGGTGCCTCTCTGACCCACTAAGAAGGACAGTGTACTGGCGTATGGGTTAGGCTTAAGGTTAGGGTTTGGGTTTGGGCTAGGGTTAGTGGGCTTTTTATGCCCGACTGGCACATCCCAGAAGTCTCGGTCAAAACCTGGTCAAGTGGCCATGCAATTGGTGGAATGGCTCCAAAAATTTGCATGGTCCACTCCCACGGCCAGCCTATCATTGCGCAGGTGTAAAAAAATAAAAATAAAAATAAAATAAAATAAAATCAATGGAGACGTTTTGTTGCAAGAAAAAACCCACTGCTGCTACTGTAAAAATTCAGGCAGTTTTAAAATAGCTATTTTTGCATGTTTCTGTGGTGCTTTGGTGTGTTTTTGGACCACGATTTCAAAATAAATATTGCGGTCGCCCCATTTTGGATCCCCTGCCCGCACCGCATGGCATGGCGAGTTGGTGAGATGACGAGGATGCCCTCCACCAGAGCAGCCCAGGACAGGAGAGGGGGGGAGTCCGGGGACCCCCCAGAAACCACCCCTCTGGTAGGTGCCCTCACTCAGGCAGGCATATTTTCGCCTGCTTTTTTGGCCAGGAATCGGGTATTTTTTAATTTTTAAAACTTTTTTTCTGTGCCGCTTGGCATCGCGCGATCGCTGCGATGCCAGGAACAACAACACGACAAATCAGACCCAATTTTTCTTTAGTCGGTTCGAGTTCGAGTTCTGGCAGAGTAATTGTCGTTCTTTGTTCCGTTACGTAACAGAAACGAGGAATGGAAACGGAAACAAGAATTTCGCCAAGTCGTGCCCATGTCTATTTGCAATACATATTTACAAGCCTTTGCCTTAGAAATGAAAAAAGCAAAGTGTTCTGCTTATATACTGCCCCATACCACTTCAAGTAGTCTCTGGGTGGTTTACAATTTTAATTACAGCGTGCAGGCTACACATTGCCCACCCCCCACCCCCCAGCAAGCTGGGTACTCATTTTACCAACCTTGGAAGGATGGAAGGCTGAGTGAACCTTGAGCCTGCTGCCTGGGATTGAACCCAGGTCGTGAGCACAGTTTTACCTGCAGTACAGCAGGCATTTAACCACTGCGCCACAAGTCTAAAAGGTATAATCTTGAGAGAGATGACCTCAGATGCCTTGGTAATGGACCCCCAAGGAAGGCCAAGCTTAGCAACATACAGTTCCCTTGTTGTCCAACAATACTCTCCAACTCTACAGCAGAAAGAAAGCAGGGCAAATACAGAAAAGTGGAATCATCCTTGAATTAAGAGTCCAAAGAATTTGTCTTGTTCTCATTGATGTAAGCCATCTTAACTTGACACAGCCTAGATAGGGAATGCTCAAGTCTCACAAGCTCCTTTGCAAGCATGCAACTGTGACAGCTTTCCCCACGCATAAATACACCTGCTAGATCTTGACTCTGAGTGAAAATGGGCAAAACTTCCTTTGTACTAAGCTAGTGCATGTGCTAAGCACATGGAAATAAAGCAGACAACGACTGGCTGGTTGCTAAAAGGAACAAAATAACCCCCTCCCATGGCTATTTCTGAATCTTAAAAATTATTCCAAAAATTATCACCAATGTTAATTCTGTTAATTAGAGCAGTGGTTCCCAAATGTAGGCCCCAAGATGCTGGACTAAAACTTCCATAAGCCCTAACCATTAGTTGAGCTGGCCAGAATTTTGGGGAGCTGTAGTCCAAGAACATCTGGAAACATCTGATTATTTTTTTGGGTTGTTTGTTGGTTGCTATTGTTATTTGCTTACCGCCCATTGATCCATCTTGATCTATCATTTTTATTTGTTTTTATCATGTACACCGCCCAGAGTTCCATATTGGAAGTGGGACGGTATAAAAATGAAACAAACAAACAAACAAACAAACAAATAATAAACCCAGGATTGGGAACCACTGCACTATAGAGTCATGCATTTCCTGTCCTACAGCTTACATGTGTAATAATCCGTGTGTCTGAATGGTATTTGCAGAAAAAGGAAATCATTTCAGTCATCATTCTCTTCTTTCCCCAAGTGTGTCACAAAAGACCTCTTCCTCTCAGAGGATGAGGAGCATAAGTATATGTTGTTGTTGTTGTTGTTGTTGTTTGTCTTTGCATGGAAGGATGAGATGCGAAAATGTACATTTCTACCCTCAGTTGCATGGGGAACACTGAAAGCTGCCTCCTCCCAGAGCCATAGCTACAGGGCAGCTGAAGATTCATCCAAGGTCACCAACATTTACACAGCACCAACATCTAGAGAGGAGTCTCCCAAAGGGAAAATAAATGAAATCACATCCCATCACTCTTTCTTTCTTTCTTTCTTTCTTTCTTTCTTTCTTTCTTTCTTTCTTTCTTTCTTTCTTTCTTTCTTTCTTTCTTTCTTTCTTTCTTTCTTTCTTTCTTTCTTTCGAAAGAATAAACTTTCTAGTTTTCTGAGTGAGGGAAGTCACATTATCCTTCTTTTTCTTGGGTGGGGGGGGCATTGTGTCCATTTCTCAGGGCAGAGGAGGTGCAGGTTGTCCCCACTGGCCAAAAAAAAAAAAAATGGATCACTGCAGCTCTGCCGCCTAGCACCAGCTCAAAACATTGGCTAGTCTTGCTCAGTATTTTCAACACTATCCTGATGAGCCGAGGCTCTCTAGTGGCCTACAAAGCATCCTTTCTGAGCCCTCGCTGGAAGTTTCTGTGAATAAATTCAAGGTCTTCTCAAAACATGTGTTTTATCTGTTCAATAACATCTAGAGAGAGGATCACAGATTCATCATCCCTCTCCGGCTGTATCAGTTCACTGTGTGATCAATATAGAGCCATACTGGGAAACAATAGCTCATCTCTTACAGAGGAATGAAGAAAAGAATTCCAGCATCATTTGCAAAGTGAGGTGTGCACAGCAGAAACACCTGGCACAAGATCATGAGACATCAGCCCTTGGTTTGGATCACACAGTTCTGGGAGCACCACCTGGTGGAAGAATCAAGGTCCTGCATGTGTCCTTCCCCCAAGACATTTTGTTGGGAAATTTCATAATAAAATCATCTGGTTCTGTTCCTCGATTCTGTTTCCTGACACTGAACTTAGCTACAATATTTTCCATCCTGCCGCCTCACACATGTCAATTTACTCCTCATTCATAATTGTGATTCACAGTGTCACGTTTGTTTTTCACTGGAAGGCAGGAACGTACTTTAGAAATTATCCATTCTGACTTTTTAATGAGGCAATCTCACACCAATTTTCATCACTTTGATAATGAGGATGCACTCTGTCTTTTGTGGTGCCCCTCCCTAATGGCCCAGGGTGGCTTTGGGGAAGGGAAACACAGGAAGGTAGATTAAAACAAGGGAGGGGAACACCTGGAGGTCTCTCGTCTAGTACCTAAAAAGTCTCAAGCAGCTCTTCCTCTTATGATACCCAGTGTTCCAGAGATAACCCCTCCCCACTGCATGTTACACTGGAAAATAGGTCTGTGATGTTGCTATGGCTGCATCACAGCTCACATCTGCTAAAACTAGAACTGATGGCTGGCGTGTGCAATTGTTTTCTCAATCAATCCCTGAAATATGTGACCATGCACTCTAAGAGTGTCCTTTTTTTCTTAAAGGTTTTAAGGCACAGTCAGCTTGGTTCATCCTTTCCAAATACCCACAGTTCTTTTCGAATATGCATTCTGCATTATGTTGTTTTCAGGCGTCATTGCTATCTAAGTAGCTAAAGATGTAGATTGAGCAATACCTCCCCACTGTGGGTCCTGATATGTTCTTGAACCACAAATCCTAGAAACCTTGCCAGCACAACTGGTGATGAAGGCTTCTGGGAGTTTTAGTTCAAGAATACTGTATTCGGGGACTCAAGGATGGGAACCACGGGTGTAGTACATCATCTTACTTAGACTTAGACTTAGTTCCTCTTACACTGTAGCATGCATCAGGCAACAAGTGCTTTCTTGTGGGTCTGGTCTGCAGCTTCCGTTTCTGCATTTCCCCATATGACATTCAACACATTTAGATCTTTGAAGACTGTTGCTTGCCAGGTCTCCTGTGGTCTTCCTTGCTTTTTGTTTTCCTTGAGGAGGTGTCCAGTGCATTGCAGTCTTAGGGATCCAGAGCATTGCAGTCTTAGGAATTCAGTGTACAGGAAATTGAAGAATGTGCCTAGCAAGGCTTATCTGGCATTTGTTCACAATTTCATCTAATATATGGATGAGACTCAGCCACAACACATCCTCATTTGCAACATGGTCCCTGTAAGATATATCCAGTATCCTGCACAAACATCTCTGATGGAATACACTCGGCTTTGGGGCTATTCTTTTTGTCATTTTCCATGTTTCACTGGCATAGATAGCAGTTGGAATAACAATGATGGTGTACAGGCAGATCTTTAGTGCAAAAGAGATTGACGATGAAGACTAAATTTGGCACAAGCGCTGGGACATACCAGATGGTATGATGAACCTACCATTATATCAACTACAGCATCCAACATTCTTTCTTTGTACCAGAGGTATCTTTCCTTTTATTTCAAATAAGTGCAACCAATAATAATAACCGTAATAATAACCAAAGACTGCAAGACCAGACATAGTACGTGAAGAATGGTTTAGAAATTCAAGTCTGAGTTGCACTTTTGCACTACCAGACATGACTGTCCTCTGAAACCCATGAACAGAAGTTGCTCATTTCCATTATTCCTTGCAAGCAAATCAATTCATCTTCAAGTCCATCTACCTACGTCTGAACCTGTCCTCTAAGCATGTTGTCTCTTTTTACTACACTGCTAACAACAGCATCGGCATCAGAGCATTTCTACAAACTAAACGCACTGCAAGCTTCTAGTTGCAAAAAATGGGAAAGGAAAGAGGGACTAGTGAGTAACACCACCACCTGGTGTCTGTGATGGTGAACAGTCCTCTGTTGAAACTGCGCTTTTAATCCTAGTGCTTTTCAACTGACAGTATGAGCTGTATGACTCACACACATATATATGCATATATAAAGGAGTAATATTTGAGAAATTGAACATCCTTCTGAACCACTTGAAATGGTCTCTTTCACCCCTTATTGCCTCAACATCATATATTTTAATAAATTGTTTACTGATACATTAATACATTCATATCTGCATTGTCCATCAATATCAATAAGGGTTTTAACCTTTTACACTGAAGGATGTGCCATATTTTCAGGCATTTGACATTTGTCCATACGGAACAGAGCGTGACAAGCCATACCTGCCCCTGGGCTGGGGAATTCTGTTGTCACACTTTGTTTCCGGTTCCTGTTCCGAGACAAGGGACGTGAAATAACGGCAATGGCTATTTCCCCCTTTCACTCTAGGAATGCTCCGACAACCAAGAAAGCCAACTGAAATTCCTGCGCCAGGCCAGGCTTGGCTGCCCACCTGACCCTGCAGGAGAAGGCGGCTCTTGAAGGGACAGGTGGAGAAACACTGTCAGGCATAGGTCCCTCCTCCTCGGGTCGCAGAGGCAGAGATGAGCTCTCCTTGCCTGCTCACCTGCCAGCCCTCAGACTGCTGAGTTCAGGGCAAGGGTCTCGTCCACCGCCCATGCCGCTGCCACCGCTCGCCTGCGGCGAGTGATTATGGCTCATCCGGCTCCTCCTGCTGGGTTTCCCAAGACAGCCTGCATGCCCGCAGCGGGGATTCAAACTATCGAAAAACGGAAGCCTGACAATAAAAAAAGGCTAAACAAAGACGGGGAAATCCAGTAGTTGTCACGAAACAAGGACGTGAAGTAACAGTTGTCAGGAGACAAGTAATCATGCCTGTGGGTAAACGAAAGCAGGGACTGAACAGGGACAAAACCATGTGACCACGAACAACGTGGTCACAGAATGAACGTAATCGCGGAACAAAGTAGGACATGAAGGAACTGCCAAAGATACAAGAGTTAGAGTAACTCCACTCCAGCACTGTCTGAATGAATCACTATACCAGACCAAGAACACACCCTGTTGACTTTTGTGAAACCAGAACTTCACCTCTAAATGCTCTCCTGGCCCAAATAGGATTGTGGTGTGAAGCCTGGGCTGCTTAGCTGGTGTCTTTATTGTGTCATCAAAAATGTATTCATCTTAAATATGCAAAGCTGCATCTAATTTTGACATTTTTAGGAGTGAGGATGAATAAGGTCCGTTATAATGCAGAGTAATTTAGGATATTACCACCAGCATCTGAATTACAAATCTACCTCTCATTATTGGCACGTTAACAGGTAAAGGCAGCTTCTCAGAAACATGCAACACAAAGTTTATTAGTATAAATTTGCATAATAATTATCTCTGTAGCCAGCAAAGGCGGTTGTACCTTTCAACAGTCCACTTTCAAAGTCAATCTGTAGTACTCTCCTTGCTGTCCTCTATTTCACCCCCTCCCCACATGCACACACTTTTCACTTCTTCATAGTTTATGGCACAGAATGAGATTGATAGCCTTTTTACACGACCCCTAAGATCCGCTGGTCCCTTAAATTCGGACCAGAGATCTTGAGGGTTTGTTGCTCTCCCTGCGTTCCCACCCCCTCCGCACTTCCTTGTTCTGTCTGCGTGAGGGGAGGGAGAAAAAAAGGGAGAAAAGAATGCACTCTTACCTCCGGAGTGCCGGTGGAAGTTGCTCCGATCCCCCCGTCACTTCCTGGTTCCTCTTAAAGGGGCGGGAGGCAAAAAACAAACAAACAAAAAGAAGCGAGGAGAGCCCGGCACTCTCCGCATCAAAATTTTTCACTCTCCCAGAGCAGGTACTTGAAAGGTGCGCTGGGTCGCGCTTAGGTCGGCGGGGTCGCACTTAATTTTCTGTTAGCTCCGGAGCTGGTGGGGAAACATTTTTAAGCTCCGGAGCTGAGAGCCATTTGCAGCGGAGCTTAGGGGTCGTGTATAAATGCCCTGAATTAGTAGTAGCCCTGTGGCGCAGTGGTTAAATGCCTGTACTGCAGGTAAAACTGTGCTCACAACCTGGGCTTCAATCCCAGGTAGCAGTCTCAGGGTTGACTCAGCCTTCCATCCTTCCGAGGTTGGTAAAATGAGTACCCAGCTTGCTGGGGGTTGGGGTGGCAATGTGTAGCCTGCATTCTGTAATTACAATAGGATCCTGTTACCTATTGGAGATTGGTTCCAGGACTTCCCATGGATAATGAAAACCATGCATAAGAGATAACACCAAAAATCCCCAAAACTTCTGTTTTGTGACAGTAGCTTGCTTTACAGATACTGTTTTATGATAGTAGCTTGCTTTACAGATGCTGTTTGTCACAGTAGCTTGCTTTGCGGCTGCTGAATTATCTATTTATTTCCCCCCCCCCTGCCAACTGTGGATAACTGAACCAGTGGATAATGAATCAGTGGATACGCGGGTCCTACTGTAAAACTGAAAACCTCCCAGAGACTACTTTAAGTGGTATGGGGCAGTATATAAGCAGAACACTTTGCTTTAGTACAAAGAGGTCAAAGGTGGAAGCTGAACTGAAAAAGTATTTAAGAATAGGAACACAATCTAGTCTTCTTAAGGTGTATGCAGAGGGTTTGATGCTGATAGCTCGTGATATATATGAAACAATAATGAGAGATATTGTTAATCTTGTTTTCTCCTGAATTTGCTTTCTCCTTCATTTCTGAAACTTCCATTCTTTTCCACCTCAAAAGATGTGACTTTAACTAAATTTTAGTATTTTTTCAGAGATAAACTAAAACAAAATTTGCACCATTGGCACTGGCTAAATACAAGAGGCACAGTTTTCTCCCGGCATAGAGGGATATACTGGGAAAACAACACACACATGCACACACACACGCACGCGCGCACACACACGCACGCACGCACGCACGCACGCACACACACACACACACACACACACACACACACTGAACAGCCTTGCAGGAAAAAAGAGGTGGCAACTGTGATACAGCAATTACATTTAGATAGTTGGATACACTAGTATTCAAACCCAGGTGTTTAGCAGCCGAACACTCAAAATCCTACTCAAAGTAGTTGGACAAATTTGCAAATGCTGCTCCTTCTCACATCTGGATTTACACTCATACCCCAAGTTCTTCTCATTCTAAATGGAAATTTGGAGATTTGGGGAAATCCTTGCAGAATAAGAATTGACAATAAATTTTCCTACATCCATGATGCCAGTATATTGAAGCACAACAATGCATTGATTGGAAAAAAGACATGGCAGAGGAGGAGACATTTCACAGTTGAACTTTATCTCAACATTGGTGAGGTAACAGCATATCCTCTCACCTGTAGAAGGCAGCTAGTTTATTGGATCCAGACCCACGAGATCATCGCAGGCGCGCTCACTGAGGGTGGCCACACCCAGAGAGGCACAGAAAACGCGTACGTGAAACCGCGCCTTCTCTGTGGTGGGGCCATCACTCTGGAACCATCTCCCCAGTGAGCTGCGCCTGCTGGAGTCCCTGCCTGCCTTTAAGAAGGCCTTGAAGACCTTCCTTTTCAAAGAGGCCTTTGGTGACCATGTTAGGTGTTTTTTTCCCCCTCTTTCTCCTTTTCGACTTGCCGCCATCTTGCCCTCCGTCGCGTTTTGCTCGGAGGTTTATTTGCTTGTTTTATGTGTTTTTATCACTGTTAGCCGCCCAGAGTTCCCGCCGGGAAGATGGGCGGGATATAAGTCTAAAAATAAATAAATAAATAAATATTGATCATGGGCCTGCTTTTCCTCCAAGCCCTGTTGGGCTGCTATCCCACAGTCAGAAGATCTGGAAGTAAAATGCAGATTTTCCCCTGGAACGGTCACAGGATTGAAAACACAGTTCCTGTGTCCCCATGGGCGGAGTTTAAAGAATCACATCTTTTGTGTCCCCACGAGCAGGAACCACAACACAGCAGAATGGAAAGGTTTTAATCTTGATTTGGACTTAAGTGCCAGTTAAAAATCCACATCAGAACTGAGGCAAGCTTCGTACCACCTCGAGACCAGGTGCTTGTAAAACTCGCTGGGTCATGCTTAAGTGGGCGTGGTCGCATTTCCCACCCTTTAAAGTCCACTGGCCATGGGGACACAATTTTATTAACCACATATTCAAGCAGTTTGAGGCTGCTTTTAGTGGTTGTGGGAGAGCAGCCTCCATCACTTCCCAGCATATGCTGCCTGAGTGCTGTGTACTAGAGATGGGCACGACTCAAAAAAATAATTTTTCATTTTTCATTTGTCGTTTTGGGGTCCGTTTCGGTTCATTTTCGTTTTTCGGGGGGGTTTTGCGCATTTTTCGTTTTCATTTTCGTTACGAAATGAGACAAAAAAACAAAACAAAAATGAAAATTTTTCGTTTTCGTTAGCATTCTTCTCGTTGGGAGGTGTCTGCCATAACGAAAACGAAAAACAGGGCAAAATTTTTCGTTTCGTTTTTGTTTTCATTTTGTTTTCTGGAAAATTTTCGTTTTTGTTTTCGTTGCGTAACGGAAACGAAAAACGAAAACAAAAATTTCGCTGAGTCGTGCCCATCTCTACTGTGTACTTCTTCCAAGACTGCAGCAACTCAACACCAAGTCAACTCGGCTTTGACATTGCAAAGAAGAACCTTCTGTGCCCTAGCTGAAGAGTCAGCAAGTTATGTGGAAATATTTATTTATTTATTTATTTATTTATTTATTTATTCATTTATTTACAGACTGCTCCAATTTCCCCCAAGGGACTCTGGGCGGCTTACAGCGAAAGCCAATAAATATTCAAGATATCTGGAAATCTAACATTTTCTCAAAATGCCCAGAAAGAGAATGCTATATATGCAGGATTAAGAGCAGCAGGAGATAGTAAATGGCATTTAAGACCCAGATGGCTGCTAATCGAAGAATCATTTAAAGGTCAAATGATCAAATCAAGAAAGTGTGGTGGCTTATGGTCTGCTAAACCCAAATAAACTTGAACTAGTTTTTTTTAAAAGGGGGGATGCCCTGTAAATTGAGTTAGACCATTGCTCCCATCAGCCTGAATCACAATGGTGAGGAAGATCTAGTCCAATAATAGGTGGAAGGCAACAACTGATCATCCTTGCTTTAAATCAGTGATTTTCAACCTGTGGGTCCCCAGAGGTTCTTTGTAACTCCCAGAAGCCTCTGTCACTCACTGTGCTGGAAGGGGTTTCTGGGAGTTGCAGTCCAGGAACATCTGGGGACCCACAGGATGAGAACCACTGCTTTAAATGATCATCATGTTTCCCTTTCATCTTGCAAAGCAGGAGTCTATTGGAAAGTGCCTTTGCCTTTTTCCCTGTGTCTACAGCCTGACAGGTGTGACATCAGTACCAATTCTAAATCATGCTCTTTTTCAAGGAAAAAGAGAAATCCAAAACAACACACAACATCAGCAGCAGCAACAACAAAAACAACAAAAGCAACAACAACAACAACAAATAGAGTTGTTCTAGAAAGGCAAGCTTAAATTGTAGCCAGAATATGTGTGGGTTTCTGTTTTCCATTCTCCCTCATACACTGAGAGGCTGTTAGTGGTGATCTTTGGCCTGGTGGTGTGAAGTGTTAATTGCTACATGTGTAAACCCTGTTTACTTGCTTGGGTTGTACACGAGACACATCATTCAGCCACAGAGTGCAGCCTGAAAAGCAATGAAAAGCCATGGGAGAACAAGAGAGGGGATGGAGAGAAAAAGAAAGGAAAGGAAATAAGAAATAGACAAATACAGTAGTAAACCATTCTGGCCAAGTGTCCTTGGTTGGTTGGCTGAATTTGCTTGAAGATTTCAGTGCAAAAGGTTGTAGAGATAAATGCAAATGGGCTAAGCAGACAGGATAGTACTTACTACTGTACAGTGGCACCTCTACTTACAAGTGGCTTTACTTATGAACAATTTGACTTAAGAGCAGAAAACCATTGGCATTTTAACTGCTGCCTTACAAATTTTAGATGTGGTCAGTTCTACTTGCATTTTTTTTTCAATTTCCAATATATATATAGCTGCTCTATTTATGAATTGTTTGATTTCTGAGCATGCATTCGGAACAGATTAAACTCATAAGTAGAGGTACCACTGGACTAGCTTTCCTTCCAAATAGCTGAATCTGTTGAGTATCCTACAGAAATGCTGTGAAAGTCTGGGCTGAGATTATGCATCCAAATTTTATATTAGGGAAGACTCAAAACTGTGACAGAGAGGTGAAGAAATCTTGCCGGTGACCTGTTTTTGCAGGGTGCTTTGACAAGTTTGATATTTGCCTATCCAAAGTCCGTTAATGTCTGGAGGATGCCTCATTACCTGACAGGTGTTCTTTGATTTCTATTCCTGCATGGAGTGGGGCATTGGACTTCATGGTTTTATAGGCCCCTTACAACTTCTGTATTCAATGATTCTATGACAGTGTTGGTGATTGCGAGCCTATGACATGGGTGCCAAAGGTGGCCCTCGGAACCCTTTCTGTGAGCACCTGGCATCGCCCCTTCACAGCTCCCTGTATTCAAGTTAAATTTGCTGTATTGGCACTTTTTGAAAAATTAGGGGTTTTTGAATTACAGTTTGGGCACTCAGTCTCTAAAAGGTTTGCCATCACTGTTCTATGGCTGCCTTTTTAAATTTGAAGTAGGAGCAAATCCAATTGTCTGCTGGCCTTTGTGTAGTTGCCAAAAGGGTGTCACAGACACAAACAGAATTCTTTTATTTACCACATCCTCTAAATTGATGCTGATTTCTAGCACACATACCCCAAAATCATTACCATCTGCTTCTTCCCATTTGCAGGATTCCCCCCACCCTTCCACCAGTAATAGGTAGAAGTGCACATCTAGTCAGTTGGGTCTCAAGACAAATATTGGATTAGAGTGTCACCAGATGGAGAGAGGGTAGATCAAGCACATGTGTGATTCAGGCACAGAATGGTTCTGGGCACCATGGTATATCCCAGCTAGATATATGATTCAGGTGACTACTTACAATTCCCTCAGAGCCAGTCTACTAAACAACTGTGCACATTCAGTATTTTTAAGGCAGGGATATACAACCTGGTGATTCACATATATTAGACTACAATTCCCACAATCCTTTATCACTGAACATAATGGCTGGGACTTATGAGGCTTGTGTTCTAGAGTTACAGTGGGTCCCACTATTGTCCCTAACGGCATCCCTTACAATAGAAATGCTGCATCTACAAAGAATGCATTGGATGTCACTGCATTTGGCACATCCTTAGCCCTCCAACAGACAAAAGCTCACAAATCTGGAAAACAACAAGAAAACAACAATGTGCAACTTCAAGGAAGAAATGCAGGTCAGTGACTGTTGACATTTCCCTTTGCATTCCTGCCTGTACTAGACTGAAAGAGTTTCATGACAAAGAACCTTAAAAGAGAGTACTGTACTTATTGTGGTCCCCAATAAACAATCATTTGAAACAGCTTCATAACAACAAGAATAAAAAATAACATGCGATCAATATCAGATTCAGTTGCTATCATCAAAAGCACTGAGCTTTAATTCAATTCTGTGGGGTCCAATATACACCACACGGGGGAGCTGCACACCTTCCAAACATACACATTTTGCCACTTTGAAAATAAGCAGGAGGAATCAAAAGAAAATGTGAGATGGTCAACCCAGCAAACCCACTCTCATTCTGATTAAAATTCACTGGCCAAACCATTGTTTGTCCCCAGCAGGAAGCCAAAATCAGCAGAGCAAAGACAGAGCAAATACCTGTGAGTTTGGTTATTCCCAAACCGAGAACAGTGTGCCCACTACAGTGTATATGTGTTCTTAAAAAAGCAACAAGTATTTAACAGTTAACCAAAAATGAGAGGGAGAAAGGGATGAGGGGGGCGGGACCCTGAGAAACTATTGATTTCTAGGTATAAGCCAGGAATGGACAGAATGAAACTCAGAAAGAAGGAAAAAATGCACGCAGGAGAAATGCAAGAATACCAAATGGCATCACAATTCTTTGCTAAGATTCAGAGAGAAATAATAAGTCCCTAAAGATTTTGATTCATAATATAGACTTGTGAATTTTGGTAAATAGCTACACCTAATAACATACTCTTCCAAACTTTGTATAGGGTACGCTACCGAGTATCTTTTGAACAAGCCCATACCTTCTCCTTCCACAATGCCAGTGTCTCAGTTTGCTGCTAAATTCTATAAGCATATAGATCTCATCTTACAATTCCATTACAGATTTAAAAAAATAACTTTCCTTCAAGACTTCAGAGAAATGGAGAAAAAAATTGCTTAGATACATAAATTCGACTACTTGACTAGGCAAGGGAAGCAAAGCACAGTCATTTCTTCAACCCAAGCAGTGGAGATTATACTAAAATAAAATATGATGTTAAAATAGTGCTGAATTAGAACTTTTGTCACCCTGTTTGAATGGGGCAAATTCTGGGTTTTGCTTTTCCTGAATTGTCGGTGAGACAAAAAACAGCAAACGATTTCAAGGAACTGATTACAGTAGTCCCCCATTTATCATGGGGATTAGTTATTCTAACCACCCGCAATAAAGGAAAATCCACAATATGTGGATGCCTCAGCAAACTGACCAGCAGATGCTCCTGCCCACTTGTGCTGCAGAGAGTATGCCTGCAAAAAACTGCTTTCAACCTCCATCCACCTCGGTGTACATTATCTGAGGTGGACAGGGTTGAAAGCAGGATGTCACAAGCACCCTGTCTGCGGCACAAGCAGGCAGGAGCACCTGCTGGTCAGGTCAGTTCACCGAGGTGGACTGAGTTAATCCGCGATATACCAGGGCTGCAATATATCAACCACAATGTGGTGGGGAACTACCATGTTTTCCTGAAAATAAGACACTGTCTTATATTTATTTTTTTTCCCAAGAAGATACACTAGGACTTATTTTGGGGGGTAGGTCTTATTTTCGGGAAAACAGGAACTGCAGGCAAACATGAACATGCTGCGAAGTATGGTAACTTTGGTGGCCCAAGAGAAGGCGGGGGGGCGGGGGAGGACCATGGATGGAAAGGGAGGGGCAACATGCTCTCTCTGTCTCTCTCTCTCTCTCTCTCTCTCTCTCTCTGTGTGTGTGTGTGTGTGTGTGCACATGCAGGCACAGACACGCCCATCACTAGGTCATATTATCGGAGTAGGGCTTATATTTAACAAATGCATAGAAATCCTGCTAGGGCTTATTTTGGGGGAGTAGGTCTTATTTTCGGGGAAACAGGATACTGTGTATATAGGAACAAACAGACACGATGGCCATTTTCTTCTTCTTTTCTGTTGTAGCAATGCACCGAAGCCACATGCAGAGCAGTTTGTAAACACAACACAAATAACCCACAAAATGGAGCTTCCCCATTGATCATCTGATAAAAGGAATTCCACAATCGGGGGGGGGGATAAAAATGAAATCAAAAACATTGTGGCAACAAAAACCATGTGGCACATCTTGGAAGGGGTGTTTGCACACATGTCTTTGGAACATAGATGATCAAGCCAGCAAGAAAACACACAAATGATTGATGCATAGATAAACATGTGTTCATGTAGTCAGAAAGCTGGCATTTAGCTATCCAGATTTTAGAAAAGTAAGCTTTTTCTATCATAACTGCCTGACTCCCTTCTTCAGACTTCTCTAAACTTTGTGCCCTGTGGAGTGTATGTGGGTTTGGTATGTGAAAGTTTTCTCCTTGCTCTGTCATTGCCACTCTTTGGGTTCTCTGCATAATCAAGCCAGAACCTCAAGCTGAAGGAGAGCAGATTCCTCAAGTCATAGCACCAATTATCACATCTCCAGCCGGGCGTGTCAAAGCAGGAGAGGCAGTCTTACACCTGTGCAATTTCTGTTGGTAACACATCTTTCCTATAAAGCAATCAGTCAAACACTGAAAGCTATTTGCAAGGTATGTCTCTAGCAAAACCATGCCCTGGCTTTTAAAATCATTTGGATTTAGAGAAATTTCTTTTTCTCCATCCTGGTTCCTATAAATATATTTTATCTAAGATACTTGTGCAGCCTGTTTGTGTTTCAGTGGCTTAACTTGGCCTAACATTCATTTCACCTTCATGAAATATTACCCATGGAATTCCAACACAGATTTGTTTTTTAACAAAAACATTGTAGTTATTTGGGAAAGAGCTGGAAGCTGTTGAAATAGAAACAGCTACACCCATCTTTAACTCAATACCCCCAATTGAGCCTCTTGAAATTTTAAGAGTGATTCCAAATAAATGATTTCTGAAAATAAACATTATGCAATTAATATCCCTGATAACTCATAGTCTGCACATGCTGTATATCCTAAAGCAAATTGCTAGCAGTTCTCACTATGGTAAAATATGACCTAGAAGCATCACTATAGAGTGACAGCCTAGTCACTGGTCAGGATGTCTGCAAAGCAATGCCTGCATCTTTACCATGAAACTTCAGTATTATGAAGCGTTTTCCTCCCTATCTTTGAAGGATGAGGCCGTAATTTCAGGCAACACATCAGCTGAGAGCAAAAGATGTTTGCCCTAAGAACCAACTTTTAACATCTCCATTACTCTGGAAGCTGCAGTACAGGAGAAGCCTCTTTTGCCAACTTCTTATTATTATTACTACTACTACTACTACCCTGTATTTCTCCTTAAAACGTACCCAAGGCTTCTTACATCATCATTAAAAGAGAGCATTTAAAGTTCACAACAGTATACAAATAGTAAAAAAGAATCAATCAAATATCATATTAGAATGGGCAAACAAAAGCAACACCGAAACAAAGCAGTAAGCTATGACCATTAGAGATGAGTACAAAAAAAGGACAGGCTGCTTCATCATTTCATTGCATAATGAATTGTTTTGTTATGACACAAAATCAAAGAAACTGTGTCGGCCTGAAATGAACCAACCTCCTTTTTTTGGTTCACAAACCAAACTGGGGGAGCTTCCTTGGACTCTTCCATGGAAGCTCCCCAAATTTGGAGCCGTTTGGGGTTTGGGGTTTTGGATGATAAGGGGAAGGAAGATTGCCCCCACCACCCAGCTGGTTTTGACAGCTCAGGACGTGGGGAAGGGGGAGGCTTTACTCTAACTGACAGATCTTGCTTCAGGCAATGGGTCTCACTGCAGCCAGTTGCCTGAAGTGAGACTCAGTGACTTGCTGGTTGTTACTTGTCACCACTGCCTAGCTGCGCGGGGGGGGGGGGGCAAAGGTTTCCTTGACATAGCAGGGGGCTGAGTGGGTGAGTGGTGACTTCACTGCTTGCCCTCTCAGCCCCTTGCTGTGTCAGGGAAGCCAAAACATAAGGGCAGTTAGTTTGGCAGGGAGCAAAGTTGGGTGGCTAGTACGAAGCCTTTCTTGCACTTTAAGGCTTCACAATCAGCCAGCTGACTTTGCTCCCTACCAAACTGGCTGCCCTTAAGATTTGGCGGGGAGCAAAGGCAGGTAGCTGGTTGCAAAGCCTTAAAACAAAACAAAGGCTTCACAACCAGCCACCCCCTTTTGCTCCCCACCAAAACTTAAGGGCAGCCAGTTTGGTGGGGAGCAATTTCAGGTGGCTGATTGTGAAGGCTTTCTTGCTCCATGGTCAGAGCAGCAAGAATGTGCTTTTAAAACACCCCTGCTTTTTGCAAGGTGTGCACGGGTCTTTTAAAATCAGAGTCATGCTGTCAGAGCTGGGATCCCCCTGCTGTGTTGGGGCAGCTGGGATCTTGGCTTGCTCGATCCTGTATGCCCCAACACAGCAGGGGGATCCCGGTTTTCCCAACACAGCAGGGGGCTGAAAGGATGAGCGGTGAAGTCAGTTGACTGCATAGAGATCCATCAGCTGGAGTAAAGCCACGCCCCCTCCCCACTGCCCAAGCGGGCAAAACCAGCTGGGTGGCAGTGGAGATCTCACTGCAGCCCACCACCTTTCCCATTACCATCCAAAACACAACTCACTCCAAATGGGAGCTTCCCGGGAACAATTCAAGGAAGCTTCTCCTCATAGAGTTCTGAATCACTTCATTTTGTTTCCTTTCAGAAAAAAATCATTACTAAAAAAACCCCAAAGCTACTAAAAAATGAAATCAAATAAAACACTATATCTTCGTGTTGTGCCCATCTCTATTGACAATTTATTAAAAAACAGTTATTCAGGCAGCCAGTCACCGAAGGAAAGTTTGTCTGAAGAGAAAGTTCTCTTCTGACTTGTGGAAGGACAGCAAAGATGGTGCCAGCCTGGCCCCCTGTGGGAGGGAGTTGCAGTGTCCGAAAACTGTGTGAACAGTCTCCAACTGCTACTGATCAAAGGTCCCAATAGCATCAGAGTTTACTGGTACTCTCAAAGGATATTGAAGGAGGACTATGCACATTTACCAGGCATTGCTCAATGAAATAAATGCTGGACCTTCAGCTCTGTTTAGGACTCTCTGTTTGCTGTTGAAGCAATATTTGTGCTTGTTTTCATGACTCCATAGCCACGTTATTACATAAAGCTGACCATGGTATTGTGTGTCTTGTTTCTCCTTTATTAAAACTTGATATCTGTTTTGTTTGCTTCATTAGAACCTAAATCTTACCTTGCTTCCCATTGCCTGATTTCAGCTAGGACTCAAATGTACTTAAGTTTGTTTTGTTTCTTTTGTTAGAACTTGCCATACCCTACTTGAGTGCCAAGTAAATAGTTCCTTGTGGCACAGTGGTTAAATTGCTGTACTGCAGCCAAAGCTCTACTCACAACCTGGGATTCAATCTCGGCTAACAGGCTCATGATTGACTCATCCTTCCATCCTTCCGAGGTCAGTAGATGGTGGTGGGGGCAAGGTGTAGCCTGCATAATAAAAATTTAAACTGCCCAGAGAGTCCTTTAAGTGCTATGGGAAGGTATAGGGTTATACTGTGCTCATGACCTGGGGTTCAATTCCAGGTAGCAGGCTCATGGTTGACTCCGCCTTCCATCCTTCCGAGGTCGGTAAAATGAGTACCCAGCTTGCTTGTGGGGGGCAATGTGTAGCCTGCATAATTAAGCTGTAAACCGCCCAGAGACTACTTGAAGTGGTATGGGGTGGTATATAAGCAGAACACTTTGCTTTTTTGCTTTGTTTTTCTGCTTTGTTCTGGCTGAGATCATCAGCTGCATATGCAATAAGGAATGCCTGTGTGACTCTCTCTATATCTCCTCAGGAATAAGACATACATAGTTTTATAATATGTGATGTTCATAACACAGATGGAACAAGTGTGGCTCAGCAGCCCTTGGCTTCCGCCATTGAATTTAAGATATCTATTTCTGTAAGCCTGCAAGGAACATGACTGGCCATTTTTACAGCCAGGTGCCCCTCCTTCCAAAAATCAAATCCCACAGAAAGAACTTTTAGTTGCCTCTTGATGTCAGTCTGTTTATAAGATGGCTGTATGGACCAGGATTTGAACTTTGGAATCCTTGGAAGAAAACCAATGTTCCATTGAACGATTCATTCTCCAGAGAGATAATACTTGCTCAGACTCTTTATCCACCAATGAGGACCAAGTAAATAAGAAAACAGATAACCTTCTGGCTGCTCATTGTTCACTGAACAAGGCTTGGATAGTCTGCCATAATAAAAATCATAGTCATTTTGGTCTATTATGCATGTCTTCCTTCCTCTCCCACTCCCCACATGCACATACACACATTCATACAACTTTGCATTCTGATAATGAAACTTTGGTTGACAAAGTCTCTTTTCATGTGGAAAAGCATCTTGTTAAGTCAAAAAGGAGGCAATTGAAAGCCGAGTTGCACTTGACAATTTGTCGTGCTGTTAAAGATATTGTGTGAGAGACTTGAGGCTAGAGGGGAAGGCAAGAAGATGCACAAAAGTTTTTTTGTGTGTTTTTTTAAAAGAGGAGGGAAGATAAAAATCAAATAAAAAGAAACAAAAAAAATCTCTACACAGAGAAAGAAAGCTTTTCTATACAAACAAAGAAAGTCATTTTGGAGCAGGCTACGCTTTCTTTGCAAGGTGGTGTTGCGTGGCGCTGTGTTTCCTTTTCAAGATTTTAGATGTTGTTGTGTTAAAAGTGAGTTTCATTTAATCAAAATCAATGGCTTTCCCCTGCTCATCACCACCTTCAGCAGCCATCAGAATGCTTGGCACATGTCCAGATACTGGGCTGCTGCAAAGCATGGGATTCCTCCATCAAATAGAAGTTCATAGAGGACTGAAGGAGGAAAATGTCACCCACACCGGGGTAATTTCTAATTTCCTTTCTTCTCTCCCACCCTGCCCCTCCCTGTACTGTTAAATTACTTCCAGCTTATTTGTCTGGCTAGAGGTTAATGAAACTCTAATGATGTTAATGAGCCATGCACTACCATGAGTCTTTTTTTTTTTTCAGGAAAGAGATATAATAGCTGTTTTCCTTCCCTTTTAATCTTTTTTGTCATTTGGGAATTACAGGTCGAAGCAATTAACAGCTCACACAGTTTTCTCTTCCCTTTCAGTCACAGCCCAGTGGGGCAAAGAGAAGAAGACTGTTAAAACCCCTTTCCATGTTCCCAGGTATGAGCCTCTCACAGGGCGGTGCAACATGGCCATTCTGGCTGGGAGGCATAAATGCTAGCCAGTGGCAGGCGGTGAAATGCAATTAGCCATCTGTTGATGGAGCTTACTGGTGGCAGCCAGACGGCAGGAACTGTCCAAGGTGCTGAAGAGTCACTTGCTGCTGATTAGACTGGATGACAAGAGAGACACCAGAGCATACTGATGAGTAATCTTAAAGCAGCAAAACCAAATGGACAAGTGAGATAGACAGCTACTTGGCTTAGGATAGAGCTTCTGAGGCCTCTGCGCACCAAATGGCTGCTTCAGAGAATGTGGCCCCTCTAAACTAGCAGCAACCAGAAGATACAGAGACAGATAAAGGTGGCTTGGTATTGATGCAAGTACGTGGTAGGAATGAGCCTTCAGCTCCAGGCTTTAAATGTCTACCTCAAACTGAAAAGGAGTTAATTTAAAGGATACCTGAAATCATGAGACATTCTTGGAAGTGAGAGCTGAATTCTGGATAACATTTTCTGGGTGCATAGGCTAACTAGTTTTGGTGGACAGTGATGCTTCTTCCTCCCCTTCCACCCATATGGCAATACTAGTGGTTCTCCCAGATGACCAATGCCTGCCATGTGTGATTATCTCCCAAGGAAGTGCTCCTAGAAAAATTACCAATACTCAGAGTTGGGTTCCTGGAGAATATATACTGTAGCTAGCCTCATTGGGGGTCTATTTGATTTCCATTTATTAGGAACAAGGAATATATGTCTTTCAGATCTGATGGAAATGAAGCATGGAGAAACCACTATCATGTATCTTTTCTAAGCAGTGGTTAGGAACTCCCGCCCAAGACATACATATACATATACACACATAGAAATGAAATACTGAATTTCCATTTGGGCAATAATTTATGGAAATTGGGGGGAGAACCCCAGTTTCATTATGACTGGCCCCTTTTTTCAAAAATTCCCAGGAACCCGTCTTCTCCATTGTGATGCTTTCTAAACACTTTAGGCTACACGTCCAATGACGTATTGACCATATTGACTGGGGCTGACAGGGGTTGTAGTGCAAACCATCAGGAAGGGTCAGGAATCTTCTACAACACCACACCAGAATTTGGCATAAAAGCATATTCTGAATGTATTTTATGGTTACTGTTTTGGGGCAGAACTTACAAGATTCCAGATTCAAGGAAATATTCCAGCAGGGCTCTAATACCTGGGTCTCTGTTCTTGCGTTGTGATGATAGTGATAATTCCAGCTATAGCTAATATCTCATAATACCTCCGGGAAAGAACCCTGGCATTCATTAAGGGTACACGTGCGTGCACACACACACACACACCAGTCTGTCTCAAAACAACATACTCAACATCCTTACAGGTGTGGTGCTGATGCCAGGGGGCATGCAACTAGATTATGAGCTGGCAGTTACATTGTGTGTGTGTGTGGTGGGGGACAAACTCCTTCTTTTGCTTCCATTAGAGGGTATCTGTCTGCATTTAAAGCTGCAAAGCTGTGATAAGGGGCAGGCCATGCGCTGGAAAGACCTCAAAAATTGCCTGGGCAAACTGGGAGATAAGACTTTTCAGACAGACGGAAAAGAGAGAGCCAGCCTACAAGAAACAAAACAGAACTGTCCTGATTTATAGACCCTCATTTGTCCTTGACAATATTTTTCATCTCCTGAGGGCCGGACACAGCAATGGAAGTTTCCATCAGAAAATATCTGCTCTGCCCCCAAATCTATTTATCCGGACAGCCTGTCAGCCAAATGCAGCCAGATCTCTTGCTAACATGAACAAGACAGCTGCACAATAGCTTGGTGAGCTTTTTATTGCCCTCGTACAATCTCATCTTTAATAGTCACTGTGGCTTTGTCTAAACCACAATAAAGACGATTGGGGCTTTAGTTTCACATTCTCTTTGTTATCGCCCTGTTCAGCCAGTTGTGTTTATTTATGGCCATGACAAAGCACTCCCGTGAAAAGATGCCATTAGAGTAGCCCCAATATCAAAGATGGAAATCATCGCCGGCACTCTGCTGAAGCTCATTTAATGTCTGCCTACTTGTCTCAATTCTCTTTTTATGATGATGATTTCCATTGCAAAATGTTAAGCTAAGAGTGTGGCTGTGGGACCCAGAGCAGAAGAGCCAATGTGAAAAGGTGCCCAACTTCATCCACAGATGGTATGGCTTGGCTTGGCACACTCCTCAGCCTACTTAGTGCAGATGTTGGTATGCACACGCTCACTGTGTCTGATGAGAAACAAAATGGGGCTCTAAACCTAGCAAAGCAAACTCATAGAATCATAGAATCATAGAATTATAGAGTTGGAAGAGACCTCAGTGACGAGCTGACTCTCAGTTACGACAGGAGGCATACACTTCAGAATGAGATGAGGGCATCTATCAGGAGTGAGGCCTGGAGACCAAACAACAATTGGGATCAGGAATATAGTATAGTCAGAATCACATGGAGGTAACTTAGTGTGCCTTCAGGATGAGCCTAGGTATGCAGTCTTCTAAAAACCAAGTGCAGCTTTAGGTATGTTTATGCCAAACAAAGACCTGCTCTATTCAATAGGACTTATTCTTTTACTTCGTTTAACAGTACAGTATATTTTTTGATTGTGTATGAATTAGAAATTGATCTGTGGAGCCAAAGGTGGAGAGAGTTAGATTTCCAATTATGCATCCTAAGAGAAGAGACAGCCTGTGTAGCTGTGGGCAAGCTACATAGAGCCTTTTCACACGACCCCTAAGATCCGCTGGCTACTTAAATTCGGACCAGAGATCTTGGGGGCTTGTTGCTGTTCCTGTGTTCCCACCCCCTCCACATTCTTGGCTGCTGGCTGCATGAGGGGAGGGAGAAAAAAAGGAAGAAAAAAACGTGGCTCACCTCCGTTCTGCCATCTCGCTCTTGCCCCCATAGCATTCCATTCTCTTAAGTAGCTCTTAAAGGGGCGGGGGGCCAAAAAACAACAAACAGAAGCGAGGAGAGCCCGGCACTCTTAAGTTACATCCGCATCAGGAATTCTTCAGCCCTGGAGAGCAGGTACTTGAAAAGTGTGCTGGGACATGCTTAGGTGGGCATGGTCGCACTTAATTTTCTGTAAACTCCGGAGCTGGTGGGAAAACAATTTTAAGCTCTGGAGCTGGAAGCCATTTTTCACGGAGTTTAGGGGTCATATGAAAAGGCTCATAGTTAACGATCACCCACATGAGGAAGTAGAAAATCACTTTGGAGTATTCTACAGTAAGTATATCTAGAATGCTCTCTCTCTCTCTCTCTCTCACACACACACACACACACACACACACACACACACACAGAGAGAGAGAGAGAGAGAGAGAGAGAGAGGATCACAATTGGATGAATGGTAGGGATAAGATTTTTGGAATTCAAAAACTCCCAGTACCCAAATTCAACAGGAACCTCCTCAGACTAAATCAGGATAAAATATGTTAGAAATAGAGATGGGCATGCACCAAAAAAATGACAATTTGTTTTGGTTCAGTTCATTTTAAATTTTGTTTAATTTCATTTTGTTTTTAATGAATATTTTTTTTGAAATATTCGTTCCGTTGTTCATTTTGATTCATCATTCTATTTTTCCCTTCAAGCACGTGGCCCCTTGGGCCCGGTCAGTGCTTCTTTTACTTTTTATTTTTTTTTTCTTTATTTTAGAGCGCTGAACCGGCCACCCCTGGGGCTGGCTTGGCGCTCCTTTTTTATTATTTTATTTGTATTGGGGGGTTAAAAGTCCCCAGCAGGGGCTTTTTGTGGTGCTGGCCCCAAGCCAGAGCCTCTCAGCTGACAGGGGCCATGCGGTCCAGTGCCTCGTGTTCCCCCCCCCAAGCGCTGACCGCATGGCCCCTGGGGCTGGGTCAGAGCTAGTTTTATCTCCCCCCCCCATATTTTACAGCACTGACTCAGCCACCCCTGGGGCTGGGTCAGCACTCATTTAAAAAAAAAATTAAAGAGCCAACTGTGCAGCCCCTGAGGGTGGGTCAGTATTGATTCCCCCCCCCCCCTTTATTTATTTTACAGCACCAACCTGGCCACCCCTGGGGCTGGGTCGGTGCTCCTTTTTAATTTATTTTAATTTATTTTTTCAAGCGCCCACCACGTGGCCCCTGGGGCCGTGTCACTGCTTGTTTTATTTATTTATTAATTCATTTATTTCAGAGTGCTGACCCGGCCACCACTGGGGCTGTGTCAGCACTCCTTTTTATATTATACAGTGGTACCTTGTATAAAGGAAGTAATTTGTTCCAAAAGAAATTATGTTAAGCAAATTTTCCTTTATACGAATTCCCATAGGAATGCATTTAAAACAGAGTGCTCCCATTTTTATGTTGTATAGATTTTCCCCATAGGCAATTATGTTAAGCAAATTTTCCTTATCTCTGGATTTTTTATGTTGTACAGATTTTATGTTATACAAGCTGTTTGTTATACAAGGGTCCACTGTATTATATTATATTATATTATATTATATTATATTATATTATATTATA
>JAHTLZ010000327.1:5616839-5638682 GCA_023846285.1 Phrynocephalus versicolor | reverse complement strand
TATTATATTATATTATATTATATTATATTATATTATATTATATTATATTATATTATATTATATTATATTATATTATGTTATATTATATTATATTATACTGCTCACCACATGGTCCATGCTACAGTTGTAGCGTAGGTTGGTCAGCTTTATTTTTTCTTTTATTTTTGCCAGCCGTGGTTCCACGGCCCGTGGGCCAGTTCTGATGCTTGCAGGCTGGTACCGGGCCCGCATACTGGATCTTTTCTTTTTTTCTTTTTTCTTTTTGCCAGCTCGCAGGCCAGGGCCATGGCCAGAGCCAGTGCTCACGGGCTGGTAGATCTTTTATTTTATTTTATTTTATTGTATTTTATTATCATTTATTTATTTATTTATTACTGCAGACCACGTGGCCGCACTACAGCTGTAGCATGGGCCAGTCAGCTTTTCCCCCCGCCATGAAGCCCCCTACCTGCAGCCAGGAGGACCAGACCAGGAAGAGGACCACTCCAGGACCCAGGTAGGAGACACCAGCAAAAAAAAAAAAAAAAACAAAAAAAAAAACCCGAAGCAAAATGAAAAGGAAATTTCCATTTTATTTCTTTTCATTTCTGTTAGAGGGGGCATTTTGTTCATTTCGTGCCCATCTCTAGTTAGAAATAAAGGCTGAAAAAACTATACAAATGTACAAGACAACAAAGTCAGACATGAATCCTATATTCTGGGATAATAAAAATGTAATAAAAAGCCTTGCAGTGCAGCGATTAAACTACTGTACTGTGGCCATAACTACACTCACGACCTGAGGTTCAATCCCAGGTAGCCGGCTCATGGTTGACTCAGCCTTCTATCTTTCCAAGGTTGGTACAATGAGTACCCGGCTTGCTGGAGGGCGGCAATGTGTAGCCTGCATAAACCACCCAGAGAATGCTTTAAGCACTCTATGGGTTGGTATATAAGCAGAAGCAGAACACTTTTTATGTCATATCAAAGAAGAAGGGATGAAAGGGTGTTCTGTTCTGAACTTTTTTGGTACACAAATGAAGCTATTCTGCAGCTACATGTAGATGTCAAATGATACCACCTGTTATGTAAATGGGAATGTATCATTGCCCACAATAATACTGTCGGTGGGGACCGGGCTATTTTCCTCTGTCACTAAGAAGTTATTGCTTCAATGTTGTTTTAAAAATATACTCTTCTTAAGGTTATGGCTCCAGAAATTTCTATCTTGCTGAAGCTAGACATGTCAAAGACAATCTGAGACACATGGGACAACAAAGCTGGTGAATAGGGGGCCCGGTCTTATTACTGTTATCTGCGCATCTTAATATGATGCATACTATTTTTTGGGTGGTCACATGATGGTTGATGTGCAGTTAGCGCCCCAATGACAGGGGAGTATTTTACTTCTCTGCGTCTGTCCCTACTTGCTTACTGCGCATCTTTCCCCTGTTTTTTGAGATGATTCCCCTTGTGATAAATACATGCATTGCAGCCAGGTAGCAGTCTTTCTTCTCAAAATCAATTTTAATTGCTGGCAGAAAGCCAGCAAAAATTGTGCCGGCAGGCGGGTATGCCACCAACTCAGTAGCATAAGTGATTACCAAGGCAGAACTACAGGAAGTGGCAGAAAGGGGGTTACGAATCTAATTGGTGCAAATTTTCTGGGGTTGCACCTCATTTGAGGCATTAAAAAGTTTGCATCAACAACAGAAGTATTTTAACACAATCCCTAGCAGTGGTACAAAATGCTGCAGTTAAAGTGTGCTTCCGGTGGCGTGGTCAGCTGGAGTACCAAAATACTGCTCTTCGGAGTGAAGGCACAATTTTTTGCTGCACAGTCTTTCATAGCAAAAAGAGCAACAAAATCGTTAGACTGGGGCCATGGTCTGTCTACTTTGGATATGCCATGGAATGGAGAGTCTGGGATGTGGCATATGGGTATGATAGTTCAACCTTTATCTCAGCCAGGCTATCCCTGCCACATGTGTGCTTAGTCCTCCAGATTCTCAAGAGGGAAAGTGTCATGCCAAGATGTTACTACTACCAGCCCTAGGAACGTGTTCAGCTCCAGGGCTTACAAGCAGTTCTTTCAGAGACATCCCATTGTGCTCTACATATTTAAACAAAATCTCAGCAGCAGGATATTTTGGCCATGTACTCAGAGAAATCTGAGTTGGCACTATGCTGTTATAACTACTGATATCATCTATTGTACTGGCTCCATCCTGGGACTTGACACAGAAAACTGCTCCACAAAAGCCAGGCATCTTCTCCAAACATTCAGCACTAAAGCTCTCTAGCAGGGAATTCCAGGCCACACGCTAAACTATGCATGGGAGACGGAGCCTCAGGATGTATGTTAAATGATGTTTATTCCCTGTTAAATTATTTTTAAAAAGCTCTGGCTCGTCGGCAGGGCAGTCTTCAGGAACGAGCTTCTTTGCTTCTTTGTTCTGTAGAAGCTCCTACAGACCAAAGAAGAAAAGAAGCTCACTTCTGAAGGCCCCACCGAAATGAGTCAAGCCAGAGCTTTTTAAAAGTGATTTAACAAGGAATAAAGATTGTTTCCTATTTTTATACATCCTGATACTCTGTTTTCCACTCATATTTTGACTTCAGCGGATGTACCAGTTCCTTTTGCTTTACTTCCCTATTTATTTATTTATTTATTTATTTATTTATTTATTTATTTATTTATTTGAGTATTTTTAGCCCACCTTTCTCCTTGGAAAAAGGACCCAAGGTGGCTTACAGTAATGAGGGATAATATACAGTCCAGTACAATTAAAACATATTCAAGTATTGAGAACAGGGAATTGAGGGACAGCAATGCATTAATAGACAACATTGCATTAAAGCTACAAGAGAACGTGAGCAGTTAAAGGGAAGTAAAGTCCCATGTAAAGTTACATGATGGAAAGTAACATTGAAAACATAGTGTCAATGTAAACCCACAAGGTTGTAAGTAGTTATAAACACAAAGTCTATGTGATCCTGTAGATTCATATAAAAGATGCATAATAGATAACAATACATACTAAAATTCCACTGGAAGGAGCCACGACAATTGAAACAGCATCAGACTGCAGTGGCTGTTCAACATGCTGATGCACATCCAGTCTCAACTAAACTGACTGTGATCAGAATCAAACTGGCTTGCATGGATTCTTCTAGATATTATTTATTTGTTTTAAAAACATGTTTCTAACTTTCATGGATATGGAGATGTACAGTATTTGAAATTAGGAACAGAGGCCTGAATAGTAAACAAGTATTTCGGCAGAAAAATGATGATGAAATCAATGTCCAGCACAAGTTACTTTTATAGGCTTCTTATCCATAACTGTTGCAAATTTCTGCACACATCTCTCAATAAGTGTTTCAATATTCATTCTATAAGTATTATTTAAATGTATAAATATTATTCTCAAAATGAAACTCAATTAAAATTACTCAGAATCATTCCCACCACAACAGTATTTCTGGGACTACCCCTTCCAAGGTAAAGGTAAAGGTTCCCCCTGCACATGTGTGCTAGTTGTGTCCAACTCTAGGGGCAGTGCTCATCTCTGTTTCCAAGCCAAAGAACCAATGCCAAAGAACCAATGTTGTGCAAATCCATGGCCGTGTGGCTGGCATGGCTTAATGCATTTCTCCGCACAGAATACTGTTTACCTTCCCTGTTTTTTTTACAGCGGTACCTATTTACTTGCATTTACTTGCTTTCAAACTACTAGGTTGGCACCCACTATCTGGGTGGTTTATAATTTAATTATGCAGCCACCCCCCCCCAACCAGCAGGCTGGGTACTCATTTTACCGACCTTGGAGGGATAGAAGGCTGAGTCATCCATAAACTAGATACCTGGGATTGAACCCCAGGTTGTGAGTCCAGTTTTAGCTGCAATACAGTCATTTAACCACTATGCCATTAGGCTCTTTTAATTAGCTATAAAGCTAATCTGGGTGGTTCTTTTAAGAGATTAGATTTCTTGGACTACAAATCCCATATGTCTCCCTTCCTTGATTTCTAAGAGCCAGACACCTTGTAGACACCTGAATGTGTCTCACTCAGGACTGAATTGAGAGGCTTTGACTGAGCTAAGCCTACTTCAGTTTGCTTTCAGAAAGAAGGCTTCCAGTTAGAGCCTGAGGGGGGATATGATTGAGACGTACAAAATAATGCAGGGCATGAGTAAAGTGGAGAGAGGGACACTCTTCTCCCTCTCACAAAATACCAGAACTAGGGGACATACACTCAAATTGAGGGCTGGGAGAGTAAGAACAGACAAAATATATATATATAGTTTTACCCAGTGTGTTGTTAGTCTGTGGAACTTCCTGCCACAGGATGTGGTGATGGCATCTGGCCTGGATGCCTTCAAAAGGGAATTGGACAGATTCCTGGAGGAGAGGTCCATCACAGGTTACAAACCATGATGGAGATGTGTAATCTCCAGGCTTAAAAACAAGGTACTTCAAGGACCAGATGCAGGGGAGTGGTATCAGGAGACAGATATCTAGTCTCGTGCACTCCCAGGCACATTTGGTGGGGCCACTGTGAGATACAGGAAGCTGGACTAGGTGGGCCTTTGGCCTGATCCAGCATGGCTCTTCTTATTTTCTTATATTCTTATGAGGAACAGGGAGTTTGGGTGAAGCTTGGCCTAGCACAACTGACCTCAAAACCTCCCAACCTTTTCCCCAGGTGAGCCACTCTTAATGTCCGTCTCCGTCTGTCTGTCAACTAGGACTTCCAAGATGGGGAATTATGAATTATAGTCTGGAAAATCAAAATCCCCATCCCTAATTTCTTATTGTTGTTTGTGAGAATGGTGAAGCAAATTATGGTTTACATCCTCGTTCAAGTGTTAGCTTCTGTAATTTCTTTTTTTTTTTCATTGATTCATTCATTCACTGGTTACATTTCTCCCCAGAGGAGACACAGTTTTGTTCGCTTGTTGGTTGGTTAATTCATTCGTTTGTTCATTTGTCACATTCCTCCCCATAGGAGACCAAAGATGGCTCAGAACAACTTAAATTATAAAGCAAACAAGTTTAAAAAAATGAAAATATGCAAGTATTACACTAAAAACAAACATATATTATGTTCAAAAAACATTTTAAACTCTGTAAGTTCATAAACAAGCATTCCTGAGACACCTGCTGCTCAAAAGGCTTCCTGGAGAGGAAGATCTTTGCTAGGCAGTGGAATGGAAGAGGAAGGAAGAGGCCAAACAAAATAAATGGTATCCATGGGCAGAATAAAAATAAAAATACTAATAACTGTACTTAAGCATGTGTACTGATATATGTGGGATGGTGGCCATGGGGAATTTACCACCAGACTCTGGATTGGGTAGAAATCTACTGGGAAATGGCATATAACACTGAGAACGCAGAATACAGAGACATCTGCCCTTGTCAGAGGATTGCGAAATATGCTAATATTTCATTCATGTCCTGTCCATCATGATGATGGGCATTATGTTCATAGTGAAATAAACTTCTCTTTTCCCAGGAGTCCACTATGTCCTGTGATGGAGTGGAGGAACAAGGAGACTTAACCTCAAGGTAAGCCACAGAGCTATCAGTACAGTGAAGATAGATGAAGGGTGGTTTGAGAGCAAAGAGTATCATCCCTCTGCTTATGATTTTTTTTCTGCTCCATTTCTGGGTCCATCCTTGCTGCATAAAGCACATTATGCACTTGTGGGTCCTTGCTAAAGGAAAATAAAAATGAGTGTACTGTAATGCCAAGGGTAGGAGAGTTTAAGGACATTATAGCTCTTTAATTACACTACACTCCAAAATAAATGAACTGTCACTCCTTCTGCTTCACCTCCAGAGATTTCATGGTATCTCTGTCGGCCAGAGACCCTTTGAGAAAGTGTTTGCAGGTAACACAAGCCTTGTGTTCACTTCCTGCTGGTACCTGCATTTATTCCTCTCCATATCTCCACCCAGTATTTACCAAGATAAGGGAGGGAGGTTGGAGAGCGAAAGCAAACCATGAGATTTTTGCTTCTTAATGGCATAATGGCAAGGAGATTGCATTGACTTTTCAAAAACAGGTGGAGCTCTTGGGAAGAGGCTATCAGCAAGGCTATTACTTACACATAATGGCCACTTTGCTAGGAAGAGACAGATATTCCAAAGCATTTTCACAAACAGAAAAGAGAGAGAGAGTAAAAAAAGATGGCTCTCTCAAAAGGCTAGATAGAAATTTCCCCAAGAAAATTTCCTCAAGTCTGTGCAAACTTTCTATGCAAATGATGTGATTCTCTAGGTGTGTATTAAAAGTATGTCTGGCAATATGTTCAATATTTATAAAACACTTATAGGCCAAAGTACTTCATGTAAGAGATGGGCACAAAATGAAAAATGAAATGCTGTTGTGACATTTCGTTAGGTAATGAATTACTTCATTACATAACAAAATGGTACGCCGTGTTTCATTTAGTAATGAAACACCATTTCCCCCTTTAGAATGAAACAAGTTGCCCTAAAGCAGTGGTAGCGAACCTTCGGCACTTCAAATGTTTTGGACCACAACTCCCACAGTCCTTTGTCATTATCATTATAGGCTTGGAATTCTGGGAGTTGTGGTCCAAAACATCTGGAGTGCCAAAGGTTCGCCACCACTGCCCAAGAGGAATCTATGGCAGGGGACCTCAAACTGTTCCCTGTAAATCTCCCAAATTTGGAAAGGTTTGGGGGGTCAGGGAGCTGAGTTAATAAGTTCCAAGGGGGGTGCCCCTAGGAAAAGATATTTCTAATTAATTGAATAAGGATTTGGAAGCCAAGCCATGGCAGCACTAATTGGTCATCCACAAAGGGGGGGGGCTATTGCGGTTTCCGGATTAAATTAGAAAGATTTTTTCCCTAGGGGCACCCCCTTTGGATCTTACTAACTCAGCACCTGAACCCCAAACCTTTCCAAATTTCATGTGCTTACCTAGAATCGCTTGGGAATGGTAATCCGGCCATTTCCATGCCAAAACATTGTTGTGATCTGTAATTTCAAGTACATTGTATACTTGGGTTTTTCCTAGGGGCACCCCCTTTGAAGAGTGGACCACTCAGCCTCCTGAACCCCCAACTTTTCCAAATTTTGGGAGCTTACAGGGAACAGCTTGAGGAAGTGTCCCTGCCCTTTTGGGTGCCTGTAGGACCCAGGAGTGCATAGTATTTCATATCATTTCATTTCGTTTTGTTATAAAACTACTTTAAAAATTGTTAGTAACAAAATGAAATGAAACTACTTAAGAAACAAAACAAAACACTCTTTCTCCATTTCATGCCCAGCTCTACTTCACATCAGTCATCTAGATGAAAGAAATAGGGACCTCTTTCAGCTCTCAGGCCTAATTTAGTCTACACAGGAATTATTGGAAGGGGGTGATTTTGGTGGTAGATGGGACCAAAGGCAAAATAACAGTACTATAATGAACTAGTATAAATGTACTAAAAGCTACCAGCATGAGATTTCAGCCTTTTAGAGTGGAAGAGCAGATGATATCAAAAGTGGGGGGTCTCCCTATACAGTCATGAGGAGGAGGCTGCAGCTTTCTCCCAAAATGTCACAGGCCGAATTTGAACCCCAGGAAAGCTGGGGTGGGGGTTGCCCCAAGGCCTGAGGTTCTTCATCTTGAATCAAGATAGAATGGTTCCAACAGACTTGCAAGGTAAGATCCTATAAGCAAGCAAGTAAGTAAATAAGTATGTAAGTAAGAAAGTAAGCAGGCAAGCAGGCAATCAAGCAGATACAGTAGGATTTTGATGCATCTTTCAACCTGTTGGGCTAATTTTTTAAAATACCCATAAATTTACTGATAATTTTCCCCTCCTGAAATGTTTCACCTACTCCATTGGCTACAAAAAGGGGAAACAACAACACTCCAAAACAACTGAGGGCGATTTTGCTTCAGTATCACACTCTTCTGTTAACCTCCTTGTTTTGTATTCTTGAGTGTACAAGTTATTTGATGCATTCAGAATCATTGGTTTTAATGGGACTTTTCTTAGTTCACCTCTGGCTGCATCAGCCAATTATTATGTTCTAATAAAATCATCGTTTAAAATGGCAGTAAACGCAATAATGGGCCAGAAACGTGCCATTAGAAGGCAATCCCATGACATTTAAAATACAGTAGTACCTCAGTTTAAGAATGCCTCAGTTAAATAAAAAATTGGTTTAAGAAAATAAATTATTGGAAACAGGGATGACTCAGTTTAAGAATACTTTTCAATGAAATGCCCTGGTTTATTTATTTTTTTTTTGTAAGGCATTAAAAGTTGATGTGTGATGTTCACATGACAAAAAGAATGGGGATGCCTTGGTTTAAGAAAATTTTAAATGGAATGGCCCAGTTTGCCTTTTCTCTGCCCTCCTGAAATGATTAATTAGTTTTCAGTGCATTCCTATGAGAAACCATGTTTTGGTTTACAAATTTTTGGCAGAGAACAAATTAATTACTTAAACTGAGCTACCACTGTAATTTTAAATATTCAAGTTATGCTTCTGTGTAGCCTATAACATGCTAGCTAGACTATTTTACAGAAAGTCTAGCTTGCTTTATGTAGACTATATTTTCTATCATTGGCACAACTGTTGTACCTCAAAGATTTTGGATACAGCCATGCTGTTTAGAGAAGGCAACATAAAACTAGGGGTAACTTCCAGAAATATCTACAACTTTTTTTTTGGTTCTGAATAATATTTTGCTGTATGTGTGCATCTTTTGCAACATCTATGTTAAGAACGTAGCAGAGAAGAGAAAAGAGGGCAAAGCAAAAAAAAACCAAAAAAAAAAAACCACAATCATATTACTCAACACCGTCAGTTACTTCTGGCACAACAATTTCTGGGTTTTTGTGTTGTCAAGCTTTCGACAATAAGCATAGTTGTAGTGCCAACCTAAAACAGTTCAATGCCTGAGCCCAGGCACATCTCATACTTCAGTAGGCCAAAGGGATAAAACAACCTGCCACATCAATGAGACATCAAAAAAGCAGTGTTCTGCTTATATACCGCCCCATGCCACTTCAAGTAGTCTCTGAGCGGTTTACAGTTTAATTATGCAGGCTACACATCCCCCCCCTCCAGCAAGCTGGGTACTCATTTTACCAACCTCAGAGGATCAAAGGCTGAGTTAACCATAAGCTGGTTACCAGGGATTGAACCCTAGGTCATAAACCCAGTTTTACCTGCAGTACAGGCATTTAACCACTGCACCACGAGGCTCCTAGGGGAGTTCAGATACAGATACAGCAATTACTGAGAATGTAAGTTGCTGAAGAACAGTGTGGGATACCACTGTGTTTTTGCATGTATCTTCAGCATACTTTGTGCTGCCTGACTTTGGAAGCTCAGCGGGGGTCAAGCCTGGTTAGTACTTGGACAGGAGCCTAGTAGGTAATAACAGGGATCTCCATATAAGGTTAGAAAAGTAGTTTGGTTGAAATCCAAGAGAGACATAGCTAACAGTCAGAACTGACACTATGGTAGCTATGATACCATTCACAGGTCATTGTTTGAAAGGTCATTGGCCTGATTCATTATGAGTCCTTTATTCCTTCATGTTCTGGTTGTGAGTTTCTCTGAGTCCTGAGTATCTGGTGGGCTGTTGCTTGGAACAAAATGTTGGGCCAATGGCAGGTGATAGATTCCAGTAGGACTTCCCCAGTATTCTTGCAGTATGAATCACAGATATTAACGTACACCCAGAACATTCTATACATGGGATAATCTGTCTCACTTACTGTAAATTACTGTAATTACTGTAAATATTCCATTATCCCTTTTGCCAGAAAGTAACATTTAGAAGTACTGTATATATTTAGCAGCCATTCCAGAGGGGACTAGGAACAAAAAAGACACTTCAATCATTCTTCCAGGAGAACGCTCGACTCTCTGACAAGGGCAAAGAAGCAGCAGTTGGAAAGGTCTCTTCAGACACAAAGACGGGGTGGATGAAAGATGGCGGGAGCTTTAGAAGCAAGACAGGTTCCCTGGTGTGCCTTTTTTAATGGTCACCTCTCTTGGCAAGGTGCCTCCTTATCACACTGCAGATTTCCATTCTTCCTTTTCCATATCAAAGGCAGGCACCTCGTCTGAACCCGACTCAAGAGAGCTTTTCACTGGAAATTCCCAGGTGACATTTGAACAATCGGATGCTCTTCCCCTCTCCCCCACCCCACCCACCCCCAGTGTGATCCCCTGGCAGGAGATGAAAAGCCATGCATGTATATTTAAGCCTCCATTTTGGACAAAGTCCTTTCAGCGCCCTCTAAAGGCCTGAAGGAGCCCTGCTGAGATAATGGCTGGTTTAAAAATAAATGTTTTTAGAAAGTGGCATGCTTGACAGTGATTAATGCAAAGTTAGCCCCAGAAGCCAAAAGAAGGGAAGAATTCAGTGCACAACCACAAACAATTATTCCTCTTCGATAATCACTACTTTACAGACCAACCGCACATATAAATACTGCAAGATGCTAAGACTCCATGACTAATTGCTGCAATAAATTCTAACTTAAGTCACAACCTCACCAGCTCGGGCTGGCAACCTGTCAGACGATCTTGCAGGGTTAGCTCTTGGATAAGGAAATGTCAGACACTGGAGGGTACAGTGTGACAGCTGAAAACAGGCAGGCTTGTCTTGATGGGCAACTCATGTCTTGTACAGTGAGCCAGACAGCAAATGACCTGCTTGGGTTGGAGGAGAGGATGAACGAGAGGAAGATGGGTAGCATATCTCCTCACCTTTCTCCATGCCTGAACAACTCTGAGATATGTATTTCCCAACACCCTGGCAATCTGGGGCACACGTGACAACTACTGTTCAAACATCAATACATTTCCATCATGTCAAAAAAGATGCATTGTTCTGTTCTCTCCTTCTATAAATTCTATCACTGTTTTCTGTATTCACTCACTGTAGAGCAGGAAGAGGTAGAAGAGAATGCTGATCATGGGAATTGTGGCCCTTCATCAAGGAACATAACATGCAAAGCCAGTTATTAGTTTAACCCTGAATCTATTCTCATAGCTAGTAGCTAAAATATGATAGCAACAAACAGATGCTCATTCATGCCCTCCAAAATCTGCTGCCTGACATGGTGCTCTCGCACTGCCTATAAGCAGAGTTGCCTCTGAAGAAGAGTCAGCTTGATCTTTAAACAGAAGACAGCTTCCTAAGCACCTGCAATGCACCATGCCATTATCCCCAACACTCAATGGTGGGACCATTGCAAGAGATGCTACAATAAAGCCACTACTAGGTATTGAAGTTTTTAATTCTTTCTTGCAGGATAGAATGTCACACCACAGTGCTTCCCACTGGAAAGCTAGTTAACGTCATTCACTAAATAAATCAACCCATGAGCCATATCATGGTATATCTATATGTAGAAGCCAGCTCTCACATAAGGTGCTCCACTTGGAGATAGGAATATTCCGACATTACAGGGGAAAATAGGTTTAGCTACTTTTAAGATTTTCCTTAAGATCAGCTATATTTGAAAAGTAATTGTCATCACAGATGTATGTGATGGGGACACAGGAGAAGGCCTTCTCTGCTACTGAGCCCAGATTTTGGAACTCCCTCCCACTGGAGGCCAAGCTGGCCCCATCATTGCTGTCCTTCTACAAGCAAGCAAAGAGATTTTTAGATGGATTTTTATACTTTGACTGGATTTTAGTACTAACTGTGCTTCCTATTTCCTCTTGTTCTTTTTTAATATTTTATTTTATTTTAATTAATTAAAAGACAAAAAGTAAACATAAAAACTAAAACTAAAAGTAAAAGAAACACATAAAACATATCTCATTTGGTGAGTTTCTATCATTAAACATTCTATTGTCTATCCATCCTTTCCCCCTTTTTGACTACAAGGCTTTTATCTTCCACCAGTTATAAAACAGGTCCCAGTTCGAGTAAAAAAAACTTGAGGGATGTCTCTTTCAGGAGGGCTCCCTGGCTAGATCTTAATTGCTGGGTAAATTCATATGGTACAATTACAAATAGAGATGGGCACGACTTAACGAAATTTTTGTTTCCGTTTCTGTTTTCCGTTTTCGTTACGCAACGAACCGAAAAACGAAAATTGGCTCCAAAATGGAACGAAAACGGAAACGAAATGACTAATTTTGAGCCAATTTTCGTTTTTCGTTACGGCAAAAGCATTTAATGGCACTAAATGGGGAAAACAAAAAAAATTGTTTTCGTTTTTGTTACGAAACGAAACGAAAATGAAAAATTTTGAAAATTAGCTCACGAAAACGGAAACAAGCCGAAACAGACGCCTAAATGAAAAATGAAAAACGAAAAATGAAAAACCATTTTTCCTGAGTCGTGCCCATCTCTAATTACAAACATACACAAATGTTCTTTGTTTGGGGGGGGTGACGACAAAAAATTGATTCATTACAGAAAAAAGTAATATTACTACTGATCTAGGATTAAGCTGTTTAAAATCATCATGAAAAAATGATGAACATTTTATTTTATTTTATGAACAGCAATAGAGACCCAACATGACCATGTATCATTCACAGTGATAAACTTCATTTGGGATCTATTTTTTTTTAATTGTTTTAAGCAGCAATTTTTTTTTCAGGCAGGTTTCTTAACTCTTCTCATCTCAGGGGAAAACATTGACCCTATTTTTATGGGCAGCAAATCATTCATGTTTTGGAATAGTTAGGGTAAAATGCTGTTTCAGTATAAGCTGCCAGGCAATGCACACACACATAGACACAGATGTAAGGTATAATTTTCTCCAGATCTTGGGAATATAGCACGGAAACAGATCTGAGTAATTAATCTAGGTAAAACACACCTACCCAGTGTGTACGTGAGATCGGTGCACCAGTATCTGCTCCTCATTCCTCTTTGTGGTTGCAGTTTCTGGGAAAGACTCCCACCTGCCTGTCATTCAATTCCAGTACACACCTGGCTTGGCAGCCACCATCTACAGAAAAGTTATCTCCTATAATCACATTTTCTTTTATAGCAGCTTCTTCCTTTCTCCTTCTCTCATCCAAGGTTGTATTATTGCAGACCATCTGGTCAGCTTCACCTAATGCATGGCACAGCATCACTGCCCAGATGGAAGGATTCTTTGATAATTCTTTGAAAAGGCACATCCAGGCACTGTGGTTGCCACAGGCCAAAGAGTCATCCAGCTTGGAAGGCTGTCAAGGTCAAACTGGAGACAGCAGTCCTGTGCGTTTGAAGGACAGATGGCCCCATTGCCTAACATTTGACTGTGTTTCATTTCCCCCTTCTAAGGAGGAAGGGGCACCAGCAAACCACCACTACCCTAAATTCAGTCTACTGGAGAGTGGGGTGGTGGTGCACATTTTAAAATAAGAATGGATAAAAGTATCCCCAGTGGGCAGGGAGTACTCACAAGCATATTTTAATAACTAGCTAAAAGTATGTACAGTATATGCAGTCTGTCTGTCTCTCTGTATTTCTTAGGCTTCTGTACAGCCCATTTAGCTAATCTGGGTAGTGTACAAAAAAGTTAATAACAAACAAATCATTGATCATAACAAGCAAGTTAATCTCATTAAAAAAACTATAAACAAACACGGCAGAGTGAAAAACAATTCATTAATAACAGGACCTCTGATCTCACGTGAAAGGTGTGCAATGATGGCATCTAATCAAAATGCAGCATTGCATGAACAGATAGGTGAAGCCCAGCTACGTTGGTATGGACACATCTTACATTGCCAGTGGTGCCAAAAAGGGTCTCATCCTGGAGGTCAGTGGATCCCGACTGAGGAGATGACCAAAACAGTGCTGGATGAACAATCTTGACAAAAATATGAAGTTGTCCTGGGTTTCACCCAGACCTACTCCATGACCATGTTAAATGGAAGGCAGAAACATTGCAGGTGGGAAAAATGCTACGGAGGAGGAGGAGGAGGAGGAGGAGGAGGAGGAGGAATCATTTATTTATGTATGTCTTGGCTAAAATGCTAACCTTAGTAGGGTTTCACTTTTTTTGTTATTTTGAGTTTTTTCTTCTCTCCAGTTGGCTGCAGGATGAGGCAAAGAGACAGAGTCTTTCTTGTGGTAGTTCCAATAGAGCGACCTGCCATAAGAAACAACTTCCTCAGTCTTTTTCAGGATGCTGCTGGAAGTTTTTCTGTTTTATGACGTGCTTCTAAGGGTTCTGGAATAAGTGGTTTTTAAATTCAGTCACATTGTTGTGGTTCTCTCTGTGGGTGTCTTTATTGAAGTAGTAGCACTAGCACATCTTAACAATTTTGTAGGCTGCCTTGAGCCCATCCGTAAGGGGGAAAATATAATTCCTTTTTTGACTGAAAGCTGGCCTTTCTTCCAAGGAAGGGACCAAATCCAGCCTATAAATGAAACAATTTCTTTTCGTGTACACATGAATGTTTACACCAGGAAAATGTGTGCATAAAATACAGGCACAAGGGGGGCTAACTAAATAACAGCCCCATGAATTTTCACGAGAACCCCTCCCTCCCCAGAAGAAGGAAAAAAAAAACACTTTCAATTCAGTTTGAAACCAGGATGGAATGAAACTGCAACCAAATATCTGAATCTGAGACATTTTCACATCCCATGACACTAATTTTATGTATAAGCCAGAACAGAAATGAAATAAAGGAATACATTATATACCGACATGTGTAATAAGACAGGGACCCCAAGGCAACTGAAGGCAGCAGACCTTTAAAAGCCTATACTGCAGGTTATTTGGCAGTCAGAGTTGTCATACTGTGCTGCTGGTCCCTCAAGCATCTGATACTTGATGTAGTCACCTCATTCTATCAAATGAGAAGGCCAGCCATGTTTGCCTCCAACACTTCCATATGGGGAGATGTCTGGTCTGGACCGGAAAAAGTAGCCTTCTAACCAGCTGATTCAAGATAAAGATTATGCAAATTTTAACACCCAGGGAGGTATGTATGGAGTGGGTTTTTTTTTTCTTGTTTATCATTTGCAAGACAGTCTCCAAGGCCAAGAAAAGAATCAGACTGGCAAGTTATGAGGCACAACACATTGTCCTATAGATCATCTCTTGCGCACATTTAAGGTGTTCTCGCTAAAGCCACCAGCCTGCTGCATAATGAAAACTCTTGCTGTGTTGTATAAATGCAACTGGCCCATTGTGTTTTCAAAGTATGTGCATTAATAACTTATGCAACAGATCTCTCCATATGAAAAGAGAACAAAACTGAGAAAGATAGCACATTCTCCTGGATGCTTACCTCCTGGAGAGGATCCAAAATCCTTTTGCTCCGTTGTACAATGGCGCTATTATGATTCTTTTTCTCAGGCTCTGAAGCTTCAATCTGTTATTAATCTTCTTGAAAATCTCGCCTCTTCGCTGATTTCAAAGGACTTGTTTTCAGCCTGGTTTATACAACTACAGGGGGTGCGTTAAATTTTATTGCTAAATAACTATGGGATTCGCTTCCATAAGATGAAAAAGATAGCTATGGATTGAGATGGGTTTTTTTAAAAAAAAAAAAAAAGATTGGGTGGATTCTTGAATGAGATGGTTATGAGCAGATATCCATTGTGATGGCAATTATGGTGCTTTTGTGTTCACAGGCCACACTCCTCTCAAAACAGTTCCTGGGGAAGATGAACAGGAGGGTGCTACTTCAACTGATTGCTCATCACAGGTGTAACGAGGGTGGGACAAGTGGGAACATTGGTCCACAACACCGGCCATGATTCCACTCCCTTTTTTGTTATTTCCCTCCATATGCCAGTCTCACAGCAGCTTAAAAAATAAGTCAGCAAACTCCTGGGTGCCAAAAATAGTAGCTACAGCTCTGCTGCTTGTTCAGCATATGTGCTTCCTACTGGCACTTGGTGGACTACTGTAGGAAATGAATATTGGACTAGATAGGGCTTTGAGCCTCTTTCCCAGAGTTCTTTTGCATTCATCCAAGGCACAACAGAAAGAACAAAAGAAAGATGTTTGTTGCAGCTTTGACAATGCAACTGTCAAGGCCCACGCCATTTGGAGATAAACTGAAATGGGGAGACTGGAAGATGAACAGGAAAACATTTGTCATCTTTCAGGAGAGAAAGTGAGGAAAGCAAGAATTTCCATCTCTACCTCGTTCCGACCTCTCTGCTACATGGAAATGGGAAGCAGAGATGTAGGACATTCTTGTAACTTATATCTGAGCTAAATAACATAACTAGTGATTCATGCCCAAGCCTTTTACATCGTAGATAACACAAGCTAGAGCCCATAATAACTGAGCTGGGAGGAAGTTTGTTGTGTGTTGATGTCAGTTGCAGTCACATGGTCTTAACATAAGAACATAAGAACATAAGAAGAGCCATGCTGGATCAGGTCAAAGGCCCATCTAGTCCAGCTTCCTGTATCTCACAGTGGCCCCACCAGATGCATTTGGGAGTGCATGAGACTAGATATCTGTCTCCTGGTACCACTCCCCTGCATCTGGCCCTTGAAGTACCCTGGTTTTAAGCCTGGAGATTACACATCTCCATCATGGTATGTAACCTGTGATTGACTTTTCCTCCAGGAATCTGTCCAATCCCCTTTTGAAGGCATCCAGGCCAGATGCCATCACCACATCCTGTGGCAGGGAGTTCCATAGACTAACAATGCGCTGGGTGAAAAAATATTTTCTTTTGTCTGTTCTTACTCTCCCAGCCCACAATTTGAGTGTATGTCCCCTAGTTCTTCTTGCGTTTCTGTCCCTGTTCCCGTGTACTCATGGGTGTGATGGATGATACCGGCCTGACTGTTACCATACGTCCTCGTTCCATGATGAGATGTGAAATTCCATGCCTTTGTTCTCTGTTTTTTTTTTCAGCCCGACCTTCCGTTTTTCAATGCTTCGATTCTCCGAAGCCTTGCCTTCAATGCGTTATGGAGCTAAGTTTGAGGCATTTGTCTTTTAATCTCTCTGCACTGTGTTGCTGACTCCATAGGGAATGTACTGGAGAATGGCACTTCGCACTCCTGCCACTAGATGGAGAATGGCACGTTGCGGGAGAAAACTGGCCTCACGGGCTCTCGTATCAGAACGAGAAGCGTGACGAGCAGATTCCCGAGGCCAGGGAGAAGAATCTCTCATACCGCTTAAATTGCAGTTCAGGGGGCTTTGTCAGGATGAACTCCCTTCATCCTGCAATGGACATGTGGTTAGATTTCTTCGTACCGTTCCCCAGCAGGACCGCAAACAGCTCAACTCATCCATTCTATCTATTTCACTGGAAAGTAAGGTGAAGTATTTACAACCTTGAATGCTACCTGTGGTCTGAGTGACTAGAAGGGACTTCTCTGGGCTGAGATGATGGTCAATCTCTCCAACACAAGCCAATGGTTCCTTCCCACCTCTGAACTTAAAGACTGACCCACCTTTCTGCTGAATGTTCTCTTCCCCTTTCTTTAACCTGTTAGGAGCAGAGTTGTTTTGTTTGCTATAGATCAGTGCTGGCAAACTATGGTGCCAGAGGTGGCACTCTTTCTGTGAGAACCTGACATTGCCCTTTCACAGCCACCTGTATTCAGGTTAAATTGCTGTATTTGTACTTTGTGAAAAAATTGTGCATTTTGAATCACAGTTTGGGCACTCAGTCTCTAAAAGATTTGACATCACTGCTATAGAACTTCACCACTGTTAAGTAATGAAACATTTTTATTCTTACAAATGTCTCAAAATGAGTTCCTGAGAACTTAATGATAAAGGGATGGACTCTCTCAGGAATTTGTCGCTATTCTCCCCTGTGACTGTCTGTACTTCTACTACATAGCAGGAACAAAAAGTTTATCAGAAATTTAAAACTCTGTGACAACTCTATCCAACTGAAACCAAATACATCATCTGTTTTCCATTAGTAAGCCTCTTGTAGTATGTTTTATAGTTTCTTGGTTCTATTCATGAACTCCTTGTGTGGTTACATTATAATTGCACAGAATAGTGTGCAGCAAATAATAGGCAATATATTGACTGATGAATCAATTGATCGATTAATCAATCAATCAGGAAACACCTCAGAGATGGTCTTGCTCCATGCTTGATCAAAGTGATTTAGAATGGTAATCTGTGAAATTCTCCATATTCCTCTGGGACAGGCCTGCCCAACAGGTAGACCGCGGGCTACTGGTAGCCCGTGAACGGTTCAAAAGTAGCCCGCCAGCCATCAATTTAAAAAGTGAGGGGATAAGTTCTCCACCCCTCCCTCCCCCATTCAAAGGACCACCACTGCCCCAGCAAAGTCCTGGGTCTGCCAGCCCACTGTCTCAGCTGAGCAGGGTAGTTCAAGGGCCATGGCATATTGAAATCTGTTCCCTCTGGAACAGATTAATTGGTTTTCAATGCATTCCTATGGGAAACCACTGCTCTACTTACAAAAGCTTTTAGTTATGAGCACGTGCTCGGCACAGATAAAATTCGTAAGTAGAGGTTTTAGTGTAATAGATCGCAGGCACTTTGGGCTGGAAAAAGTAGACCTTGGCCTGTTCAGAGTTGAACAGCCCTGCTCTGGGATGATAGGTATGTCATGAATATTAATAAACTGCTCATTAGCATGTGGGAAGATAACCCTCCCTACACTTTTCTCTTCCTCTCTCCTACTGATCTCAGTTATTCTGTAGCCTTCCTTGCCCTTCTTTCTTCCTTTATGCTGTTTTGGACCCATCTGATAGACAAAAACAAAACAAACAGTACATTTCTTTAACAGCAGGCTCTTTCAGTGGGGGGTTGCAACTCATCAATGCCAAGGAAGAGAACTGAGAATATAATGAAGTTTACTTCAGGACACCCCTTGAAGAACAGCTTACCCACTCAGAGAAGCAAGCTGGATCTCTGGCATGGATCTCAGATGTACAAATGCACCACAGGGGTGGGATAGTAGGAAGAGGGGAACCATTTATACAACAAGGGCTCTCAGTACCCTGAACAAAAAAAGAGGCCCTTTTTAGTTCAGATCTAACAGTGAAGGGCCATGCACTTAGTTAATGTGGAGAGCCAAGTGAAGAGCAGAAATGATGGGAGATGACCCAAGGGCCCTTAGGAAAAAAAATACAAGGGAGGATGGCCAGCTTTGAACAACTCCCTGGCAGAGTTATGTTAAAACAACAACAACAAATCAATTTCTACAGAATATAGAAGAAAGATCAAAAGTAGTTCTGTAACTTATGACACCCCAGTTTGCGGCTAAATGTCTTTATTTACCCATTTCATGGCTCACCCAATAATAATGTGGTTAGGGATGTATACCAGGTATAATATAATCATCTTGTGTGTATAAACTAGAGTGGACTGCAATCATCAAAGCCAAGTAATTCACAGAGTTTCTCTGCATGTTACAACTGTTTTTATGCATATACCCAGGATTAAAATAAAGAGTGTGATGGTTAGATTGTCCTATGACCTCATTTTAATATCCATAAAGAGAATGGAGATGTCTTCATAGTTGATGGACTCAGCCATCCAACATCAGAAAAATGAGCTAGCATCTAAATTAGGTAAGGCAGTCTTATTAATAATAATCACATGGTATTATGCAAATTCTAAGTCACAGAAACCCTTTCCAGGGTTTTCTAGGTACAGTATAGGAAGAACAAGAAATGCACTCTATGTGGGACTTCTGATGAAGTCTCAGGAAACTTCAACAGGTCCAAAATGCAGCAGCCAGATTGCTGACTGACGTGGGATACAGAGATCAGATTACACCTCTACTAAATCAGCCATCGGGTACAATTCAAAGTGCTGACCTTAACCTACAAAGCACTATCTGACCTGGGTTGTAGCTACCTCAAAGATCAAATCTCACAGTATAAACCAGCTCGGGTGCTAAGGCCTTTCTCTCCATCCCCCCATCCTTACAGGTACATCTCGTGGGAACACATGAAAGGGTCTTCTTGGCTGCTGTGCCCAGACTCTGGAACTCTCTCCCACTGGAGGCCAGGACTGCCCCATCTCTGCTATCTTTCCAGAAACAGCCACAGACCTTTTCCTTCAGGCAAGTTTTCCCTGAATGCTGGAATATCATACATGGCTACACAGACTTGCGTTTAGCCACTTATAACTTCGTGCCTGTGCATTTACATTGACACTATGTTATCAATTGTTAGCTCCCATCCCTCATAATTTTTAGATGGTCTACTGTACATGATTGCATGGAATGTATACTGTTTTCTCAACTGCTCATATTCTCTCTTAGAGTTAATGTTGTCTTCTAATTCTGTAGAACCCCCTCAATTCTGTCAATTCCCTGTTCTTAAACTTGAATATGTCTTACTTGTACTGGACTGTATATTCTCCCTCCATACTGTACGCTACCTTGGGTCCTTTTCCAAGGAGACAGACAGGGTCAAATACTCATAAATAAACAAATAAATTGCCCAAGGCCAAATAAGCTGGCACTTCTCTGAGGAGGTCCATGAGGGAACCCAACTCCTAACGTTTGGCTCCACAGCCAACTGCCTGCCTAGATGATCCACACAGATTATCAAACCTTGACAAGATACACAGGTATCAGATGCAAGATAGGATTTCTCCCTTGCCCTCCCTTTGGAGTATTCAAGAGGTATTTGATGACTGTTCAGGAGCAAAATCCATAGAAGATTTTTCTTTTTTTTGGGGGGGGGGGGCAGGGTTCCAAAGTGTCTTCAGCATTGCAAAAGACAAAATGTTGATATTTGCCAAACAGATCCTTTCAGGCCTCTTCTGAGAGGCAAGATCTCGGCTCTGTTCTTCCACAGAAGAGTTTCTGATCTGCAGGAAAAGGCCAAACACTGCCCCCGCCCCCCAAAAAACCCCTCAAACTCTCTCAAATTTTAAAGGGAAACAGACTCTTGTGGTTGTCAAGGAGGGCATGGCAGCTGATTCCAGGTGCAGCTGGGGCACAGGCTTCTCTGATCAGTTCAACTTCAAACAGCTTGTTAGAGGAATGGGTGTCGCTCCTGACGTTTCCAGATTGACCCTGTCATGCATTTCTCACCTGTTCTTTTCTGGGTTGGCATATATCCATGTTGTTGAATGCTCTCTGACTTGTATCAGTGGAGCAATGTCTTACCTTTCATGTGTTCATGGTGTGTGGGTGGGGAAGAGGGAGGCAAATAAAAAGGTATAATTTGGAAACATTTAGCTCCTATCATCTCTCGATGCCTGCTATGCCTATTCCAAGCAGCCTGCACACTTCTAGTCCCCCCCCCCATAGTAAATAAAGATGCAAACACCTCATCTAAACCTTCTACATTTTAACATTCAACATATAAATGCAGCAGCAGCAATCACTGTAGTTTCATGGAATGGCACCAAAAAATCAATTTGCTGCAATCTTGTACGTGTTTGGTGATATGTAGCAGACTGAATTATTGGACTAAGAGCCCCAAAGCAGCTTGAGGTAGACTAGCCCCTCTACTTGGTTTCCTCCACCTTCTTCTGGTCAGTGAAGATCAAAACACCATGATGTGTGGGGACCATATGAGCCCTTCAGTCAAATGCCTTCTCAAGGTCTAGGAATGCCATGAGCAATTTATTGGGTCTTTCGCTATGAGACGACAAGTTGCAATGATGGATACGTTTGATAACTACTCAAAACAAAGTCCTCCCCCCTCTCCCTAGTGTAAAAAAAAGAACTTTAAGTGCCTTTGAACAGTTTACAATTCAATGAGGACTTCTAAAAGTGTGAATTACTTTGCAAGTCATAGTTTTTAATTTGCAGATTGGCAATTAATTTAAGCATCTGAGCAGCCAATGTGATAGTAAGTCACCTTGGGTTCTTTTCGAAGGAGAAAGGTGGAATAAAAATACTCAAATAAATAAATAAATAAATAAATAAATAAATAAATAAATAAATAAATAAATAAA
>JAHTLZ010000327.1:5600545-5610746 GCA_023846285.1 Phrynocephalus versicolor | reverse complement strand
TACTTACATGATATGATCTGGTCCACAGTTCCAGAGCTCTTGATGACCCACAAAGGTTCATAAGGAGGTTGCATTTGGTGCAATTAATTTATGGACAAGAATGCTTAATTTCCTTCCCCCTGCTTCTAAGTAGAGTCTTCGCTCTTCCTTTAGACCAGTGGTTCTCAACCTGTGGGTTGGCAAATGTTCCTGGACTTCAACTCCCAGAAATCCTGGCTAGTGATGAAGATTTCTGGGAGTTGCAGTCCAGGAACATCTGGGAACCCACAGGTTGAGAACCACTGCTTTAGACTGTGGCAGTCCTTTCCATTTCTGTGGTTCCATTGTAAAGTTTGGGCTATTTAAATTCTCAAAACAAAAGTGGGCAATTCTTGCTTTCTATAGACAGCCTAGCATCCTTAATTATATTAAACACTAAATTAAACAGATGGTTTTGTAATGCACCAGGTCCTTGACAGAACAGATTTTTCCTTTCACAGAAATATTGTTTTCTACAGCAGAGGGCTGCTGAAATTGTTCTTACCTGAAGGGAAAGCCAGGCTCACAGTTACCAAGAAAAGTATCATCTGCCCTCATGCTCCGCCTGCCCTTATGTCCTTGCTCCAGAGCCCTTATACAGTGATGTCCAAATTTCGGCCCTCCAGATGTTTTGGACCACAATTCCCAACATCCTTCATCATTTGAAATACAGGCTTGGAATTCTGGGAGTTCTGGTCCAAAACTTCTGGAGTGTTGAAATTTGGACACCTCTGCCTTATAAGGAATGGAGCTGCACTCCCTTTCTGTTGCAGCTTTGATCTGGAAAAATGGGGGGGGGGTGCAAGAGAGACAGCTATACCTTTCCTCCATTCATGGGTCTCCTAGGGCCAAGATATTTCCACACAGAGAGAGGCAGGGGTATTCCTCACAGAGTAATTAGAAGATGTGGGAGGGAAACAGCTTCCCATTAACTCCTTTTGAAGATGAATGGACAAAGGAGAAAGCAGGAGTAAAAGGAGTGTGTATTAACCCTTCCTTCCCTAAATGTATTTGACCTCCCCACACAACCCAGCTGATTTTTATTTCATTGCCTGAGAAGGGCTGTCAATCAGCCTGGAAGACCTCACACTTTGCCAGTTCACCACCCCTTTCAAAAGAGAGAGACACACAGAGAGATTATGTTTAATGGAATGCCTGCAGTCTAGCAAAGCTTTGCAAAGACATCAAAACATTCCCATTAAGGCTCAGATTGAGAGGCAAATCCATTTCACTCAAGGAAAGCAAAATATGATCTCCATATAGAAGTTAAACCCACTGAATGTTGAAAGCATTCTAAGAAATATGCTTTTAATTTGAAAAAAGGTATAGAAAAATATTTATCCCATCAATTTATCCATTACATCCGGTGGCAGAGCTGGAGAAATTTCAAGGGAATTTGAAACAAAATATAGAGAGACTTTATTAAGAAAGAAGCAATCTATTAGGATAAAAGATTGGTTTGAAAAACTGAGGGTGGGGGGAAGCAAAGGAAAGAAGTATTGGGAATGGAGAAAATATCTTGTTTTGATCTTATGCATTTAGATCAAAGGAGGAAAGATTGGGTGAAAAGAAATGGCAATTGCAGGGAACTTACAAAATTAGAAACAGTATTTACAAAAGGAAAGTGCAGGTGAACATTAAGTAAGTAATGCATGTGATAATAAATAAAATATTATGGGAAGCAGAGGATCAAAAGGATTTCCTTAAAATGTTTTGGGAATACCATTAAGGCTAAGAAATAAATACCAGGTTTGGAAAAATATATGAGGTATAAGAATATCAAAATGCATGCCTTAAAGATAAAGGAAAACCAACTTTCTCTAAGTTAGCTTTGAGATAGTAAAGTATTTAAATTTGGCAAAATTAATTCAAATAGATGCTGTTTACTCCAAGTTGCATTGGGGAGGATGACAGAAAAAGGCACTTATTTTCTATATGTGGTGGGAATGTGAGAATATACTGACGTGTTGGTTTTCAATGAAACAAATGAAAAAAGCAAGGTACATTTAGAGATATTATAACTAATAAAACTAAATACTGGAAAGGACCTTATGAATCATTGAATCCAGCCTCTGTCGGGGAGGCATGATAGAGAACTGAACTTATTTGTTTATTTATTTATTTATTTTTAGAGCTTATATACTGCCTGTCTTCCAGACGGAACTCTGGGCGGTTCACAACAAAACAGACAATAAACCAAATCATATACTACACCATAACAAAACAACAAGATCAATTAAATATAAAAATAAACATCAATAGCAGAAGACAAGTGACCATCCTTCGGCTCTGCAACCCAATATCTAAACCTCTGAGCTACAATGGCAAGATTAATAATAGGAATTTTTTAAAAGTATTATTTCTCACTAAGCCACTGTTATAGAGAGGTTTGGGATATTGCTATTAATGACAAGATGACATAATATTACAGAAGCTATTGGTAGGTAAGAATATTTTTATAGCTATTTGGGAAACATTTTTAAATTACATGTATTCTTAAAAGGGAAGGGGGGTGTAGTTTTGCAAGAATTACCAAAACTTTTCGAAGGGGAATTGTGCTCCACAAGTAAAGAAGAAATGGCTATATCTCCAAATGGTCCGGGTTGGTGGCAGGGAAGCATAATTTGTGCAGGTTCTGTGGTGGGGTGTTATGGCTTATTCGATGTTTTAGGTATGCATACTTTTGTTTTATGTTTCTAAAGATTTTTTGTAAAAAGTGGGGGGGGGGCTTTCCTCCATTGCAGCCTAGTTGTCTTCAAGCAGAAAAGAGCTCCGTCTACCGGTACTGGAGCAGAGCTGAGACACCAGAGGGATGTTTTTTTTCCACTGGCTGTTTGCTATGATCGGCACCTCCTGTTCCCTCTCTCAACCTCTCTGCCACATCTCATAAAACTGAAGGATATCAGCTGCCAATTTTGAGTTGAAAAATGTTTTATATCTATTTTACAGGATTTTTTTCTCATTGCCAGCTATTACTGTAATATCTGCTTTGATTACCAAATTAATCACTGGGTTGTAAAGACCATTACATGTAATTGAGTCCGACAGCCATCGGTACTCAACGAGAGCTCTCACTTTGTCTCCTGCCTTCATTTGGCTGACAGAGAGAGATCTCTGAAGCTCTTCTCCTCCCTTGGAAGGAGGAAGGTGGATCTGAAAAGCTCATGTTATTTTTCAGGGTGACAGAGATGGAGGCGGCATTCTGCTCAGGCATGGTTCCAGCTTGCCGCTCCATCTCGCAATAAGTTGGGAACGGTTTCATGAATGAAAGGAAGAGCATCTTCTAAAAGCTCCTAATTCCAGGAGTCTAAAACATGTAATTTAAAAAAAAAGTCTTTGCTTTAAAATTGTTAGAGGAAGTGCAAGAGAAGGGAAGACATTCCAGTCACTGTCCAGTCAGAAAAATAAGTGTGGTTGCACTCCGAGAGCAGAAAACAGCCTTCCCATTAAGCACAAAAGTAATTTCCTTTTTGTTATTGCTTTCATGTTGTACAGAGGATCCCTGATGTGGAAAAGAGATACATGAATAAGCTCTGGGAAAAGATTAAGGTTTGCCCTCAGATAAACAACAGAAACAATATTATATATTAAAAGAAGAAGAAGGGGGAGTTGGGCGTTTTTGCAACTTCACATGCTTCATCATCCTCATCTTATTAGAACTTTTCTCCTGTACTGCATATTTTTCTATGGAATAGTGGATAAAACCCAGTGGGACAGTGCACCTGATGGCAGACACAGGTCCTGGAAGTATGAGCGTTGGGGTGCCTTTTTTGAGGGGGTGGCAGCCTGATCATGTAGACCAGGGGTGTCCAATCTTCAGCCCTCCAGATGTTTTGGTCCACAACTCCCAAAATTCCAAATGACAAAAGACTGTGGGAGTTGTGGTCCAAAACATCTGAAGTTTGGACACAACTGATGTAGACCACGTGATTTCCCCCCAACCCTGATTCTTTGTTATTAGTTAGCTGGCATGTGTTTTTGTACGGTTACGCCATTTTGTACAAGTTTGTACCATTTTGGTTTGATAATGCTCATTTTCACACATTCTTAGAACTCCTGGTTAAATGAGTGCCATGCATTTGTATGATAATTTTCATTCAAGAACTGGAGAAACAGAACAGTGAGAGAGGATACCTCTGGACTGGGAGCACTGGCGAGCCAATGCCTGCCCTACAAAAGCTTTATATGTCACAGACAATACTGTGTAAGAGAGACTGAAAGCTACTGTTCTTGCAAAGAATTCCCTACTTGAAAACTAGTGGTAAATGGAGGATAAGCTTAGAAAAGTCAATCTGCATTCTGTTCTCATGCAAGAGAACCTGCATCCCCCCCCCACACACACACGCTTAAAGAAAACAAAACAGTTAAGCCGTTTCTTTTATTAATTCATGTGAAAAGCTAGAAAAGGCATTTCATGTGAATTCACCCTTCCATAAATTAAGATGCTAATTGGGTTTTTCTTCATTTTTAAAAATCTATCCAGATTTCATGAAATTGTGAGGACACTGCCCTCTTGTGGCTCGTTTGCTAATTACCAATAGCATTCATCATCATCCTCCCCATCCTATATTCATTAGCACCACCATGCAGATAGGAAGTAGCTACAATTAGATTGATGATTACCTATCAGCTGTTGTTTGCAGGTTTCAGATGAGAAGCATTTTGAAGGGTCACCCGGAGGTGACAAGGATTTAGCAGCACAGCAAGCTGCCTTCTCCCTGAGTCAAACCAGGCGAGGGCTTCAGGTAGGATTCTCCCCTATCCGAGATGACAGAGAGCAAAATGCCAGCTTTTGGCATGCAAAGCAGTGGTTACGCTACCATGCTGTAGCCTCTGCCAACTGAACCTGAGAACTTTTGTTTAGTTCTTAACAGCCACATCTCACATCCTAAAAGGTTGTTTGCCTCCCCATCATGTTTATTTATTTATTACTCTAGCTGTGTGCGTTTCTGGACTGTGCTTAACTCCTGCCTTGCTATATTGTTGTCTTGACTCTGAGCTTGCAGTAAAAACTCTGAACTTACCTGTGTGTGGGTCTGTGGGTCGTGACATGCTGTGCCATTGATATTTTAGTATAGGAAATGGCACTCAGCATCATATGCTGTGTCACCAAAGGCAAGAAGCAAAAATTAGCATCCTTTATATACTATTTCTCCAAAAGGCATTTCTTTTCTTTTCTTTTTAGGTTCTTTTTTTTTGGGGGGGGCAATCTGGCTTTGAGCAGTGATGTTTTATTATCCATATTTTCTTCTGCAGTTTGAAAAAAAAAGTTTGTAAATGAGTCCAGGAGCAGTTCAAACACAGAAATCATGCCTCTGGGAATATATCAGCATTTCAAAAATCAGTTTGTTATTTGGTTCTGAACAAAATGTCATAAAGTGCCATGAAACTAAAACGTTCCATTTCTGAAAATGTCAAGCCAAGAACCACCACCATCACAACAATAAAAGATAAATTTAAATTGCAATGAACTCCCAAACATGTCATTTCACCTAGTTTTCTTTAAGCTAAAAGAAAATACTAATAACAACGCAGAGATTAAATGAATGGACGATATTGCTTCTAAATGTCAATTTAAGACGATACATTGTGTTTTGTAATTTTTCCCACAAGAAAATTGAATTTTCCTTCCTCTCTATTTTACATCCTCCCATGACAATAAGTTCAACTAAATATCATTGAACTTTTCTACTGGCAAATTATGATTCACACTTTCTGAATTCTGAAGAGGTCTTTCTACAGAGGTAGCAAACACCATCAAATTTAATGCTTGGTTGTCTCCATGGATTTGTCTCCAAACAGCCTCCAAACTCCCACACCCTAACTGAATGGGTAGAAAGAATTTAATGTCTCTTACACAGTCTCCTGTGGCTGTCTGCCTCCCATCTCAATCAGCAGGTGAAGGATCTTCATTCACAGCACCACACTTGAACTCACTGGCAGGAAAACATTCCCTTCCCCCACCAAAAAGGCTTGCATACAATCTGGCCTGATCCATGTTTTCTGAACCAACATACCGACTGAAACAAAGTTGTTTAATCTTAGATATTTTTATTTCACTCTTCTCTACATGTTATGGTGCAGTTCTCCTCTAGGTTTACAGAATCCAAATTCCAGCATTTTCTGAATACCAAGGACTATAACATCACCCCTTCATGCTTCCTGTTCTTCTCCAGCTTAACCATAATAATCACTGTTGGTGGGAGAGAAATCGATTTTGCCAAGAACAACATGCTGTTGCAAATGATCTCTCATAATTCAAAGCATTTGAAGGTAGTTGGATCTATAATTGACAACCAAGAGTCCTTAATTTTACCAGAGACCTCCTCTTTGTTACTTGGCAGAGCATCTTTGCCCAGTAAGAACTGCCTGTGACACCTGTTCTTCACAGGCTAGACATTTAAGAACATCAACACCACAAGAGGCCCAGAAAAGATAAAAGAAGGAAATTGGAATGCACAAGAGTGTGTGTCTGTGTAGGGGGGGGTAGTTAATCTCATAGTACACATGTACTTTGACATTATTATTATTATTATTACTAATATTATTAGCAAAGATGGCTATGTTCCCCATTAGGGATGGGCACCAAACGAAAAATGAAACACTGATTTGTTGGTTCATTACATAACAAAAATGAAATGAAGTGATGTCTTTTTAGTTTAAAACAATCTGATTTATTTCTCTGCAAAATGGCTCCCCTGGTGAACCTTCCTTGAATGCTCCTTTTTAAGTGTTCCAAATTTGGAGATATTTGGGGTTCAGGGGGCCAAGTTATTCAACTTCAAAGGGGGGGGTGCCCCCAGAAAAAAAATTAGAATTGCAATGTTATGTGCTTGAAAATAGTGATCCCAGGCAGCTAGCGGCGTAGAAATTACAGCAGAGCTTCCGCTAGCGCTCCCCTTGAAGCACCCCCAATTTGGAGAAGTTTGGGGCATAGGGAATGGAGTTATTGAGCTCCAAAGGGGCCGTGGAGGGAACTTAATTGAAGGAGTGTGGATCTGCGTGTTGAAGGGAAGCTGGTAAAGCATGTCGAAGACACTGACCCCTTCCATTAAGCACCCCCTGCTTTGGAGTTTAATATCGGGTTCAAAGTGGCAAAATTTGCAAATCCTCTGAGCAAGTGGGATATTATGGTATCTTCCAGACAAAACTGAGGAAGGAAAGATGTTAAATATAGCTAATATAAACACACAAGTCATATTTGGAAATAACTTATGGAAATGACACAAATCATGACCAAAAGAGGGGGGTGAATTGAAATAGTGTGAGGAATCATAGGAATCATAGGAATCTTTATTGTCATTGCCCCCTGAGCAGACTGAATTAAGACCAGAGGTAAGTGATTGGGTTTCTGTTTCCAGTAATCTTGTCTTTATGATCGGATGAGTTCTGTTAAGTTCAATATCTGCAAAAGATTCAAGAGTAAAATCTATGCTTTGAAGTTTAGTTACAAAAGAAAGTGCCCCAAGCAGAAGTAAAAGGGTCTTTTAAGAGACTGAACAGTAAGGAACCAGGAAGAGTATTATAGTAAAGGCCTAACCAGTATTTCAGTATCTGAAAGCCAGAGACCATGTCTCGGTCAATGGTAAGTGGATATCCAACTCAAGAGCCATAGTTGACAGTTTAATCATATTGGGGACACCTAAAATATGTCTTTAAAAGGAGGCCATGACCAGGTTTACTTTCTTATTGGCAGCTTTGATCCAAAGTCAGAACCACTAAGAATTCTGCTCTCCTTTAGTCTTCAAGTTCTTCTGTGAACGTGATGTGTCATCTCAGGCTCACTTTAAACTACCCTGCCTGGATCACCCATCTGTGACATTTTGGCATTTTACTAGTAACTTTAGACAGTTCACCTTTCTCTTATCTCCCCACTGAACTGCCTGGATAGGTAACCCAGTGGGTTAGGCTAAGGTTGGGAGCTCAGTTCCCCACTGAGCCTTCTTGACAGTAGCCAGACTCAATGATCCACAGGGGCACTTCCAGCTATTATGATCATTGTCCCTTCCAGATTATTATTTCTTTTGCTCAACAATGATTATCACTTCCTGTCAGGGGTCGTCTACTGTACTTCTGCCCCTTTCCCATTTTCCAAAATGTTGCTGCAATTTTTCATGTTCTTAAATGATAAATGGAAGAAGTGAATGCTTGTAAACATATGACAGTCCCTGGGGAGCACAGATGTGTTTTTGTCTCTATAATGGCAGGGACTCAGCCTCAATGAATACACTGATCAGCAGGACACAAGATGCAGAAGGATGAAAAATCCAGAAACTTAGCAGATAAAAATTAAAAACTCATGATATGAAACCACCTACCCATCTATCAAAATCCCGTTGGTAAGCTTAGCAAGTCACAAGTAGGGCAGCTGCTGAATGGTGAGTCAATTCCTTTAAGTTTCATTGATTCAATGGTACAGCACTATTTGCGATTTAGTATGCAAAGCCACAGGGCTTAGTCATTGCAATTTACAAGGCATACACTAGAACTGCCTCTGTATAAGTGTGCAAGACATTCATATAGTCTCTCCTGTCTCATTGGAGATTTTTTTAAGGAGTCAGATAACTATTGGTCACAATAGCTGTAGATTTCTTGGGAAGATAAGTGGTTCAACTTCTAGATCTTTGAGGGGTGCCTTCCAATGCTACATCTGCATGATTCTAAGCAATCTGCACTTAAATTGCTCCTTGCTGGGGAATCCCAAAAGTTAAACAAAAGGGGAAATGACACAGGGAAAAGCCTTTGTTTCTGACATTATCAAAGAGTTACCACCTATCAGAAGGGGTCAGTCTATTCCCTACTCCTTATATCTCTAATACTGGATTCATATTCTTTGCCCAAGGGAAGGGATGGTCATGCCAAAAATCACTATAGGACATTTTAGAGCTTTTGATTCCTGTCTCCGAAAAAGAATGCGGGGAGGGGGGGGAGCAATTTACATGCATGCACTTTAGGTTGAAAAAAATAACTCTCCCTTCCCCTCCTCACCCCCAATTAATCATTTTTAATGCATTTATTTTTCATATTTGTATACTCAAGTTTATCTACAGAACACTCAAGGTGGTTGACAATCTAATAATAGGGCAGGGAAAGCAGTAGAAAAAAGCAGCATAAAAAAATCAAATCAAATCAATCTACCTTGCTTTGGCTCGCTAGGAAGAGAAAGGGAAACGTTAGACTTGTTTGCCTTTGGAAGCACCAGGAATCTGAGGATTACGTCTCCAGTTCATGCCCCCCCCCCAGTCAGGGGTGGAGGAGGGATTCTTGAAGGAATAGAGTTGTCTGTCTTTGCATTTTTCATACTTGCAAACCCAATGTTTTGCTCATCTGACAGATTTTGAAAACAATGGGTGAAGGTGTTGTAGTTGGGGACCAAAAGTGGAATGAAATCAGCACTCCCCAGGAAGGCATAAGATTTCTTCCCCCCACCCCCACCCCCATGACATCAAGTGCCTAGGACTTGTCTTAGCAGTAAAATTTCATGCTAGACACAGACATCAGGGATTAGAAAAAGGAAAATCCTAAACTACCACAAGAATCTAAACATCACAGCAGGCATTTCTCTCTCTCTCTCTCTCTCCCTCTCCCCCCCTCTCTGTCTGTCTGTCTGTCTGTCTCTCTCTCTCTCTCTCTCTCTCTCTCTCTCTCTCTCTGGCAGTTACTTCACGTCCTTCTTGTTCTGCGACTGATTTTGTACTGTGACAGCATTGGTCGCGATCACGTGGTTTTGTCCCTGTTTCAGTGTTCCCATGGTCATGATAACTTGTCTCGTGACAAGTCTTACCTCACGGTCTTGTACCGTGACAAACACTGAATTTGTCTAGCTTCCTTTTTCCTTTTTTTTTTGGGGGGGGGGGCTTAAAAATTCTTTTTTGATATTTTGCTTCTGAAAAGTAAAAACAAAAGAAAAGCCCAGACACAGTTTTCTGAGAGAAATGAATGTTTTGTTGCATGACAGTCGTTACTGCATGGTGTCTTGCCTTGGAACAGAAAGTGGGAACACAGAGTGATAAGGGAAAACCCTACCCCAGCAACAGGTACAGTATTGTCGCGCTTAGCACCCGTTCTGGGGGCATAGTCGAGACAAATTTCAGTAGTTGCATGACGGACACAAAGTAAAAAAATATTTGGACCACTCCTAAGTGCCACACTAATAGAGACAAAACAAACGTGAAGTCTCCAC
>JAHTLZ010000327.1:5582846-5595541 GCA_023846285.1 Phrynocephalus versicolor | reverse complement strand
ACACACACACACACACACACACACACACACACACACACACACACACACAAGCTCCTTCTGATCTAAGTGGCTGTACAGTAATTATGTTTTGTAGTATGAGAATATTCCTGTTTCCATCTTTGGTTTTTTTCCTACAGCTACACCTACAGGCAGTTGTTTTAGGCTTTCATAGGGCAGAAAGCCAAGACATCCAAATTAGCTAACAAACTCACTCTCTCTGCTTATACTTGTCACTTATTCTAGGGTGCCCCTTATCATGTCACTTCTCCACCATCACACACACACACACACACACACACATTCTGCATTTTTTTAAATGTAGGAACTTGTGAAGTTTGCTGAGAAGGACCCTGTCTTCCCCTAGAGATAAGTTTTACAAACCCCCCAGTACAATCACCATCACCACCCCTACAGACCACACACCACCATCATCACCATCTGGGACAATAGAGGCTTCTGCAGTGTGCATTAAGCAATCCTTTCCCCACTATTCTTTGCTGCTTCCCTCTGTCACCCCCCCCCCCAGCTGTTATTTACATGGGGAAATTCACAGAATCTGTAGGCACTACTTACTGATGCTTCAGCTCATCCCAAATCATCATGCCAGAGAAAAGGCCAGACCAGTCTAAGCTGTCTAAATTCTAGGATGCTAATGAATAGTAATCTACACACCATAAAAGCGTGTTAGTGTCAATGTATCAATCAATGGATTAGCATATAAGCATTTTAAGGAACGCCACCCATACAGAAAGACACCCATAATCAGAGTTCATTCGCCAATTACATTAGGATAATCACAGTCCAGACACACTTGTGTTTGCAGAAGATTATTTTATTTCCCCCATTCCCTAAAAGGTCTTTCATTACCAGCTGAGGCTGCCATAATAGCAGGCAAGGGATGGAAAGAAAACCGGTCTGGATTAATACAGCTCTGCCGACTTCATTCCCACAGAGTTGGTGGGGGCCCCTGTCGAACCCCCTGCAGGAATCCGCCAACGGCAGGTGGGGAGAATAAAGCCTTCAGTAATAGGGTTCACAATGAGAGAACTAAAATGTTCTCTTACCAACAGGAGGAAAATGAAAGAAATTAGTTGTTCATTGTGTGTGTGGGGAGAACAATCTGGAGGAGGAATTGGAGAGAGAGAGATTTAGAAAAGCCTGCATTTTCATTTCCTCTCTCCTGGAGCCCTCTGAAAAAGATGCTGTCTCCAGGAGATGACGTGCCAGCAAGACGGACATATGGAAATGCCGTTTTAACAGCTCTGCCTTCCCGACCACCTGCAGCCTGCTCAGTGCAAGCACTGATGATACCACCCCAACTGATAAGAAGTACAACATTAATGTGCCATGCCTCATGCCAAGTCCCCATCTGTATACATATTCCCTTGTCCTGATATCACCACTGTTAACATCTGCATACAAATCCGGCTCACAACCTCTCTTAAAAGTCTTAAAAACACGCATGTCTTGCAAGGTAGGGTCACTGCTGCTCTGAAAGTATGCTCAGTCCCGCTGTTCAGAGCCAAGAATGTGCAGCTCTGTATCAGGCTGGTGTGGTGGTGCAGTATTTGCTACTTGCTGCTCCTCAATCATCCAGAATATCTGACTCTCTTTAGAGCCATGCTTAGCAGACCATTCTTTTTTGTAGCTGGTGCAGCTCCCTGCCAGGCTGCTGGGGATGTGCTAGTGCAATTGCCACAATGAGTGCTGTCTTTGGTGATACATGTGGCAGCTCCTGTCATGGAGAATTCTGTTGCTGCTTCACTTTCGGCTCCATATAGTCATGCAGCCAACCCGGAAGGTGGTGGCCAGGAAAGTTAAGTGGATGCTGGGTGCTGCTGCTACAGAAGAGTAAGGAAGCCTATATTCCTTGTCCAGTTCTGTGTGGGGCTCAAGTCCACCAATAAGTCCACCATTCACAGATGTTTTGCTTCTCAGGTGGAAGCCCCATATGACCCATCTCTTCAAGAACAGGGCACCTTCTGGGTTGGCTCCAGTTTTTCCTTGCAAGTTTTCAATCCATTCAGCTCCCTGCACACACCCTTACCACAGCTTGCAACCTCACTCAACTTCTCAAGCCCATAAGGCAGGCTTGTCCAAACTTCGGCCCTCCAGATGTTTTGGACCACAACTCCCACAATCCTTTGCCACTGGAAATACAGGCTTGGAATTCTGGGAGTTTTGGTCCAAAACATCTGGAGGGCCAAAGTTTGGACATGCCTGCCATAAGGGATACTTCCCAGAAGCCACGGTCACCAAGGAATTTGACTAGCAATTTTTTGGCGGAAGGCAACAAGTCCAAGTCATGAGAAGGCTCAACTTGCAAGGGGAAAATCAGGATGGCAATGGGGTACCTGCTAGAGTCTGAAATTATAAATGCCACTCTTGGACAATGGCACAGCTGCTAAATACGACGGCTTCAGAGAGCCTATGCATATGAAGCCATGGTCACTGCAGGTCTCTCTGGGAAGCAGGCCATTTTGTTTCGACTGAAAGACCACTGCTGACATGATACAGGTTCGTGCCTTCTTGCTAACCTCAGACACAAGGAGAGTTGGGACCTTCCCTTAAGTTTCTCAAACAAAAACCACAGGAACCTGCTTTATCCAGAGTCAGATGCTTTGACAGTTACTTCATGTCCATTCTCATCCTGTGAGGAAGTTTGTTGCGTGTTGACGTCGGCCATGGTCATGTGGTCTTCTTGAGGTTCTGTCCCTGTTCCCGTGTACGCACGGGCGTGATGGATGATACCAGCATGACTGTTACTGTATGTCCTCATTCCGTGATGAGATGTGAAATTCCATGTCTTTGTTCTCTGTTTTTTTCCCTGACCCAACCTTCCATTTTTCGATGATTCGATTATCTGAAGCCTTGCCTTCAATGTGTTATGGAGCTGAGTTTGAGGCATTTGTCTTTTAATCTCTCTGCACTGCATTGCTGACTCCATAGGGAATGTACTGGCGAATGGCACTTCGCACACCTGCCACTAGATGGAGAATGGCATGTTGCAGGAGGAGACTGACCTCACGGGCTCTCCTATCAGAATGAGAAGCGAGACGAGGAGATTCCTGAGGCCAGGGAGGGGAATCTCTCATCCCGCTTAGATCGCAGTTCAGGGGGCGTGGCCGGGACGACCTCCCCTTGTCCCGCAATGGATGTGCGGTTAGATTTCTTCACACCGGTTCCCAGCGGGACCACAAACAGCGACGAGATGGATGTGAAGTATCAGCCTTTGTTGTCTGGCTCTGTAGAAACCAACTAACTACATTTTGTCTGCTCTGTTTGGCAGCTGCTGTCCAGGTTTCCACACAATCTTAGAAAGATCTAGTGTCCAAGCATCAGTACGATGCAAAATGTCAGTGCCAGCTCATTCAAAAAAGACGTCCTGTTCTTTTTGAAGCCCTTCTTCCACTTCCCCTGTCTTGGCCCAATATCCAGCCAGGTTAGTGTGATTGTCCTCAGGGGTACCACATCACCCTACTAGTCTTTATGGTGTGACAAGATTCTTGCTGCATCAAATAGAGATATTTAAAATACACACCTAGAATGTGCAATATGAATGCAACATGTGATTGCAGGTAGGTGGGACATGGAGACACATTGGTTATGAAACACCAATACCTGTTATTTTATCTATCTATTCTTGCATGATGTCTGAAGCAGACATGAACCCACCCCCCCAACAAAATATATCCAATCATTACTGTAAACCTGCAAAATATATGGCCCAAACATGGTCAAGGAGCCACGCTAAATGTCAAGTTTGCAACAGATTTCCTGGTTTTGCAGTTTGGCTGGTAAAAAACAAGCAGGTTGTTCAACACTCAGCAAAACTCAAATACATGGTTGGGCCATCAAAATTATCTTGTGATTACCTAAAATCAGAAATCAATACAAGAGAAGAAACATTGCCCTCATGAATGTTTAAAAACTGGCAGCGGTTCTCTATTAGGTATTAATGCATTGGATTGTGTTTGTCACAGATCTTGATTCCTTGAGGAATACTGCTTAACACAATTATTCAATTGCCAGCGCTTCATGAAAACAATGTGTCTTCTTGGAATGGGAATCTGAGATGGCTCTCCCTTTCTTTTTCACACTGAATTAGGTCAGTGCCGTATTTTCACCAAAGGACAACTTTAGAAGAAGAGCTCTTTGTATTGATCAAAAGAGGAAGACAATTGCTGTGGAAGCTCTCAAGTCATGGAGCCTTATCTGTCTAAGACAGGAGAGGCGGGAAAGACACCTTCAAGGAACAGTGCACTAAAGAGGAATTCTAGAGAGGAGTCAAAAACTACAGCAGAGGAACAGGATCTCTTGAATTTAGATGGGGCTTTGGGATTCAGCTGCGCCGTGGCTCTTCCTGTCTGCATTGAAAGATGGGAGCCATGCCCTGGTGCACTTCAGAAAGCAACCCCGGGCCCTCCTTGTCTTTCTTCTGACACTGTGAGAGAATCCAAATAACTGCTGACACCTGATGTACACTGTACCCTCCTGTCTCTCTTCTCCTCCACGCCTTGTCTGAAGGCTGTGGTCTCCCTGATGCAAGTACGCACAATGAAAAGTGATAGAGGTAATATCCGTCCTGCTCCCTCTGCACACATTCACAGCTCCCTCCAGTTTTAAATGCAGAAGGCAGACACCGGCTTTCTATCAGCGGCGTCTGAGCTGCTAGGGAGCATGTTGGGCTTGTAGGCCTAATGAAAAGCAGCTTTGGATTCCCTGAGGGGCTTTTCTGAAAGGATTAGTGAGGTTCTCCCAGGCAGACATGGCAGAGACAGTGTGTTTATCTCAATACGCTAGGGAAGGATTCTGAGCTCAGATTTGGCATGGGCTAAGTATAGCTGCTGCTGCTGCTGCTGCTGCATTCCAGTTCCCCTCCTGGATTTTAAAACTGAATAATTCTATGGGTACACAGATTTGATGTACCCATAGACGAGATTTGATCTGGATCCCACACCAGCTCTTTGGGCAGCAAGTGATTTCATCCTAGAGCAGTTTGGGTATGGCCTGTGTCCCCTAAGGTCAGAAGCACAATCTTCATTTGGAAACCTAAGGCTTCATTATCCCTCCCCTTGGATTTAGACACAGGGAAGACAAACACATTTGTTATAACTTCTAAATTAACTGAAAGGCATTTGGAGGCATTGCTGACTATTTTGAGGGGTTGAAGGTGGCTGGACTACAGGCAGATATACTGTATTTTTCACTGTACAAGACACATTTTTCCTACCCTCAAAAGTAAGCGGAAATGTCTGTGCGTCTTATAAAGTGAATACAGTAGTGAGTCCCTGCAACATATATACAGTCTTACAACTTTTCCTTCAGAGAGAGGTTATCTGCACAGATTAGAGATGGGCACGACTCAGTGAAATTTTCGTTTCCGTTTTTGTTTTTTTGTTTTTGTTAGGTAACAAAACAAAAACAAAATTTTTTCAAAAACAAAATGAAAACAAAAACAAAAACAAAAAATTTTGCCGTGTTTTTCGTTTTCGTTGCGGCAAATACATTGAACTGAAAAGAATGCTAACGAAACAGAAATTTTTCGTTTTCATTTTTGTTTTTCGGTTTCGTTAGGTAACGAAACGAAAATGAAAAATTTGCGGAAAAAAACAACGAAAATGAAAACGAACCGAAACGGACCCCTAAACGACCAAATGAAAAACGAAAAACATATTTTTTTAGTCGTGCCAATCTCTAGCACAGATCCTCTCCCATCTCCTTCTGCAGCCAGGAGTCTGCAGTTCAATTACCTCATTTACAAAGAGGCTTCCTCCAAGGAGCCTCTCCTCACCCCTCCCCTTCTACAGCCATGATTACCTTCTCAAAAATAACCTTGTTTGCAAAGAGATCTCTTCCATGAAGCCTCTGCACTACCCTTCTGAAGCCTGGATTCCCCAGTTCCAATCACCTCATTTACAAGCCTCCCCTTTTGCAGCTTAGATTCCCCAGTCCTGATCACCTCGTTTGCAAGTCTCCCCTTTTGCAGCTTGCATTCCACAGTTCCAGTCACCTCATTTGCAAGCCTCCCTTTTGCAGTTTGCAATCCACAGTCCCAATCACCTTGCTTGCAAGCCTTCCCTTTTGCAGCTTGCATCCCCCAGTTCTGCTCACCTAGTTTGCAACTCTCTCCTTTTTCAGCTTGCATTCCACAGTTCCGATAACCTCATTTGCAAGCCTCCCCTTTTAGAGCTTGCATTCCACAGTCCCAATCACCTTGCTTGCAAGCCTTCCCTTTTGCAGCTTGCATCCCCCAGTTCTGCTCACCTAGTTTTTAACCCTCTCCTTTTTCAGCTTGCACAGTTCCGATAACCTCATTTGCAAGCCTCCCCTTTTAGAGCTTGCATTCCACAGTTCCGATCACCTTGTTTGCAAGCCTCTCCTTTTGCAGCTTGCATTCCCCAGTCCCATTCACCTCATTTGCAAGCCTCCCCTTTTGCAGCTTGCATTCCACAGTCCCAATCATCTCATTAGCAAGCCTCCCCTTTTGCAGCTTGCAGTCCCCAGTCCCAATTGCCTCATTTGCAAGCCTCCCTTTTTGCAGCTTGCATTCCACAATCCCAATCGCCTCATTTGCAAGCCTTCCCTTTTGCAGCTTGCATTCCACAGCCCCAATCACCTCATTTGCAAGCCTCCCCCTTTGCAGCTTGAATTCCACAGTTCCAATCACCTTGTTTACAAGTCTCCCCTTTTGCAGCCAGGATTCCCCGACCATGAAACCTTAGACGAAACATTTTTTCTTGTTTTCCTCCTCTAAAAACTAGGTACGTCTTATGGCCAGGTGCATCTTATAGAGCGAAAAATACAGCACTTATTTATTTCAAGGGAAGTTTTTAATGCTTGCTGGGGAGGGAAGGCAGTTGCTCCCCTAATGATTTTTTTCTGAGTGGGAGGACATTCTACATGAGACAAAGCACCCTGGAATTGGCATAGTATTAGAGATGGGCACGAAATGAAAATAGTGTTTCTTTTCATTTCATTTCAGTCTTCATTTCATTTTGTTTTGTTAATAACAAATTTAAAGAAAATGCCACAAAATGAAAGAAACAAAATGCTTTTTAAGGCTATAAATAATGGGGACCTTTCCTTTTATATTTAACAGGGAGCCCACTGCCCTAAATCAAAAGAGCCATCTACAACATGATATGAAATTTAGCTGGGCTATGATATGCCATCATGAAAATAAGCAGGCTCTGAGCAGTCCCCTTAGCTGATAAAGAGAGTCAATTCAAGGTAGGTAATGGGAAATAGGAAAAAATATCCAATAATCCTTTTTCTACACTGTAAATGGAAGTGTGTGTTTCCTCTCATTTTCTGTTGCTTAGCAGTGGCTCAACTTCTCATCCCAGGTGGCTTCACATACTGTGGTCTGTGTTTTAGTCTCTGAATAACAGGGGCAAGTGATTAGCTGTCTCAATCACCCTTAAGAGAAGTGGTTGTTGTGTGGGGTAATTGAATGTTATCCTGGCAAAAAACAAAAGGGAACAAGATGTGATAGCCATAACATCTTGAAATAGGCTCTACACAAAGGCGATTCACCCTCCCCTAAGGGCTGTGGCTTTGTTAGAACAAGATGATGAACTCCCTCATCTGAAGAAGCTTCATCATTTTCCACATATTTCCCATTGGTCATGGGCAGGCAGGATCAATAATGATATAATCCAAGAGACAGCTGCAAAGACAAAGGTTCCTAATGAATTCCATCCCAGACAGTCGTAGGCACAAACGTACGTCCTCTCTGCGGGGAATCTGCACAGTGTCATCAGTCCAACATGCCTAGAAATTCCCCATGGAAACGGGGGGAAAAGCTGGATGAGAGAAGCCATCAGTTGGATTCTCCCCCCCCCCCCCCTTTGGTTGTTTTCATCATCTCAGGTTCACTTATTGCAGTCACCCACGTTTTCTCCAAAGGAAAAAGAAAAGGAAAGTAGAAGGAAAGATGTAAACAAACTAAACAAGGAGAGAGCAGGAAAAGTTTTGTGAGCTGCAGGAAAAGTCCTGGATTCCTGGCCTGGACAGGGACTAGATGCTTAAAGTGCATTTGTCCTAGCTCATTACAGCAGATGAGTCCCAATTCAGCTGCCATCCCTCCATCCTATGGAAATCTGTGGTCTGAACTTAGAGGTGGTACTGTACTAAAAATTCTCTTCTACAGAACTTTCTTTTCCCTTGTTAGAAGCTCATGAGAAACTCTTAAGCAGCAAAAAACAAAATATGTACATAACTTGGGCCTCAGTGATCTTGGAGGGGTGAAAAGCAGCAATATATTTAGCAACTGCTGTAGAGAAATAAGTATTCTTATCTTCTAATAGTGCAGGGACGAGGTCTTCAGATAATGGTATTTACAGTAAATCCAGTAACTGTTTGATGAAATGCTCTCTCACAGTGGCATAAAAAGGGCAGGAACACAGAATATGTGAAAAACTATCCAGACAAGTTGTTCAGATGCTGGCTGTGAAAGCCATCGAGTATACATTATCCAGACAAGTGCTGTCACATGGACAAACTCTCTCAGAGTAAGGTTGCCCTGATATTATTCTTTGCAAGAAATATTTCCTATAAACTAATGCACAAAAATCTGCATTATTACAACAGACACTATAGCAAAATAGGACTTCAAAGTAAACAACAGTATTCATCTATTATGGGTGGTGACATCCCTATTTTAGGGATAGAAATACAGTGGTACCCCACATTAAGAGCAGCTCGACTTAAGAGCAGAAACAAACCTGTCACCCTGCTCAGTGTCAAGGAGAAGAGCACTGCAATTCCACATTCGATCCTGAAAGAGTCAAGCAAAGTTTTATGTCCTAATCTAAGCAAAGCAGTTTTAACCCATTTATATCCAAAGACTGCAAATGGCTTATATAGGTGAACATGAGAAAGTGGCATGGTCAAGAAACACCATGATTTGCCCATTCCTTTTTGACTTCCAGATGTGATAACTTACATAGATTTTATGTGTGGGAGAGGACCTCAGATTCTGAGGCCAAATCTGGCCCACTTGAGTTCCCAGTTCAGCCTACTTGACTTTCTCCAAGTGGCCATGTCTCCTTTCTACTATTACCATGATGCTGAGTGGTCCTAAACTGTTTATATGCCTCCTGACCCCCACTCTAAAAGGTTGGAACATCTCTAGGCTTAGTAGTATGATAGGACCTTCAAGGTAAAATATGGTGTCATTTTTAGATCCACACACTTGACTTTGTCCTCATCCACCATGGATAGGTAGCCCAAAATAACTATGAAAGCACATTCATCCCACCTGTTAAGAGAGGTTCACCACCCCTAAGCTAGGGTAAATACAGATTTAGATGAAGTTGGCAAAATGTTTCTTGCCAACTAAAAAATCTAGAAAATATCTAAATTATACTCCCTTCCACACAGAGCTAAAATTCTGGCAGTTAGTTGAAGTGATTGGATAATTGGTGTAGCTTTACACTGGTGCTTTCTAAATCTCCAGCCCCCCTCCAGAACTCAAGTAAAATCTCAGTAAAACTTCCAATATGAAATTATTTATTCTGTACAGAATTGTGGTGAGCGTGTGTTTGTTATCACAGAAAATCAAGACTCCACACTGAAGAGTTTAAAAGCAAATTGTTTAAAGTGATGGGCCTGGGAAAACACCCTGCTGTTGTTTGTCATCAGCTGGTGACTATTCTTCATGAAGAGATGCCATAGCTCAATCAGTTGCCATGTCTGGTTCTGGAGCCAGGAAATGAGAGTTCACACCCTGACAATACCTCCTAGGAGAAGGGACAGGTGAGATCACCCTGTGTGTGTGTGTGTGTGTGTTTGAGAGAGAGAAAGAGAGAGAGAGAGAGAGAGAGAGAGAGAGAGAGAGAGAACTATAGGGATTTGGTATGCTCCCATCTATGTGGCTTTGGGAAAGTTGCACAGTCCCAGAGGAAGGGGCTGGTAACAGATTTATTAGTACTTCAAAGTTAGAAGACAGGAAAGTCATCTAAGTAAAGAGGTGAAATTGAATTGAGTTTCAACTACACATAAATATTATTACTATTAATGGAAACATTCTGCTGTCAAAACTCAAGCCCTGACTACGTGAAAACAGATTATCTGATAAAATGCAATAATTACTGGGTGAAAAGCAAAAGTTTTTTTTACGGAGAAAGGGGAAATGTTTCATCTCCTTTCAATGAAAGCTCACTTCTTTATTCCCATTTTATAAGGAAGTACTGCACTGTATAATGTGAACATGAGGTTTCTTTTATTCTTTGTGAAAAGCTCCATAAAGGAGATACTGACACAAGAGCAATATGAAAATTATATATATATATATTAATACTCCCAGCCCATATTTGCTCCCATGAGCTGGTTCAACCACCCACAAAATGGCAACTGGACATCCAAATGGTTGTTCAATCCAGAATTATATAGTGTAAGTCCTACCATCAGAAAAATACATGGCTGTACCCAAATCAAGACTGGAGGAGTATGCTGCCAAACCAAGAATCCTTTGGGCAGAAACTATAAACTGGCAGGTAGAGCGAAAGGGAGGAGGCCAGCTGGGTGAGGCGAGGCAGTGCGCATGCACACAACTGCATGGGTTGTTTTCTCCACCCCCACCCATTTTGGCCACTCTTTTGGTTTGGATCCTGCCTGCCTGCCTCTTTCCTTCACGGGTGGTCGCTTGGGTGGCTCCCCTCTGCTGGCGGAGGCAATTGTGATCGGAGCAGCAGAACGAGCTCAAGGTCAATTTACCCAAACTTCTTTACAGGTACCAGGCAGCCAGGGAGCTCTGTGTGGGGAAGCTGGTCTGGTCTGGGCGCTGCTTAGAGCTGAGCAGGGAGTTTGAAATGGGAGGGCCTGGTGTGGCCCCCACATTCACCCCATCCAGATGACCGGCGCGCCTGCGCTGCTTTGAAGAGTAGGGCATTTTAACATGGGAGGGCCTGGCGTGGTCCCTGCTTCCCCCTCCCCCGGTTTTGTTCTTTTGTTCCTATTTTTAAAAACTACAGCGTGGCCCCCAACAGTGTCGGAGGGACAGTGAACCGTCCCCCTGTTAAAAAACCTTGGGGACCCCTAAACTACAGCATTGCTCGACACCAAAATATCATGGTATGACTATTGACAGGACACTCTTATTCAAACAACACTGCCTGAATATGAAGGCTAAAATCAGCTCAAAGTATAATATAATTGGGAAACTTACACCAAGGGTGGGGTGGGGGTTAACCATCAATGCTACTCTGACATCCGTTATGGCCTTGTGGGGGTATCTGCAGTGTGCATCTCCACATGTGAAAAAAAGTCATTGTTGCTGTTAATGAAGCAGTGCAGATTATGACAGGATGGTCTCAAATGTACACCAACAGAGAAATCATATCCTCTCACTGACATCACTACACCCAAGATTAGGAGAGAAGTAGCAGATGCCAAGAGAGCCAGAAAAAAACTGACCCCCCCCAATATCCCCTGCACAGACATGTGCCCCCAAAGCATTGACTTAGATTTAGGAAGAGCTTTATGACAAGAACAAATGTCCTAGAGGACACGCAAGAGCGAGATCAAAATAGAAGGTGGAGGAGGAAGACTATTGATTTGAACAAAGAATAACATTAAAGGAGGGAATTGCTGAAGGATCTGAGCTCCCTTTTGCTACTTGGAGATCTCTGAATAGACTTAGGGTTGGTGTACCTAGATGCAAGACCAGCAAGGTGAAATGGGGCTTGCTGGCAGATCTCAACACACTGTGACTGTAAATGTAGAGAGAGAAAGACCCCGGACCATCTGTTTGTGTGCTGGTTGTTACCAGAAACATGGACAAATAATGATCTACTTTTGGGCAATGTTTCTTTTTGGCAGTTCAAGAAAAAGAAAAGTTTGTTTTTGGCAGTTCAAGATCTGATCTAGACACAGAAGAAGATGTTGGCTGGTTTCTTCTTCAAGGGAGACAAGGGGAGGCATCCCCTCCAAAAAATAAAAATAAAAGAAAATCATCTGTGGGACCCATTGTAACGATGTCTTGCAAATGAAACCAGCCCGTGCAATGGAAGCTATACAGAGAGTCAAGGAGTGTGGGAGTGAGGCTATGTTCTGTTTGGCAGGTGTGCACATGTTGACTCTGCTAATGCTTATGTGTGTGATGGGGGATGTGCATTCTGAAGTTCATGGTGTGCACAAGAGTCTAAATGTATACTCTTCTCCATGTGGACCCTTCCACAGCCTGAGTTGCTTGCCTTGGTTTAGCTAATGATAGGACGGGCCCTGCTCAGTGTCTTCCACAGAAAAGAGTCTGCCCAATGCTTCCTCTCTGCAATCCAAAATGACATATCGTGCAGGGACAGCAGCTGCGTCCTGCCATCCAGAAATCCTGTATAAAAAGCTTCCCAGGGTTCGTTTTCCTCACATGGCCATTATTCTCACGCTGTGGTGTCTTGTATATAACAAGCTCAGTTGGCTGGACTCTTTGCAAGCATTTATTTCAATTCCTGCTGGAGAGGAGCATGCAAAAAGTCAATAAAGCCCAGCCAATGGATTTTCAGAGACAGCTTCCTACCTCCAAAGAGTGGACTTAGTAACAGGCCTTTCATAAGAACCATGAAGAAAACGCTATAATGAACAGGTGGTTTGCAGATTTTCTCATAAAAAGTCTGCAATCTTGTGAGTAAGGCAAAACAAAATAGAACACACACACACACACACACACACACACACACACACACACACACACA
>JAHTLZ010000327.1:5560346-5575256 GCA_023846285.1 Phrynocephalus versicolor | reverse complement strand
TTTTCCAGGTAGGTGGTGGGGTCTGTGTTCAAAGGTATGTAAGCAGGGTCTTGTAGTAGGTTGGATAGTTTGGCTTGGTAGTCAGATGTGTTCATCACCACTGTGGCATTGCCTTTGTCTGCTGGGAGAATGATTATGTTGTTGTCTTTCTTCAGGTTGGTGAGGGCTTTTTGTTCTTCTTTGTGTAAATTGCTTCTGGGTGGTTTGCTGGAGCAGAGGACATTGGTGACTTCGAGTCTGATTTTGTTGGCTTCGTCTGGGTTGATTTTGGTTAGGCTGGCTTCAACTCCGCATATGATGTTTTCAGTGGGGATGTGTCTGGGGGCGACTGCAAAGTTGAATCCTTTGGAAAGGACTTTGGTCTCTGCGATGGTGAGTGTCCTGTCTGATATGTTGTAAACTGTTTGTTTCATGGGTTTGTGGGGGGGGGGTTGTGGGCTTCTGGCGTTTTTCTAGTTTGTGGAGTTTGTTGGTGTGTGTGTCTGTCTTGTGGGAGGTCTCTGTTTCAGCTCTCCAGGAGGCAAGTTGCTTGGATTTGTTCCAGAGTGTTGGGTGGATTTTGTTGCTGAGTTTGAGGTGGAGAATGAGTAGGTCTCTGTTGGTTTGATCTAGTAGGTATCTTTTCCTGTGTAGTTCGTTTCTGATTAGGGCTAGTTCTGTTCTTTTCAGGATCCTTTCACTGGATGGGGTTTTTGAGTGGAATTTCAGTTGGAAGCTTGTGGGGATCACATTTTTGTCTCGGCAGTTGCGTAGGAATGCAATGTCACATAAGATGGTGGCTCTTCGGACTTCTAGTTTCTCGTAGGTTCTGGTCAGCTGGAAGGTTTCCTCCCCGTAGAGGTCGGATATTTGTTTTCGTAGATTTTCACGGGTATAGGTATGCATGTTAGGGTGGATTCGGGTTTCTTCCCGTGTAGAAATCTGGTTACTTTGGCGACGTTTCGACGAGGTCTCACTCATCATCTTCAGGCTGGTTTTCTGGCTTCTTTCTTCTTGAAGCAAAGTGTGGTCTCAGTTGAAGTCCTTCTATAAATACTGGTGGGGGGTGTGGTTTGCTTGCTCTGTTGCTGATTGTAGGTTCGTTTGTTCTTTTGTGATCTTCTGGTTGCTAAGGCGATCGTTAAGGGATTAACTGCTGGTGGGTTGGATGGCTGTTTGGAGACATCCTGTGTGTCCATCAGCCTTTTGTTTCTTAACGACCCTGGTGATGGGTGTTCTGGAAGCATCCTGGGCTTTGGTGGAGTGGGGTCCTATGTCTTGTGAATTCATTTTAGTCTGGCTACGTGTCTGTGGTCTCCCAATGTTTTTTTGGTGTGTATAAGTATGCTCCATGTGGTGACTGGAGTGGGGTGCAGCAGTAGATGGTGCAGTCGTGGTCTGGTTCTTGGATGGTGGTTTCATTTCATCTGTGGGAAGGGTCTGGGTTTGTGTTTGGTGTGGTTGGAAGGTGGTGGCATCTTGTGTCCTCTTGGACCTGGTGTCAGTCTTTGTGACAGAGGCTCGTCTGTTGACCAGGGCTAGTTTCCAGATGTCTGGCAAGCGGGAGGTGTCATCACGTTTATTCATGTTGTTTGGGTGTTTTTCTATTTCAATGGCTTCCATGATTATTCGACTGTTGAAGTGTTCAGTTTTGGAGATGAGTTTGGTTCTTTCAAAATCAATTTCATGACCTGTTGTTTTTATGTGCTGGAAGAGAGAGGAAGATTTTTCTTCTTTTTTGACTGCGTTCTTGTGTTCTGCGATGCGTGCGCTTATTCTCCTGTTTGTCTGTCCGATGTATGTGGCTGGGCAGACTTTGCATGGTATTTCGTAGACTCCTTGATTTTCTAGTTCAATCTTGTCTTTGGGGTTTCTTAAAATGTTGGCTATTTTTTGGTCGGTGCAAAAGGCTGTCTTGATATTGTGTTTGTGGAGAATTTTGCTGATTTTGTCTGTGGTGCCTTTGATGTAAGGGAGGAGGGCAGTGCCGTTGTTCTCTTCTGTTTCTTGGTTCTTGGGGGGTGTTTCCTTTTGGATTAGTTTGGTGATGGTGTTTTTTTGGAATCCGTTCGCAATTAAAACATTCGAGAGAGTGTGTAATTCAGTTTTCAGGTGGTCTTTGTCAGCGAGGCGTTTGGTTCTGGAGATGAGGGTTTTTGCTACGGAGTTGATCTGTGCAGGGTGGTGGTGTGATTGTGCATTTAAGTAGCGGTTTGTATGTGTTTTTTTCTGGTAGATGGTATGTCCTAGGGAGCCGTCGGATTTTTTGTAGATTAGGACGTCCAGGAAGGGAAGTTGGTTGTTGGCTTCTATTTCCATAGTGAATTGTATTTTGGGGTGTAGGCTGTTGAGATGTGTGAGGAAGTTGTCCAGTTTATCTTTCCCGTGTGGCCAAATAACAAAGGTGTCGTCAACATATCTGAGCCAGAGTTTGGGTTTATGTTCGGACTTCTGTAACGCGTTGGTTTCAAAGTGTTCCATATATAGGTTTGCGATGACCGGTGAGAGGGGGGATCCCATGGGTGCTCCTTCTATCTGTTTGTATCTTTGTCCATTGTGGATGAAGTATGTGTTGGTTAGGCAGTGGTTGGTCAGATCTAAGATGTGCTTGGGGGGGTTGTATTTGTTGTGGATAGCTGTCAAGGCTTCTTGAATGGGCACTTGTGTGAAGAGCGAAACAACATCGAAGCTCACGAGTAGGTCATTGGGTTGTAGGTCTTGTTTCTTTATAATTTCTATGAAGTGGAACGAGTTTTGTACATATGAAGTGATGGATTCTGCATAGGGCTGGAGTTGTTTGGCAAGAAATTTGGCGAGGTTTTGTAGAGGTGAGCCTATGGAGCTGACTATGGGTCTGAGAGGTGTTCCTTCTTTGTGAATCTTGGGGAGGCCGTAGAGCTTGGGGCATCTGGATGATTTCTCTCTGGGGATGATGCTTGGCTTGATTTCTTCACTTAAGGGAGAGGCTTTTATTTTGGCTTTGGTGGTTTTTTCCAGGTAGGTGGTGGGGTCTGTGTTCAAAGGTATGTAAGCAGGAGCCATCTTTAGAAAACAACTCTTCTCTCCTGCTTGGGGAGAGTGAGAGAGGTTATCAGGGATCCCGGCAAGTCTTGGGGCCTTTGTCCCAAGGCCAAGTCTTGTCACCAAGTCACAAGCACCAAGTCTGAGTCCCTGATAAAAACAAGCTTTTTGCCCTAGAAAAAAATAGATGGGTGGGTAGATTCTGAGTTGAGTACAAGTCACTGGAAAAAAACACCCCAAGTCATACTCAAGTCACTGGTGCGACTTAAGTTTGACTTGACAGTGGGTCTCTTGACTCAAGTCCTTGTTGGTTATCTCCTCTTCTCTTTCTCCACTTATTTATAGAAGTCAGTATCGAGAGGACCAAGTCAAGGCAATGCAAAGGCATCAACTTTTCCTGAAAACCTGCTTACCCATGCATTTCAGCACTTGGAAAGGATGATTCCTTTTAACAGTGATCCTCAACAGGATCTCAGAGTGTCAGCATAAATCTCTCTTTGGGTTTTTATGTTGGGACCACTAGTAAAGGTTTGCAAAGAAAGAGCCACCTGCAACTTATGCTGTTAAAGGACCATAAAAAAAAAACACCTAAAACTAAAGCCACTTGGAACTAATTATCTTTTTGTTTTAACTAAGGCATCACTAGTACATTCATTCATTCATTCATTCTTTATTTATTTATATATTTATTTATTTATTTATTATACAATATAGCTTAAAACAATTAACATACAGTTCAAATTATAAAACCCTGCTGCTCATCAGTCCAACTAAAACACAGTCTAATTAAAATGTTGGCTGAACAAGAGGGTCTTTGCCTGGCGCCAAAAAGCCAAAAATGTCGGTGCCAGGCGGATCTCCATAGGGAGGGCATTCCAAAGTTGGGGGTCAACTGCCGAGAAGGCCCTGTTTTGACATGCCATCCCCCTCATCTCTTTGAGGGATGATATTACATGATACTGTAGTGACAATGTAATAAGAACAACTTAAATCATGGTGTGGCATTAAAAAAAAACATGTTTTTAGTAGTATTTTTCTAATCACAGGGGTATGTAGCCTCTTTATCTAGATGTGTTTTCTACCGCATGATATATAAGCATCTAGAATTGTGATGTATTTTTCAAAGTGACAATAACTAACTACAGTATTTAGCTATTTTACACACCTGGAAAACAGTCACTTCTGAAAATCCAGTTACAGTATAATGGTAGATTATGGCATTTTACATGCAATGAGTTATCTTTCAGATGTCTTAGACATAAGCCCTAAACTCTAAATTTTGATGGAAACCCAGCCTATCTGGCCTTTTGCTTTTTCCTGTGAAAATGTTAGGTGCAGTCAAGTCTCCACTTATGAACCTGCTTGGGTGTTAAGATCATCAGGGGAGACATTTCTCTTGGCCCCACCACCTTCATAGGTGGTTTGGTGGGGACACAGGAGCAAGCCTTCTGTATTCTTGCTCCCAGACTTTGGAACTCCCTCCCACTGGAGTCTAGGCTAGCTCAATCTTTGCTGCCATTCTGCAAGCAAGCAAGCAAACAAACAAAGACCTTTCTCTCCAGGCAATCTTTGCCTGGGTAAATGGCTACCTGAGTGGGATTTTAATATAGATTATGGTGCCTTGATTCTTTGAATGTGTTTTTTTTCCTATGATTGTTTTGTTTACTTTGTTTTAGTGTGGAATCTCTTTGATCCTTTTTAGTTAATGTATACCTCCTGCTTTAAGCTTTAAATGTGTTTTCTAATGATATAAGCTGCCTTGGGTCCTTTTTAAAGAGAAAGTTGGGATAAAACTATTTTGAGCAAACCGACCAACAAACAATGATCTTAGCAGGGTTGTCAAGCTAAGATCACAATCACATAAGAGTCACAGTTATATGTATTTTGAATATGTTATTTAAACCAATTTATAAATTCATGATCACATAACACAAGGGAGAAACTGATTTATTTGTGCTTGTCAAGCCCCGCACACAGAGCACACACACAAACAGGGTTCAGTTCTTTGCCAAGATCTTTAGTGGAAAGTCAGGCAAGTTCAAGTCCTTTGCTAACAATCAAGTGTCAGATAATAACAGAATCCAACTCCCAGCAATTAACAGTCCAAGTCAAAACCAGAATATCTCACGGAAACCAGATGCCAAACCCAAGGGAACAGATCAAGCCATTGTCCAGGAAGCCAGTCCAAAGTCAGGAAACAGAGGCAAGGTCACAGACATGAACATGGTTGCAAGTTAAAATGACGTGTTGCTCCCACAGAGAGCTCAAGGTGAGCTTACCAGCTTTATCCCAAAACAGGGAACACACCCTTACTTCTGGAAAGCCTTCTGCTAGTACTCAGGACTTCCCAACCTGATTCCTCATCTAGCATCAAAGACCCTTTCCCTAGCTCTCCTGGTAGCAGTCTTTGCAGAATCCTGCTCATGGCCCTTCTAGGAGGTGAAGATATGTTTTCAGCTGAGTCATCAGACCCAGCTGCCTGCTGATTTGAGCTGCAAGGCTCCTCCAGCAGCTCTTCACCATTTAACCCCTCAGAGTCAGGTTCTGTGACAGGCAGGGTCCTGGCAGTGCTGCAAAGCAATGGATGGCAGAGTCTTTTAAAATAGCTCACTTCCAAACTGATTCCATTCAGTGAGGTTTTGTGGATGTGAACATTGCTGTTCTATTAATATGTACCTATCTCCTGGTTATGGTGCATGGAAGGTAAGGAAGGAGAGGACATTGGCTGGCAAGGTGCAAGGAAGTGAACTGATATTTGATAATTGCCCAACTATCCTTCATTTGCTGGTACACCCGCTGTGCACCAGGATGTGGAGGAAGGTGTGAGCCCACAGAAAATTAAAATAAAAATGTGTTCCAGAAGCAGAATGGAAATGAGTTGAAGTAACTTAAGCCAACTTAGTTATATACCACATGACTTTCCAGTGCTTAAAAAAAAGTTAAGACTAGAATCAATGTGAATCAGCCATGGGATCAAGCCTGAAATAAGATATTTAATAGTGAATTTTTTTATGAGTTCCCTCATTTTTCCATAGTTAAGCAGGGACTTGAACCTAGATCTCCTAGGCCTTCGTCCATCACTCTTAACTACTGCACTATATTGGGTTCATAAGCAGCAAATGCCCACTGACCATCAGCCTATTTCGGTTAGGACTTGGGTGCCATGCTCCCAAAATGGGCACCATCAAGGATCAGAAACAGGAAAAGAAGACTGTCGTATTCTGTGTTGTGGCCAAAATGCCTGGTTCTCTGATCCCAAAGCACCAGGCAGATATTAATTAGCATCTCCCTATGAGATGGGAAGAAGAACAATTAGCTTGACACATGACAAGAACAGTTCTGTATCTAAGTCTTTGAGGATAGCAAGGGGATAGAGGGTATACAGTGCAGTGGGAATATCTGAGGGAGGAAAGCAGGATTACTATTATCCCGCAGAATCAATAAAGGCTCAGTTTTGTATTCTTCAATCCTGGAGGGAATTGTTGGGAACGGTTATGAAGAACTAGTTTTGTCTGCTGCAGAGAAGATGTTGGCTGATTATTAAGACACCTGAGGCTCTCAGGAAAACAAAGCAAATCATACACACGCATGCACGCTCACAGAGAGAGAGAGAGAAGAGGGGAAAGCAAGTTTTCTTCTTCATCCTTGGCGTATTGGAAAACACAGAAGCCAACGAGCTGCATAGTAACCTTTGTCATGCCAAGTCAATGAGATTGATGAAAGCTATCTAGCAAAGCCAAATAAAACAACAGTGAGACCACTATTGAGAAGAGGTGGGGAGGGGGAGCAGGATCTTGCATCCTGCTCCCTGGGAAAATGAATATTCATGTTATCAAGTCAGAGGTAATTCTGTCAATGAGCAGCTCCAATTTTTTTTCATGCCAATAGCCCTGGAGCAGGAAAGAATCTGGATAAGCAGTAGGCAATTCGTTTGTAAAACAACAACAACCCAAAAGTCTTTGTCCAGCTCATTCCTCTTCCTCTCTCTTGCTTTTCCCAGTTCAAAATTCTAAAATTGAAATGGTACAGGTCCAGCTTTTGATAACCTTACAGCTGCTCCAGCTTAGTAAACTCTGCTGGCTGGAGTTAGCATTAAGTTTAGTTAAGCCTCAGTCCTAGTGGCCACCACAGTTGGCCAGTCCTAAATCTAATTCTTCTCTTTTGTTCAGACATTACGGCACACACATTCATTTCTGTTTTGAAGCAGAACAAGAAACAGCAGCAGGGGTGGTGGTGGAAACAAGGACCACCGCCAGAGTGGAAGAGGAGAATAGGGCAAAGGGAATGAGTTGTGTTACACAGGCCACACAAAGTCTAGGGCTCTCTGGGATATGGTTACACGTGGGATTTGTTGCAGACAATAATGTCCTGGCGCAACTCATTGCATTGCCTGCCATGAAGGGCATTTGTTCTCCTGTTTAGGCATTTTTCAAGCTGTCACTGCTGATTCCATAATGGCTTACTAGGCCCTCCCTGGACTCTAGATAATTCCAGGGGTGAAAGAGCCAGAGGAAATTTGCTGGACTGGAGCGTTACTGATAAACTGAAACACCAAATGGTCTGTCAAGGATGCATTAAACTGAGGTTGGGGATAGCTCAACACAAGATTCATGTGAAGTTTTGCTCCATTCCACTTACCCATTCCAATTATTACAGCTTCTCTTTGGAGATAGTGATATGTTAATATTTCAAACTAACATGTTTTCACCTGCGGTTGAGAAGACTATGCCTTCTCACATGCAAGGACAACAATGGCTGTCTCCCAGTTGCAGCCAACTCCCACGGGAAGGAATCTGAATCTAAACAGTACAGAACAGGGAAACCATTTGATTCCATAACATGTAAAATAATTCAGGTATTTTAACAATGAAATACTGCCTTCTAAGGGGAACACTTTGGCTGGAACTGGAATCAATGTAACTCAGCCATGTGACTGAGCCTAAAGTAAGATATTTAAGAACTGTTTTTATGAATTCCACCATTTTCCCAGTGAGCTTCCATGGCTAAGCAGGAAATTGAAAACAGATACCCTGGGCCTTCCTTAGTCCGTCACTCTGTCCACTACATTACACTGGATTCATAGGTACAATATCCCCATTGATTATCAGCCTATTTCAACTCGGGCTCATGTGTCATGCCCCAAACATTATAGATCAGTGGTGGCGAACCTTCAGCAGTCCAGATGTTTTGGACCACAACTTCCAGAGTCCTTTGTCATTGGCAGGCTAGGCTTGGAATTCTGGGAGTTGTGGACCGAAACATCTGGAGTGCCAAAGGTTTGCCACCATTGTATAGATGCTTCAGTTTGGTAACATCTATAATTACCCTACCTAATATGGTCAGTGCAAATGGGAAAACATGTTGCTTTGTTTCATTGTTTTAAGAATATATCCCCATTTGCAGATGTCTTCACCTTCAGTACAGAAAGAACTTGAAGGACTGTGGATACTAGAGAACAGGGAAACTGGCAGAATTCCCCATCCATATTTATGGGATTATAGGAATCAACTGAATAACACTGCTATATATGCAGAAAGTACTATAAATATTTCCATAGCATACCAAAAAACTCCATGCTTGCAGCAATAAAGGATAATACCTACAGATATATTGTGCAAACTGTGTTTCCATAACAGATCTTTTGATGAACATATTTGACACGTCAGTCCTTTCACTATAAAGGGCAAAATACAGTAAAAGAACCAACTAGGAGAGCAAAATCGGCAGCCTAGTTTCTTCTGATAAAGGTACTAGGATGCTGTAATTGTGTCATCATACACATCAGTTTAGCAAAATAAACTCAAAATAAACTGCTCAGGGGAAGAAAGCAAGTGGTCCATCACTACAACATTGACAAGCGACGCTATTTCACAACATTTAACTGAGTTATCTGGAACCTATGTAGGTCTATTAATGGCCCTTACTTCACGAGGCGCGGCACTCCGCAGCAATATTGCCTTCGATTTGAATTCGGAGGCGGTCACGTGGCGGTCACGTGTTCTCGCTTCGCTCCCGCCCCTGTTTCTCAGTACTCACGAGCTGCAGTTTTAGGACCGATTCGAGCACAACCTCACGTGCTCCCTTCGCATTCGCATGCCACTTTTCAACGTTTGTTATTTCCCATCCGTCCTTTAAAAAAATTCCTACCGACGGCGTATTGATACATCGATACTGGACTGTCAGTTGCAATGGCTCTACTGATTTCAACTGTTTCCTGGCATCATTGGATCATTGGCAGCCCCCCCTCTGCCGCCGCCGCTACTCGGGGGGAGCCCCGCATGGCACAGCCGCCCGCCCTCCGCAGCTTGCACGCTGCCTGCCCCGGGTGCCCTGCTCTGGCCGGGCGAGGCGGCAGCGGCTCCTCCTGCTCCCGCTGCCGCCGCCGCCGCTACTCGAGCGAGGAAGTAACAGCGCAAAGCGATGAAACGATATAGCGATGCATCGATATCCCTGTTTGAATATTTTTTAAAAAAACTTGAAATAAAAGCCAAAAACCGAGACCACACGTGACGTTGGGAGCGAAGCGAGATGCGAAGCGAAAAGATTCCCGGCCGCTGGCGGGGGAACCTCTCGCCCCGCTTGGAGCACGGTAAAGGAGGTGTGGTCGGGGTGGCATCGCAGCCAAAAAGGAGGAGCGTGCGGACTGAAACGATCGATTCGCACGGAAATGAGGGCTTGCCGCGAAGCGAGCGGTTCGTGAAGTAATGGCCAATGATAAAGTTGTGAAGGGAAGGTGCAGGGATGGGGGTGAGCATTGGGTGGGGAAAACAGCTAAGGTCAGTAAAGGCTGATCAGATTTCAGTAGACAAAAAGCTTCAACACCCCCCCCCTTTTTTTTGGCAGGATAAGGTTTGTACAATGTCAAATAAAAAGCTGCCACTGGGTGAATATATCTTTCCTCAGCATTAAAAAAATCTGTTTTTTTTCCTCCCATCAAGTTCTCAATGTCATGTGTGGAACATTTTTGAAGCTGATCTCTAGAATATTATTCAAAATAATAATCTGCTGCCACAAAGTCAATCCAGACTCATGGTGACTTTTTCCAAGTTATTCTGAGTTGAGAGTAAAGCAAAGCAAAGCAAAGTGTTCTGCTTATATACCATGCATGTCTGTGTCTATTAGAATGATCTTTGCTTTTCATGCACCACACAAAGACTTAATTGTACTCTAAAAAGAACAAACTGTTTGTCTTCCAAAATTCTGTGGTATGTTGTAGCAGTCAATGTACATTTGCTGTATATCTAGTGCCTTTCCCTTTTCTGAATATTTAGCATTTCTTGGTCCATGTATAGCAAAAGTCTTAGCTATAAAATCTTAAGCCTCGTGACACAGTGGTTAAATGTTTATATGCAGCTAAAACTGTGCTCATGAACTGGGGTTCAGTCCCAGGTAGCCGACTCATGGTTGGCTCAACCTTCTTGGTTCAGTAAAATGAGTATCCAGATTGCTGAGGAGGGGGTTATGATGCTCCAAAGGGTGTGTCCCTGGGGAAAAAAAATTCCTATTGGAATTGGATGCTGATCAGGCAAGCAATAGCACCACCACCACTTGGTTTCTGATTTATTCCAATTAGAATTTTTTTTCCTAGGGGCACCCCCTTTGAGGTTTAATAACTTAGTACCCTGAGCCCCAAACCTTTCCAAATTTTGGAATTTACAGGGAAAAGTCCAACCTTGGTTCCCAGTGATTTTGGTACCCCAGATGTACTCAAAAATAGTATTGCAGCAGCCATGAATTGAAACCAAAATCACTCAAAAAAACCATGCTGGAGCCTCGATGTTTCAGCACAGAAATTGCAGGTTTAGCTTCCTCAAGCAATTCTAGGAAAGATCCAAAATTTGGAGAGATTTGGGTTTCAGGGGGCTGAGTTATTAAGGTCCAAAGTGGGTGCCTCGATGAAAAAATGTTTCAAATTGGATTTGATTGGAAGCCAAGTGGTGGTGGTGCTATCACTCACCAGTCACCTGATCATCTTCTGATTCCAATAGAAATATTTTTTTTTCCTAGGCAGCTCCATAATTCAGCTCCCTGATTCTAGGGGATTACCTAGAATCACTTGAGGAAGGTACCCCTGCCACTTTGGTGCCGAAACTTGGCTGGGTTCAGTATTTTGAGTAGTAAAAACAAATTGAACCATAGCCTCCATGTTTTGGCATGGAAATGGTTTCAAGTTATTGTAGGTAACCGCCTGAAATTTTGAGTTATGAAGCTTCAAGGGGGTCTGGCTAGTTAATTGAGAGTGTGTGGCATCTGTTCCAGCAATTTAAGAGTTAATAATAGGAGTTAAGGTGGCTGTTAAATTAACTCCTAAATTGCTGGCATGCACGCCACACACTCTCAGTTAACTACCTGGACCCCATTTGGAGCTTCATAACTCAGCTCCCTGGCCCCAAAACCTTTCCAAGTTTCAGGGACTTGCAGGGAAGGGCTTGAGGAAGCCCCCCTGCTATTTCTTCTAGAATGGATCATTTCGTTCTAGAGGAAAAATGGTATTTCATTTCATTTTGTAATGAAACATTGTCTGCTCTTTCATTTCATTATGAAACATTTTGTAGCCTTACAACACAACAAGACAGCATGTTGTTTTTTGTTTTGTGCCCAACTCTAAATTAAATATATTTATTTTAAAAGGGAATTATATTATCAACAGAACAATTGCTTCATTGGAAGGTGGTGCTGGTTCATCGATTCTTGGAATGATAAAATACATTGAAATTACCTTCCTTTCAGTTTATTCGGCTAGATCTAAAATTTTGTGTGCTTTTTTTTCTTTTCAAATGATGTTTTTTCAGACAGAATACAAGTATAGCTGTTTCTCTTTGTTCTGTATATTTAGCTTTATTTTTCTCGAATTATTAGTTATTCTTAAATTAATTTAGGTTATTTATGTGAGTTAGAAGATGCAATGTACCGGCCTTGTTGAAACTGTTACATTTTAGAATCTGATATTCATGGCATTTTTGTAATCTACTGTCTTCAGTGAAAATAAATATAATGCATAATTTAAAAAAATCTATGCAACAGAAAATTCTGTTGATGGTAGATCAGAAGTACAAAGAATAACAAGGCACATATTCACAACCATCAAATTCGTTCTGTGCTAATGAGTTTTTTCCACATCCAATCTTTTAAAAAAAGAGATTATTCTGACTACAAGTGCTAATGCTATTTGGATGGTATTAACTGATCTGTTACCCTAATGAATACTTATTTAAATGTTTTCTATTTCTCTGAATGTGGTGGTGGGATGGGGTCCTATATTCTCCAGCTCTTTAATGATGTAATAAAAGGAGGGTATCAACCCTAAATCTGGAAGAGGTGCCACCGTATAACAATTATGCTATCACTGCTACCGAGCAGTGGAATGTTGATCAAGTCAAAATTCTTGATTAATGTTTCATTTACTGCAGATAGTGGATGGAGCTCAGTGCAAGGAAGAATCTTCTTTCTCTCTCATTCTTCATGTTCTTTTTAAAATGCCCAGACTAGTTTTCCATACTGGCTTCCTGCAAAGTCCTGTAACAATTTCAAGGTACTGGGTTTGGCATAAATCATCTAGCAAAGAAGCATAAAAACAAAGTGTTTAGCAGGTGTGCTTCTTCATGTAGTCCCTTGCAAATGACAATCATAGTTAAGAAAAATGAATGAGGAAGGATGTTAGAGAACCTATTTATATGGTTGGGCTGTGATTCACAGTCACAGTCTGCACCACTCATAACTAAGGGCAGATGGGAAGGGCAATCTCAGTGCATTTGCAAACAGATTTAATAATAGCAGGCTGTCTGACTTGATGCGTCAGGCTGTCGGCATGCAGTGCTAAAGAATATCATGGAGTACGACACAACGTATAGCAAGTCAAGGTGATGTACTCAACTACCCTCAATTTTAAGGCATGAAAGACATTCATTTCTGCTTTGGGCTTTCTGGGAATTATGATAGGCTACTCAAGCTTTAAACCCGCCCCACCCCACATAAACATTTAATATGCTAATCAATTACCCAGGCCAGAAAGAATTTTCAACATATTCTAGTGAATTATTCTCTATTTTATTTTATTAGTTTTAGTTATGTGCCATCTAATTTTATCCAATTCATAATGTCAGGTATTTAAGAAGTGACTTTGCTAGTATCATATACCCACCCACCTCTCATGAATTTGTGAGGGTGAGTCAGGATCTATCCATTACAAAAATGTGGCTCTCATTTCTCATCCCTCCACCCCGTCCGTACTGTTCTTGCATCTCAGAGGACAATGGTGCATATTAGATGTGCACTGAAAACCAAGGAGGAGATGATATATTACATTTTATCTCCCATGTTGCATTATCCTTTGCCCTTTCTATAAAATATATATTGTGTTATTCGTGCTATACCTGCTATATTTAAAAGCTAAAAACGATGAATATACAAATATTAATAAAAGATTAAATACTGTTTTATTGTTTTAAAACCATAATCATTTATGGATTTACTTGCCTAAATTTGGTATCAGTATATTGCATGTACAGTACAATGGACCCTCGTATAACAAGTGGTTTGTTTAACAGAAAATCAGCTTAAAGGAACAAATTTCCAGAGACAGGGGGAAATCGCTTAAAGAAATGTCTATGGGGCAAATCCGTACAACAGGAAAATGGTTGCGATTAGGGATTAATTTGTTTTCAATGCATTTTTATGGGCAATTTGTATAAAGGAATATTTGCTTAACAGAATTTCATTTGGAACGAATTAATTCCTTTATACAAGGTACCATTTTATATGTATTTATTATCTTGATTTTAATAGGCCAATTTTATAGCTATGTAAATATTATCTCTTTTTGTGAAGGCCATGGCTAATGCAAATAATTAAATGACGATTAGAGATGGGCACAACCAGAAAAAATTACATTTTGAGTTGTCGTTTGTCGGGAAGGGCCCGTTTCGGGTCGTTTCCGTTTGTCGTGAAATTTTTCAAAAAATTGTCGTTTCCATTTGTCGTCTGTCGTTTGTACAGTGGTTTAGGGGGAGGGGTGGGCTCTGGGAGGCACCTCTCTGGGTGCCTCCCTCTGAGTTGACCCAGAAGGGAAGGGAAGCGTAACGCGTAGCCGCTGTCAATTATGTTGGGTTGTTAGTGTGATAGGAAACCTCGTCGGCACTTCGTTGTCTCACTAAGAACATTATAGCCATTAGCCATATTAGCCAGGGTTGGGGGTTAGTGTGTCAGAGGCACCTCTCTCGGCGCTGACTCTGACTCACTAAGAAGGAAAGCATACTGGCGTACAGGTTACAAGGGAGGGAGTGGGTCCGGAGTTGGAGGCACCTTTCGATTCACCACTCTGACCCACTAAGAAGGGAAGTGTACTTGCGTACGAATCTGGTTTAGGGTTGGGGTTAGGGAAAGGGCTAGGCTTAGGGTAACGGTTAAGGTTAGGGTGGGGTGGGTTAGTGGGCTGCACCTCTGGGTGCCTCTGACCCACTAAGAAGACAGTGTACTGGCATATGGGTTAGGGTTAGGGTTAGGTTTAGGCTTAGGCTTGGTGGGCTTTTTATGCCCTCTCTGGCACATCCAGAAGTCTCAGCAAAACCTGGCCATGCGATTGGTGGAATGGCTCCAAAAATTTGCATGGTCCCATCCCATGGCCAGTCCATCATTGCGCATGCGCAGGTGTAAAAAAATAAAAATAAAAATAAAATAAAATAAATGGAGACATTTTGTTGCAAGAAAAACCCACTGCTGCTACTATAAAAAATCAGGCATTTAAAATACCTAATTTTCAAATGTTTCTGTGGTGCTTTGGTGGGTTTTTGGACCACGATTTAAAAATAAATATTGCGGTCGCCATTTTGGATCCTCCCCCCATTGCATGCAAATGGAGCCGATGAGGATGCCCCCCCAGCCTGGTACCAGGAGCCCAGGACAGGGGGGGGG
>JAHTLZ010000327.1:5533980-5552423 GCA_023846285.1 Phrynocephalus versicolor | reverse complement strand
GTCTGGATGTTTAAATTCCAATAGGACAAAGCAATACACTTCAATGAACTAAAAGGTAAGACACACCCTATGAAAATCCTACCATGTGTACCAGGCATTTTGAGAAGGGAATTCCTTAAAACTAGCAAGTGTTAATTTTGGCAATGCAAAGAATCAAAGGCCAAGGAATTTTCCTATGTGAGTGAGTATATCAGGATGATATATAAGTACAGGGATATATGTAATCTCATGAGGAGAGAGGAGTCCTTGGAAAAGTCCCTGATGTTGGGAAAGATTGAAGGCAAAAGGAAAAGAGGATGGCAGAGAATGAGGTGGTTGGACGGTGTCATCGATGCAACCAATATGGATTTGACCAAACTCCGGGAGGCAGTAGAAGATAGCAAGGCCTGGCGAGCTCTGGTCCATGGGGGGTCACAAAGAGTCGGATATGACTGAATGACTGAACAACAACAAAAATATGTAACTGTATGTTTCTCAAATCTGTAATGTTGCAAACTCTCCACACTCGCATACATGCACACAGCATGTTCTAGTTTTGATTGCAGCCTTTTTGCATCTTTGCTGGAGCAAAAAGAGACAAAGGCAGCTTAGTCGGGCATTCCTCAAGAGTAGGAGATCTCATTGCACATGTTCCCAGGCAAGCAGCATCTTTCGTTGACAACAAACTCTAAGTACCTTTCTGTTCTGAGCCTTCTCCTCCCCTGCCAGTGAAGTGAGAAAGCGCTACAAAGGTTCCAACAACAAGAAGGCAACATGGCACAAAAAGAAAACCTCTTCCCCTTGCCTTGATAATGAAAGATGTGGAGGAAGGCATTGGTGAGATTGTGTGGAGGGATCTTTTTTGCCACTTCATTGCATCATTGGAGTTCGTTCCTCCAGTTCCTTTCTGGTGACAAGGAAAGACAAGAAGTGTCTGCTTTTGGAACAGAAGTGACAAACATTCTTGCTTATTGGGAATAAAAAATATGTCACTCCCTATCTTGTAAGCAATAAATCACTGACTACCAAAATTGCTGAATTATGCAATGTTAGGTAGAGGAGACTGGATGGTGAAAAGGAGGGAGCAACAGTATGTCCACTCTGCAGAAATATATGTTTAATCATCAGGATAAGAATTTGTTATCTAAACAAGGCACAGGTTTACTATTACATTTGATGGTATTCCTATGCCATGCAATGTGCATATCTAAGTCCTGCCCTGTAGATGCAGAACCTAACCTAATGCACTACAGCTCACAAGTCTAAAGCAGATTTGATGCTGATATGCTGGGTCATGGTTCATTCATACCCATAACGGGGAGAAGTGAATGCTTCAAATTAATGGTCCTCCTCAGAGGACTCTACAGGAGTACATCCTTGCTCTTCTCACTGCTTCATTGGCTGCCAGTCAGCTATCGAGCACAATTCAAAGTGCTGTCCTTAACCTACAAAGCACTATGCAACCTGGGTCCTAGCTACTTCAAAGATCAAATCTCAGAGTGTGAACCAGCTCGGGTGCTAAGGTTATCAGGAGAGGCCGTGCTCTCCATCCCACCACCCTCACAGGTACACATGAAAGTGCCTTCTCGGCTACTGTGCCCAAACTCCCTCCCATCCCTGACCCATCCCTGCTGTCTTTCCAGAAACAAAGACCTTTCTCTTCAAGCAAGCTTTCCCTGAATGATGGACTACCCCATACATGGCTAGACAGACTTGTATTTATTACCACTTATAACTTTGTGCTTCTATCACTCATTGTGTGATTACATTGGCACTATGGGTATTTGTACATGACCCCTAAACTCCGCCGCAAATGGCTCCCAGCTCCGGAGCTTAAAATTGTTTCCCCACCAGCTCCAGAGTTTACAGATAATTAAGTGTGACCACACCCACCTTAGCGCGTCCCAGCACACTTTTCAGGTACCTGCTCTCCGGAGGTGAAAATTCCTGATGCGGATATAACGTAGTGACTGCCGGGCTCTCCTTGCTACTGTTTCTTCTTTTTTTGCCCCCCACCCCTTTAAGAGATCTGAATGCAGTGTCGGAATGGCAGAACGGAGGTGAGCGGCATTCTTTTCTTCCTTTTTTTTCTCCCTCCCCTCACAAGCAGCCAGCAGCCAGGAGTGCGGAGGGGGTGGGAACACAGGAACAGCGACAAACCCCTAAGATCACTGGTCCAAATTTAAGTGGCCGGCGGATCTTAGGGGTCGTGTGAAAAGGCTCTATGTTATCAATTGTTAGTTCCCATCCCTCACAACTTTTAGATTGGGCATGTCCAAAGTCAGGCCTGGGGGCCAAATACGGCCTGTTTTCAAATTTTGAGTGGCCCGCGGCCTCTTCCCCCCACCGACCCATCCTGTCACACATGCCCACCAGCTGGCCTCTCGCCATACTGGGTGGAGATGTCAGCTTGCAGTTTTATGGTTTGCCTGCCATCCCTGCCTCCATCCATCCCCCCCCCCCCAGACACCCACTCAACCTACCCACCCCTGGCTCTGTTGCTGCAGTGTCCTCCCCACCTCCCTGCATGTCCTAGAGGCTTGCCCAAAGTCCGGCCTGGGGGACAAATGCAGCTGGATGGTCGGCCCCCACACATTTTCACCTCACCAAATCTGGCCCTCCTTGCAAAAAGTTTGGACACCCCTGTTTTAGATGGTCTACCGTACATGATTACATGGAATTTATACTCGTTTCTGAACTGTTCATGTTCTCTTTTAGAGCTAATGTTGACTTCTATTGCAGTAAGATACCCATCAATTCCCTGTTCTTAAACTTGAATGTGTCTTAACTGTACTGTATATTGTCCCTCATTACTGTAAGCCACCTTGGGTCCTTTTCCAAGAAGAAATGTGGGTTAAAACTACTCATAAACAAAAACAAAAAAAATACACAAAAATAAGCAATTACAAATCAATTTGCTTGTGACACAACAAGTGTTCCTGCTGATATTGAAAAGAGCTGTTATGTGTACAAAAAAGATTTATTTATTATTTTATTTTTCTTTGTTGCCACAGAATGGTGACTGCCGATGTCTTGGTGCACAGAATTTTAAGGATGAGATTCATTTGATGCAACATAGTCTCTAAGGTGTGCATGCATGCAACATGTGCAGAGCTCCACCAGCACCACACAGCTTCAGCCAGGGTCAATGTCTGTTGACTTCTAGGTTTCAGATGAAATACCACCCTCCCTACACAGGATGAAAATCTAAGAAAACATTGGTGCGATGGATTGCTTGCATTCTTATAATGAATTGGCCAGTCCTTCTGTGATTGCTTTGCCAGGTGAAAAGAAACTAAGGGCGTTTATACACGACCCCTAAGCTCCGCTGCAAATGGCTCCCAGCTCCGGAGCTTAAAAATGTTTCCCCACCAGCTCCGGAGCTAACAGAAAATTAAGTGCGACCCCGCCCCCATAAGTGCAACCCAGCGCACCTTTCAAGTACCTGCTCTCTGGAGGTGAAAATGTGGTGTAACAATAGTGAGTGCGGGGCTCTCCTCACTTCTGCTTGTTGTTTTTTTGGCTCCCGCTCCTTTAAGAGCTCCTTAAGAGACTGGAATGTTGCCGCGGCAAGAGCAAGAGGCAGAACGGAGGTGAGCCACGTTCTTTTCTTCCTTTTTTTTCTCCCTCCCCTCACGCAGCCAGCAGCCAGGAATGCCAAGGGGGTGGGAACATAGGAAGACTGACAAACCCTCAAGATCTCTGGTCCAAATTTAAGGGACCAGCGGATCTTAGGGGTCGTGTAAAAAGCCCCTAAGGTTGTGTTCACACAGCAAAAAAAAGTCAAGTGTTCCTCTTAAGTTTCAGTTTGGATTTTTGGGTTCATATGACTCAGGTTCTACTTTGCATTCCCTCACCACCACCACTATCATCACCAAAAGTATTCTGAATCCATGGCCAATTTTGCCAGCCAGGGACCTACTGATTTTTTAATTTTTTTTTAGTTCCATCCCACAGTATTTTTGAGTTTGTGTTCTGTGTGAACCTATAATCCCAGAATATTTTGTTTATGTTGCCATTACAAACTCTGCTTTAATATGCTGATTTTTTTCCCCACACACCCCTTCTTCTTTTTTCACAATTACTGAGCAGTGTGCCAATTCCTCCTTATGCCAATGGACAATATGTCGGTTGCTCCTCATACCCATGGATGACTGGTAGAGATGGGCACGACTCAGAAAAAATTTTTCGTTTTCGTTTTCGTTTTCGGCTAGGGTCCGTTTTGTTTCGTTTCCGTTTTCGTGAGCTAATTTCAAAATTTTTCATTTTCGTTTCGTTACGTAACGAAAACAAAAAACGAAAATGAAAATGAAAAATTTTTTGTTTCTCCCCATTTAGCTCCATTATGTGTTTTTCCAGTAACGAAAAACGAAAATTGGCTCAAAATTAGTCGTTTCATTTCCGTTTTCGGTCCATTTTTGAACCGTTTTTCGTTTTCGTTTCGTTACGTAATGAAAACGAAAAAACGAAAACGAAAATGAAAATACCGCTAAGTCGTGCCCATCTCTAATGACTGGCATTAGGGTTAGGGCAAAGGTGTGGCAGGAAGAATGGAAAGAAAATAAAAGGTGGATCTATGAAATCAAGAAAGTATCCGCTTGGTTTCATGGGATTTTTTATGGTGGGTTCTTGCAAATCCACCAACAAATGATTGATCTCACTGATGTCCACAGACTATACCAGAGAAAGCATGGCTCCTTTGGCTCATGACTTTTTCAGTAGTGTGAAAAGGAAGAAAGTCAAAGGTGGATTTATGAAATCAATAAATGATCCTCTTGATTGCATAGGATTTTTATAGGGGATTCTTCTGTCAACAAATTATCCACTCCATTGATCTCCAGAGATTACTCCTGAGAAGTAAGACAGGAGAGCAGAGTCCACCTTCGAACACAGATCCCCAGCCCAACCAGTCATGCATCATGATGGGCAATGCAGTGACGAGCTTGGGGCTCCCCATTGCCAGGAACATACCAGGAAAAAGTCACCAGTATCTATAATCTGTGTTTGGTCAACACTGACAAATCAGTCTCCATATGATTATTTTTAAGGTGACGGCAGTGGTAATGGGAAATAACTTTTGTGAAACCAGAAAGTTGTACAGCGGCCATGGGAATGAACAGTTGTGGGTCATTTCACTTTAAATAATGTGAGATTGGGCATAGAGGTCTAAACTTTTGCCACACAATATCAGTCATGTGAAACAACCATTATTTATTTATTTATTTATTTATTTATTTATTTATTTATTTCCTGCACTTATATACCACACCATTTCCCGAAGGACTCTGGGCGGTTTACAAAAAAGACCAGTAAAATACAATTCTTAAAATGAATAGTAAAAGCACTGGCGGGAGAACAGCGATAGGCCACTAGTCAATAAAAAACCCTCAATAAAGGCAGCAGGTGAAGGGGGGAGAGAGAGAAAGAGAAAACTAAACAGAAATGAGGTCGCCATAAGCCTCCTTAAAGAGCAAAGTTTTTAGAGCCTTTTTGAAGGCAGGCAGGGATGATGCAAGGCACAACTCACTCGGTAGCTGATTCCACAAGGAAAGGCCGACCACCGAGAAGGTGCGACTATGAGTTGTTGATTTTCGCGCCTCCCTTGGGGTGGCCACCCTGAGTGAGCATGCCCGCGACATCCGAGTGAGATACGCTCCGCCAGGTAATCAGGTCCCAAGCCATGGAACCTTCTGTGATACAGAAAATGCAAGAAAGTGGAGAGACATTTTGGATGTGTTAACATAGCCTAAGAGCAACCTTGTGTAAATGCTGGAAACAACTCTTACTCTTCTCCAGGTGGTGAATAAACTTATTTGGTTAACAAGCTTCAGACAGGCTGTCTTGGTAAGGATGAGGAAGTTGGTGAGATTTCCCTAGGGTACTTCGAAGGAAAACAAGGGCCAATATTAGGTGGAGACAAACTTTCCATCTACCTGCAGGGAAAGAACATGATGTACTTAATATAGAGGTGTAAATCTTCCTCTGCCTCATTCTTGAAGGTGAGGAGGAGGGTGCTGTAAAATTATTCTCCCCACCCTAGAAGATAGCAAGGCATCTTGCTGGACTCTGAATAAGAAAAGAGATTGAGAACTTTTTTTGTGTGCAGTTATACAAAATGGCACAAATGTATATTTTAACAGATAGCCAATTTGCACACAGTGACCAAGGCTGTGTCTTTCTTGAATGGGCTCTTTAGGATTAATAATAATGTTTAATGATCTTAGACATGCAGAGCTGGAAGGGACCTTGTGGATCATCAAGTCCAACCTGTGTCAAGGAGGCACATTGGGGACCTGAATGCCCAAGTCTCTGGTTCCCAAATCAGATAACTATCTAAGTGCTGAGCTATTCAGCACTTTACAAGTGATTTGGTCTCTTTTAACAATCATCTGCTCTTCTGTGTTTCCTGTTTGGATGCATGCTTTCCTACTCAAATGAAAGGTGCATCGTAGAGATGGGCACAAAATGAACAATTTTTCATTTCCGTTTTCATTTTTTCATTTCGTTACGCAATGAAACGACAAATGAATTGTGTCTCTAAAATGAAACGAAACGAAACGAACAGAAACACCAGAAATTTTGTCGTCCATTTCATTTTCGTTCTGGCAATACATTGAACTGCTTTAAATGCTAAAAAATCACAAAAAAAATGAAATAAATGGTAATGAAATGGTAACGAAACGAACGAAAACGAAAATGATTTTTTTTTTGCAAAAATTCATGAAAAACGGAAATGAACCTAAACGGACCCCTAAACGATAAACGACAAACAAAACACCATTTTTTGATTCGTGCCCATCTCTAGTGTATGGTAATGCGAGCATGGGGACGTTATTGAGAAATTGATGACAAAAAAAAGGGGGGGGGGACTCCTTGTTCCTCTCCAGCCTGGGAATTAAAAATCAAATTGGGCTTGAAAATTCCTCATTTAAGGTGCTCGTTTAAGTTGAGGCAACCTAAATTGACAAGAACAGTGAATTTTCTTGACATCTCAAATTAACCTATGGAAGAACCTACATATATTCAGAGGATTTTCAAGAGAATATATATCTGCTCCTTTTCACATTCTAATTGGTACCCTGTTCCATCAAGGCTGAACACTCACAGGGGAAGTGGCCACCAACTTACCTAGATAAGGACAAATCAAGTAAATTATCTTCTGGTAAGTTCATGTCAGTTAAGAGATACATTCAGGTGAAAGTGGCTTCATTAAGAAAGTACTGCCAGATCTTAAGGGGATATATCTAGAACCAGGGAGGGTCAGCAGTGGAGGGTTATTGTGTCACATTCCCTCGCTGAATCTGGTAGCACAGGCACGTCCAAACTTCGGCCCTCCTGATGTTTTGTATTTATATTATGTTGCAAGCTACCCAGAGTAGTGGCTGACCACTAGATGGGTGAGATAGAAAGTTAACAAAGAAAGAAATGCCTAAAAGTCTCCCCAGTGATCTGCACGGGGAAACAGGCATTAGAACCTGCAGACTGGCCCACACTCTCCTGTCACTTGAGAGGATGCGGGAAGGTAAGTCTAACCCCTTCCTTCCCACTGCTGTGCTGCAGTTGCCTGTACCAATTACAAAGACTTCCTACTGCTGCACCACCTCCCCAGCCATCCCTTCTGTGTCACTGCAGAGAAAGAGATGAGAAAACAGTGTTAAGATGTCCACGGATCTCTACAGATCTTTACCAGTCATTGTTTTCCAGTACTCAGAGCCAAGACTGCCCATAGGCTTTGCAAGGATAGTGCCTGTGCATTTGGAAAGTAGCTTCGCCTAGTTAGTCCCAGCTGCACCTCTGCAGAAATCCAGGAGCCCTTGATGTGTCTGAGTGTGTGTGCAATAAATTCACCATGACAGGTAGCCTACTGCCGGAGGCAGAGTCCCAATGTTGCCTAATAGGAGCACCAGCCCTGTGAATCAAGACATCTCTAGTCCTTGCCTGTTCCTCTAGCCACTACACGACACCAATTCTTTCAACCTGGCAATACCTCTTCCAGATCAAATGCTCCATATTTCTGTTGGAAGTGTGGCTAGTTTAATAATGAGCTTCCTGCAGTTTTATGTGCACTCCTTACATGTAGTCCCACTGACCTGAGGGACTGTAGAAATAAATGGGGGGGGGAGCAGAAGAAAAGTGATCTGCATTCACAAAAAAAATTGTTTTGGAACAAAAACATCCATGTTAATTTTCCTTCTATTTAAATAAAAAAGAATGGATCAAAGTTTGACACACTGAAAAGGACAAAATCAGCAGAGAATTACTTTAATTATCACCTTCCAGCTTGCAGAAATGAGTATTACAACTGACAGTGTATTTAACAAAAAGTGGTGGTGGAAAATGATAAAGAAATTTCTTGACAGTGGCCCTTTAATTAATATGGACTGAATATCATTAGCAATGGACCATTTCAAATTCAATGCCAATTACAAGCTCAGTACAAAAAGCAAGAGAAAAATGTGTATTCCCTGAGTAGATAGTGCAGCATCTGTAAGATGGGGAGATCGTATCACTGTTTATTTGGGATAGCGAGTTAAACATTGAGAGGGCAGCAATGACTGGTAAAGAATTATAGTGTACACCAGGTGGCATCACTTGTGTATTGGGGGTGGGTTGTTGTGACTGAATAGTTCTTCAGTCTTCTCCACCTCACCAGCCAACAAGCCTGATGGCAAAAACTCTTTAATTACAGTGGTACCTTGTATAAAGGAATTAATTTGTTCCAAATGAAATTATGTTAAGCAAATTTTCCTTTATACAAATTCCCATAGGAATGCATTGAAAATGGAGTGATCCCATTTTTATGTTGTATGGATTCTCCCCATAAGCGATTATGTTTAGCAAATTTCCCCTATCTCCGGAATTTTTTATGTTGTACAAATTTTATGTTATACAAGCTGTTTGTTATACAAGGGTCCACTGTATTGGCAATCAGCCACTACCAGTAGCATCCACCTGGGGAGGGGGACTCTTAAGGGTCCCTGCATTGACTCTGGGAGATCACCCAACTCACTAACAATGAGACTGACTGCCAGCATGTTTCAGGTGAGTTGGGAGAGCCCCAAAACTGAAGCATGAATTCTAAAATTACCAGCAATCTCCCCCTGCTGGTGATGTCATTAGGCACAATTTAGTCAACAAGATTTTGGTTGATATTCACAAACGGCCAAGTGAGTAACTAGTTAGATATTTCACCAGAGGTTTTGAACTCGTGAATGTTATTAGCTGTTGTTCAAATTCCTATCTTTCAACAGCATGCCAGGATAAGGGAGAATATTTTCACAGGTTGTTTGCATGTGCTGCATTATGCACAATGTGCATACATTTTTAAAATGCCCATAAGCAAAATGGAAGGACAACTTAATTTCAGGTGCACCTAGAGGGGAATGTTGGTTTACTGATGTTTTGGCAGCAATTAAGGTTCATGCAAATTTATCATCAGGAAAGAGAGCCCTCTTTTATTTACTAGTCCAGGAGATAGTAAAAAAATGTATTGAAACATATAAAGGGATGAGTTTTGTAAAGTGGCTGCTCTGCTGAATGTTTTACAAGTATGAAAAAAGATCAAATAATTCCCAGAGATAACAGCTCTGACCATCTATGAGAGGGATAATACTAAGTTGAAGGAAGCCCTAAGGGGGTGGCAGATACATGACATTATCCATCCAAGTTGGGATGCAGTGAGATACATTACTGCCCAAGGAAAAGATGCAAATAAATGATTAAAAGATAACTGTACTACGCTGTCTCCCTCATATAAAGTAAAATGGATAGGTGGGACCTTCCCCTATGATTGCATCCAATAGCTGGAGGTTATCCTGATTATTTTTTCTAGGACTGTTACTTCACGTCCACTCTCACCCCGGGAGGAAGTTCGTTGCGTGTTGATGTCAATCATGGTCACATGGTCTTCTTGCGGTTCTGTCCCTGTTCCTGTGTACATATGGGCATGATTGATGATACCGGGATGACTGCTTCCGCACATCATCGTTCCATGATGAGATGTGAAATTCCATGCCTTTGTTCTCTGTTTTCTTTTCAGCCCGACCTTCCGTTTATCGATGTTTTGATTCTCCTAAGCCTTGCCTTCAATGCATTACAGAGCTACATTTGAGGCATTTGTCTTTTAATCTCTCTGCACTACATTGCTGACTCCATAGGGAATGTACTGGCGAATAGCACTCTGCACTCCTGCCACTAGATGGAGAATGGTACATTCCGTGACGAGGCTTACCTCATGGGCACTCGTCTCGGAATGAGAAACGTGATGAGCAGATTCCCGAGGCCAGGGAGGGGAATCTCTCATCCCGCTTAGATTGCAGTTCAGGGGGCATGGTCGGGACGAACTCCCCTCATCCTGCAATGGATGTGCAGTTAGATTTCTTCCTACTGGTCTCCAGTGGGACCGTGAACAGCGATGAGATGGACGTGAAGTATCAGCCTATGTGCTGCCATCAAGCAGTATGGGTACACCAAGCGGCATTTTCAGTACCTCAGCATTGCATTGGTCATGAGGTTTCTGCAGCTGGGAGAGACCTTTCTGTGCTGGGGTGACTGTCAGCACTAACCAGTTATTCTTTAGAGTGTTGAAGTTTGTTGCTGAAAGCAATTATTTTTCTCAGTTTGTTGTTTCATCTGTTTGGCTGTAAAAAAAATGAAGCTTTTTCTTCTTCTTACTCCTACAAATGTCTCAGAGTGAGCTATTGAGACTGTAAGTGCCAGTTACTGAGCAAAGGGGTGGACTACATTCAGGAACTTGACCCTATTCTACTTTAGTGAGTCTCTGTACATCTACTATGTAGCAAAATGATTTTTTTCCATAAATTAAGGACTGTGAAATAATTTGATTCCTTAAATAAAGGTAAGAGAACATGGGAAAATATAAAACAAGTAAAATGTGGGGGTATGTGTGGTGTGGTGTGGTGTGGTGTGAGGATAATCAGAAAAACCAGACACCACTCAAATGGTATATATGAAATCCCTCCCCTACAGAAGAAACAAGCAGGTCCAAGCAAGAAGCAATCTGCGGTTGTTATCTCTTGGCATTTTGCCAAGTTATCAAAGGATCTGGATCTCAACATGATAAAAACAAATATACCACTCCCTGAAGAGAAAACAGAAAAATTACAGGTAGCCTTTATTAGAGTTATTGATCACAAAATGTTTTAAGGAAATTTCACTGATACTGCTAAGAATAAGCACGAGCTCCATAGTATTACTACTATAGTATTACCACTATAATACTATGCATATATATATATACACAGTGAGTATAATTTTTACAGCCTCTACTAAATATAAAATGGCAATAACATTACTCCATGTAAATTTAATTGCAGTGACTTGCGGGTGGGCTGGGAGAGTAAATTCCTAGCAGCCAGAAACCAATGGAATATTTATGCAAAAATAAGTGCAATGGCATAATTTGGAACAGTGAATAGCTGTAAGTTAACGAGTCACCAATTGAATTTGTTGTTGCATGATGAGTCACACAAGTGGGGGACAACTAGGAATTCAACAGGAGATGTATTAATTATCAGCTATTCACTGCTCTGCTACACTCACACTGGTGTAATTATTCAGTTGGACCCTGGCCATTAATTGTTATGAAAATCCTATGTCTCAGCCTGAATATACCTGAGTCCTGGTGGTGGAACACTAGCTGAGAAACACTGATGTACCTAATTCATTACCTATCTGTAGACTGTCTGCTGTAACTGGGAAAGTTAGGAATCCTATGTGAATTTGAGCCCTGTTTCTCTTAGGTATGAATGGTAGCTTTCTTAGGCCGTTACTTCACATCCCTTTCATCACCGTTTGTGGTCCTGCTGGGTACTGGTATGAAGTAATCTTACCGCACATCCATTGCGTGACGGCAGGAGTTTGTCCCGACCACGCCCCCTGAACTGCAATTTAAGCGGGATGAGCGGTTCCCTCCCTGGCCTCGGGAATATGCTCATCTCGCTTCTCGTTCTGAGATGAGAGCCCATGAATGAATGCTGATTGTAGCTCATTGCCATCTCATGGCAGGAGTGTGAAATGACATTTGCCAGTAAATTCCCTACGGAGTTAGCAATGCAGTGCTGAGATTTTAAAAGACAAATGCTTTGTAACACATTGAAGGAAGGTTTTGGAGAATTGAAACATCAAAAAATGGAAGATCGGACCAAAAAAAAACAAAAACAAAGAGAGAGAGAACAAAGGCATAGAATTTCACATCTCATCACGGAACAAGAATGTGTGGTAACAGTTGTCCCAGTATCATCAATCATGCCTGTGGGTACACGGGAACAGGGACAGAAGCGGGAGAAGACCACGTGACCATGACTGATGTCAACAAACCACGAACTTCCTCCCGGAAAGAGAATGGACATGAAGTAACCATCTTATAGGTACCATATCAGATGGAGTTAACAGTTCCTGGGAAAAGGTGGCTTTCAGTCAAATGCTCATGCTGAAAGCTGATCCTAAGGACCACAAATGCTTCCAGTCTGAAATGTGGCCGTGTGTGCCAGGACAGTGGGACAGTCCTGATCAAGTAAGTCCCTAATCAAGTAAGCTGGCATGTCCAAAGGGCTCAAGAGTGAAACCAGACACAGTCAGAAAATAAACTAAGCAGAGGAAATGGGCCAGATGTACAATTATATTTGTTGATTGTCTGTTCTGTTCAATGGCTCTCTGTGTGTGTTGCAGCTGGATTTCTTGTCAATTATAGTGTTTAGGTGACTGTTGGGAACACTTGCAAAAGATACCTAAAAGAGGTTACAGGAGGTGAAACCTAATCCTGAATCAACAGCTAAGAGAAAGGTGTGGATAAAATGTGTCCCCCCCACCTGTAGTAAGATATAACTATTTGTGTCTTGGGAGTTATACAAGCAAAGGGAAAGAGATATCAAAACTGGATCAATTAAATCTTTCTCTTTCTCCCTGTATCCATCTTCTAGGACTCTGAGCTGAACCAGAACCAGCTCATGTGCCTTGCACAAGTACCCAGTTTGTCTCCACTTGTGATGTGTTTGCACTACTTGTGTAAATAACAGCAATACTGTGAAGACACCAGAAGTCTGTTCTCTCTCTCATCCAAATAGCAGAATCTATGGAATTGTCTGTAACCCCACAGGAAATGATGGGACATACAACAGTAACACTAGCCATGACAGAGTGTGGTAAAGAAAAGAACCACAAACTGAAATGTAGTCCCTATAAGGCCCTATAAACCATGTAGCTGTAGAACAGCATATCCATGGTCTGATCCTTTTTACCAGGTCTGGAGGGCTGCAGAAGTCAAAGCTATGACAGTAGTACAAATGGCCTCCAGTGAGTTTGCATTCTGAGTCAGGATGGAGTGGGATCAGAGGAAGCCTTTCTGACATGCTGCTGTGCCCAGAAAACTGCATCCTATTATCCTTGGGCATAATGGGGGCTCCAAGCTATATTCTCAGAGTATAATTGTTTCTGATAGTGTCACAGCATATCCAGTGCATCCTGTCACCCTCTCTTGGCAAGTGTCTTGAACCTTTCCACATGTTCCTCCTTAAAGAAACCAGCCACTATCTTCACGATATTCACATCCATGTGCTCAACTCTGACTTGGAAGCAGTCATACCTGACACAGTGCCAGTTGCAGGGCTGGACACACAAGACTAGGATGTTGTCGGGTTGCCATGGCAGCTTCCACAGCAGGAGCTTTGTACAAAGGTAAATACTGGGCCAGATACTGGCCAATGGCTTCAATCCAACCCCAAGCCCCCTCTAGTGTAGACCTAGTTAGAGATAAGTTAGAAATACAGTCACCCCCCCCCCCCACCATTCCACACTTCAGGTACTGCGGTCCCACTATATTGCGGGATTGCAGTACCTGCCTGGGTGAGAAGTCTTGGGGTGGCGTGGACGGGCGGTGGTGGGGGCCCAGATCCCCCAACGACGCCTGACTGCGCCGCTGCAAGAAGTCTCCCTGTGGCGTGGTGGGGCGGCGGTGGGGGGGGCGGATCACCCAATGCCGCCCGACCGCGCCGCTGCGGGAATGGAAGGGATATCAAAACTGGCACACAGTTTCTCCAGAGCCCCCACTGGGGGGGGGCGGGGAAGCTGCACACCAGTGTCTAAATCCCTTCCATTCATGGAGGCAAATCTGCCTCCGTGAATGGAAGGGATTTTTAAAAGGGTGCACAACTTTTCCCAAGTCCCTGTGGGGGTTCGGGAGAAGCAGCACACCACATTTAAACCATCACCGCTTCTCTTCCCCTCCCACTGGGAGCTGGGAGAGAAGAGGCAGTGATTTAAAAGGTCTTTAGGCAAAGAGGCAAGTGCTTGCATCATTGGCTAAGCATCCTTTAAACCCCCAGTGCTTCTCTCCCGGCTCCCAGTGGGTTTAAAGGGTATTTAGCTGATGAGATAACTGCTTGCTTCGGAGGCTAAGGATCCTTTAACCCAAGGCGCTTCTCTCCCCTTCCCAATGGGAGCCAGGAGAGAAGTGCCAGTCATTTAAAGGGTCTTTAGCTGTGGGATGTCTCCCGGCAGCACGCTCTGGCAGCGGTGGGGGCTCAGCTCCCCCAATGCTGCCCGACCATGCCACTGCGAGAAGTCTCCCGGCAGCGGGGAATCAGATCCCTAATGCCGCTCACCCACGCTGCTCTGAGAAGTTTTGGAGCAACCCGAGTGAGTGCCATTGGGTATTTGATCGCTCCCCAACCCCAGGCCCCACCCGACCCACATTTGCATGTCACAGATTTTCAGTCATCACAGGTCGGGTGCATCCCTAACCCCTGTGTTAGGCGGGGGGGGGGGTTACTGTAACAGGGTTTTTAGGCCAAACACCTTCAACATGTAGCCCTACTGCACTTAGGTTTTGAATGGCTTTTTGCTTAAAGTCAAATTGCCTTAAAAATCACCTACGACATTTCCAATCGCTTTTTCTGCAGAGCCCCCTTGGCCATCCCCTTTTTTTGGCCGCTGTGTCGTTTTTTCTTGTGACAGCCACCAGGGGTGGTGTTTTTTTAAACTGATTTCTAGACTGCTTTTTGAAGCAATTTGGCTGAAACTGCAGATACCATGCACCATTTTTCCCCCAGGTTTCCCCCTTTGTATGCCTTACCCTGCCATCGGAAATGCGAAAAATTAGCTACATGGAAGAACAACGGCATGACGTTACCCTACATTTTTTTTCCAAAGTAGAAGCAGATGATGGGGAAATGACAGACAAAATCAGAACAAAAAGCAGTTTAGCAAAGTGCAGACGGGGAAAACGGTTCATGAGAAAACAGCAAGTGTGGAATGCTGAATCGCTTCAGCGACCACGTGACCGGGGGAGGGCAGAAGGCAATTCAAAACAAAAAGTGGTTGCTGTTTGAAGTGCGGTAGCGGCCATGCTCTTGCTACAGCCTGTTGGAAGAAACGGATATGCTATCCTAAATTCGAGACCTTTCAACATGCTAAAGCCTAGCAATTTCTCTGCACGCCTGCAACCTTGATAACTAGATTATAAAAGATCCCAGCCTTTAAATTTCTTCAGTCCAATTCACTCCAGCCAGAACTTAAGTCAGGAAAACCGTTCTCCTAGAACTCAGTTTGCTTTAAACAGGAAAATGTAATTAAAATAAAAACACCCAGGGGTTTTTGGAGTTAATGGTGGTACATTGTTCAAGATATTTAATATTAGCATTCCCATTCGATTTGGCTGTTAACTAATTAGAGGCCAGCTGAGTGCCTAGAGGCACTGGATGCCATGGAGACAAGAGAATGCTGTTCCCTTCCACGGCATGGTGTATTGTGTCTCCACTGGCACTGCATCTCTTCAGATGAAGCCATCACCCCCCAACAATGCTGTCACATGCTGATAGCGAGCAGTGACAGGAGAATGACATAAATGAGCCAGGAGCAGGCTAAAGTTTTGCTGAGTGGTTTCCAAAATGTCTGGCCAGGAATTCCAATAGCGATGGTGTCAGAATGTATTTGCAGGCATATTTCTTTCTGGTGGAATTCCAAGCATGTCAAAAGAATTTCCTAACATTTAGAACTGGGGCCTTGCACCAGTATTGGACAAATTATACATTCCAAACAAAACCAGACTGACACAGACTGGTTTTCAAAACATCTGTCTTTGTTGAAATGGAATGCCCGGATTTAGTACTGGGGCAAAGCAAAACTAGAGCACCAATTGATTTGTGTCTGGAACACAACATGAATCAAATTCCTCCAGTGTTTTTTCTCTTATTGCAAAAGGTAACTAGTATACAGACCCTGCAGTTAGATGGCTAGATGGCTGTCAGGGTTTCTCCACTATTACATTTTTTACTGTGTCTCCACATTTCACAAGCAGCAGTGCAAAAACAAAAACAAAATGTGGAAGGTTTTTTGGATTTACAGTGCAAGTCAATGGGAGGCTGACTCATCAGCTCAGTCCGCCCCAGGGCACAAACTGAGCTGAATTAGGATACATTCAATTCAAGATACTTCACTAAAGCCTGGAACTGGCCTCCAGATCAGATTAGGAGATGTACGTTCCCCGATATATATATGAATCTCAGCACAGAAAGCTCTATAATGTTTGCAATCTCATGATTATTAATGATTCAAATAGATGGAAGCATGCATAACACCTCTCCAGAATCCTGAATATTTGCTCATATATATATTTCTGCTTCAACCCAGGATTAAATGTTTAGGAAGCTGAACTGCAGCTATGGATAAGAATGACCTGTTCAAAGTTCTAACTAGCTTGCTATTGTATTCCCCCACCCCAATGCAGCTTACTCTTCATCTAGTGTTGACTAGATTTCAATTGCCCACATTCAATTCTGTCTCCCAAAGTATCTGACTAGTGTGGAAATTCCATGTTTAGTTCATTTGGCTGCAATTTAGCTAAATTACAGTAGTACCTGGATGAGAATTTGATCCCTGCCCTAATAATTCCTACTATAACTTTATTTAGTCAGTGTATTGATAACATTAAATTTTCACAAAGAACTTAAAATAATAGGCAATTAGGCATTAATTGCAGTGGTATTATCAAAATTCTCAAAGAGTACTCCTACTGTGCAGATGGTGTAATCTGAATTAGGGTTCTGAATTCAGAATACCATCATCCTCATCATTAAAATAAAAATAAAACAGATGTGATGAGATTGTACATCAGAGTAATCACAAGTGCTTGCATACCTGAGACTTGTGTGTGTGTGTGTGTGTGTGTGTGTGTGTGTGTGTTGCACCGTTACAGTCATGACCGACATAAGATACACTATTAAAATTGTGAAAGAAATTACCATTTTTTTTACCCAAATGGGGCCACTTTGGATCAAGGGTGAAGATTTTGCTGTACCTCCTTAAAAATCTGGTTTTCATAAAAAAACCAAGAAGCTCATTGATCACAGAGGTACAAAAAATGAATCAAACATCGCTACACATTTTTTTGCAAGTTTCCAATTTGGCATGTTTGGTAGAAATGTGCAAACACTAGTCTCAATAATACCAGAACCCTGAGAATGGTCAAAAAGAAATCTCACTGTGTTTTGTGAATATGGTGATACTTTGGTTTACGAAATTAATTCATTAATTAATTCATATTGCATTTTTTTTCTTAAACCGAAATATCCCTATCCCTGAATTTCTTTTCTCATCAACCAATTTTTTCCTCTGCTAACCTGTGAAGATAAGTCTGGACATGCATCCTTAAAACACATTTACAAATCAAATGTTACAGTTTTCCAAGAAGCATAGTCTGTACAAGTCAGTTATACAAAGATCAAGATTATAAAGGGAGAGAGTTGGAACAAACACCTTGTTTGCAAATAAAACCAAGGAGAATCAGATTTAGATTACACATATGTGTCTATTGAGTATTTCACTCCCTTTCTAAAACAAGTGGAATCTGAAATGGAAACTAAAATAATGGATTTTTCTTTCTTTCTCCAGACTCAGAAACTCATTCCTTCTGGCTCTCAAGTGGTAGAACAGCAATATGCACCTTCTCCCCTTCAATAAACGTCAGTGGAACCTGAGCACAAAGTCATAGCAATGCACAATTATTTGTGAAAGAGGAAAGACGGGCAGGAAGACAAGCCTTGACAGGAAGCAGACTGCTTCAAAAACCTTCAGCTGTTCAGCACTCATCCGTCATCCACTGCAAATTCTGGGAAACACAACCTGGAGAATCACAAGGAAGATTTTAAACATCTATGTTTGTCTGCTGCATGGAAATTTTTTACATTCTGTTTAGATATGAAACATGAGCCACCAAGAGTCCTCTCTGGATAAAAGAAAGCTGAGAGGAAAGCTTTGGATTTAAGATCTGGGTCACATCAAGGAGAGCCTACAGTTATCATTTTGCCTTGCTGCATCATGGGATCATTGGAACACTTGATTTGCACACTGGAACATTTAACATAAGAACATAAGAAGAGCCATGCTGGATCAGGCGAAAGGCCCATCTAGTCCAGCTTCCTGTATCTCACAGTGGCCCCACCAGATGC
>JAHTLZ010000327.1:5510017-5533940 GCA_023846285.1 Phrynocephalus versicolor | reverse complement strand
GCTGCTCATCCAAACAGCTTCATCAGTCTGAATACTATATTTCAAAAAAGAAGTCCAGTAGCCATGACTCAACTTCCACATATATTCACCTGGGTGACTGAGAATCTTCACAGACATCCCCTAGTTCTGGTATTTTGTGAGAGGGACAAGAGCGTCCCTCTATCCACTTTATTCTTGTCCTGCATTATTTTATACATCTCAATCATATCCCCCTTCAGGCACGTTTTGTCCCAGACTAAAGAGCCCCAAATACTTTAGCATTTCCTCATAATGGAGGTCCGCCAGCCCAGTAATCATTTTACTCACTCTCTTTTGCACGTTTTCCAGTTCTTCTGTCTTTTTTCAGATGCGGTGACCAGAACTGTACACAATACTCCAGGTGCAGCCTTACTATCATTTTGTAGAATGAGGAAGATATTGAGTACTTTTTACATCTTTCCACTGGAATGACATTATATCAAGGGAGGAGAAGAAACCACCTTCAAGAGAGGAAAATACATGCCTCCCACTAGAAGCTTTGAGGAGATCAACTGATGATCTTCTGTATAAAACACAGACTTTTGAAAAGCAAAGCAAAATGTTACACAACAACAGCAGGTGTCACCTACTACTAATGGTAGATGATAGACAAACAAAACTTGTGCTTATCCACTAATGTTAAACAGCCACCCAAAGTCACACAAACACCACACATACAATATAAAAAAATACCAAAACACCTATTTAAATCTCATCATTTATGAATGGGACATTTAGTGGGGTGTAGTGGATAGAGTGAAGCACTAAGATGTTCTCTCAAAAGGCAAGCATGATATTCTGGTAGTGTGACTACAAACAAAACAACATGTAAACCCTGGGTTTTTATGAAACCAGCACAGGACATGCTGTTTCAGGGCAAATGAATCTGTCATTAGGTGAATGCTTGAAAGCTTTCTTCTTGGCATGAACGTATGGGTGTTGCAAAGGCACTCAATTGACTGCAGCAGAATGAAGAGCCCTGGGGCAAATGCTTGATCCATAGTCCTGGCATTGTAAAACAGGACAATCAGTCTGTAGGCAAACTCACAAGATGCCTGTTGGAAGGAGAGAAAGCAATAAAAGAAGTTCCAGCATACAGTGGACCCTCATATAACAAACGGTTTGTATAACATAAAATCTATACAACATAAAAAATTCCGGAGATAGGGGAAGTTTTATTAACAGAATCACCTATGGGGCGAATCCGTACAACATAAAAATGGTCGTGATTAGGGATTACTCTGTTTCCAATGCATTCCTATGGGAAATTTATATAAAGGAAAAATTGCTTAACATAATTTCATTTGGAACCAATTAATTCCTTTATACAAGGTGCCACTGTATTTCTAATACGTTTCCATTTCACTTCCTGGTCTGCAACAACTGAGACCCAAAATATACTTTACTAACCAGTAGTAAAGTAGTAAAGTACCAGGCAAAATATATCCAGCTTAAGTAATTGCATCTAATATATACATTCTGCTTGAAGGCTAAGTTCGGTAGATAGATTTTTTTTTTTTTTTGTTCTTACTTAGAGACTAGCAATATGTCCAAACTATACTACATATGATAGATGAGCTTGCTTTCCTACAATTCTCAAGGATGTCCACATGCTTATTCAGGCCAGTCTCTTGTACTTGCAGAGATTACAGATGCAACTGCCTTACATGCACACATATACATATACCCAGCCCAAACATCTGTAGCACCAAGCCACTTGTACAGGAATAAATGTGCCAGCTGACACAAGCAATATAACCAGTCCTTTCTAAAGGGATAAAAGAGGACATCATCTCTGATTCTGCACATTGTGGCAAGGCTAGAGAGATAGATAAACCTGTCAATCTTGATTTTGCTCATTTTCCTATGTTTCTTGATTTAACTTCATTGTGCCCCAAATATCAGGGTGCTTTTAATTTTTTTTTAAAAAAAGCCTGCATTACCAAAATTGAGGTCACAAGTAAGGATCTGCATTTTCATTTCATGCCCTAAAAATGACATAATTCTCCTTGCTGGAAGGCCTAACTGAAGGAGCCATGCCTTACAGATACCTAAATTGTACTCAACTGGAGAAAAAGGACTAGGTGGTAGGCTTCAAGCCTTGGCTAGGACTAACTTTCTGTTAGAACCAGCAGGTTTCCCAGCACCTGTTAGAACAGCATCCTTCTCAAAACAAAATCTGCCAGCTGAGTCTTCTCTCCAGGTGAGCACCATGCAATCTTGGGTCATGCCAGTGGGGATCCAGGAAAGGAACATTATGTGATGTGATTTAAAGTCCAAAAGTGCAGATCTCTAATTGCAAAGAAGGGTTTCAGCATTCCACAACACCTTTGTGAAAGAATATGCAGCCTGTGTGTGCTATTTGTGCCCCCACGCAAATAGCTTGAGTGCATCTCTCATGGTCACTCAGCATTGCCCAGAGTCCAACTAGGACTGTTGGGAGCTGCAGTCCAGCAATGTTTGGACACCTTTGAACAACCCCGCCCCCAACAATGGAGAATAAGGATGGGCATGAAATAAAAAATGAAATGTTGTTTTGTTGTTTTGTTATGTAAAGAAACAAAATGAAACAAAATGAGAAACCAGCATTTCATTACAGAGGAAATGAAATGGTATTTTTTTCTGTTGAAATGAACTGTTTTGTTCTGTTTGTAAAAGGGGTCCCTTACCAGCAAGATGGCCGCTGGCATTGGATTGGCAGCATGATTGCCTGGAACTTCCCACCCAACCATTTTCAGAGAGCTCCTGCTGAGCTGTCATAGGCTGGACCCCTTTAAAAATGTCCCAGTTGGCACCAAATTCGTAAGAAATGAAACAAAACAAAAATGAAACATTATTTTTCTGTTTTGTGTTTATCCCTGTTTTGTGTGGGCACAAAATGAAACATTATTTTTCTGTTTTGTGTCTATCCCTAATGGAGAATGCAGTAGGCAACTTTGGTTCTTTTGCTAAAATGAAGCAAATATTACTTGCACCTAAGGGTCTGTGTCAGCCTGTTGTAGTAGCCATCTAGACAATGCTCAGAAAATAACTTGCGCTCTCGTGGCACACACTTCTTGTCAAATATGACCCTTCTCCCATTTTTCTTTCAGCACCACATTGGTCCACAGTTCAACATCCGTAAGTCCACAAATGCTGGAGACAATCGTGCTGCTTCATGCTCCATGTAAAAATTACTTTGCTGCATCAGACCCTGGGTACAGTCAGTTCAGCAAGAACAGTCATCAACAGAAGACTCTGAGAAATAAGAAAGCACGACAGTTCTAAAGCAAATGGGGGAGAGAGAAGAAAATGAATGGATCTGCCCCCTGCTGCATCGCCTCTGTGAGAAGCAAAAATATTTGTTTCATTTCTCACAGGAGTAATTCCTGAAACTGACAGAAGATGCTGCATCTCACTGCTTAGCAAAATCCATGCAAATATGTTGCAGGGGAATGTTGTGCATGAGGAGTGGAATCCATGAGTGCTCTGAAATTGACAAAGTGTGATGAGAACAGCCCAGTGAGGAGCATAAAACAGAGGACATTTTAGAGGACACATAAGTGCTTTTATGCTCATAAAATGGGGGGAGACCTTTTTATCCAACATGTTTAAAACTTGGCATGCCTGATGTCTGGCTATACTAGTAAAATGGCCAATAATTTCATGACATTTAGACGAAGCCCAAGATGTGCAAGGATCATATAACACAAACAATTTCCATTGTAATCAATAGAGAAAGAAATCAAATGGACCATAAGCTGAACTGAAAAGGGGTATCTGTTGTTGTTGTTTTAATGAAGTGAAAGTATCAATAAAGGTAAGGGAGTGGGAACCCCTACCAGGTTCAGATGGATAATGGAAAACTCCTAAGGAGGTTATAGCAGTAGTTAAGATACACATTTTTGGTCTCCAAATCAGATATTGTAGAGGCACATTGTCTGTAAAGAGAAGATTGCTCAGGGCTAAAGCACAGGCAGTACATGCAAAAAGGTAACAAGAATTGTCAGGTTTATTTGCAAATGACATTAGCTACAGTTTAGCACCTTGTTACAAGGGCCATGTAAATACAAAGCAACACACACAAAATCTAGTTTTTATGAATTTCTATAAAACATATTTTGGTAATATTACAAGTCTTTTAATCTTAGCATAATTCAGGGCTACAGCACATCTTCATTTATTACTAGCATTTAATATACGGAGCCTTAGCATCCCCAGGAAAGGCTGAGAAAGCTACTCATCTGGAACTCTGGATCACTTCTGCCAGTCAAGGGAAACCAAGTACTGTATAAGGAAACAGCCAGTAGCACTGTGTGGGTAGGACCATAGGGGAGGTTGCCCCAGGTGCAAAATTCATAGGGGTGCACAGGCTGCCCTGCTGGTTGCACCGGGACAGCTCTCCTTGTTTTCCTCCCTCCACCTCTTGGAAATCTGACTCTGAGCCACCAGGGGGTGCAGACCTCAAGTGGCTGCTTCATACCACCTCCTCAGGGCCTTCTCCCACCATGTCCCCATGGCCCAGCTCACCCACAGGTTGCATCACTGAATACTTGCCTTGCCCTGGCTGCTCCCAACCCACCCTACACCACTGTAAGCTGTATCAGAGCTTCCAGGACTGGATCAGTCCCATTGTTTACCAAACCCAAACACTTGCAGAGCTCTCTGCCATTCAGAACAAGTACTGTCCGGATGACCGACTCCAAGTTGGGTTAAGAGGAGCCTTTAGATTAGTGATGATTAGTGATGTGGACCACTGGAAGGAAGGGTGGATCACCTAGAAAACACAGGCAGCCCACACATGCTGCATTCCCTGTCTTCAAAAGAAACTCTTTAAATACTTGAAATGTTGTCATAGTGAGGAGGGCCAGAATCTATTCTCAGCTATCCTGGAGAGCAGTATGTTTCATAACAGGCTCAAGTTGGAAGAAGCCAAATTTCTACTGAAGGCCAGGAAAAACTCTTAAAAGAGTGTGACAATGGAACCAATTACCCCGGGAGATGGTGAGAATTCCGATTGCTGGAGGCATTCAAGAGAACATTAGACAACCATCTGTCAGATGTACTTTGATTTGGATTCCTGCATGGAGCAGGGGATTGGACTCAATGGATTTATAGGTCTTCCAACTCCCTTACTGTATTATTCTATTCTATATACTCTGGTGAATCCCAAAGTTAAAAACAAGCAACTGTTCTTAAACATGCTCTCCCGTGAATTTGCCTAATCCTTCTTTAAGCAGTGACCAAATGCTTCTGCTAGCAAAATCCCAGACATCTCAAAACTATGGATCTCCACTCCCGATCATTCAGAAAAGTTGTCTTTCTATGTTCGCCACCAGGCAGGACATTGAAAGAACTGAAGAAGATTTATATGCAAGTTCTTGGAATATTTTTTTCTGCTGGTCTAGAAAAATAATGGGCTATAGACACATTACCTTCTCTTCCCAAGCCAACAGCCCAAACCAGAGTTTAACTAGGGCATATAAGTTAAATGAATGCCTCCAAAATTAGTACCAGAAGCTTTAATTTCATCACACCAGCACTGTAGAACAAGGTTCTGTCTTCATATATTATATTCACTTTGAAGATTTCCCCCTATCTTTCCAGTCAGAAAAGCCATGAAAGTAGCAACCAAATTGACTTTCAAAATATCAGCAATTAATTAAAAGGAAAGCATTTTAAACTAGTTAAGTAATGTAAATGAGCAGCAGAAAACATATCAAGAAACGCAGCTCTCAAAGAATGAGTTTAGTGTGGTCTATGAAAGATTATAAAAAGAGGGTCAGATGAATCTATCTGGGATGTGAATCTCTGTACAGGGACCTAATTCCTCAAAGGCCTCTCTGATGCAGAGGTGTCAACATAGTTTCTAAAGGTAGAAATTCCTGAGAATGGCCAAGCAGGTTCATGGAGTAGAGAAGGGGTCTGAGGTGCCTTTAGTTCCATTTTAGGCACTATGAGTTCCACTCTTGAATTGAAAGGTGGAGTATCAAGCAAATAAACAGAACTGGACTGAGCCCAGTAACAACCTGAAGGTGGCCATATGCAGCCAGTGCAGTGCAGCCAGCGTGGGGGTGATATGTTGATTATTTCCTTAACCCCATGACTAGTCTAGCTGCAGAATTCTGCACTAGCTGTAGCCTCCACATCAACTTACAAGGCAGCCCCATGTAGAGTGCATTGCAGTAGTCTAATCTTGAGACTACGCCTGCCTGGACCAACATGGCCTGGATCTACGTACAGGAAGGCATGTAGCTGAGCAATCGTCCTAAGATGAAAATGGGTGGCATGGACTACTGACACCACCTGGGCCTCCATGGAAAGCATAGGGTCCAATATTATGCCCAGACTACACACCTCATCCTGCATGGAGAGTCCCTCCTCCCCCCAAAAAAAGCTGAGGGAGCTTCCCACACCGCCAACCACTGGCACCCCCACCCAGAGGACCTCCATCTTGTCTGGGTTCAACCTGTCTATTTGCCCTCATCCATCCCAGGACGGCATCCAAACAGGCATCAAGGGATGAAAAGGTATCTACTGAAGATAAAAAAGGAGATATAGAGCTGGGTGTCATCAGCATATTGATGACACAAAACCCCATACCTCCTGATGACCTTCCCCAGTGGTCTCATATAGAGGTTAAAAAGCATGGGGGAGATTACTGACTGCTGTGCCACCCCACAATTGAGGGACCAAGAGGTAGAGGCAATCTCCTTCAGCTGTACTCTCTGAGGCTGGTCCTTCAAGAAAGAACGGAATCACATCTCCTGCAATGGCCAACCAGATATATAATACAATCCAGCTATCTATCCTCATCACTACCATCTCTTACAGTCACATCAGGCCTTTCCAGAATCCTTCCCAGAAATAGAATTCAGTAAGGATCTTTCTTAAATGCTAAAAATGTCAGCTATTTGTATCCAAATCTAGCTGGCTCTCAAAACATCTACAGACTAGAGCCTGGTCTTTAAAAGCGGGGCATACTATCTCTGTGGTATACTGCTATATCATCTACCCTGACACCCTCCATTTTATCTGGATTCCTGAGTTTATTAGTTTTTCATCCAGCCTGTTGCTAACTCAAAGTAATTAAGTTACCTACCATGAAAGATGCTGACAAAAGACACATCCAAACATATCAATAATAGATTTTAATGCAAACTGAGTTTATACAACTATTAAAGTCTCATGTATTACAAAGATATCTGATCCATTTAGATCACAGTATATTAAAAGTTCACAATTAATTTAGATAATAGCAGACAAGATATGGGTTGCTTCAAAATGTAAAAAATGAAATGAGTCTAAAGATGAATCCTTAGAAATCCATAGGCATTAGGGAAAGTTGTATTCTTTCTTGTAAAGGAAGTGAAATCAAGTCCTTTCATAATGATTCAATTACAGATTGATGGGGCCATCTCAGAAACCTGGGTTAATGGATTTAAGGAGGATAGAGTATTTCTTTTCTTTTTTTCTGAAATAAAGACTCAGTGTGGTTGGGGATAGGGGAGAAAAAGAGAGGGGGAAAATAAAGGCATTATTAGAAAGAATTGCTATTCCCCAAAATTATGATTAATATTTAGTAGGTTACTGGTACATTGAAAATAGCATAATGGAGAATTTGAGGATTTCCCTTGTACATTAGCCAAGTATAAAGTGGGATAAAATAAGTGGAGTAGTGGAGTAAATTACCTTCCATGCACATAGCTGCAAAAGAAAAGAATTTCTCAAATGAGTCAAAAATGTAATGGAAAAGTGTATAATGCCACCTTGGTGTCTTCATGGGGTGCTCTGCTAAGTTGCTCAGGATGTTTAGGGCTCTGAAGGGTTACCTTTGCAGCTCCTACTGATGAGGAAGGGGATGTAACTTTCACACACAGCAGTATCAGTTTATGTTAGAAAACTGCAGTTGCTGCTTTTATTACTACGGCCACCAGAATTTACAAAGCCTTTGATAGGCTATGGTTCAATATGGGGTTTCCCCGGGAGCTTCCAGAAGTTGGTGACTATTCCTTAGCTCAGGCATGTCCAAAGTCAGGCCCGGGGGCCAAATGCGGCCCGTTTTCAAATTCTGAGTGGCCTGCATCTTCTTCTCCCCACCGGCTCAGCCTGTCATGCATTCCTGCCAGCTGGCCCCTCCCAATAATTGATGGAGGCATTAGCTTGCAGTTTTACGCCTCTGTCCATCCCCCATCCACCTGCCCAGCCTACCCGCCCCTGCTCTGTTGCTGCAGCATCCTCCCCACCTCCTTGCATGTTATAGAGTCCAAAGTCCATGGTCGGCCCCCACACATTTTCACTTCACCAAGTCTGTCCCTCCTTGCAAAAAGTTTGGACACCCCTGCCTTAGCTCCTTGTTTGCATTTGGAGACAGTTGAGATATGCACAATTCACCTACATGAGAACTTTTCTCATGGCTCTACCAAAATATTTTAACTTTGCCTCACTACTCAATGCAAGCCTTGTTCTAAATCAGACTATAGGTCACCCTGACACAACCAGACACTTCTATGAGGGTTCTGAAAGCCCCGAGAAACTCCTCGGTTCCCAGGAAAGAGCAAAACATAGTATGTGTAGGGAGTGTTTCACTAAAGCAATATGCATCAAAATGCCACAAGATTAGAGTGTTTTCCCCCATGACAAGCAAAGAACCCAAACAATGCAAGCACAGAAGCATCATCTACTTCTCAAGAAAAAGACAAATAACCCATTCAAGGTTAAAGCTTGTTTAATTTCTATAAACATAAGGAGCAGTCATTCTAGCTTTCTACTATTACTACTATCATTGTCGTCATAATTGTCATCATTGTCATCATCATCATCACTTCTTGGAATTAAACCACTTAGTAATAGCTCTAAAGGCTACAAGCCCACTTATCAGGGAAGCATCCTTGATGTTTCACACTTAATGTATGTGGATGATATTCATTTCACTGTACAACGGATCCCAGGGGTCTTAGAGGCACGTACCTCTAAGACCGTTTTATTGAGTAACAAATTGGTTTGTTACTAGTTTGTTTTGTACAGTTTTTAAAAAAATAATTTCTAACAAAACGAAACGAAATGAAACACAATTTTTCCATTTTGTGCCCATCCCTAATTGTCATTTCAGCCTTGAAAGGTCCCTCCTTGCCAAGTCTTAAAGGCAACATAGGTGTCCGAAAACAATCCCAGCCCTACATCAACAGATTATACATTCAGACTAACCAAGTTGCAATGATATCTTGCCAGCAATAGGCTAAATCTCATTAATTATTCACGTTTTCCTTCATATTATAAATTCTAGCCTCTTACATGTTTAGAAAACAAAACCACCATACTATATTTAGACAAGCAATGCATTACAGATAAAACAGTTGATTTTAATGAGCTGGATATTACAAAGAAAGTACCTTATAAAATTGGGAGCACCATCAACAAGCAACCTCAAAACTACAAAAAGCATAAAATTATCAAAGTACCAAAAATAAAGGCAAGAAATTAAAAGAACATGCATACAAAATGAGGTCATCCTCCTCCCTGTACTAATTTTAGCAACTAGAATCTATCCAAAATCTTTTGTTACCAATAAAAGACAATTGTCAATATCTACTAATTTGCATCCTAAATTTCAAAAATCTGGTGATTTTCCAAAGCCCTTGCTCAGAGAGTTTTAGAACCAAACTCCTAATTTTTAGGTTTGATTCTTTGATCTTTCTTTGTCCATCAGCAATGCTGCAGAATATGTTCAGAATAAGTTTAATAACAACAACAAAGTCCCACCACCATCAAAATTGAAAGCACCAGTAATTGTAACTACCCAAAGCAGCCTTTGCTTCCAGATGGGTGATTGATAAATAAATGAATAAATAAATAAATACAAAGTAGGAAGTACACATATGTTGTATCAGAGGGAGATCTCAACATTTGTATTAGACGTTTGCTTTAGATGAAACTTGGGGATATGCAAGGACAGACAGAGAAAATTATCAAGACGCTTTTCCCTGTGGAAGAGAGTCAAAATCATCAAAAAAAAAAAAAAAAACAATTCATCCCTAACTTCCCCCATAAATATATAATATCCATAGAGTAGTGTCATAGACTGCCCAACGCAGGGTCCTTTTAGGCGTAAGTAGAGATGGGCAGAAATAACAACAACATCAACAAGTCTCATGGCTTTATACTTATTTTACTTCAATGGGATAACTTGCTTTACTTCAATGGGAGAAGATACAATGAAATAGCCCCCATCTCTCAATGTACCAGGAAGGCTCTTCCTACAACAGCAGCAGCAGAAAAGAAGTCAAACACTAGGTATTACTTTTTCTTTTTCATTCGGTGCAATTCAGCAACACCTAGTGGACTTAGCAAATTCTATAAAAAATCTTAAGATAGAGCATGTGGCAATTCCATCACCTCCCCCCTCCCTCCTCTAGCCGACCAGGGACTCTATGTCTCAGACGGGCCAGTGGAGAAGGGGTATGTGGGAGGAGAGATGAAATCCAATACCTGACTCCAAATACAGCTCTGCTGCTCCCCGCCTCTTCAAAAGAACACCAGCCTGGCCATCCATCTCGGCAAGGGCTTTATATATAAGAAACTTTTCCTGACAAGACTCTTGCCATGTTTTGAATTTGGTAATTGCTTTGAGAAAAGGGGAATGCTCTCAAAAGCTCAGCGTTGTTGTTTTAATAGCAGCCTAGAAGGTATCACCTTCCCTGCTCTGGCTTTTGCTGGTTCATTGGCTCAGGTTGGTTCGGCTTCATTAAAACCAACAAAGCAAAATGAACTGGACCAACAAATGTTTTTCAGTGATTGAATGAACTTCCTGGCTTGTTTGTACCCCCCCTCCCCACACACTCATCCTAGCCTGCTTCCCACAGCTTCTGTCACCTCCCTAATAGAGATAGACACAAAACGGGAAAAAAATTAAATTGCGCAAAAAGCGGGTAAAAATGAAAAATGAAAAATGAAAAAAACAAAATGATTTTTTTTCCAAAAAATTCATGAAAAATGAAAACAAACCAAAACAGAACCACAATGAAAAATGAAAAACCAAAATGTCATTTTTTATTCATGCCCATCTCTACTCCCTAACTTGTGCTGCTGCTACCTCCTCCTCTTCCTCCTCCTCCAGCCCCCCCCCCATCCTTACAGAGAGTGGCCTAGCTTCTCTTATGTGAGGTGAGCCAGCTGCCTCTGCCCATGCGCCAGGGTCCCATTTGTTTGGGGAGATCAGCTGGGACCAACCCTCCCTGTAAGCTGCAGGGCTGTGTGGTGCTGGATCACCCATTTGCAACTAGAGCAGTGATAGAAGAGTAGGTAGGACCAGGTAGAGTGGTGACAGGGGCAGAGGGAAAGGGGCAGGAGGGTGGTAGAGGCAGTGGGGGGTTTAGTTTCCCTTATCCCCAGCACAAACCTTTTTATAAAATGAACCAGTTCATTTTTTAAAGTTTCAGAAAGTTCATGGTTCATGGTTTGTGGGCAGTCATACACCACCACAAACCAACTGTTACCTAGTTCTCACCCATCTCATGACACGACAGCTTGTAATTATCTGTTGAATGATCTAAGTTTAGATCCAAGTGAAGTCTTCTAAAAATACTGATTTAAATAAGCTTTAGAGCCTTTGGTTTTAAATAATGGATTGTTGTCATATTTTGAAAATTATATCCATTTTACTGTACTGCTACTGTAATAACGATTAACGAATAATAATTGTGCACTGTCTAGTCAGTTCTGACTTATGAAAACCCTTTCCAGCACTTTATAGGTAGAGAATGCACAGATGTGGTATACAGTTCCTTTCTTGTGAGGGTGCCCTGGGACTGTGCAGCTTACCCAAGGCCACACAGGCTGGCTCTTCTCCCAGAAGGCGTTGTGGGGAATCAAACTTTCAATAAAAGCAAAGTGGTCTGCATATATACCCTCCCATAGCACTTCAAGCACTCCCTGGGTGGTTTACAATTTAATTATGCAGCCTACACATTACCCCACACCCCGAGCAATCTGGGTATTCATTTTACCAACCATGGAAGGATGGAAGGCTGAGTCAACCATGAGCCTCCTCCTCAAGTGGGTACAGAGGAGGGCAACCAGGATGGTTGAAGATCTGGAAGAAATGTCTTACGAGGAACGGCTTAGGGAACTGGGAATGTTTAGCCTTTCAAAAAGAAGGCTGGAGAGATATGATAGCTATGTTTAAATATTTGAAAGAATGTCATATTGAAGAGGGAACAAGTTTCTTTTCCATGGCTTCAGAGACTAGGACTCAGGCAATGGTTTCAAACTGCAGGAAAAAAGATTCCATTTGACCATTAGGAAGAACTTCATGACTGTTAGAGCTGTTCGGCAGTGGAATATGTTGCCATGGAGGGTGGTGGAGTCTCCTTCTTTGGAGGTTTTTAAGCAGAGGCTGGATGGCCATCTGTCGGGAGTACTGTGATGGGGGTTCCTGCATAGCAGGGGGTTGGACTGGATGGCCCTTGAGGTCTCTTCTAACTTTATGATTCTATGATTCTACCTGGGATTGAACCCCTGGTTGTAAGTTCAGTTTTAGCTGCAGTACAGGCATTTAACCTCTGCAGGCAGTTACACAAACTACTGAGCCATTAGTCTATTATTGATTCAAAAACTGAGTATTTCTGCTTTAAAGAATGATGCCAGTTTTCAGGAGAAAGAAAATATTCACAAAAGCGGACTGGAACACATTCTTAGTTATATGACTCCCTTTATATCCAGGAACATCGAGTCGCTGATCAATAGTTCTATGCAGCAGGCATGATTCCATCAACGATACATACTGTGCAACAGTGAAAGCATGGAATGAACTCAGGTGTTCTGTTTTGTTTTTGTTTTTGTAAGTGCCATTATTTACGATGTTGTTAAAAATGTTTTGGGAACAAAGAACTATCTAGGTCATGAGGTTCAGTGCTATAAGAATCACATACCCGAGGTGCCTTGCAGAGGAGGCAGTGATGGAAATGGGAAAAAAAGAAGTGAGAGGAAGTCAGCTTCAAGGGAGGGGGAGCTTTAGGTAGGCCTGTCGGGGGGGGGGCTACAGAGAGTGGGATGTGGGAGAGGTCGTTTAGTTAAACGACCAAAAGCAGGGAGTGGAGGGAAAGTAGGTCAGGTACCATGCTCTTAGGACGCTTGTGTACTGATACCAGAAAATCTAATTTGCACTTCTCATTTGAGTGCCCATTCTTGTTTCAAAATGTGGAAAGTGACATCTTGCACACTAGGGTATTTTACCTCTTCTTCATCATATGTTCAGGTTTCCATGAATATTTTTTTTAAAAAATGAAAACTCTAAAACATTTAAAAGAACCAGTTACTTACCTGTAAAGGTGGTTCTTCGAGTGGACCTTCATAAAGCCACACGGAAGCATGCTCATGAAGCATGCACATAGGTTGGACTTCCCGTGCATGCCAGAAAACCCATCTGTGTGGCTTCACGAAGGCCACGAAGGAGAACCTACTGATTCTTGTTAATTAAAAATAATGAATTCGGTTAAATTATAGCCAGCCAGAAACTGCAGAGGTGGAAGGGACCCTATAGGGCAGTGGTGGTGAACCTTTGGCCCTCCAGATGTTTTGGCCCACAGCTCCCAGCATTCCAAGACTGTATTGCCAATGACAAAGGACTATGGGAGTTGTGGTCCAAAACATCTGGAGTGCACTGGCCTAGGGCTAGGCAGTTGATCTGTGTTTGTCTCATCTTCATTTGATAGAACAACATTTGTTAGAATAAATGTTCCTTCTTTAATTCAAGAGGTCAAGCTATTTTACTATTGTTGTCATGGGGACTCTGTAACATTTGTGCGAACTCTCTTTGTACAAATAATGGAAACTGGACAAAAACTGTGAAAGCTGCTTTATATCATATCCTTCTAAAAATGAGAAGGACTGGAAGCAGTGCTTGAATCTCTTAGAAGAATTGTTTACTCTAGTGCTTGGTATGCACCAATGCTTTGTTTCTTAAAGGGAAAAGGATGCCATCTCTGTAACGAGGCAGTTTCTGCAAATTACACAGATGCTGATAAGATATAAATATGCTCTCTCTCTCTTCTTAATTTGCTCTCATCAGGAAGCACAAGATTTTGTGCAGCTTGATAATTTTTAGCTGAGATCTTTCATAATGTCAGGGCATTGTAAATCTATAAGAGTGGCAGTGTGATAGGCATGCTCCACATCCTTAGTTATATTTACTTACAGAGGAACAATATACTGCCTTGTACACAACACTGGGAACTAGCCAGAATGTATAAGAGAGGGAATAGGAAAGCACAGGCCAGTTTTTCATATTTGCTTTTTCATGTCCAGTCTTCATATTATGGTGAGTAATTAGAGAGGAGAAAAACTAGATTCCACAGGGCAAAAGAAATTTTAACCATTTTTGGAAAGAAGGAGGAGGAAAAAATAACAAAGCCCTCTCTCCCAGCCAAAGAAACCTTTATCACAACCTGAATGGAACACAGTTAAAGGCTAATGAGGTATTTAAGCTTTTAATTAAGTTCAAAAGAATATGGGCCGGATCAACTGGGTCTTTTGAGTGGGTGCAATCCTTTGGTTCTTTGATAAGATGGAAAGAATAAAAAAAGGGGAGTGCCGTCTTTTATTTCTAAATGCATTGTGAAAGGGATTAAAATGGGATGTAAATAAAGAGAGTTATCAGGAAGGTCAGTGCCTCTTTGGGAAGGTTAGAAGTAAAGTACTAATGCTACGTGCTGCTTTCTGTGTTTTACTCTGCCCACTGGAGCCCACTTCCTCTTTCAGCTGCTCTCTTGGATACAGCCAGAAGTAAGTATATAATGTTTGTACCTGCTGTGGAGAAGGATGGATTGACACTTCAAATCACCCTGTCCAAGTAACAGTCAGTCCTAGGATGAATTTTGGCTCTGCCAGGAAAGTAAAAACCTCAGTGCCCCTTGTTGTTAGATGCAGTGTTAGCAACATGAGTGCGTTTCACCCCCTGAAAAAGGGATCTATTCCGTGAAAATGCTGTTACAATATTTTCAGCAAATAACTTGTATTTTGTGCAAAACCTTACATTTCTGAAAAATGCACATTTTTAAGCAGAAAACACTCCTGCAGAGGATCCATTAGGATGGTCCAAAATTTGAAACGGGTACAAAATCCTCACCCAACAGGAACAAAGCCTGCACCCAGTTTTGTTTACATCCACAAGAAGCTAGAAGGGACCTTACTCTTTAATGGAGAGGGTTCTATTGTTTTTGTTGCAACACACTGGACACTGCTACCCATGTTTCCAAAAGATTGGAAGCTATTTTGTTCAGAAAACTTCATGCACAACAGTAGTAAGTGCCAGAAGTCCCACTCTCAACAGAACAATCTCTGTATTTAATACATGTTATTTGTAAAACTGTGAAAACAATCTACCATGAATAATATCCAATTTGTGGCAATAAAAGACCACAAGAGCAAATGTAAAGAGAAAAATGAATGCACTGGGAACATAGTGAATGTCCAAGCTCCTGAGAACGGGAGGGAAGCATTTAATACTTCCTGAAATGTATTAATTCTTTGGTAGAGGAATATCAAACTGGTTGTTCCGTTTTATCGCTAAATTTGTTTAAATCAAATTTACTTATATCCAGTTTAAATTCACTTTCCACAGCACTTACACTAAAAGGCTAAGATAGGCCTTGTTCAAGGATGGCATGTAATTCACATTTGATGGACTACCTATTATGTGACATTTAGTTGGATTATCATGCATGATTGCATTGACTTCTCATAAGAATGCCTGTGTTTCCCATGTTAGTTTCTATCCTTCATAATGGAATTTTTCTTTTTTCTTTTAACTGTTTGTGTGCTCATTTTAGCTTTAATGTTGCATTTTAATTGTTGTAAGATGCCTCATCTAATTCCCTGTACTTAAACTTCAATATGGCTGATATTCATGTCCATCTCATCGCTGTTTGCAGTCCCACTTGGAACCGGTACGAAGTAATCTAACTGCACGTCCATCGCGGGACAAGAGGGGTTCATCACAACCATGCTCCCTGAACTGCAATTAAAGCGGGATGAGAGATTCCCCTCCCTGGCCTCAGGAATCTGCTAGTCACACTTCTCATTCCAAGACAAGTGGCCATGAGGTAAGGCTCATCACGCAATGTGCCATTCTCCATCTAGTGGCAGGAGTGCAAAGTGCCATTCACCAGTACATTCACTATGGAGTCAGCAATGCAGTGCAGAGAGATTAAAAGACAAATGCCTCAAAGTTAGCTCTGTAATGCATTGAAGGCAAGGCTTCGGAGAATCGAAACATTGAAAAATGGAAGGTTGGGGCCAAAAAAAAAAAAAAGGAGAACAAAGGCATGGAATTTCACATCTCATCACGGAAGGAGGGCTTGCGGAAACAGTCATGCCGGTATCATCCATCACGCCTGTGTGTACACGAGAACAGGGACAGAACCAGAAGGCCACATGACCGCGACTGACATCAACATGCAATGAACTTCCTCCCAGGATAAGAATGGACGTGAAGTAACTGTCTATGTCTTAAATGCTCTGGGCTGTATATTGTCCCCCATTATTATAAGCCGCTTTGGGTCCTTTTCCAAGGAGACAGGCAGGGTAAAAATATTCAAAATAAATAACTAAATAAAAACGTAATCCTTGTTCTAGATCCTTCTGCTGACTAGCAAAAGAAAGAAGACAGACAGTATTTTGAAAGTCAAAGCTTTTTGTCTGTCTGCGTCTGTGTGGGAGTGTGTGCAAAAAAAATGCTACACAGTCAACGGGAGGCCAAGGATGTTATTGGTTCAGTTCCTTGTCTGGAAATTAAGGCTCTTTGGTTAAACCTGAGCTTCGCTTTCCGCTAATAAGATGAGAACTAACACCACTCGACTGACTGCTGAGATGAGGACTCCTTGCTGGCTTTAGATTGCTCGAGTGCTCACCATTTAATCTCAGATGGTGCTTATTGGATTCCGTTTGGCCTGCCTCTCTGATGGGTACAGTGGGTAGAAGAGAAATCAGTTCCCTACGGCCCCGAGCGCTCGCTTGGCTTCTTACGGCTACAAAAGCCACTTCTGCACAACAGTTTCACTGTACTTTAGTCTAGCGAGAAAAAAGGGTAGGAAGAGAAGGAGAAAAAGGGGAAGGGAAATTGGGAGGGGGGAGGGAGAGAAAGAAAATCAAAGTGTCTGTGTCATGCTTTGAGAGAACAACAGCAGTTCGGAAGCACACCATTAGTGGGAAAGCATCTTCCGCCAGCATGAGAGGGACTGTAACATGAAAATGCACATGAACAGGAAACGGATGTCTGAGAGTAAAAGGGGGGGAGAGAAATACCATCCTCCCTCCCCCAATTCATTTCTGTTGTGATGCCAAGCAGCGGGTAGAGGGTTGGTTTTAGAAGCAAAAAGCTGGTACGCTTTGAACAAATATCTCACTCAGACCACGGTCATACCTGGGTTTCCTTCGTATTTAAATTTCCTGCATTTTTTTTTTCGGGAGCAGTCACAGGGTTTTTGATGAGCAGTTGGTGTCCTCTCCTCTGCGTCGTACCTTCCTATTCTGGTTCTGTTCACACATTTTGTCCTGCTTTCCAGCTCAAGTTTCCAACGCTCTCTCTTTTAAGCCAGGTAGAAAGGGGAGAAATTGAATTTACTGTATATTTTCAGTGTCCTGTCATTGCAACAGAAGCAAACAAGTAAGCTTTTCGAGTGAAGTTTCTAAATCCAGCCCCTGGCAGTGGTTTAGGAAACTTCACTGAAACTGCTGTTCGGGGGCATGGTCAGCCGGGAGCAGAATTTGCTTCTCTCCCTGCTTAGCACACAATCTTTTACTGTGTAGTTCGCCGACAGAAAACTACAGAGAAAATGCAGGTATGACCGTGGTCTCACTCACTCTAGCTTGCATATTTGAGGGGCTAGTACCCTTGAACATATAACTTGAACTTATAAAGCTGGAACATGTATGGGGCTTTGGCAACCTAGGCTGATTTCACATGACCACTAAAATCCACTGCAAAATGCTTGCAGATGCAGAGCATAAAATAGTTTTCCCACAAGCAGAGGACTTAAAAAAAGTGTGACCACGCTCACTTCAACGCAACCCAACACATTTTACAAGTACCTGGTCTCGAGGTGGTAAAATCCTTGCTGCTGTTCCGATGCAGATTTTAAACTGTTATTCGAGTCTGTGGGAATATGGAAAATCTGCACCAAAACCTCCTGTTATAGTGTTTTTGCTGCCATTCTCAATTATGGGATTAGAACAGTTGCAGATTTTCAAAACATGACCATAGGAACACCTGAACTGCAACATCAATGATGTGACCGCACCGGGGGGATGATCCAGATCAAAGTTTGCTGCAGATTTTAGTGGTTGTGTGAAAGCAGCCCTAGTTATTTTGGGGACTGACTAATGGCTAAAGGCAGGATTTTTTAAATGGTGGGTGCTACACACTTTTTATGGATGCATTGCTAAACTGCCTTTAATTTAGCTGTGTGTTCTAAAATTACAGCTTGTTTTAATATGTTTTGATATCACAGCTAGCATCTGCATTCACACTTGTTCTCTTTTTTCTGTCTTGGGACTTTTGGTGGAGGGGCTAAATGGCTGTACTGCAGCTGTAACTGTGCTGATGACCTGGGGTTCAATCCCAGGTAGCATGCTCATGGGTGACTTAGCCTTCCATCCTTCCCAGGTCGGTGAAATGAGTTTCCAGCTCATTGGTGGGAGGGGGGCCTGCAATGTGTAGCCTGCATAAATAAATTGGAAACTGCCTAGAGCAGGGATGGTGAACTTTTTTGGCACTGAGTGCCCAAACTCTGTGATGGGGATGGTGGTGGCTGCAGGGGGTGTCAGGATCGGTGGCCGCGGGGGCCGGGGGGCGAAGGCAGCAAAGAACAGGGTGGTGGGGTCAGGGTAATCAGCAGTGGCAGTGGAAGGGGCAGGAATGGTGGCAGTGATGGCGGCGGAGGTGGGGTCGGTGGCAGCGGTAGCAGGGGTGGCAAGGGTGAAGGCGATGGGGACGTGGCGGTGGGGGGTCAGGATCAGCGGCAGTGGGGGGCAGGGTGGTGGCGAGGGTGAGGGCAGTGGGGGTGGCGAGGTCAGGATCATCAGCATCTGTAGTGCCAGCGAGAGGGGCAGGGATGGTGACAGTGATGGTGGCGGGGCGGTGGAGGTGGGATCGGCGGGGGCAAGGGGGCAGGGGCAGCAATGGCAATGGTGATCGGGACAGCGATGGCAGGATCCGCCTGACACCTTTCATGCTCCTGCCCCCCCCCACTTCCCCCTCAGCAAATTCCTCATGGCTGGTCCAGCGGAGAGGGGAGTGGGGGGGCAGAGAGCATGTTGCGTGCCAGACGAAAGCTCTTTGCGTGCCACCTTTGGAACGCGTGCCATAGGTTCGCCATCCCTGGCCTAGAGAATGCTTTAAGCACTAAGGGGAGGTATATAAGATTTTGCTTTGTTTTGTGTTTCAGATATGTGGGAAAGGTGAACTATCAAGCAAATCAATAAATAGGCAAGCTATATGATGCATTTATAGACCACCATATGGACTTAAAAGAGCTAGGAAGTTATTAATCTCACTAGGTCCCTGAGGGGTCAGCCATGCTTTCAATTTTCAGGGTAAACATGCCTCAAAAGCATGTTTTCATAGTATTAATGGAAGAAACGCCATCCCTGCTAGAGCACCTGGGAGGGAAAGACAGACAGGTGGCTGAATTAATTGACTGATCTATACATCAGCCAACAGAACTGCTTCTGCTTCTTGTCTAAACATCAATTAAGTATTGCAATGTTTGGATTACAAGGGAATCCTCCTCCTTTTTATCATAGCCCTCTCAGTATTTTAAAACTAATGCAGGGGACATGATTCTGACACTCAGGGGCCTTCCACGGCTTCAGAATGAATCTCCACCTAACATACATCAAAGGAACTGCCAAGTCTTCAATTCTCCATTATTCTTTTTGCTCATTTTGTGCACCTAGATCCACCCATGGATTACAAAGTGGGTAGAGGATAGTAGGGGTGGGATGGTTAACACCTTTTCGGGATGGGTCTCTGACTTTTCATTAGAAGGGTGTGACAGTAGGAGTCTGTGGATTTCATTAGCCTCTCCTTTACTGCCAGGACCCTGCCTGTCACAGAACCTGACTCTGAGGGGTTAAATGGTGAAGAGCTGCTGGAGGAGAGTTGCAGCTAAAGTCAGCAGGCAGCTGGGTCTGATGACTCAGCTGAAAACATATATTCTCCCCCTAGAAGGGCAAGGAGCAGGATTCTGCAAAGACGTGCTACCAGAAGAGCTAGGGAAAGGGTCTTTGATGCTAGACGGGTAATCAGGTCAGGAAGCCCTGAGTACTAGCAGGAGGCCTTCCAGAAGTAAGGGTGTGTTCCCTGTTTTGAGATAAAGCTGGCAAGCTTACCTTGAGCTCTCTGTGGGAGCAATGCGTCATTTGAACTTCCAACCACATTCCTGTCTGTGACCTTGGCTCTGTTTCCTGATTTCGGACTGGCTTCCTGGGCAACGGCTTAATCTGTTCCCTTGGGTTTGGCATCTTGTTTCCGTGAGATATTCTGGTTTTGACTTGGACTGTTAATTGCTGGGAGTTGGATTCTGTTATTTATCTGGCACTTGATTGTTGGCAAAGGACTTGAACTTGCCTGGCTTTCCACTAAAGATCTTGGCAAAGAACTGAACCCTGTTTGTGTGTGTGGTCTGTGTGCAGGGCTTGACATTTACAGTACACACTCTGTTTGAATTAGCCTCTGCTTCTTTCTTTTATGTCTCCAGCAACAATTAAATTCCATATTACAGTATAATCAAATGTATACAGTATGTTATGTAGGTGTATGTGAACATACCTACGGTACATGTGAATTCTGTTTTTCAAGTTAAGTGGTGATGCAACCACTGGTATATTACAATTATGGTGTATGCAAGGGATTCACACACCATTCACATTATATAGGAAAACATACTTCTGGTTGTCCTACCAGATAAATCACTACAATTACTCCCCTTACTACTTCTACTGTTGCTCTCATTTTTATTGTTATGCTCAATTTCCATACTGGTTAGGAGAAGGTCTAAGCCAGGCATGATCAAACTTCAGCCCTCCTGATGTTTTGGACCACAACTCCCAGAATTCCAAGCCTGTATTTCCAATGGCAAAGGACTGTGGGAGTTGTGCCCAAAACATCTGGAAGGCCAAAGTTTGGACATGCCTGGTCTAAGACCACAAGATGGTGTTTTGCCTTAAAAATTCATCTAACAAAGCCAACTAATGACCATGCAGCTGCAATGAAATTTTGGATGGAGTCCTTGATCACACCTTTGGCCTCATGATGTAAGTCCCTTTGCAGTATTAGTTCTTTATTACAGAGAAAAGGGGACTCACAATCATGAGAACAGAAAGTGTTTTTATACACACATTGCTTCAATTAAAATTTTGCATGGTTTTTTCCTCTTAAGAAGCAAGGCACACAAACAAAGGAAATGTAAAGAGAGTAATATATTGTTTCAGAATGGCACAGATAACCCATCTGGCACTGCTAGTTTTCAAAACTAGTTTTCAAAATCCACAAAACTAGGAAGAAATGTAAATTTCATTAAAACCCATGCAATTTACACAAATACTACAAAATAAGGTGGGGACCCAGTAAGGGAGGGAGGGAGGGAGGGAGATGGGGAACAAGGAAGGAGAGAAGGAAGGAAGGAAGGGACTGAGGGAGGGAGGGAGGGAGAGAAGGAAGGAGGGAGATGGTGACCAAGGAAGGAAGGAAGGAAGGAAGGAAGGAAGGTGGGGACCAAGGACGGAGGGAAGGAAGGAAGGAAGGTGGAAACCAAGGAAGGAAGGTAGGGACCAAGGGAAGGAGGGAGGGAGGTGGAGACCAAAGAAGAAAGGTAGGAAGGAAGCAAGGTGGGGACCAAGGAAAGAAGGAAGGAAGGAAGGTCCTCAGTGGTGGTGGCAGAGGTGGCTCACCAGCCCACCCGCCCACCCCCCAAGCTCTCTGGTGGAGGAGGCAGCTTGTCCCCCTCCAAGCTTCTCGGCCGTGGTGGCAGAGGAGGTTTACCTGCCTACCCCCACCCCCTCAAGCTCTCCGGCAGCAGTGGTTCACCCACCCCAAGGCCCTCAGCAGTGGGCCTGGCTCACCTGCCCACCCTCCCACCCCACCTCAAGCTCTCCGGTGATGGTGGCAGCTCCCTAGTCTGCCCACCCCAAGGCCCTCGATGGCAGCAGCAAAGGAAGCAGCTCCTCAACCTGCCTGCCCCAAGGCCCTCGGTGGCAGTGGCAGAGGCGGCTCACCTGCCCCCCCACCCACCACCCCCAAGCTCTCCAGTGTCAGCATCGCCCCAGCCCTCAGCGGTGGAGAAGGAGCCTTGCCTGCCCACCCACCCACCCGCTCAAACTCTCTGGCGGCAGCAGCAGCGGGGTCTCCTCAGCCCGCTTGCCCCAAGGCCCTTGGCGGTGGCAGAGGTGGCTCGCAAGAAAATAAGTCCAGTTGCCATGACTCAACTTCTGAATATAGATACTGCAATTTACATCCTTAGTTAGCACACCATAGGAAGATGGAATCACTGGTGTTTTGTCCCAACCTGATAGCTGAGGAATCAGAATGCAAACTGAGCTGGTGCTTAATCTCTAAGGAACAAACAGAAAAGAAAGCAAACTAATTTATAAGTTATAGGAATCACTCGAGCTTACAGAGTTACAACAAAATAGCTCTGAACAAGTAGAGAGTATTAGTATTTCATCGAAGAATTTTCCTGTAGCATCTGATTTAACCCAAGATGTTCAGTATATACAGCATAGGATTACCCAAATTACTCCTACATTTGTCTACACTCAACTACATCCCTCCCAGGTTCTGATGCTTGAGAGGAGCAGCTTCTCCCTTTCCCTAATGTGAGCTTTGCAGGGTAGTAGTACATGCCTGTCACATAGGAGGCAGGCAAATAGATGGGAACAGAGACAAATGTATCAATAATACCAGTTATCTAAATCCTAATGTGTTTTGAGCAAATACTTCATCAAGAAAGTGCTTTTGTTTCTTCCTCTGTTTGAAGCGAGTACTTTAAGAAACTGCATGGGGATCAGTTGCCTGAGGAATTGCTGTTTGGCCAAACCTCACTGGAATTTAGACAACAGAAATCAATCATCCCCACCACCACCACTGAGACTACTGCTTTTCTGTTTTATTCTACTTTGTGGCCAGGGTTTGAGTCACTGCATTGCTTTTCAGAAGATTCAGCATTGAAGAAGGTGTGTGCAGCAAATGATCCTCCTGATATTATTGCATTCTGGGTTCCAGAATCCATTGGGTTCCAGCTCTGGATGTTATTGGATTCTAGCTTTCATCACACATGCTGGCTGGCTGAAATTTGTATCTAACAAAATCTGATCATGCATTATATTTTTTTAAAAGGAACAACAGAATTCAGATATTGAAGCCATGAAAAAATCTAGGGGCATAAATCCTTCCTTCGTCCAATTCTCACTCATGAAATGAGAAGTCATATTTCTCTCCTTGCTTGAAAGATATCAATATATTTTCTTGAACTCTCAATATTTCTGTCATTTGTTACAAAGAGTTTTTATTCCCCCCCCTCCCAATAGAGGAAGCCAGATACAAACTATGTTTGGATAAAGAGATAAAGTATGCTTCTGATGTTTTGACAGCCAACTACCAATGCACAACAAACTATGCAACACTAACCCTGCTACAAAACCAGATGCCCACTTTGCCCCAAAATATATTCTGACATAATTACAGGACCTAATGTGGGCCATGTTGTGTAGTCTAATGTCACACACAAATTCAAGTGTACTTTTACTTGTTCCTTTGCCAATGTCCATTATGCACCATTGATCAACAATGCCCCTACATAGTACAGGACAATCTCTGGACAAAATAATTAATAGACACAAATTGGGCATATATTTTAATTTTGATGGACAC
>JAHTLZ010000327.1:5451791-5502127 GCA_023846285.1 Phrynocephalus versicolor | reverse complement strand
TATACATTTATAGCCCACTTTCTCTGTAACAGAGAGGCAGTCAAGAACATCCCAAACTCTTGAATGCAGACCCAAGTATTCCTAACTAGCTGTTCCATACCAATCACTAAAGATGTCCAGCAATGATAAAGAAGCCAAATTCATCACCTCGTTGCATGACAGATTAGTCACTTGTTGTGCAGGTTGTCCCAATTCCTTCTCTGAGATCCGGTCTAGTGTCAAAGAACAGCTCATCTCAGAATGGTTGGTGTGAGGTGCCCTTTGCTTGAACCATGGGTTCTACCTGTTAGTATAGTGGCAATTCTTGAAGTCGACTTTCCACTAGAGATGGGCACGAACCACTGGCTCGCCAGTTTGTGCTGGTTTATTGGCTGAACATGCATGTGGCACTTCACGGCCACGCCTCCTCTGTCAGAGACACAGACATAGGCAGAACCCAGGTTTTCCTGCCCTGCTTCCTCCAGGCGCTGCCTCTTTCCCTTCTTACAATAGCTCCTCAAGGCTTCTCTGAGATTTGGCTCCTTAAGAACATAAGAAGAGCCATGCTGGATCAGGCCAAAGGCCCATCTAGTCCAGCTTCCTGTATCTCACAGTGGCCCCAACAAATGCATCTGGGAGCGCACAAGACTAGATATCTGTCTCCTGATACCACTTCCCTGCATCTGGCCTCAAAGTACCCTGGTTTTAAGCCTGGAGATGATACATCTCCATCATGGTTTGTAACCTGGGATGGACTTTTCCTCCAGGAATCTGTCCAATCCCCTTTTGAAGGCATCCAGGCCAGATGCCATTACCACGTCCTGTGGCAGGGAGTTCCACAGACTAACAACACGCTGGGTGAAAAAAATATTTCCTTTTGTCTGTTCTTGCTCTCCCACCCCTTTCTATTGCCTGGAGACAGAGAAAAGCACAGGAGTTCCCTGATTCTCAGACCTAGCAAAGCACTATTATAGCTTGTATTATAATGGAAAATGGCCCACATCAGAGAGGCCACAACCATTACTTCCCTTTTGAATGATCTGTCAGTTTATGATAAACAAAACTGAAAACAATCAAACTTAGCCATGATCTCCAGAGAATTTGCCATTAACCTCATGACAGTTTTCCAGAAAGGCAAGGCCTAATACTAGAAATGTATCTAGTCATATCTGAATCTCTGTAAAACGTCTGTGAATCATCGGAAATTCTATTGGGCTCATGAACTATTCAAAAGACTGTTATCCTATTCCTGCATAACATCGTGTGTTTTAAATTATATAAAAGACAACTCGGATGGCAGGGACAACAACAGAGTATTATTAAAATATACATTTTCTACAAAAGGTGCAGGGAGAGGGAGAAGAGAAGCAGAAAGATAACAGTGGGAGGACGACGGTAAGAATCAAATGCCCCCAATGGAGTTGCCTCTGTATTTTTGGTGGTTACAGTCATCTATTTCAGATCCATAGAACACTAAAACTGCTTTATAAGAATTGCTGTTTTTATTGGTTTTGTTTTATCCCACCTTTCTCCTTGGTAAAGGACCCAAGGGGTCTGATATCTTCTCAGACATTTCCCTTTTCAACCAGTCTGCGATCCTGCATCACTTTAAGGATCCTGGCCTGTAAAACTTCACCAAGTGCTTGGTTACAGTAGAAATAAAAACAACAACCTGTTTTAAAATCAGATTTAGCATGAAAATTCTGACTATATGGCATATAGCGAAGTGTGGGTTATTTTTTCCCCCTAGGAAGCATAGAATTTTTTTCCCCTTAGGAAAGTAATAGCTCAGTAGCTTAGGTCTGGACACCAGAGATTGGGAGTTTGATTCCTTACTGTGAACTCTTGGCCGCTACCGCACTTCAAACAGCAACTACTTTTTATTTTGAATCACCTTCTCCCCGGTCATGTGGTCACTGAAGTGATTCACCATTCCTCACTTGGCATTTTCTCATGAACCACTTTCCCCATCCGCCCTTTGCTAAACCAATTTTTGTTCTGATTTTGTCCGTCATTTTCCCATCATCTGCTTCTATTTCGGATTTTTTTTTTTTTTTAGGGGAACATCATGCTGTTATTCTTCCATTCTAAGTAATGTAGCTAATTTTCCGCTTTTCCGACGGCAGGATAAGGCATACAGAGGGAGAAACCCAGAAAAAAATGGTGCATGGTGTCTGCAGTTTCAGCCAAATCGCTTCGAAAAGCGGTCTAGAAATCAGTTTAAAAAAACACCACCCCTGGTGGCTGTCAAAAGACAAGCCAACACAGTGGCTGAAAAGGAGCGTGGCCAAGGGGGCTCTGCAGAAAAAGTGATTGGAAATGTGGCAAGTGATTTTTAAGGCAATTTGACTTTAAGCAAAAGGCGATTCAAAACCTACATGCGAAAGGGCTCAAAGACAGGGGCTGGAATTGATGATGTGTCAGGTCTCTTTCAGCTATGCACTTTTAAGGTGGTGGTGGTATTTTACTCAGCCAACTAACGGCTATTTATTTTCATTCACTTGTGAAATTTAATTTATGTGTGATTGTTTTGGCATATTTGAAGGCCTCTGCCAATGCATATTGTGTCTGTGGGGATTGTCAACGAATAGATACCAGGATCCTGGGTTTACATCCAGACAACCACTTCGAGGACCCATTAGAGTTCATTTTCCTTTTCTATTGATATTTAAGAAAGATAACATGCTCTTAGCACAAAGAGTGTTTTCCACAGTGTGATCTTTGGGGAAATTTACAAACAGGTAGCTTGGCGCAGAAACTTGTCCTTCACTGAATGACAAGGAGCCAGGAAACAGAAACTAGCTGCTGGTGCCTTTGCAAAATGCCTCCTCCACTATGGCAAGCTTTAGTTGCGAGCCAATGCCCAAGAAAAGGCATGTGCTGAACTTTAACTAAATGAAGAATCAAATCCCCAGCAGCTTCCCCACAATCCTTTAAGAAACCATGATTAAGAAATATTTGAGGCAAAGAAAGCTCATTTAGCAAAGAGAAGAAAGCAATATCTAAGTGGGGAAGGAGGGCCCCCCAATACCCCTTAATCACATATAGCTGTTATCTGTTGAAAAAGTAGGAAAAAAATCTCTTCAATTTCTTCATCCCTATAGAGATGGAGGAGAAATACACCATAACAGGAAGAGTGTTTGCTAGTGGGAGTTTAATCCCCTTGGCCTTGTTAAAATGTCTAATTCCTGGACAGCCCTCTTAAATACTAGCTTACAAGACAAGGCACACTTTCACACTTGGTGGCAACCTGAGTGCCACTAATGACATCTTGGCATTTTTCCCAGCCAGTTCTTGGAGTGTGAATCTCATCTCCTCTTTCTAGTACAGTGGTTCTCAAAGTGGTCTATATAGACCCCCTAGGGGTCTGTTTTGACTTGCAGCGTGTCTATGACAGTGAGAAATAAATTAGGGGTCCACAAAATTTAAATGGGGGTCCACGTGAGCAGACCCCATTTAGGCAGATCATCATCAACATTTAGGTGTTCTGTAGAGTAGGAACTGGCAAACCACTCCAGTATTCCTGCCAAAAAACCTCCATGGACATGGAGTCACAAAGAGTCAGTCACAAATGTAACAAAACAACACACACACACACAAATGTCTTACACATAACACAAATTGTTTTGGTGCCATTTTTGAAAGTTTTTGCAGCGTTTTTTTGGAAATTTGCAACCTTTTTGGTGCATTTCTCAAGTGGTGCAAAGGTCCTTGTAGTGTGCATACCTTTAAAATTCATTTTGCATAATGTGTACGGGGTGGGGGTATTGCATCATCGTTTGGAACTTGATGCTCTCCATGTGCACATTTTTAAAGTCCATTTTGCAATGGTTGGGGACTCATGTTTTATAGCCACATGACAGATATGTGTACCCGAATCATGGTCGTTTTAAATTCAGATCAACTATAAATATTAATTACAGTCATACCTTGATTAACAAGTAACTTGGTTTATAAGCATTTTGAATAATGAGGAAACATTTATGAACATTTTTGCCTTATTAAAAAGCAGTGTCTTGATACACCAGCACTCTCATGTGTGTCACATAATCAAAGATGCTCTAAGCCAATGGCATCTCTCCCTCTCCCCCCTCCTGCTGGAAGTGGGTGATTGTTTCAGTTTCTGTTTCAGGCAACAACAACAGCAAAGTTGAAGGAAGGGCGACAGGCTCAGTAAAGGTACAAACAGTTGCCACCCCATCAACCCCTGTTCCCAAGGAGGCCACCTCCATGGGGCCTCTCCACACCATCCCTGCCACCACTACTGTAACCAGGACACACCCACACCCATCACCTCATTTTTAAAACAACCCACTCCACGGAGGCTTATCCCCTCCTCTTCTCTAGCTGGGATTCCTCCCATCGCCCAATTTTTAAAACAGACCCCTCCATGGAGGCTTCTCCCCTCCTTTGCACCTGCCACAAAGGATTTCTAATGCAGGTCATTGTTCTTTGTACTGTGCTGCATTTTGTACTTTGTACTGTACTGTATTTTGTATTTTATTTAGTACCTTGTATTATATTATAGTATTGTAATCAAATATTTTTGGGCTGTGGAACAAATCATCTGATTTTCCATTATTTCCTATGAGAAAATTTGCTTTGATATGCAAGTGTTGACTATTATTGGCATATGTTCGTTTTGTTATGGACCAAAAAATCCATGAAGAATTGCTCTTTGCAAAAACTTTGTCAACAGACACTAAAGGCGAATCAATATTCAATGTTTTGAAAGATTATTTCATGGAAAAAGCAATCCCTTTATCAAATATAATATCAGCAGCAGCAGATGGAGCACCGGCTTTGTTTGGGCACTATCGTGGTTTTATAAGCCATTTAAAATAAAATGTACTTGGGGTGTTTACAAGTCACTGTGTCATTCATAGACAACATTTAGTAGCTAAAAATCTGAGTGCCAGAGTCCATCAATCTCTTCAATTTGTCATAAATGCAGTAAACAAGATCTGTATCAACACATTGAATTCAAGGTTATTTACACAGTTGTGTGAAGAATATAATGAGGACTTTCATCGATTATTACTTCACACTGAAGTACGCTGGCTCTTTTTTTCTCTTTCTGAGGTGGTTTTAGAGTTTTTGGATGCTAACGATCCCATTTTGAATGAAAATTTAATCAAATGGAAACCAGACATTTCTTATTTAACAGATTTGTTTACTAAATTTAATGAGGTTAACTTGCAGTTACAAGGTAACAGTCTGAATTTAATAAAAACAAAGTCCAGCATTGCAGCTTTTCTTGCCAGAATTAATCTAATTAAGCAAAACATTGGATGGCATGAATTTTCCCAGTTCCCCAATTTGTTATTAACAAATGTCCAGGATGATGACATTTTGGTCTATGTTCAATAGAGATGGGCACGACTTAGCGGAATTCCCGTTTCCATTTCCGTTACTCGTTTCCATTACGCAACGGAAACGGTAACGGGAATTACTCCGCCAGAACTCGAAATCGAACCGACGAATGAATAAATGGGTCTGATTTGTCGTGGTCGTTCCTGGCATCACGGCGATCCCGCGATGCCAAGCGGCACAGAAAAAAAGTTTTTTTAAAAGAAAAAACCCGATTCCCGGCCAAAAAGCAGGTGGAAATATGCCTGCCGTGCCTCAGGGCACCTACCGGAGGGGTGGTTTCTGGAGGGGGGTCCCCGCGGCCTCCCCCCCTCTCCTCCTGTCCCTCCTGGCCCTGGGCTGCGCTGGGGGCGGGCCGGGCAATACATCCTCGTCGTCCCACCAAAGTCGCCGCCGGCCGCCGGCCGCCGTAATTAAAGTGGAAGCGGCACAGAAAAAAGTTTTAAAACTCCCCCCCCCCATCCCGGGCCAAAAAGCCGGCGAAAATATGCCTGCCTGAGTGAGGGCTCAGGGCACCTACCGGAGGGGTGGTTTCTGGAGGGGGGTCCCCGTGGCCTCCCCCCCTCTCCTCCTGTCCCTCCTGGCCCTGGGCTGCGCTGGGGGCGGGCCGGGCAATGCATCCTCGTCGTCCCGCCAAAGTCGCCGCCGGCCGCCACAATTAAAGCGGAAGCGGCACAGAAAAAAAGTTTTAAAACTCCCCCCCCCCATTCCCGGGCCAAAAAGCCAGCGAAAATATGCCTGCCTGAGTGAGGGCTCAGGGCACCTACCGGAGGGGCGGTTTCTGGAGGGGGGGGTCCCCAGCCTCCCCCCTCTCCTGTCCTGGGCAGCCGGACTCGAGTCACCATGCCATGCAGTGCAGGCGGGGGGGTCCAAAATGGGGCGGCGACTGCAATATTTTTTTTGAAATCGTGGTCCAAAAACACACAACAAGCACCACAGGAACATGCGAAAATTGCTAATTGCTATTATAAAACTGCCAGAATTTTTACAGTAGCAGTGGGTTTTTCTTGCAACAAAATGTCTCCTCCCCTGTCCTCTCTCCAATGATTTTATTATATTTTATTTTATTTAGACCTGCGCAATGATGGGCTGGCCAAGTGGCCATGTGGGAGTGACTATGCAAATTTTTGGAGCCATCATGGCCACTTGGCCACTGAGACTTCTGGGATGTGCCAAAAAGCCCCCTAAACCCTGCCCTAGCCCCCTAACCCTAACCCTAATCCTTGATTCCTTACCCATACGCCACAGTACACTGTCCTCTTAGTGGGTCAGAGAGGCACCCATAGGTGCACCCCACTACCCCACCCTAACCTCACCAGTAACTTGCCTACCCCTAGCCCTTGCGCTAAGCTGCTGTCCCCTAAGCCAGATCTACTTGCATTGCACTACACACAAGTACGATTCCCTTCTTTGTGAGACACAGCGGGTGCGAGTGACCCAGTCTTGACTCAGGGTTCTCCTGGACGGACGGTCATGCACCAGTGCACTGGTCTCACTAGTCTGCAAATGGTATGCATATCCATATGGCTATGCATGCCCTTTTGCAGCAGCAGGTGAGGAGAGGAGACCCCCATGCCATGAGGAGCCTACTTTCCCTTCCTAGCGGGTGAGGATAGGAGGCACCCACGGGTGCCTCCAGGAGCCCGCTTTCCCTTTATAGCAGGCCGGCGGAGGCACCCACCCCACAGAGGTGCCTCCAGGAGCCCGCTACCCCCCGAAACCAGTATAACGACAGACCGAAAAACGAACCGACTAATTTTTGCGAAGTTTCGCGAAAAACGGAAACGAGCCGACACGGGCTGCCTACGACACACGACAACTCGAAAACGTCATTTTCCCTAGTCGTGTCCATCTCTAATGTTCAACAATTAAGTGTCCTTCACACACACTTTAAAGCCAGGTTTGAGGATGTTTTGAATAGGTAAATACCACAGTGGATTTTCAATTTTCAATCCATATGGTGACATTGAAGAATTGGACATCATATTACAGGAAGAACTGATTGAAATAAGAACTTACAAAGAACTTAAGGTGCAGTTTAGAATGGGGTATCAGCAGTTCTGGCTTCAAAAAGGTATACCTGTTGCTTATCCTGCATTATAGACTATCTCAAAAAAGTTTTTGATAGCTTTTTGATCTTCATACCTTGTGGAAAGGGGGTTTAGCATGGCTGCCAATCTTACAAAAAAAAAATCAATTGCAAATCACTGAATGTGGATATTTAAGACTATACTTCACTAATTGAAGCCAAATATTGAACAACCGCTATCAGAGCACCTGGCTCCTCCTTCCCATTAACAGCATTATTTGTGTAATAATTTAATGTAAGAATTTGACTAGATTCTTATTTGTTTCGTTCCAAATCCAAATATTTACTTGCACTGTGTCTTTTCAATAAAGTTATGAATAAAAATTGTACATTTTTCTTTTTTTCTTTTCTACAGTTGTCCATGCTACAAAGGCCCCTATCAAAGTGAGTAGCACTATGTCAGCTGTCAAAAACACATTTGAAGTTAAAAAATTTAGGAAAATTCAATATTAGGCAGGCGGGGGTGTACAGAAAACAAAAAAAAATTGGCAAGTGGTCTAACAGGGTGAAAAGGTTTGGGAGCCTCTGTACTAGTCCTTTATTTGCTGGGAGTTTAGATGTTTGATTGGCACCCAGAGCTGCATTTATCCCTCTTTAAAACAAATATGGAAGCTGGGTTCTCCCAGGGAGTTGTGAAAGACTCAAAATAGAACTGTCTAGAGCAGAATAGGCTTTTTAACTTTAGAAAAAGTAGCCGTGTCCATCTGCGCAGGGATATCAGGCAAAACCCACAGAAAGGATAACAAGGCAAAGACCAACTACATGTGGCACCTTAAAGACTACATATTGTGTTCATATAAGAGCTTTCATGGACTCTATTAGCTACATGGAAACAGAAGGAAATGAGATTTGTAAAAGTGATATTACATTTCATTCTGTTTCCATATAACTGACAAGGTGGACGAGTCCATCAATGTTCATATTAAAAGAGCATTTAAGATGCCATATGTTTTTTGCCTTTTCCTTTCTCTTGTTTCTTTGGATTCTGCCTGAAAAGAGTTTTTACTGTTGCACAAGATTATGCCACATGCCAAAACTCCTTATTAGAGATAGGCATGAAATATTTTTTGGTTTCATTTTTTACTTTTAATTTCATTTCAGAACAAAATGAAAAACAAATGGATTTTTAAAGAAAAAATGAAATGCAACAGACTGGAAATATTCCATTTGTTCCATTTTGTTTTTTTGTTAATGTCAAGGTTTCCCATAGGAATGCATTGAAATGCAATGCATTCCTATGGGAAACCACTTTAAACAACCCACACCTCCACCACCACCACCACCACTGAGGCTGCCTTGGTGGGTCAAAGACATTTTAAAAACCCCAAGCGTTTCCCACCCCAATCAGGTGCGTTGGGGGAAAGGCACGGGTATTCTAAAATGTCTTTGAGCCACTGAGGCAGCCTCAGTGACTAACGACATTTTAAAGGACCCACTGCTTCCTCCCTGCACCAATTGGGCACATTAGGGGAGAAGCAGCAGGTCCTTTAAAATGTTTTTAGCCACCAAGGCTGCCTCGGTGGCTCAAAGACATTTTAAAAACTCTGTACCATTCCCCCCATTCAGGTGCGTTGGGGGAGACGTGTGGGTCCTTGATAACATCTTTAGCCACCGAGGCACTTGCCTCAATGGCTATAGACATTTTAAAGGACCTGCACTTGCCTTGGTGGCTCAAAGACATTTTAAAGGGCCCATGCTTCCCTCCAATTGGGTCCATTGGGGGAAGTGGTGGGTTTTAAAGTATTTGTGGCAATTGGCAGTGGCTATTCTGCCACCGCCACTTGCCGTGAAGAGTAAAAACAATGAAAAATGAAAAAAAAATGAAATAACAGAATGATTTTAAAAAAAATGAAATGGAAAAATGAAATGAAAAATAAAAAAAAGTCATTTTTCCATTTTCTGCCTATCTCTGCTCCTTATTGCTTTTAAATTGCTTTCAATTAGGCTTAAATCAGAAAAGAACTACAGAACCAAAATAGAAAAGGACAGAAAAGCAGCCTCTACTACCCATTGAAAAACAGAAGAGGAACAAGGAACAGCAGTGAAACTACAGTAACAACTACTAAATAAATTCCTAAGTATGCAAACATAATTGTGTCTGCTCTGAGGAACAACTTCACAGCAAGGGATCTTAGCAAGGGGGGGGGGGGGCACAGCATCACTGACGTGTATGGGACCTGTTATACAAAATCCACCTCTGCCATCACCATTGTCATCATCTAGGACTAGCCCCAGAAAGATGGCTGGACTACAAAATCCCCCTCCATATGCGTTTATTTCCCTTTTAGAATAGTGGAAATGGGTTGAGATTATTTCTCCTTTGTTCGAATATTTCAGATCTCAAGCTCTTTCCATATCTCCCTCCTATAAACATCTGCAGCGGAGGCTAAATATTCCACCATTAGAAATTTCAGAACAGAACTCAGGTTTGCTGAGGGTGAAATTCCAGTCACACCTCATCTATCATGCCCATTTTTATTTCCTTTATGGGTGCCCGGTGGCAACCTCACCCCAGCCGTTCTTATTCTGAAAAGCTAATCATAAACAGTGATCCCATTGCTCTGCAGCACAGCACTGAGGAAAGAGGAGAGCATTCCAGGGTTGCCTTGGCAACCAAAAGGTCCTTCCTCTTTTCTCTTCTGGGCCTACACCTGAGGATTCTGAATTAGAGATGGGCACGACTCAGAAAAAAAATTTTGTTTTCGTTTTCGGCTAGGGTCTGTTTCGTTTTGTTTCCGTTTACGTGAGCTAATTTCAAAATTTTTCGTTTTCGTTTTGTTACGTAACGAAAACGAAAAAACGAAAATGAAAAAACGAAAACGAAAACGAAAAATTTTTCGTTTCTCCCCATTTAGCTCCATTATGTGTTTTTCCAGTAACGAAAAACAAAAATTGGCTCAAAATTAGTCGTTTCGTTTCCATTTTCGGTCCATTTTTGAACCGTTTTTGTTTTCGTTTCGTTACGTAACGAAAACGAAAATGAAAATACCGCTAAGTCGTGCCCATCTCTATTCTGAATACTTATCTGGGGAGGAAAGGAATTTCCTAAGTTAAGGGATGTTCAGTTGTTTTGAAGAAGTGAACTTTTTAATCTATCCAAAATATGGATGAAAGAAGGAAGGAACAAAACCACATTGCTTGCAAGTGAGGCTGTAGAGGATCAGAGATACACATTTTACAGTTGCTTGTTGAGAATTTGAGGGTTTAAAAGGGCCCTCTATTATCCAGACAGTGAGATTTCTCTACATTAGATTTTTAAAACCTTATTCTTCCTTCAAGAACTAGCATTGCATTTCTTGGATGCTTCACAGCTTTACAACCCTAATTCTGCCTAGAATTATTATGATTCCTGTGCAAATTTTCATCTTTCCTGCCCAAGTTTCCTCTAAATTTGGAAGTACTTTGGCAAAAGAACAGACAATAAACAAAGAAAAGTGACAAGGGGAGGATTTCATCTTTGCATGAAGTCAAGAAATGTATCTGATGCACAGGAAAGTTTCCGTAAGGTCTCAAAACAACAAGACTCATAAAATCACAGGGAATGGGAAATTTTCCAAAACCTCTTCACATTTCTAGAACTGCTAGATCAGAACAAGCTTGATATTTAATGAATATTTCTCCCCCCCACACACACACTCTTTTAATTAGGGCTTCCACATAGGTGAAATGCAATGAGAAAAAAAAATCAAACTATGCAAGATACATTCTCCTTAGATAAGGGCTACTATTTTCTCTTGTCACTGTGGCCATAGGTCTATGCCAATTATGTTGTGCTTGCTACTACCGCTAGGAATGAACTGCAGTAGCACATTCAGCCTGGTTTTGTTGGAGAGAACTCACGGGTGTTCTTTTCAACAGAAGAATACCATCAAATCCAAGACTTACACAATGATCATCCATCCTGTTGCACTGTATGGCCCAGAGTGCTGGGCAGCAACAATGAGCAAAGTGGCATGGAAAATATGTATGTTCCATTGGATATTGGTTATCTCCCTACACAACTACATCACAAATGATGCTACCCGACAGCAAGTAGACATTATATCAATTATGAGATAATGCCAACTTCTATGGTATGGACACATCCTCAGAGCGGCATGTTCCACTGTTATCAAAAGAGCTGAACAAACAGAAGCTGAGGATTCAGTTCCCCACTGCACCAATTTGAAAGTGTAAATCAGTGGTTCTCAACCTTGGGTCCCCAGATGTTCTTGGACTGCAACTCCCAGAAATCCTGGCCAGCACAGCTAGTGATAAAGGCTTCTGGGAGTTGCAGTCCAAGAACATCTGGGGACCCATGGTTGAGAACCACTGGTGTAAACATTGCCTTTTTCTTTGGGGAGGAATAGACCAATCTCCTTCTCTTCTTTTTTTCACTGGGGCCCATGTCCATGCTTCAGATGGACTGGAGGGGAGATAGTGCTGCTTTCCCCAGGAGCCAAAATTACTAGTCAGACTCACCTAAGATGCTTCACTGTCCATGTAGAAAAACAGCAGCAAGGCTTGTGGTTGTGCACAATTTGTGATATTTGCACTAAAGCATTATTGCCACTCTTTTGTTTAATTTGTACATGCAGAGACACACATGCCACCTTCTCCTGTCATAAGCTCTACAGCATCTTATCCTCTTGCAGGGAAAAGTGAATAATTGTTTTTGTTTCACATCCTTGTATGCAAGGATGAGACAAGTGAGAATTTGCATCCCTAGCTATAATATGCCTCTACATTCATTTCGGTTTAAACATTTAGGCCATTAGTTAAAGACAAAGAGGGAGCAGGCATAATGCCAGAGGTTTGCAAGCGGCCTGTGTTCCAAGCAGCCCTTGGGTCTCTGTACAGCTTATCAGAATTTCAACAGGGAAAAGATCAGACATGGAGAACAGATTCCCTGAAAACGAGGCTAGCTAATCGCCATCAATCTTTCCCTCCAATGCACATCCCTGAGGGTGTATTGGGTGTTTTCTAAGGTACACAAAATCTGTATGTGTGTACCTTAGAATGTCCCATAATGTCCCATAGAAAATAGAATGTCCCATAGTTGTCCCATAGTCCTGTCCAGGGCAACCTGCAAGATGCTTCACCATGTAGACAAAGGCACAAACCAGCAGCTATTGAAGGCAGGGAGGGGACTTCTTTCCTTGTGCTACCAGACACAGTGTACAAAATAACTTTTAAAAAAACTTTAAAAACACCACACATTCTTAATCAGAATATTTCATGCTGGTTATGGAATTAGGGAATCTTTCTATTTCATTTTTCTTTAAAAATGACCTTGATCATTCCAGCACAGCTGTTTCGTAATAGATTTTAACAGATTCCCTTGCCACGGGAATCTTCCACCATGTTTCTTTGCCATGAACTGCATAGTTTAGCACTATGTGAGAGTGGAAAGAACTTCCTTAAAGAATGGAAAAGAAGGAAAACCTTCTACCCAAGAGTATCTAGCTAGGTCAGTGGTGGTGAACCTTTGGCACTCCAGATGTTTTGGACTACAACTCCCAGAATTCCAAGCTTAGATTGCCAATGACAAAGGACTGTGGTCCAAAACATCTGGAGTGCCGAAGGTTCACCACCACTGAGCTAGGTGGTCTAAAAAAAGTATCACCCACTCTCTCTTCAGTTTAAAGAATAAGGGAATTTTCTAGATTACACATGAGAGATGCATGTGCTCTGCAACCACTTGTTGATGTCAGTGCAGTTCCAAGTGCTGCTCATTTTATCGCCCAATTTGTCCTTTTTTATCTGGTCCCTGATTGTTCCCACTACTGTGAACGTAGAAGGGGGAATGTTTTAACAACTCGTGTTAGTGAGAACACATTTTTGTTTTTCTATGTTTTTTATTTTCTAAGTTTTGTGACCACTCTTTATTTGACGGTCCATTTTATTGTGACTGTCTTGTTTCCATTGTTGTACATACTCCCCAGCAATCATATTTTTGATAAAGGGGTTGTCTTTGAAACACACATTTCTTTTCCATCTGGAATGTTCATGTCAATGAACAAAGCAGGAAAATACTGCTCTTACCATTGCATAATACGGTGTCACTGGTCTGTTTGTTTGCTGTGCTTCCATTAAGATCTGACGCCTACCAGGTGCTCATTTTCAAAATGGCAACACACGTTCCAACAAAAGCAGGGACAATATCATGGTATTGGCTCACATCTTGTTGTGTTCTGCCTTCATTCTGCCACTATTTATTTGAAGGTCAGGGATTGCTGCAGTGCTTTGAAGATTAATTGCAGAACTACAGCTACCTATCTGCCTCTCTATATCCACCTATTTCCTCTCTCTGGATCGTGAACTTTTAAAGGTGGAAGCAGTTCTGGAGGTCTTCTAGTCCCACTCACTGCTCTGTCCACAGAGAACGAGGTGGCACTTCCTTCTTATGCTCCCCACTCTCAAGCCATTGCCCCCAAACCATATCAGAGTGACGAAAATAAACCACGCCATGTAGCAGGAAGGTATTTTGGAACAAAGCAATACTTAGCACCAGAAGTAGCTGCTGCCAATGTTGCCAGAACATCTGGCTGCTGCAGCCAGAACAATAAGTGGCACCAGGATCATACCAACAAGATGTAATGAAATGTGAGAGGGGGCAAAGTCAGAGCACAAAATACACTCCTCCCCACAAAAAGGACTGTTTTACAAACACCTTTGCTCAGCTCCACTCTGAAAGGAAATGCATCCGTCTGAGAAAGCTGTACATTAAAAAAAACCAATAAACCTCATAACTGAATTGATATTCAAACCAAAACTCCTCTTGCCATCATCCAACACTTCAGCTCAGCCATCGCCAACCAGTAGGCTCCCCATGGGCAAGAATGCAAATCCTGGCTGAATGAGAATGTGTGTGGTAGCCCTCTAAATCCAGTGGCAAAGGCTGTATTAGCCAGTACACAGGCTCTCTGATGGTGCCACTCCCCAGTACTGATGTTTCTCCTTTGTTTTGAGGTCTTCTCCTGTTCCATCAGCTTGTCTGCTCACAGACTGGTGGTCTTCCCTGCCTTAAAACTAGGTCTGGTCCCATATGGTCGATCCCACTTGAGTTTCAACCTTCCCAGGACTCCTCTTCTGTTTAAGATTGCCGATGTTTCAATTGTCTGATAGTCAGGAGACTGTCAGGAGAATAAACAAGCACTTATAAGCAGGAGCAAATCTCATCCTTTTAAAGTAAAATTATTATATATAAATACTGTATGTATCATCCTGATATTGGCCTGCTTTTACTGATGTCATAATATAAGGTAACACGCCTTGGTCCCAAGTCTTGACATCTATTTTACTTGTTTCCTTTTATGTTGGGGTCTCTGAGCACTTTGCAAAAGCAGCAATTAGTGGAATCCTCTGTTATCTTCCCACGCAAGGAAGACATCATAACCATCCTTCAGAATAATTTGATGCCCCAGCTGGGGATTTCTTTCCCCTTTGAACAGAATTGTTAAATTGTAGAGATATTCCAAAATTGCCAAGGAATGTAGGGTGCTACTATTTTGGGAACAGACAAAATAAGTAATTGACTTTTTTTAAGTTTTGGGTTTTCAAATTCAGTAGGGTTATGACTGAATATACTGGGATTCAAAGCCAGACTTTTAAGAGAAAATAATTCAAAGTAGGCATGTAAGTCTTTTCTCAGTTGGTTCTCTCACATGTGAGGCTGGATAGAAAAAAGGCTGCCCCCTCCTCTCCCATCCACTCGTTGAATGATCTTATATATATATAAGAATATATATATATATATATATTCAAATTTCAACACTTGTTTGTGAAAAATTGGGGGGGGGGAAATGTTGCACAAAAGTGCAAAATGAACAAACCCTTGCATGCAAAAAAAATAATAAAAAAAGAAGGCCAAAGCCGCTGAACTTGGAGGGAAATGCCAATGTTTTGCTTCAGGCCCAGGTGCTGCTCAAAAATTGTAATGCCAATATTTTCACTTTCCTGTAGAAGCAAAACATCTTGCAGCCACTAACAGCACTTTCAGTGGAAAATTTCAATGTGCCAAGGCACTGTTTTTCAAGGAAGGGAGGAAAGTGTGCAAACATTCATTATATCTGTTATTCAAGTCCATGGCTCAGTGGCAGAATATGTTGGCTTCAGTTCTTTCCATTTTCAAATCATTTCATCTTGAACTCTTTCCATCCTGTTCATAAAGAAAATAGATAACCCCTCACCCCCCCAAAAAAATTATCAAAAGCAAGCTGAAACCAAATTCTGACCTGTCATTGCTTAAGGCAGTATGTACCACTAGCAACTGTATTCTTAAACTATGGAACTCTGATTATTTCCTAAATGTAAAAACTGTGCTATTAGTTGAATATACAGTACCTTTATTTGTAACTTAGAGAGAATGAAGAAATAATATGGAAGAGGTTAAAAAGAGAAAGAGATGGTTTCTTAAAGAACTCTGCTGGTCACTTGCTTGTTGATAAATCAAGACAGAGAAGGGGCTCTGTCAGCCCAAAAGACATTAGGATGTTATAAGAGACAGAGGAAATGCACACAGCCTCAACTTGGATGGCAGACAAGATAAAGCAGTGTTTATACTCTAATGTGCTGAATTGTGCAGACAGTTCTAATAAGACTGGGAGAAATGAGAAGGCATTCAACTGTGCCCCAGTGAGGTCATAACAAAGTGTTAATAAAAGAGACTTGTGGACATAACGTTTCACAATCCACAGTTCATACAGCTGCCATGCAGTGAGGCCGACAACAAAGCAGTATTAAAGTACCAATTTCCTGCACCCATTATTTTCATTGCAAAGTTCCAGAGGCCAATTAACAAAGTTTAGCAAAGAAATATAGCACCTTCTCCTCTCTAAAGATGAATATTTCTCACCTGCACACTTGCCATGGAGATGTGTTGATGTTAAGCAGCAGGCCAACAGGAGAGATAAATCACTAAGGCATACATGTTGTTATGTGCTGTCAAGTCGGAAAATGGCTTATAGTGATCCTTATGGTCTTTTCAAGGTGTGTGAAATATTTAAGGAGTGGTTTTACCAGTTCTATACACTCCAGCGAGCTTTCATGGCTGAGCAAGGATTCCAACATAGGTGTCCTGGATTCTCATCTGTCAGTCTATCCACTACACCATGCTAAGGCATACACATACCATCCTAAATTAGGATTTTCCTACTTCAGGGAGCTTCTGTTTTAGGGGGGGGGACTACAGCTCCCAGAATCCCAGGATGCAGTCAGTGCTAGCTGGGATATTGTAGAATAGTGGTGGTGAACCTTTGGCACTCCAGATGTTTGGTACCACAACTCCCGGAACTCCAAGCCTGTACTGCCAATGACTGTTGGGGTTCACCCACATGTTGGAGTTCACCCTTGTGTGTTGCTGGGATTCACTCCAGGGTGTTAGTATGCCCTGGAACAAAAGGCTGCTTTCTAGAGGGAAAGAGCAGGCCATCTCTGACTTCTGACCAGAGAGCAACAGCTTGTCTCTTAACAAGCAGTGTGCTGAGAGATCAAAGGGGTGCAGGAGAGATAACAGCTGATCTCAATAATGAAAGTCCACCCAGTTAGTTCTGGACAGCAGAATTCTGGAGACAGAAGATCTCCAGTAGAGATGGGCACAAAACGAAAAACGAAATGCTGTTTCATCGTGTTGTTACGCAATGAAATGAAAGGAAAGGAAATGACACGAGGAAGCAGCATTTTGTTACAGATTAAATGAAATGGTGGGTTGGGTTGTTTTTTTGTTTTTGTTTTGTTTTTGTTTTTTGTTTTTTGTTGAAATGAACCATTTTGTTCTGTCTGTAAGCCACTTAGGGGAGGGAAAAAAGTTTTTTTTAAAAAAAAGCTCTAGGCTTTTTAAAAAAACCTTTTCTCTCTCTCCCAAGCTGCACCAGCTGATCGGCACTAGGGTGGTAGGGGGAAGGTTTTTTCCCCACCCCGGCACTGAGCAGGTGACAGGTGGGGCTTAGGGGGAGAGGAAAAAAGTTTTTTTTAATAAAAAGCCTAGAGCTTTTTAAAAAACCTTCCCCCCCACCCCTTTTTCCCTCCCCCCTCACCCCAACACCCATCAGCTGGCATGTGGGGCTTGGGGGATGGGAAAAAAGTTTTTTTTTTAAAAAAAAAAAAGCCCAGGGCTTTTAAAAAAAAACTTTTTGTCCCTCTCCCACTTTCCAGCCCCCCCATGAACCATTTCATTAGTAGTTCGTTTCATTTTAAAAAAAAAATCATATGAAACGAAATTTAAAAAGTGTGGGAGGGGAGGAAATTAAATAAAATGAAACATTTTTTTATTTCATGCCTATATCTAGTCCCCAGGAACTTTTATTGAGTAAAATAAAATGCTGTTTACTAATTAATGATTACATAAGACCTTTACTATAGGCTAGCAGTTACATCACCTTGCCAGGATTGGCCAAGGAACCTGTTGATGCCTATATGCCATCACTAAGAGAAGCAGAAGCTGGGGAAGAGTGGGGACCCTTCCCTTCATAGCTGAGGTCAGATCAGATCTCTGTCAGGAGAGCATTTTCTCACTGAAGAAAAGGTCAGCTTGACCCAGCGTCTAGGAAGCACTTTCCCACAAATGACAAAGGCCTGTGGGAGTTGTGGCCCAGAACATCTGGAGTGCTGAAGGTTCGCAACCATCATCCTAGAAGATGTAATCCCACAAAACAGCTTTTTCCGAGCTCAGATTCAAGAATTCCATCTTTTGTGCCCATAATATTAATTGTGAAACTATTACATTGATTAACAGGGATGTGCACCAAATTTGGATAAACCCCAAATTTGGGTAAATCATTAATTGCCATCTGAACTAGAATGATTTGGATCACTTTCTAGTGCTTTCTGATTGAAACAGATTCCAATTTCAATCACAGAGCAGAACAAGTTTACAAGCTATTTTTAATCTGGACCAGAAATCAAACCAGTTAAAGCAGAAATCTCATTTGGCTTTTTTTTGGGGGGGGGGGGAGTGGAAAACAAATTTTAAAGATGCCTTGTACACAAACTTCTGAATCTAATTTTCATTTTCCAATGCAAGTTCCAATGACAGGACTATAAATTTAGCATTGAGATTGTGAGCATTGGCCTGATAGATAATTAATGCCTGTATCATGCCCAGGGCATTTAAAGAGTAATATTTTTTTTTTTAAAAAATGAGGGGCCAAATAAGCTACCTGCAGGCAGGAAAATCAGTCCTTGGTCTTGAGAACAGGAATAATTATATGCCACCTACGCTTTCTAATGTCCTGTTTGAGGTAAAATGAAGGTATTTTTGGTAGGGTTTTCTAAATGATTTAGTTTCAGCCTGTCCCAGACTGGTGTGTGCCTCTTCTCTATTTTTTTTTTTAAATCTTAAAGATCAATTGACTGGTTCTTCTAGATCTGTCATTTCTATTGGAAGTCTCTTGCTTCTGTAAAGCAGAACACATTTTCTGGTTATGCTCATATTCTAGAAGCAGAGACATCCATTTCATATTCATGCTTTGTAAAACTGAAAATTACTGAAAAGCAGGGATCGGTACTCTAGTCACAGGAATCACTGTCAACAGACTTAAGTCACACAGGTGACCTAACTCAGACTCGACTTGCTCCTCGACTTGCAATAACAACAGTTTGTTTTTTAATAGGAACTTAAGACTGGGGACCTAGTGCCAAAGACTTGCCATTTGCCAACATCCCTGCTGTAGTGGGCTGCATATGTAACAGTATTTGAAAACAGTTCATAAATTTCAGCTGGTGCAGAACATGTTTGCAAGTTCTGAATCAATTTTTTTCTTCCTCTACTTGAGCAGAATCATTTTTTTTCTTCCTCTACTTGAGCAGAGTCCAGTTTTAAAAACTGGATTAAGCCTATGAAGCAGTCATTCTGAACTTTTTTGTTTGTTTGTTTGTTTGTTTGTTTGTTTGTTTGTTTGTTTGTTTGGTCATGGAAATCAACACAGTATGAAAGAAACCTAGGCGAATATAAGATTGCACACTTTGCATAATGAACTTCAGAAGGTGGGTGTGAAGAATTGTTTCCAGTCTGTGATCCCCTTCAAATGTGCCCAAGTGGGTCATATAGCCCTTGCTGAGAATAGCTGCTCTGCAGCAGTAAACAACTAGTGCCCCGGTGACTTCAAGGATGCATTCCTTTCCTGTCGATGTAACTAAACCCCAACATCATCTCAGTGGGCTCTCCTCATATTGCCCCCAACATTTAAGACTGATGAGATGGTTATGGTCCCCAAATACTGTATGAATGTCCCAGAAAATATTCCTCTCACTTCTACCTTGTGGTCCTTTTTCTGCACACTTAAGAACTTTTTATTCCGGTAGGTATTTTAAGAGCTTTATACATCACTTTGGTCTATTTATTTGTTTAGCATTAAGACCTTTCAATATCATTGATGACTTGTTTTCAACTGTAGGTGTTGTTTGTTCTTGCTTCTTTTATTTTGTCTATTTAGTTCATACTGTGTTGGGAGTTTTTAACAAATCTCTTTCATGTTTATGCTTTTCATGTTTTTTAAAATGATTTAAAAAATTTAAAACCACCCAGAGAGCTATACTGAGTGGGTGGTACATAAGGATTTGAAACAAGCAAGCAAAAGAATAAATATCATGGTTCAGAAAAAGGGTATTACATAATCTGTGCAGAGATAAATGTTTGAGCTGCAATAAAGTTCTGTGATATATACATTTCTTCCAACCTGTTTCTATCTCTGTCTCTGTCTCATACACTCACAAAGAATCCCCCTCATTAAAAGCTAAATTTTACTCCCTAGATGTTGGCTTAAGCAGTGCTCCTTCTGAAATCAACTCACACTAAAGCTTTAACTAGAAGGGCAAAGTGGATTGAGGGTGGTTTGAGGGAGAGGATACAGAAGACCAGAGTTCAGATTCCCAAAAAGCTGTGGAAACTCAGAGGTGACAACAACAAATACTGCTTTGACTTCTCAGATAACCCCAACATTCCTATTAAGATTCCCATAAATCAAAACCAATTGGATAATGGATAGGAACAAATAGTTTGACCTACAACTTTTTTAGGCTTAATGTGAATGACTGAAATTGTAGCATTACTGTAGTCCCTGCCACAACACAGTTCATATATTAAAGTCTCAGTAAATCACAGTTTTGTTTTGTTTTTTTTGAGAGAGAAGCAGACTTCCAAATAGAGGTTTTTAACCCCCTCCTGGCACCTCAGCAAACAGACCTGGGGCTGCTGCTGCCAGCTGCACCTGCAAAGAGAGGTTTTTAACCCCCTCCTGACACCTCAGCAGACATACCTTGAGCTCCTGACAGCAAGATCTTCTGAGGTGTCAGGAGCGGGTTAAAAACCTCTCTTTGGAAATCCAGCCAGCAGGAGCAGCCAAAGGTCAGTTTACTGAGGTGACAGCATTTCATGGATTTTCCTTTATTGTGGGTGGATCAGGCTCCTAACTCACACAATAAATGGGGGAGTACTGTAATATACTAAAAATGGTTAACATATAAATACCACTTCAGTAATTAGCATCAGCATCTTAGAACTGCCGAGCTGGAAGGGAGGCATGGATCATCAAGTCCAGCCTCTGCCAAGGAAGCAAAGCAGAGAATCGAACTCCCAACCTCTGCCTATGCAGTTAGATGCCTAAACCACTGACATATGCAGACTAAAGGTATAGGGTAAACATGAGCAGTATTATCATTTGCAAAGTCAAAGGAGCCTTGTGGTGCAGTGGTTAAATGTCTGTACTGCAGCTAAAACTGTGCTCATGACCTGGGGTTCAATCCCAGGTAGCAGGCTCATGGTTGACTCAGCCTTCCATCCTTCCGAGGTCAGTAAAATGAGTACCCAGCTTGCTGTGGAGGGGGAGCAATGTGTAGCCTGCATACTGTAATTAAAATTGTAAACTGCCCAGAGACTACTTGAAGTGGTATGGGGCGGTATATAAGCAGAACACTTTGCTTTGCTTTTGCTTTGGGTAGAGAAGATTAAACCCAGGCACTTGATGAAATAGAATTCATTTTTTTTGTCTTCTGATCACAGTAACTCCCCTTTTCTTTTGAAAAATAGTGATGTAACACCCTCCCCAATTTTCCATTTCCCCAAAAAAATTTCCTGCCTAAAAAAAAGTTTCAAAATACACAAAATATAGAGCAAGTCTCAAAATCTCTGCTTGGAGAAAACTTCTTAGGTTCCTCATTCCCACCTCCAAGGATGAAATAAGTGAAGGTTTATGTCCCCAGCATGAAATAATCTGGACACCATTCTCCACTAGAGATGGGCACGGAACGAACATTTTTTCATTTCCGTTACTGTTTGTCATTTCCGTTACGTAATGAAACGACAAATGAAAATTGTGATTAAAATGAAACGAAACGAACAGAACCACGAAAACTGTGGTCGTTACATTTCGTTTCCGTTAATGGTGACGCACAATGAAAAGAGCTATTTTAAATATTGAAAAACGCCCTGGACATCCGTAAAAATGCAGCGATAATTATTTATATTGTCTGATAATACCTACCAGGGGGGTTAGGGTCCTTAAAACATTTGATTTTGTCTTCTCCCATCGCGTTGTATTTTTATTTTCCCTTTAAAATGGATGTCGCCACCAGCCACAAAATGGAGGCAAGCCATGTGATGGGATCATGTTCAACCAATAGCATGCCCAGGTTGCAGACTGGGCAGGCAGGTCTGGCAGCCACAGAGGGCATAAAAAGCTCTGGCAGCCCCAGTCCTCCTTGCAGTCTCTGGTGGGAGTTAGGGTGGGATTGCTGTCTCTGCGACTCTAGCTTCAGTCCTGCAGCCTCCCTGTGTGCATGCATGCTGTGTACCTCTCAGTGAGTACCCTCCCTTGCCCCGCAGTGCAGTCACTCTGCAGCTGCCTTGTACCCTGGGCAATGCCCGCCGCTGCCTTTGCAGCCTCCCTGCATACCTAGTCTATACTGTGTCTCTGCCAGCATCCATTTTTTTTAGTGTTTTCCCTCTGGTCTCGGGCGTTGGGGGATGCCTGCGCACGGGAATACTTTAAAAATCACGCAAAAAGCGGGTAGAAACGACAAACAAAAAACAAAAAACGGTAATGATTTTTTTCCAAAAATTCGCGACAAACGGAAACGAACCAAAACAGAACTCTCAACGACAAACGAAAAAGCAAAACACCATTTTTTTTTATTCATGCCCATCTCTATTCTCCACTGATACGACAGATTACAATGAAATGTAAGAGTGGATGATTGGTGTAGCACGTGCTACAGGAGGTAAAGGATTTTGCTGTAACTAATCACACACAACTCTCAATCCCAGTTTTCAGCAAGGGAAATGAAATTCATGGAGGACAACAAGCATGGTCCTCAAACCATTCCAATTCTCCCCAGGAGTCCCATCAAAACCAAGCAAGGAAACCTCCTCTAAGTGCCAATGCAACAGCTTTGCCCTTCCCTCTGCAAGATGTGTGATTTCTCCATATCACTTTCCTTTTCTCTCTCTGCCTGTGTTTTCCCAGCTGTAAAGCACATAGCATGCCAGCTCCCTAACAGGGCTACTGAGAAATTTAATGATTGACTGGTGCTTTAAAAGTATTTTGGATGAAAGGTGTTATGTAGGTACAATGAATTATTGTTTGGCACGAACTGCTCTCCTGTGCACGGTGCTGGGAATCCAAGCTGTCTGTCCCTCGGCATAACTGTCAGTGCTGGGCTGATTGCAAAATCTTTATTATTCGCAACAAGGTAAGAGCCAAGAGAATGCAGCTTGATTTTGGAGCTCTAGCTGTGGGGGAAAAGATAGTAGGGAGAGAACAGGAATCTCTTAAACTAGTAATCAGAGCAAATTTTCTCTGACAATCACTGGGCACAAAATGAATAAGGGAACCTACATTATCCATCTTAGGATAAAATATGCATTTAAAATAATATTACATTTACCTTGCAGCTCATTTTACGGTATCTCAGATCTTTAAAATTTATCATTCTTTCTTTAGCCAAGAGAAATCTGCATGGCTTCCTATCTTTTTTCTTATGGACATTTCAGAGTTCTGCATACCATAAGAGGCGAGGCACTACCAATACTGCTTTTTAAAAAGTGCTTCAGCACATTCCCTTGCTTGTGTCTTAAGCAGAATAATTCTGGAGTCATAGTGGCCAAGATCAAGACCATATGCGGGGTTGAATGAGAGCAAATGTTTATCAACAGAACAGGAGGAAAGTGATGCTAACCCAGGATGGGAAATAACTCACTATTACTTTGGCTTAGCTAAATTTGGCTATGTGATGGTCCACTGAGGATGATCACATCTGTTCTGCGCTTACAGACTGCATTCCTTGGAGCACCAGGATGTTGTCCACCCCCTTCCCTTCCCCAGCAGAAGATGTGGAAGAGATAGCACTTCAAAGCCATGCCAATCCAAACACCACCTGGGATGCTGTCCACTGAGAGCTTCAATGGCAGAAGCCTCACTGAAATGAGTCTAAGTTTGACTGGAGCACAGCTGCATTTTTAACCACTGGGTCACATAAAAGAGCATTTTCCAACCATTTTTAGCCTTTGCCTGTACTCTGTTAGCACAACATGTGTCCTACAATATGTGGTTATGAGCTACAAGGTTATCAATGGCTATCATTATGGATGCCTAAGGACAACCTCTGGGTTGGAGAGATAGGCAGGATTTCTATCAATATCATTTGCAGGGAATCTTAAGCAGGTGAAGCCATCTGCTTGCGAATACCTTGAAGCAAATGGTGAGCCACTGTGTGAGAATAGAAGGCTGGACTGGATGGGCTGTGGCCTGTTCCAGAAAGGTTGTTCTTATATTCTTATGACTGCTTCTGAAGTGAAAAAGAATATGAGGTTGCTGTCCATGGTGCTGACTGCAATGATTCAAATGAGAGAAACATGTGTCGCTTATGAAACTTGCGTATGGAATTGGCTTGCATCTTATATGGCTGGACCATCTTTAATATTTATTTATTTATTTATTTATTTATTTATTTATTTATTTATTTATGTATATAACACCCTCTGGCACCAGTGCCAGATGGCATCCAAAGGAGATTTACTGAGGAGTAAATCAAAGGAGTAAAACAAAGGTGCCCCGTGGCACAGTGGTTAAATGCCTGTACTGCAGGTAAAACTGTGCTCACGAACAGGGGTTCAATCCCAGGTAGCAGGCTCATGGTTGACTCAGTCTTCCATCCTTCCGAGGTCGGTAAAATGAGTACCCAGCTTGCTGGCGGGGAGGGACAATGTGTAGCCTGCAGACTGTAATTAAACTGTAAACTGCCCAGAAACTACTTGAAGTGGTATGGGGTGGTATATAAGCAGAACACTTTCCTTTACTTTGAATGAGAAGGGTGTCCCCGCAATTCCCCTCAAAATGGAAGTGTTATAAGCCAATGGTGCAGCACATGTTTAGTATATAATGATAGAAGTGAGCATGAATTAATTTACCCATGACAAAGTTCATTGTGCCTCACCCTCTCCCTGCCCCACCCCACCCCAGGCCAGCTCAACCACTCTCCTGCTATGCAGTGCTGGGCCAACCATTCATTGACTGCGTGGGGAGAATCCCCATCACACCTCCTTGACAGAGGCTGATGGAGGAAGTGGAGACAGGTAGCCCAAGCTTTTCCCTGGATTGGATCCCTACTGGAGCAGGAGGACCCCGGCACTGTGCAACAACATGTATGTGGCCCAGCTGACCCGGGGATGGGGAAAACGTCCATACAGCATCTCTGGTGCCACACAGCAGATTTCTTTAGGGAACCGAACTGATTAATATCTATCTCTAGTTAATCTCTAGGGTTGGAAAATTCTCAAAAAAAAAAAAAAAAAAAAGCACCATCAAAGGAAACTAGTGGGAGCCTCAAGACATGCAACTCCTTCTGGACTCACAACCACCACACATTCTGTCTCTTAGGACAGTCAGTTTCAGATTTAAGACTCTCATACAGGTTAACATGAGAGACTGAAGAAGCAAAAATATACTACTTCACTTGGGCTGCTGTAATTCTGAAAACAAAAAATGCATCTTCAAAAAGCATCCAGAGAAGGGTCTTTGTGGCCGGTCTCTCACCAGGAAGAAAAAAGAGACACTGTGATACATGGGCCATGTACTGTATGTATCATGAGCCATAGGTTGGCATTCTGTAATTCTTGAGATCTATAGAATTTTATTTACTCAAAGAAACACAGAATGATAGGAGTTTTAGAGTCAGAAAGGACACTAAGGGTAATCAAATCCAATCATACACTAGTGTGGGAATCCCTGGATAAAATATCATAAAGAAATGTCTGTAAAGATTCTCAGTCATCCAGGTGAGTTTGTCTGGATGTTGAGTCATGGCAAGTGGACTTATTTTTCTTCAGAGGTTGAAATGCTGAATGACTGACTGACTGAATGACTGACTAACAAAGCTGTTTGGACGAGCAGCAAAACATTTCAGTGTCTCAAGTAAAAGAAGTCCAGTTGCCATGACTCGACTTCCAGATGATAAAGAAATGGTTACCCAATCTCTGCTTAAATCCTTGAAAGAAGGAATGCTCATTACTTAAGTTTGTTCTATTGCTGAAAAGTTATTATATAAGGGTGTTATTAATATTTAGTTAAAATATCTGTTCTTACCATTTCAGTCTACTATTTGTACTTTCCAGATAAACAGTCCCATGGCACAGTGGTTAAAATGCATTATTGCACTCAAGACTCTGTTCATGTCTTGAATTCAGTCCCAACAGGTTCAAGTAACTGGCTAAAAGATGACTCAGCCTTCCAGCCTCTGAAGTTGGTAAAATGAGTATCCAGTTCACTGGTGAGCAAATTGTTGTTTGCATAATAATTTGCAAGCCGCTACGGCTAACACTACTGGTAGTATATAAGTAGAAAATAGCAATAACAAGTCTATTTGACAGGCCCTCAAATATTTCAAGATGGTTATCATATTATTTCTCTATTTCCTATCCTTCATCCAATCTGTATTTTAAGTGTATGGACCTACTTTGCAATTCTTTGATTAATATGCAGATCAGAATTTAGCACTTCTCCAAATTCTTGCCTCACAAAATGCATACTTTGCAGTAAAATGCATAGAAAATTCTTATTTTAAAGGAAATGTATACAATTTAAATGCTAATTTTCCTACCATTTATAAGGAAAATATTCAGAGAAGACAAGATAGTATGAGAGTTTGATTGAACACATGGAAAACCAGCCTGTACTGCAAATAAATTGATCCTTCCATATCTATTGTGAGATACAGGTCATGAGAATAAAGAGTCAGTGAAGATGAATCTCAGGTCAGTGTCGAAATGAAGAATACCAAACATTGTTGTCACAGATATCTAAATGTAGGACCAGTTGTAGCAGTCTCATAAGTAGTCCTACAGGAGAAAGTATAAGGGGTTATTTTGACATAATATTTCAGAATAAAGTGGGTATGTTTGGCATGTATATTACATCCACTGTTAGGAAACAATTTTCCTCAATGGCTTGCTACAGAGACGGCTTGGCTGTTGATTACTTCTTAAGTCCTGTGGATCAAAAATCCAGATTATTGTAGATTGAAGACTGTTCCACTAAATGTCATTCATTAAGTTATGGAAATTCTAAGAAGAGGCTGAGGAATATTAGCATAACACATTAATTACCAGTGACAAGCTACCCTAGAGACAGCAGAAATATTTGTTCATAAGCATCCCTAATGCAACCCATGACAAACTCATTTCATTAGCTGGGCAAACATTTTCTCTTGATATTGTAGCGGGGTCAATAAGATGGAGAGGGATCGAGGGCTGTAGTCCATTCATGACGGGACAAATTGGAGAAGCAATTTTGGGTTCAATGTTTACTTTAATCTTCTACTTTCTGAGTACATTTAAGTAGCTGGTTGAGCATCTTGGCACCCAATTTGCCTCTGGCTCAGCTGTGATCTGAATGTTCTTGCTTCAGCCCATAGCCAAATTCTTCAAAATACTCTTTTATTACAAATCGGAGCCATTTCTTCACTATGAATTACTGGTCTGTTGTAAAACCCAACCATGTCTGCTTTCCTATCACCACTAGATTTTTAACTTGACTTGGGATGTGTCCACACAAATGTAATTTGAAACATATTGGCTCCATACTCAACAAACATCCACCTTGGCAGTCCATGAGGTGGGTGGAGCCATTACTGGCCCTTTCAGCTATTCTTGAACTGGTGGGTAGCTCAGTGGCTTACATCTCTAGTAGAGATGGGCACGACTCAGCGAAATTTTCATTTTCATTTTCGTTTTTCATTTTCATTACGCAACGAAAATGAAAACGAAACTTTTCCAGAAAACAAAACGAAAACGAAAACGAAACGAAAATTTTTGCCGTGTTTTTCGTTTTTGTTACGGCAGACACATCACAATGAAAAGAATGCTAATGAAAACGAAAATTTTTCATTTTCGTTTTGTTTTTCGTTTCGTTTCGTAACGAAAATGAAAATGAAAAATGCGAAAAAAAACCTGAAAAATGAAAACGAACCAAAACAGACCCCTTAACGAAAAACAAAAAACGAAAAATTATTTTTTTGAGTTGTGCCCATCTCTAATCTCTAGCTGCGGGGCCAGAGGTTGGGAGTTCGATTTCACACTGTGCCTCCTTGATATGGGCTGACCTCAATGTTCCATAGGGCCCCTTCCAGCTTTGCAGTTCTAAGGTCACCCTTCCACAATGAATACAGATATGAATTTGACTCCAGCATGAGCCACCAAGTATGCAATTTCTGCATTTGCGTTTAAGAGACCATTCAAGTTTTCCCCAGAAAAAAAACTGGGTTGGGGGAATGGCTTTTCGCATTTTCCTGGGGATATCTGGTGGATAAAACAAGAATCTTCATCATCCATCACCTTCTGTAAACCTTATGCAGGGTGAGACCTCTCAAGCATTCCTCCGTCTCTAATGTCACAGAATGTGTGCATTTATGTAGGTGCATAGAGGAACGAGTGCACATGATTTGTCTGCTTGAAATGTAATGTTTCGAGAACATCTATGTAGAGGAGCACCATACCTCTGAATTCCAGATGCTTGTATAATGGCTCTTTCTAATAAATGAAGGAGAAGGAAACACATGACAAATGTGTTTCTGCACTTCTGCAAATGTAATTAGATCATTAATTAATTAATGGGCTAAAACTCAGATGATGAACAGAGTGAAAGTCTTAATTTTGTTATCTGTCTGTTATTAAATTGCTATTTCAGCAGCCAGGTTTGGACTTCTATTCCTGCTTTGAAAAAGAGAGCTTGCTCCCAAAAGCTCCACAACTTTTTTTTATTTTTCTTCTAGCAGCCTATATGAAGGTATCACCCATAGTCTAGTTTCACTTTTGTTTTAATGGCTGCACGGCTGCAAACCTCTTCAAAAAAAAGTTATCCTTTGAGTGGCTGCTGCATCAAACACTTGTCACTGTATTCTAAGGCCTGACATTACGCAGCAGGAAGTGAAAGCTGGGATACTCATTAACTTCACCAAAGAAATAGAAGCAGCCACTATAAAAAGGTAGTGAAACAAATCCAACATTGAGTACGTGTTATTTAGGGAGTTGCAAAGTTTTGATGATTTCTCTTCGCTGCTTGGTTCTCTCCTCCTCCTCCTCCTCCTCCTCCCCTGATTTCTCTTCCGTTTTTATTTTTACATCATGAATCTTAGAAGAAGGGAAACCCTCTTGAAAAGCCCATTTTGTGGAATACAATAGATAATCCTCATTCTTTCTCATGCCACTGTCATTTAATAGGGAACACACACATTCGCTGAATATTTGATCTCAATCCTTCCTTAGTTTCTCCTTTGATCAGACTCTCAGACTCTCTGCTGTTCCTCAAATGGAGGCATTTATTAAATAAGTGAGTCAGATGAGAGGCAAAGAGAATGAAATGAGAGTTGAGGGACTGGTGTTTGGGTTCTGGGGCTAAATAAAGGAACGCTTGAACAAATTGCCAACCAAACAGGCTTCAATCCATCTTCATTAGAGACGGGCACGAAATGCCAAAATGGTGTTTTGTTTCATTTTTTGCTTCATTTATCTTTGTTTTGTTTCATTTCATTTGAAACATTTTTTAAAAAAAATCATTTTGTTTTTTGTTTTTTGTTTTTATTTTATGTGTTTTATGTGTGTGTTTTATGTAACTACAGTGTGTGTGTTTATGTGTTTTTAAAGTTTTTTTACCTTGGATTTATGTGTTTCGGGGGTGGGGGGTGGGGAACGAACCACAGGCTTTTAAAACTTTTTATTAGTCCCCGAAGCAAGCGTCAATCAGCTGGCATACGGGGATTGCTTCGGGGACTAAAAAAAGTTTTAAAAGCCCAATATTTTCTCCACCCTATTGAGCGTGTTGGGGGGGGGAGTGTGGACTTAAAAAAAAGTCTCCTCAGCAATCCCCGCATGCCAGCTGACTAAACTAAAACTATGTTTTAAAAGCGCACACTTTCCTCCACCTGATTGGGCGTGTTGTGTGTGGGGGGGAATGGCACGGGCTTTTAATTAATTAATTTTTTATTTTTTTACTGCTGAAGCAAGTGCTGATCAGCTGTTGTGCGGGGCTTTGCCAGCAAAAAAAATAAAAAAATTAAAAAACCTGTGCCATTCCCCTACCCGATCTGGCACATTGGTGGTGGGGGGAATGGTGTGGGGTTTTAACAGCGGTTTCCCATAGGAATGCATTGCTTCAATGCATTCCTATGGAAAAACCAAAAATGAAATGTAACAAACTGAAAATTTACATTTCATTTCATTTCATTTTTTCTTTGAAGGGCAGTTTATTTTTCATTTTCAAATGAAAAAAAAAATCCTGCCCATCTCTAATCATCATTACAAAATATTCCATGTTACTAAAAAAAAGTCAAGCCGTTATTGACAGCTGCTGTTTTATCAGTTGGTTGTTGTGTATGTATTATGTGCCCCCATCTCTCAAACACATATACACCCCTCCCTCCAAAAAAGGAAATTATATGAAATTACTTGCACAGGAAAGGATCGTGTATGGATCCATTAAAAACATGCTGTACTAAAGAGCCACATTTTCATCTTTCATCCTTTGTTTCTCTTACAGGCAAAATGAATGGCACAAGATACAGTAACCCCCTACCGATCGCAGGGGTCAGGGACCCGCCCAACCCGCGATGGCTGAAAATCCGTGATATGTGGATGCGGGTCAGGTGGGGTCTGGGGGTCGAGGGGCCACCCCCAGCAGCCCGCGGAGGCAGCGTTGGGGGTTCGGACCCCCCTCCGCCACTGCTGGGTGCTGCGCAGAGCCACCTCAGAGCAGCGTGCGGCGGCAGCGTAGGGGATCCCATCCCCCGCCTCCACCGCCGGGTTCTGCCCAGAGCCGACATTGCTCCCCATGCACCCGCTACCCCAGGGGAGGGCAGGCGGGTGGGTGGAGAGCCATCCTTGGAGATGGATTTGGCTGCAGAGGCAAGCGCTTGCCTCCGCAGCCAGAGCCCTTTCCAAAGACTGCTCCCGGCGTGCCTGCAACCCCCAGGGAAGGGCGGGCAGGCGGATAGTGATCCTTGGAGATGGCTTTGGCTGCAGAGGCAAGCACTCGCCTCCACAGCCGCAGCCCTTTCGTAAGACCGCTTCCCGCATGCCTTCAACCCCCAGGGAAGGGCAGGCAGGCGGAGAGCGATCAGAGGGGGTCGGGGGGATGGCGGGGAGCCATGCGATGGCTCCCCGCCACCCTCCCAGGCAGCTCCGAAGTTTCTCGGAGGGGCCCAGAGGGGTGGCGGGGAGTGATGCGATGGCTCCCCGTCACCCTCCCGGGTGGCTCCGAGGCTTCTCGGAGGGGGTGGGGGTGGGGAGTGACCTGATCACCCCTGCCCCCCAGCTGTGCAGGTACTGCAATGCCGCGATATAGTGGGACCGTGGGACCTGAACGGCGCAATGGTGGTGGGTGACTGTATCATGTAATATGCTGACCTCTCTGTCTCTCTGTATACCTGGACCTCTAGAACTCTCCCTCAGCTCTGCTCAGGCTTTATCCTAGATCCTGCTCTCACCTCCCATCTTTGAGGGGACAGAGATATACATTTCCCCCTTTGAAAACAAGAACACTCCATAATTCCCAACTTTTAATCATATTATATAGTCAACTATAGCAACATTTCAGATCTCTAACAAATGCTGACAGTTGTTGTGAATTACTACTTTGACTTTGTTTTCAGTATTGTTTGTGTTTACTATTTTCTGAGTGGTATTTGTTCCTTTTAAATATTTGTGTACTTTTTGTTTTTGGTGTTATATATTGCCGCATAATGATGTAAGCTGCCTTGAGTCCTTCTTAAAGAGAAAGGTTAGGTAAAAATATTTTAATTAAATACATTAAAAGATTGTAGATGAGCTACAAAGGTCATGCAATGGATAGAGTGATGTGGATTCAAGTCCTTATTCAGCCATGGAAACTCACTGGGAGGGTGGCACTGGTACAACTACTCCTCCAGTATCTCACATATCTTGGAAGCTCTATTAGGGTCACCACAAATCAGTAGTGATTTGATGGCACGTAATCTGGGTTGCAGCTGATAGGACATATAAGTAGAGGTGGGCATGAACCAGAAAACCCATGGTTCGGGTTCGTCTGGTTCGGGCCCACCTTTGGTTCAGGTTGGGTTCGGGTTCTTACCAGTGGCGGTGGTGGTGGTAGCGTCTCGGTGTTGGCGGCGGTGGATCCTGGCTCCCGCAGCAGGGGCTTTTTGAGGTGTTGGAATGGGGCCAGCATCTCTCTTTCTCTCTTTTTCTTTTTCTTTTTCTTTTTCTTTCTTTTTTTTTTTCTTTCTTTTTTTTCTTCACAGGCCAGGTGGGCACTTCTTTTATTTTGTTTTTTCCTTTATTTTAGAACACCGACCCAGCTACCCCTGGGGCCGGATCAGCGCTCCTTTGTTATTTTAATTTTAATTTTAATTTTTTACATCCAGGTTCTGGCCATGCTACTGCTGTAGCGCAGGCCATGTTTTTAAAGCACCGACCACAATAAAAATAACAAAACAAACTAAAAGTTCATTTCATGTCCATCTCTACATATAAGCAAAAAAGTTCCATCACCACCACCAGCCCACCTCTAAAGTTAAAACTCTCAAAGGAGAATGAATCTTCAGGCTCACAGTGTTAACAAGGGGAGGGACCCCCACTGAAGAAGAGACCAATAACTTCCAGACTGCTCTACTAAAAAGGCTGGACAACTAACACAGAAGATAATATAAGGCCAACTATTGCAAATGAAAATAACTGTTAAATTAGGCAACACCCCCCCCCCCCCCGCTCTTTCTTCTGTATGACTCATGTGAAAAGTTGGGAGTACAAAGGCTTGAAATACAATAAAAGAAAGAATGAACCAGCACCACTGAAACTCTTAGTTAACCCTCCTCTCCATGCACACACATGGCTGGTTCTCTCTCCTTACTCGTTTCTTTCCCTTGGCTCTTAATGTTTGATTCTCACACATGTTGCACAGCAATATACTAGAGGCTTCTTCCCACACACAGAGAGACACACATACCTAAAGGTATTTGGTGCAGCTATTTCTTAGTGTTCCTAGAAAAATGTCTACCCCACCCAATCCCTTTCTTGGCATTATACGGTTCCCCCCCCCCCCGCCTCCAGCAAGCAATAGAGTTTATCCTTACTTCCAACATGGAACCATCAGTGGCAGCTGGCTGCAATGCTAATGCGTTGCGATTCCACAGCTTGGCATAATGGACATTGCAGTTTGAAAATTAACACTGCATCTGCTTCTCACCACAGACGGTGGAGCGAGTGGGCTGTAATTTCATCTCCAATCCCCCAAATAATGTTTGTTGTCATGCTGTAATGTTGGCAATCAGGGTAACAGCTGAACAGATCGTTTCGTCTGAAATATTTGCTAAACACATGAAGACCTTGAAACCACACCTCAGCATGTGCATATTTGTGAATGGTGGCAGCACAGGATGAAACAAATGAAAAAGAGATTGCACAAGAAATGGAGTGAGTGTATGGCTGTCATTCTTGGCAACCTATGAAAAATTAATAGCAGTCCCCACATCCTACTTTACACATCTCCATCAGTGGAAGTTCAGATTCTTTTAGGTATTAGTTACTGAAATTATCGTCGTCGTCGTCATCATCATCATCATCATCATCTTATCACTACAGAGCTGGAAGGGATCTTATGGGTCAATTCTGTCAGCCCGTCAAGGAGGAGCAGTGGATAATTGAACCCTTAACCTCTGGCTCTGCACTGTACACAGCCACAGACCTAAAATCACAGAGTTATCCAGCATCCGAAAGAGCGAGTAAATACTGTAACCACTTTATAGATGGCCAAGGTGGATGTTTGTTGAATGGGTATCCAGCATGTTTCATTGTATTGTAAAAGCAACCTCTCTTACAAAATTAAGTCAAGTGTATATGCATATATGTATGGGTCTTTATGTGCAGAATTTATCAGACATAAGATGGTGAAACCACCTCCCAGCTTGGACTCCATGGAGATGGAAAAGATAAATTCACAACACTGCCATAAGAGGAATTAAAACAAGGGATGGGCATGAAATGGAAAATAACATTTCATTTTGTTTCATTTCATGTCCCCCCCCCATTTCGTTTCATTTCATTTCTTACAATTTGTTTTTTTAAAAATTGTATGAAATGAAACGAAACAGCTCCCCTGGGTCCTAGAGGCACGAAATTTGGTGCCCTGGAGCCATTTTAAAAGGGCTTCTGGCGAGCTGTTATCGGCTAGACCCCTTTAAAACTGGCCTAGTCGGCACCAGGATTTTCTCCTGGTGCTAAATGGGCCATTTTTAAAGGGGTTCAGCCATTGACAGCTCAGCAGGAGCCCTCTGAAAATGGTCAGGTGGGCAGTTCCGGGCGATTGCACTGCCCACCCGATCATTTTGAGAGGGCTCCTGCCAAGTTGTCATTTAAATGTGGCCCAGTTGTCACCTTTAAATGTGGCCCAGTTGTCACCAGGGGTATTCCCCTGGTGCCAACTGGGCCAGTTTTAAAGTGGTCCAGCCAATAACAGCTCAGCCGGAGTCCTCTGAAAATGGCTCCTTGGCACTAAATTCCCTGCCTCTAGGACCCAGGGGAATCACCCCCCACCCACCTCCCAGCTGAGAGGAGGCTGGAAGCCAGGGCTGAGAGGAGGAGGCGGGGAGTGCAGGAGTGGCCGTGGGGACCCACCTCCTCCTCTTCCTTCTCATGGGCTCCGGTGGCAGCAGCAATCCTGCAGGGAAGGGACCCCCTCTTACAGATGGAACAAAACAGTTCATTTCAACAGAAAAAATGACCATTTCATTTCATCTGTAACAAAATGCTGCTTCCTCATTTTGTTTTTTTTTTTTCATTTCATTATGTAACAAAATGACAAAACAGCATTTCAATTTTCATTTTGTGCTCATCCCTAATTAAAACTAAAAGAGGAAACAACAAAAATGGGGGGGGGGGAGAAACTTATAAAACAGTGAAACTGAATGAGCGGCCAGGTAGCCTTGGTAAAAGATCCCAGTTCACTTTCTAAAGCAGTGAGGAATCCGTGCAACCGTATAGGTTAATGTGACGTTACTAGTGGCTTCAGAGAAATTAATGACCTTGATGAAAAACTTCTGCCAACTGCTGACGAATGAAGCGTGTCAAATGCTGGCTTATGTCTCCTTCACTGGTGGCCATGCATAATAGGCTCCATGCCATTTTAGTCAGGTGGAAGGCTTCCCTACTCCCAGCCTGAATTTGAGGACTGCTGCTGGTATTGGCATTTTGCCAACAAGCCACTTCATCAAAGAAGGGTGGTTCAAGGTAACACAACTCACAGCCAACAGTTTCATGGGAACCCTCCTCTAAGGGAACTATACCCAAATATGAGAGTTCTTCCAAGACATGCACATACACAAATACAAATATGCACCACTGTGTTTTAGCCATTTGCAGGATCAAACCAAAAGTCAATCTAGTTCAGCATTCTGCTTCCAACAGAGGTTAACCTGGTCTTTCCAGAAGCTACCATGTTGCTACAAAGCATAACTGATATTCTAACAGGCAACAATGAGATATCACAAAGAAGTATCATAGATAAAAGCCATTCATAGACTTATCCTTCATGGAGCTGGGCTTTATAAAAGCAGTAGATTCTGTAAAACAAGAGTGAAGCACTTATTTTATCCCAAGGGCCAATTCAAGGTCAGAGAGCCCCATTCAAACATATGAGAAGCATTCTCCTGATAAGTTTTGCAACAGGGGATGCAAAAAAAAAAAAGAAAGAAAAAGAAAAAAAGAAAAGAAAAAAAGAAAGAAAAAACCCAGCATATGTTAGATTTTAGTTCTTATGAACAGCAGCTAACCTTTTAGAATGGGATGCAGCTGGGGAAAAGACCATACAAATGCTTAAAAACCATCCAGTGAAGAAGAGTGTGATCAGTTGGAAGCCCATACTATTGGATCAGGCCCAGATTTCAGTCTATGTTTTAATATTCCTTTCCCCTTCTATAAATGAATTGTGTCTTATATGCATAATTCAAGCTTGTGATGCTTTCATTGAGTGACCCACCATGACTCCAGAATGTGGTCCCTGGTAAGTCATTGTCTATCCAGGTCCCATTATACCAGTGGTTCCCAACCTGGGGGTTGGGACCCCTTTGGGGGTCGAACAACCATTTCACAGGGTTCGTCATAAGCCAGTGAAGAAAAAGGCACAAATGGCTTGGGCCTGGAGGAGGAGGGGGAGGAAGGGGGGGAAGAGTGAGTTACAGTTTGATAGGTTGGAGGGGATTTATTTATTTATTTATTTATTTATTTATTTATTTATTTATTTATTTATTTATTTATTTATTATGGGACTTGTCAGTCTGTGGCACTGGAGGCTTCGATTGGCTGAGGGTGCCTGTAGAGGGACGTTCTCTACAGAAGTGGCCTGCCAAAGGGGGCTTGTGGCCTCTTCCAAGCAGGGCAAGGGGTCACCACAACATGAGGAACTGTATTAAAGGGTCGCGGCATTAGGAAGTTTGGGAACCACTGCATTATACAGAGCTGTGGATGGAGAAAAGGTGACCTCACTGTGGGTTGCACTGCAATGGGTGAAATCCTGTTGCGCATTATATGTTCCATGCAGAGTTTTAAAACTTGATATGCAAGAGATAATTTCTATGGTGATTGCTTTATTTATGCTAATTCTCTTTTAAAAGTTACATTGTTTGCTTAACTATGCAACAGGATTTCTGCTACCATCTCACAAGGAAGCTCCTTTGCCATGTTGCTGTCTTATTTTAAGAGATCCTCTTTGCTCTTCTTGCCTTTGTCTTGAATTTAGATTTATGGAATAAGGCTAAATCCAAACATTGTAGAATCATTGAATCAACATAATTTACATTAGTGTTGACTTTGCAATTCCCTTTCATTCAATAGGTTTACAGAAGAAAGGACTAACAATTGGATTTAGTCAGTGCTTTGGATTAAAATAGTTTATTAATATTTTCTGTGTTCCCATTTTTAAATTAGTCTGACTAATTCTGTTTGTTTGCCCATTTTGGGGATTTGTTTTGGAAGAAAAAAAGTTGAAACTGGAATTTCAGGAGGTCAAGTAGGACTTTGCACACATTCAGCTCAATCCAAGCAGGACACCACAAGGTATTTCAATACTACCATGGTTACAACTCAAGAACAGCTTAATTCTTCATTATTCTGCAAGATACAATATTTGATCTATATTCACATACTGTGTACCTTTTCAATGAATGAGCTAATTATAAGGTCTTCATGCTTCTACTGAAGCTCCATCACTGCTGTTGCTGAAGAATAAAATAAAACTATCAGTTGTTTCCTGATGCCATCAGTCTTGCTAGTTCCCCACATGTAACTTGAAGTTTTCAAACCAGAAAACTCACAAAATATATTTCTGAACATTCAGAGTAAAGCAAAGCAGTGTACTGTTTATAGTATGTGCCGCCCCATAGTACTAAAGTATGCACTCTACAATTTAAGAGTGTGAGCTACAGATCCCCCTCTCCACCACACACACATAAACTGGGTACTCAATTTACCAAACTTGGAAGGATGGAAGGCTGAGACAACCTTGAAATGGCTGCCTGAGATGGTTCGGTTGAAACCCAGGCCATGAGCAGAGTCTTGAATGCAGCACTGTGGACACTGTGCCACAATGCTCCTATAGACTAGCTTTACATTTTTCAAAAAAGGTTTGGAGGACAACTTTCTTTATTCCTAACTAAGGAATAAAAATATTTCCCATGTATCAAGGTAGTCAAGATCCATGAACTCCAGCAGGCAAATTTGGATCCACCATAGTGGAAAATACCCCTATAACCCCCGGCGTCTCTCATTGTGGAGGGGCTGGGAAGCCAATGGACTTATGGACTAGCTTCTGGGAATCATCTGGTGGAACAGTGTATGAAAAATGATGCTAGACTAGATATAATAAAGCGGAGGTGATACAGAATCTTAGAAAACTTAGTTCTTATTTGCGGCTCTGAGAATCCGCAAAAGTTATCACTAGATAGCCATATGATAGGGACTAATTTTACCTGAAATATTTTAACATTTATGTATTTTATGTATTTTACGTATTTTATATACTGTATTTTATAAGCCAATTTTAATTACTCGGGTCAATGACCATATAATATAATTTGATTTGATTTGAGTAGTATGGTTAATTTTTGTTTTAAGCCAAGATTTTCTCCCTAGTTCTGATTCACATCCAAACACTGCCCAGGGCAGTTCAGTCCATCTTATAAAAAACAGATAATACCAGCCATGTATTGGGCTGATATTATGTTCTCAGTACTGAAACATGATCCTGAATGGATTATCTGATTCAATTAAACAAAACCATGCCTAGTCACAGATCACCGGGTCATAGCAGATGCTGTATGGGGAAGGGACCATAACCCCGTCATATATTCTTTTCCAGATGAAAAAAAGATCTAGATGTAATGCCTGACATCTCTAGTTATATATCCAGCAGGAAAACCTACAAAGCTACTACTAGCCGGAGATGAATGTATTGGGCTAAGTGCAGGACTCAATTCAATGCAGCTTCCTTGTTTATCTCATCTTCTTATGGGCTGGCAAGACTCTTTCTAGGGTTTATAAGGCTTCATAGCTAAAGGTGGTGGCAGTTGGAAATACAACCGCTGAATACTAACAACAAGCACTAATCATTAAAATGAAATTTTCTTTTGGTTATTTTATCCAACTTGCTAATTAGTCATCAGATGCTGAGAATCAGGAAAAATGGGAGGACTCCTGCTCAAATCAAACAGCCTGTAAGTGGCACATTTATCAGCAGAAAGCAGCTTCAAAGTCTTCCCTTCCACTTAGATTTTAAGGACGTCTACAAAGAAGCATTGATTTGGGGGTTAAACTGGCTGATTTTATTCATAGCTGGCTCATGTGGTCTGTTCAAAAAGACAAATTGTGCAAGATTGCAAGCTGGGAATCAGTTCTGATAAAGCCAAATCATATTCCCTCTCTCTTTCATACTCACTCATACACACTCCTCTTTCTGTTATTCCTTTCTCCTTGCCCCTCTTTTGTTTTGTTCTAAATACCCCCCACCCCCTCATAATTTGCTATTATTTGGCCGTGCCTGGTCAGGAAATGAACTTTCACAGCACATGAACTTCTCTTTTGAGGGCAAGTACTATATTTTTTATACTAATTATATCAGAAGGGAAAAAATCTGAAATTTTGTGACTCCTTTGGGCTCCTGCCTAGTAAATAGTCAATTTTTTGTTTGCACATTTTATGTTTATGCAAATTGCCTATTGACTCCAATTTACTTGACAGATATAATAATAAACATATGTATTGAGTGCTAAGCACTTGTGATAAGGATTGGGTTTGAGCCCTCAGGTGCACTGCCGTGGCAGCTGTTATGAAAAGTACTGTATGAATGCACTTTAAATATATCTCATGCCAGTAATGTTTATGTCTATTGTGCAATGTTTCCTTGCTTCCTCCACCCAGGCAAAGAAGTGCTTGGATGCCAGCTGGGCTCTTAAGTACTGTTTGCCTGTGAACAGAAGATCGTTCTTCTCTCTTCCACCCTTTCTTCCATAAGTGTGAGGTCTATTGTCAACTTTGCAAAATAAATAAATAAAGTCATAAGGGGTGTGTCAGTGTGTATATGCATGCACGCGCACACGCACGCACGCACACACACAAGAGTGAAGGTAGTTGTTGGGTTGATCAGTTGCAGAAAAACAACAAGGAATCTGGTGACATTTTAAAGACTAGTGAATCTTATTTGGCATGGGTTTTCCTGGATTGCAGACTACTTCATTAGATTCTAAATTCATCCTAAAAGTAAACCAGGTTCTCTTCCAAGTACTACTGCTTTTTCCTCAAATGACACTGAACACTCTTGGCATACTCTGGGCACTGAAGATCAAGGGCTGGGTGACAGATCCAGCACTTCAAATCCAATGGGAACCTTTTGAGGAAATTTGGAAATATAGGCAAAGCAGCAAATGGTGCCTCTGCCATTTCATGAGTTATTTATTATGACTCATGTTTTTCTGTGGAAAATGCCATGAGTAGACCATTCAGGGCAGGGTTTACCACCAGAGAAAAGAGATATTTATCAGCTATTTAAAAAGACTGTGCTGAGCTATGTAACATTTACACAACTCATGTTCAACCACCTCACTTTACCTACTGCACATGCAGCTTTTCTGATATCAGTGTTGCCCTCTTCAGGGGTTCTTCTGCTGCTAGCCAACACAAGAGCCATGTGCTTTGGAAAAACAACAGCAGCAGAGGCTTCACTGGGTGAATCAGATCCCTTGGTTTAATGGTGATGTTGTTGCTGAGGTTTTTTTGTTTTTGTTTTTTGCATTTCGTCTGCCACTAACAAAAATATAATTAGTTCCAACGTATTGCTGCCCTCAGGGAATTCTGTTGATTTCATCCACCCCCAAAGGGTTGGCAATGTAGACTATCAGAGCGGGAGTGAACAGAAAATATTAAGAGGGGAGTAGGAAGCAATGCTCAAACTCTGTATACATGTTTCCATCAGACACTGATACAAACCAGTCACTGACCCTGCAGTATAGTAAAAATCTTATTGCTGTTGCCAGGCAAATGGTGCCTGCAAAACCCAAATTCTCTATCCTCTATATTCTCTATTTTGCATTCCAAGTGACAGCAGTGGCCTGAGTATTACAGCTAAGCTGCCCTAAAGTCTCCATTCTCATCAACTTTGGTTCTCTTAAATATAAGAGGCAGCTTAACAAGGGATTTTTAAGTCCTGCAGCACTTCCTGCCACCAGTTGAGAAGAGAATAAGGAACACTATTTTTGCTTATCAGGTTCTGTACCAGTAACACTAGGAAAAGAAGGCAGCATATGAGAAGTCCACAGCCTTGAGGTTGAAAGAGCAGAGCAGGGCCGTTAATGATAGGCTATTTTGGGAAACACTTATTTGCAGGGCCACCATAAATTGGAAGGACCTTGACGACGTGTTAGAATCACCCTGTAAACATCCTTTGGTGCTGTTTATTTCATTGTATTAAAACATTATTATTTGGACATTCCACAGACTTTTAATAATTATTTTTCCAGACAGAACAAGAGATCTGGAGTCTGCATAAAACTAGGAATGATTAAAATTCGTCATGTTCATAGAATTTGGCTCTCTGGCTTAAAGATGAAAATTTGCAAATATTTACAAATTTATATTTGCAAATTTTCTTATCCTCAATGGTGAAGATTTCTCAAGATGGTAAGATACTGTATTTAAAAAAAAAACCTAGGAAACTAGCCAAAGCATTCTTGCTCCCATACAAGTAGAAGAAATCCACTATGTATTCTGTCAGCAACAACTTTTATGAAAATATGTTCTTTGTATAGAAAATTAGTGTTTTATTTTTAAAAATCTTGTATTTTGTACAAGCTATAAACAGCTGGGCGAGAAATAAGGGTGGAGTTTTTGCAACCAAAATCTGCATTTTTAAAGCAAATAAAGTTACAAGAGACAGAAAAGTCAGGAAAACTCTAGCAATTTTGATGAACAACAAGAATTCTCTAAACAAAATTTGGTCCTTGCCTAGACAAAGAGATAAATGAAGATTTATATCCATGGATTTACCCATTCAAATATCAAAATGGTGCCTTTAACAATTGAGTGTAATCACTTCAAAGTTTTAATGATAACATAAAAAGCCCTAAACAGTTTAGAATCTTGATATCTGGCAGAGTGGTTTCTCCCACAAATAACTGCCCGTATCACTCCCTCTTCCCAGGTGGGACATCTGAGAGGTTCAGATAATTGCTATGAGGAACTAAGCCTTCTTGGTGGTTGCCCTTCACTTGTGGAATTGGCTGCCCCCAGAAATCTGCCTGGCTCCCTCATTGGAAGTTTTCAAGTGCCATTTTAAAAGGTGTCTGTTTAAACAAGCTTTCCCTGGTTTGTGATTTTCCATCTTGATGCTCCAAAATGTACGTCTCTCTATTATTACACCTAAATCTGCCTCTGCCTCTCACTTCTGTTCATCTCTATTGTATTATTTTATCATGCTATTAGTTCTAATGTATTTTTGGTTTAAATGACTTTTTGTTTTCTATGTATCATTTGATGGTAGTCTGCATTATGTTTTCATTTTATTTTATGCTATTATTCTTTATCCCATTGTATTCATGTTCAACACCCTGAGTAGCTATTCACTAGACAGGTGACATAGAACTCTAATAAATAAATAAATAAATAAATAAATAAATAAATAAATAAATAAATAAATAAATAAATAAATAAATAAATGTCCTCCTCTGAGAGAACGATAAAAGCCTTATGCCTTGTATCTTTCTTTAATGTCTTCATATTTTGCACAGAATATTTTTCCTACATAAAGCAAAGCACAGACACACAGAAAATGAGGCTAGAAAGGCTGCTGGTTGTGTGAAACACAGGAAGAATCAAATTCAAGATTTTTCATTGTAACCTACAGAGGAGAGACTTGCACCATTAATTTGCATTAACTGTTGATCTTCAGTGTGTATGCACACAAATCCTTGGAATTGCAAGGATTATTTGAGAGCAGCATGGGATGTCTGCTATACCACACTGGTAAGGGGAAGAACAAGCCACTTCCTCCTCCTTGCCTGAGTGGATGATACTAGATAGCAAGTCTTCCCCAGCAGGAAGACGGTTACTCGTTGTGATGACACCTCCCTTTTAAACATGTGATTGATATGAAAATGTGATGTGTAGGGAACCAACTTATTAATCTTCACAGGATCCACTTGGTAATGCTGCCACCTTTTAAATCATCGCCTTATGAACTGGGAAAGACTCAGATATATAACATAAAAATAATGATTATGTTTATTGAGAAAATAAATAAATACAACAATGACTGAAGTTGGTATGCGTTGCCTTAAACATAGAATAGATTCATTCAACTCTTCAAGCCTCCCTGTCTTTAATAACCAGTAAACAGTAAAGCCCTCACTGCCTGACTGAACTCTAACAGAGCTGTGCTCTCTCTCAGCACTCACTCTCAACAACCCTCAACTCTTAACTCTTAACTCTTCTTAACTCTTAACTGAACTAACTCACACAGACCAGGCTCCACCCTTTTTATACCATACTGGTTCTCACCATGGAAGCCCAGGTGGCCGCCGTGTCCAGAACTGCCTTCTTCCACCTTTGTCAAATCGCCCAGATTTGCCCATACCTGGACGGTGACTCCCTGAGAACTGTTGTGCAAGTGTTGGTGATCTCGAGGATAGACTACTGCAACACTCTCTACATGGGGTTGCCCTTGACTCTCCTCCGGCGTCAGCAGCGGGTGCAAAATGCAGCAGCCAGGCTGGTGGCGGGTGTGCACTGCTACGACCACATCACCCCAGTACTGGCTCGCCTGCATTGGCTACCCGTTGCGTCCTGGATTAGATTCAAGGTCCTGGTTTTAGTTTATAAAACCCTCCATGGCCTAGGACCTGACTACCTGGCAGAGCGGATCACCCAGTGATCAACTTCGGCCCGTCCAACGAGGACATCGCGGGTGCACTCACTTCGGATGGCCACTCCCAGAGAGGCCCAGAAGACCTCGACTCGGAACTGGGCCTTCTCAGTGGCAGGCCCGATTTTGTGGAACCATCTTCCCAGCGAACTGCGCCTTGCACAGTCCCTGCCGGCCTTTCGCAGGGCTTTAAAGACCTTGCTCTTTTGTGAGGCCTTTGGTGACCTTCCCTAATCTTTCTTTCTTTTTTTCCCCCTCTGTCATCTGCCTAGTTCTATTTTGTAGTTTTTACACCAGGGTTGCATATTCTTCTTTTAAATTGCCTGTTAGTTGTAGTTGTTTACTCATCTGTTTATCTGTTGAATTGGCTGAATTGTTCAGCTCACTGTAAACCGCTCAGAGTTCCTTCGGGAAGATGGGCGGTATAGAAGCTCCATAATAAATAAATAAATAAAATAAATACCATCCCCTGCCCTCCTGCTGGGATTCGCTGATGATTTACATATGCATTTCTCCTGCTTCCAGGGTGTTGTCACACTCATAGACTAGGAGCCTGTTCCTAGGGTTGAAATGACTAGTTGGGGCATTCCAGTGAAACAAAACAAACATCTTGAGTTAATGGCCCTGGATATACCCAACACATAAACAAAATCTGCACCATTTTCCATGGCCATGAAGGGGGTGGTGGAGGAGGAGCAGAAGCATTTGCAAATGCATTCACTAAGGGACCACAGAACCCATTTTGAACATTCAATTGTAACTACGTACTGGCCCCAGTCTCACTACCATTATCTGCACATTTTAATATGATGCGTACTATTTTTGGAGGTGGTCACGTGACGTTTGATATGGAGTTAGTGGGGAATATTTTACTTCTCTGCGTCCATCCTGACTTGCTTACTGTGCATATTTTCCCTGTTTTTTCCCTTGTGGTGAATACCTATGTTGCAGCCAGGTAGCAGTTTTTCTTCTTAAAATCAATTGTAATTGCAGGTGGAAAGCCAGTAAAAATTGTGCCAGCATGCCGGTATGCCACCAATTCAGTAGCATAAATGATTACCAAGACATAACTACAGGAAGTGGCAGGAAAAGGGGTACAAATCTAATTGGTGTGAATTTTCTGGGGTCACACCTCATTTGAGGTATTAAAAAGTGAGCATCAATAACAGAAGTATTTTAACACAACCCCTGGCGGTGGTACAAAATGCTGCAGTTATAGTGCGCTTCCGGGGGCGTGGTCAGCCAGGGTAGCAAAATACTGCTCTTCGGAGTGAAGACATGATCTTTTGCTGGCCAGTCTTTCACAGCAAAAAGAGCAGCAAAATCATCATGAGACCGGGGCCACTTACTCTACTTGCGTCTCTCAATTTCCCTCTGTAGGGGCTTCCAAAAAATCCCCCCCCCCTTTTTTTGCATTTTTAACCACCCCATCAGCGTGGAAGTAATTAAATACAAAGGGCTTCCCACTGTCAGCTTAACAGCACTTTTTCCTCCTCCACGACCCCTCAACTGACTCAAGCAGATTGTGTAAAGAAATATTTTATTTTAATCACACAGATTCGTGGCTTTATTTCTCCATTATTTTAGGTAATACCTCTTCTGTTACATGTGTGGCTCCCCACTTCTGTATTATGTTTCTGATTTACCACACCTCCCCTTTCTATTTCCTTTGGACTTAATTTGTTCCTTCAACCTATCCCTTTCAAACTTATATGTGGGGTGGAGGGTTGGCTAAACCATCAAAAATCCAAATCCAGATCCTCTTCCTTTTCATCCTCACTCACTGGACTAGAACTCATGACATATACGTATGGATGATTGTCACAGAGTCTGTGTGGTGAATGGCAGCATCACTGCAATGCCTGCTCAGCAAATGTATTATACAGTGGTACCTTGTATAAAGGAATTAATTCATTCCAAATGAAATTATGTTAAACAAATTTTTCTTTATAGGAATTTCCTATAGGAATGCATTGAAAACAGAGTAATCCCTGATCATGACCATTTTATGTTGTACGGATACGCCCCATAGGTGATTCTGTTAAGCAAATTTCCCCCATCTCCGGAATTTTTATGTTGTACAGATTTTGTTATACAAACCATTTGTTATATGAGGATCCACTGTAATTGTTAGACACCACAAACCTTCCACACTCTTTGCCTAAACCATGTATGAGCACTAAAGAAATGGAAAGCCAAAGCTAAATTCAGCACATTGATTAAAGTGGCCACTTATGCATCAACAAAAAGGAGAGTCAGGGTGCTAAGATGCTGATTTGCATAAGATTGCATGTGCTGATTTATATGCACGGATACAAAGTCAGAAGTCATATATATTCAAACAGAATTATAATGCATTTCACCTCAGTGAAGAACAATGTGATGGCCAAAACATTTGTACTTCTCTGGAATCTGCAGTATAGGCTAAAGATGGGCACAAAACGAAAAGCAACACACTGTTTTGTTGTTTCGTAAGGTTATGAAACATTTTAAAATGAAACAAAATGTGAGTGTTTTATTAATGAATGGAATGAAACACTATTTTTGTTTCAGAAATGAGACAATTCATCCTAGTGGCTAGAGGCCTCTTTCTTGATCCAGCCATCTGGAGAACAGGGGTTTTAAACCAATTGTTTTCCTTCCTTTCCTCCCCTGCTCAGTTGTTAAGCTTCTCTCTCCAATCTATCTGTGGTGCATCTGCCTGTCTCTGAGCTGTGGATCATATTTCCCTTCCCTTCGCTGTGCCTGTGTGTCTGCAAGTTGATTTAAACTTGATTTCCTAGGAGGTTATTTTATATGTTTTCTGTCCTTCCCTCCCTGCACCTCAGCTGTTGAGCTTATTGCTCCGATTTATCTGTGGTATAGCTAGCCATTAGGTTTTCTACTTATTTATAGAGGGCATTTTGTTTGAAAGCAAACTGATTGGAAGGTTTAAGGAGGGTCTTTGGTTTAAAGCTATTTAAACTTGGGCAGTGGGCTCCCTGTCAAATAAAAAAAGGAAAGCTCCCCATTATTTATAGCCTTACGATGTGTTTCGTTTCATCTCATTTTGTGATGAAAATTATTTTTTAAAAATTGTTCTTAATGGAACAAAACAAAATGAAGATTGAAACGAAATGAAACACTGTATTTCTGTTTCATGCCCATCTCTGTAGGCACTTTTTCCACAATGAATGAGCAACTTCAGGGTCCATGATCATAACCTCATTATGGTTTCTTATCTTGAGATCAGACCTGGACTGAATAGTCCTTTAAAAGAAGCACACAATAAGAGGATTGTCTTTTGGAATAGAGATGGGCACGACTCAAAAAAATATTTTTTTGTTTTTCGTTTGTCGTTTTGGGGTCTGTTTCGGTTCGTTTTTGTTTTTCGGAGGTTTTTTGCGCATTTTTCGTTTTCATTTTCATTACGAAACGAAACAGAAAAAAGAAAACAAAAATGAAAATTTTTCATTTTCGTTAGCATTCTTTTCGTTGGAATGTGTCTGCCATAACAAAAACGAAAAACAGGGCAAAATTCTTTGTTTTGTTTTCGTTTTCGTTGCGTAACGGAAACAAAAAATGAAAACAAAAATGAAAATTTCGCTGAGTTGTGCCCATCTCTATTTTGGAAGCACTTCAGACTGAAGACTGCTCTTCTAGGTGGTCAATTTCTTTTTCAACTGCAAAGCTAAAAGGTGAAAAAGATTACAAAGAGGAGAGTAGTAATGACAACAGTGGGACATGTCACAAAACCATATTGGAAAGTGGGATATTGGCTTAAAGCTGTCTGGAATTATAGGTGGGAAAAGGGTACATCTTTGTGCTTTATCCCTGACTTACTACCACTTTATTCCAATGATGCTCCTCCCAGAGTAGCTCAGTGGAGTATCTCTGAAAAGCAAGAGGGGCATCTGAGCTCCCTTTGGCTTCCTATAATTCCATGCCAGCACCAGACTTCTTCCCTTTTCTGAACAGTTCTTGCCTCTCCCCAAGCTATGAATATTCACATTATACTGGGGAATTGGTGTGTGTGTGTGTGTGTGTGTGTGACTATACTAACAGCAAAAACCATCCTTGAACAATTTAGCCAGAGTCTCTTCCACCTCTCTCAGTTTCTCCTCAACCAGCCTCCATATCATGCCACTGGTTTTCCTGCTTTGTTCGAGACTCTGCTTGTTTCCTTGTTAATTCAAAATGGGCCAAGGCTGAGAAATCAGCACCTGCACATCTCTGTTCCAGCTTGATTTGCACAAATACTGTATTAACACCTACATCATGCCAGAGCCGTAAAGAATAGGAATGCCACCACATGGATGGGAATCAAAAGAAAGCCAAATGTGCACATTTTACCAAATGGTGAGTTTCAGGTAAGTGAGGAAGTTGATGTAATCAGATAACATCTATTTGGGGTGGGCGTCTTTATAATACAAGTCATCCAGGAGAACTGTTTGGGGGAGAATGACAGGAGCTTTGTGGTGCAGTGGTTAAACAGCTATACTGCAGCTATAAATGTGCTCACAACCCAGGGTTCAACCCCAGGTAGCCGGCTCGTTCTCATTCAGCCTTCTATCCTTCCAAGGTCAGTAAAATGAGTATACAGCTTGCTGGGGGTGGGGGATGTGTAGCCTGCATAAATAAATTGCAAACTGCCCAGAGAGTGCTTTAAGGACTACAAGGCGGTATATAAACAGAACACTTAGCTTTGCTTTTTGACATCTTTTTTCCCCTTCTGAAATCAAACATGCATGAATAAAAAGCAAAAATGAATCAGAAGGAGGGAAGCAAAGTGAAAAATGCAAATCCAATTATTCTTGCTATCAATGTGGCTTGGTCTGAACATAAGACAGCATGGCCTTATTACTCTAATCATTGCCAAGACATAGAACCCTGTAGACTAAGATTTACTACTACTACTACTACTACTACTACTACTACTACTACTACTACTACTACTACTACTACTACTACTACTACTAATAATAATAATAATAATAATAATAATAATAATAATAATAATAATAATAATAATAATAAAAGATCCTTCCAGGCATGCTAGAGTATACAAGCTTTGCTCATTACTGAATAAGGCCATGCTTTTCCTTTGAACCTGCATTGTCTAATATCCATCTCTGTGTTTTCAGGCACAGAGCTCCACTCCCCCAATTACTGCTTTTCTACAGTTGCCTTAAAGGGGAAAAAAAAGGAAAAAATCAGCATCAGAAATTGTTCTATTCGTACCTCCACCTTCAGTTCTAATGGCTTAATGGCTTTTTTACCCTGTCTTTTAACCAGCCATGGGGTAGAATATGAAGCCTCTCTGGTTCAAAAGCACTTCAGATTCCTCCGGCTTTGAAACACACTCTCTTTAGTTTTGTGCCTTCAACCATTCTCCTAGTGGAAAATCTGCCTTCATTAAAATTAGGGCTCATTTCACAATCATCTCTCTCTCTCTCTCTCTCTCTCTCTCTCTCTCTCTCTCTCAAATTGAATGTGATCGTAATCATCCCCAGAATTCTTCAGATGAAAATAAAATCTTCTCTCTCTCTTGCTACTTTTAAAATCAAATCTAACTTCTCTTGTACACACATACAAAGAAGCCTTAAGACAGTGGTGGCTAGAGATGGGCACGACTTAGTGGAATTCCCGTTTCCGTTTCCGTTACGGAACGGAAACGGTAACGGGAATTACTCCGCCAGAACTCGAACTCGAACCGACTAAAGAATAATTGGGTCTGATTTGTCATGGTCATTCCTGGCATCGCGGCGATCCCGCGATGCCCAGCGGCACAGAATTTTTTTAAAAAAAAGTTTTAAAAAAACCCGATTCCCGGCCAAAAAGCAGGCGAAAATATGCCTGCCTGAATGAGGGCTCAGGGCACCTACCAGAGGGGTGGTTTCTGGAGGGGGGTCCCCGGCCTCCCCCCTCTCCTGTCCTGGGCAGCCGGACTCGAGTGCCATGCGGTGCGGGTGGGGGATCCAAAATGGGGCGGCGACCAGAATAATTTTTTTTGAAATCGTGGTCCAAAAACACACAAGCACCACAGAAACATGCGAAAATTGCTAATGCTATTGCTAAAACTGCCAGTAGCAGTGGGTTTTTCTTGCAACAAAATGTCTCCTCCTCTGTCCTGTCTCCATTTATTTTATTTTATTTTATTTTTTTTACACCTGCACAATGATGGGCTGGCCGAGTGGCCATGTGGGAGTGGACCATGCAAATTTTTGGAGCCATCCCACCAATCGCATGGCCACTTGGCCACTGAGACTTCTGGGATGTGCCAAAAAGCCCACTAAACCCTGCCCTAGCCCCCTAACCCTAACCCTAACCCTTGATTCCTTACCCATACGCCACAGTACACTGTCCTCTTAGTGGGTCAGAGAGGCACCCAGAGGTGCACCCCACTACCCCACCCTAACCTCACCAGTAACTAGCCTAACCCTAGCCCTTGCGCTAACCCTTCTTAACCCTAAGCCAGATCTACTTGCATTGCACTACACGCAAGTACGATTCCCTTCTTTGTGAGACACAGCGGGTGCGAGAGCCTTAGTCATCACCCTATGGCTCTGGGTTCTGTCAGTCCACTGGTCTCATAGTCTGCAACTGGTATGCATATCCATATGGCTATGCATGCCCTTTTGCAGCTGCAGGTGAGGAGAGGAGACCCCATGTTGAGGGGTCTCCAGGAGCCTGCTTTCCGTTCCTAGTGGGTGAGGATAGGAGGCACCCACGGGTGCCTCCAGGAGCCCGTTTTCCCTTCATAGCGGGCCAGAGGAGGCATCCACCCCACAGAGGTGCCTCCAGGAGCCCGCTACCCCCCCCAAAACCAGTACTAACGACAACCGAAAAACCAAAAACCGAAACAACAAATTTTTGCGAAGTTTCGCGAAAAACAGAAACGAGCTGACATGGGCCGCCTCCGACACACGACAACTCGAAAACGTCATTTTCCCTAGTCGTGCCCATCTCTAGTGGTGTCCAAACTTTGGCCCTCCAGATGTTTTGGACCACAACTCCCA
>JAHTLZ010000327.1:5410952-5449831 GCA_023846285.1 Phrynocephalus versicolor | reverse complement strand
TAAATAAATAAATAAATAAATAAATAAATAAATAAATAAATAAATAACTTGTTGATATTTCTTGGTCCTGAGCCCCATAGCACAAGGGCTGTGAACATGCAACCATACATCTACCAGCTCAAACGGCACGAGCATTTTTCAATTTAATAAAAGTATGTGTATTAGAGATGGGCACAAAACAAACTTTTAGTTAATTTCGTTATTTGTTATTAATTTTGTTACCTAACAAAATGAATAACGGACCCCAGAGTGAATTTAGAACGAACTGAACCAAACCGGGAAAAAAATGGTTCGGTTTAGTTAATTTTGTTAATGGCAGCAATGTCTCCTACCTGATACTGGTCTTCGGTCTTCCTGGCTACAGGGAAAAGCTGACTGCCCCACATTACAGCTGTTGTGGTCAGCCAGGTGGTTGGAAGTAAAAATAAATAAATTAAAAAACAAAAACAAAAATAAAATAATAATAAAATAAGGGAGTGCCAACCCGGCCCCGGGGTGGCCAGGTCAGCACCCTAAAATAAAGAAAAATATATTTAAAATAAAACCAGCGATGACCCGGCTCCAAAGGCCATTTAGTTGGCACTTGGGGGGGGGAATGAGTGCTGACCTGGCCCTAGAGGCCGTGCGGTCGGTGCTTGAAAAAAAAATGCTGACCAGCCCACACTGCAGCTGTAGCATGGGCCTGGAACACGGAAGTAAAAAATAAAATAAATAAAATAAAATAAAATAAAATAAAATAAAATAAAATAAAGGATCACCCCACTGTCGCTGCCTCCACCGCCACCACCTGGTAAGATGATGATAATGATGATGTAGATTATGAGGATGAGGATGCTGCCAGTCCAGGTTGTGCAGTTGCAATGTCTGTGGGTTTTTTGTTTTTTTATTTTTTCCCCACCCATGCGTTGTCAAATTGATTAAATTGCACAAAGCGGGAAAAACAAATAATGAATAAACAAACCAACAAAATGATTTTTTTCTAAAAAATTAATTAATAACAAAATGAAATGAACCAAACCCTAAAACGAAAAAAACCAAAACAAATTGCCATTTTTTTGGTTCGAGCCCAATGCCTATGGATGTGAAGGATACTGGTCCTTAGTTTAGGTTGTCTCAGCTCAGTTTTCTGAATAAAAACTTCAAAAGCCAGGTGGTTGTCTAAATTTCTCTTGCATGCCTCCAGTGTTGGGTGAACAAGCACAAGTTAGGGCTGAGTTAGCTCTTTCAGCATACTGTACTTTGAACTGGGATACGCTGAGGGCCTTTTCACACAACCCCTAAAATCCGCTGGCCCCTTAAATTTGGACCAGAGATCTTGGGGGTTTGTTGCTGTTCCTCCGTCCCCACCCCTCCGCACTTCCTTGCTCCTGTCTGCGTGGGGGAGGGAGGAAAAAAAGGGACAAAAGAATAATGGCTTACCTCCCGGTGCCAGTGGAAGCTGCCAGGAAGCCCCGTCACTTCCCGATTCCTTCTCTTAAAGGGACAGGAGGCAAAACAACAACAACAAAAAGAAGCGAGGAGAGCCCGGCACATCCGCATCAAGGAATTTTCACCTCACAAGAGCAGGTACAAGAAAAGTGTGCTGGGTCACACTTAGGTGGGTGGGGTCGCACTTAATTTCCTCTAAACTCTGGAGCTGGTGGGGAAACTTTTTAAAGCTCCGGAGCAGGGAGCCATTTGCCCCGGAGTTTAGGGGTCGTGTATAAATGCCCTGAGTTATCTGAAAGAGGTAAGACCAATATTGCCACTTATACCACATTGGGTCTCTCTCTGGATTTTGAAAAGGAGGTGTCCTGCTAGCACCAATTCTTATTTGGGATTATCAACATCACTTGCCCTCCCATGCGAAATGACAAGACAAGGCAGGGTTTGGGTTTAACTGGGCCACACTTTATTAACTCAATTCATTCAAACAAACATAACCTTAAGAGCAGCCTGGTATCAAGCATAGCATTGGGTTGGAACCCCGGGTCTCCAGGTACCCCTCCAACCAGGCAGCTTAGGGCGAGTTAGTACCCCCAGGTGGCACAGTCAGCCGACGGCACCCACCAGGCCGGTTAATGCTCGTACCACTCCCCGGGTCCTGCTGGCTCACTCTGGATTACTCCAGACCCAGGGAGGCATCCCCTCACATCCTCCCCCAACACTGTAAGCTCATGATCCACAGTGTTGTGGGGGTTGGATCCGTGGGGACAGATGTTCAATTATGAATTCACTGGCTGGCTTTTCTTTGCTTCTGCCACCAGTGTGACCAACAAGGGAAAGCCTTAAACTAATGCCCAGTATCAATGTGGGATAGGCAAAAATTCCCTGCCCTCTCGTGCCAATCTTGAGAGCGGGTCAAAAATTCCCATCCGGCCCCTTTACGGCGACCAGTTAGACTCACACTAGCATTATTAAAGTGGTGGGGGGGTGGGGAATGCTCATCCAGGAAAGATGCTGGGGGAGGGAGGAGCCCCCTTTTATAGGGCGCTCTTCCCTCCCCCCTCACAGATGCAAAATCCCGTTGGGCCCTCTCACTCCTTCGCGCGAGAGGGCAAAATGGCCCCACCTGCTGGAGTATCCGGCCGCGGAGCTGACCATTGATCTACATTCACATATCTTTTTTAACATCACCCAGTAGGAGGAATCTCCCTCCGTACTCCCCCTCTCCTTTCCTGCTAACAGGCTTCTGCAAGGGTTAATTAACTTCAGGGAAATGGTGAACTGTGTTCAGGTCAGATAAAAGACAAAGTTTCAGCTCCTCAGTTTTCTGCCCTTCCTTCTCTCTCTCTCTCTCATTTCTTGAAAAAAAAAAAGAATAATCAGGCACAGAACTTTCACTCTACCCCTCCACAGGCACACATCCTGAGCGCAGCAGGGAGCAGTGATTGACCCAGAACTGAGTTTGATCTGTATTCCAGTCCGCACCTAGCACTTAGCCTGGCTTGCAGATTCTGTGGAGCACAAGATAGCTGTCTCACAGCAGGGTTCACCAAGACTAACATTGCTGATTTCACTGGGCTTTTATCTCTCTCTCTCTCTCTCTCTCTCTCTCTCACACACACACACACACACACTTTCACTCTCTTCCCTCCTCACTCAGCCAACACTCCCGCCTCTTTCACTCTCAGCTATCCAGGGACCCTTTCCACCTGAGGGTACTTAACATTCCCCAGTACTCAAGGCCAGGCAGCTTGTTAGCTCAAATACACCTAGATCTAGCGCTCAAGACAAATTGCTACTTCATTATGGGAACTGAGCTTCTAATCCATTTCATTTCATTGCTTCTCTGTGCTTCATCCTCACTGCTCCCCCCCCCGCCCACACACACACACTGCACAACTGTACCTCCCCAGGCTGTTTAACTTGCAAAGGCAATACAGATAGAGAAACAAGACTGGCATGAAAGCAGGAGTGGGTGTACAAGTCATTTGGTTCCTGTTTTGGTACGATCCGACCAAATTCACATTTCTTAAAACAACCAACCAAAGTGGAACACCATAATCCTTGCATTCTCACACTTTTCCAAATGATGTGTTGCAGATCAAAGAAGACACCCAAAATGCACTTGCTTATGTGTAATGTGTGTGCTATGGAGAAATGCATATAAAAATATCTACAGTGGACCGTTGTATAACAACAGGTTTGTATAACATAAAATTTGTACAACAAATGAGATAGGGTAAATTGGCTTAACAGAATCACCTATGGGGCAAATCTGTACAACATAAAAATGGTTGCAATTAGGAATTACTGTTTTCAATGCATTCCTATGGGAAATGTGTATAAAGGAAAATTTGCTTAACAGAATTTCATTTGGAACAAATTAATTCCTTTATACAAGGTACCACTGTATATATACCGCTGTGTATCTATCTTCTTCAAGTTGGCAATCAGCATCACAATCTATTTTTCATCTAAAGCAAGGGTGTGCAAACTTCAGCCCTCCAGATGTTTTGGACCACAACTCCCAGAATTCCAAGCCTGTATTGGCAATGGCAAAGGATGTGGGAGTTGTGGTCGAAAAGATCTGGAGGGCTGAAGTTTGGAGACCACTGATCTAAAGCTATTCTACATTGAGAAGCTGTGCCCACTGTGAACCATTGGCTTAAATTCTTAAGCCAGGATGTTCTTCTATGTCCTGGACCATGATTCCCATCTATTTTTCCTTGAAGGATAACCTGCAACAGATGTCATTTGTTATTGCACATTATGTGACTGAAATATTGTCATTTTCTTCTCTTTACGGTATGGGGAATTTCTAGCTTTTTAATTGTGCACAGTAAAATGACCACATTAGTAACTCTGGCTGTTCAAGGTAACTTCCATGTGTAGAATTCCATGGAAACAGAAAATAAACATTTACAAATGGACACACAAGTGCAGACGAAAAGGAGAGGAAGAAAAGTAGAAAGTGAAAAAGTAACTGGCTAGAGAGGCAAAAGAATGTACAGAGTTCCAGGGTCATGGCAAGGATCACTTTTTTAATCCCTGTCAAGGTTCAAAGTAAGAACAAAAGCACAATGAATCAAGAACATCCACATTTTCGAGCCTTGCACAGCACATCAGGGAAACACGAGTGAGAATACAACAATGCACATGTGTAAAAAGTGTGTGCAACATGCATTTGTCATTGGGGGAAATCATGCACATTAGGAAAAATGAGCAAAAGAAAATACAGTAACAGAACTGCATACAAATATCGGGGTTAAAAATTGCAACCTCCAATTGTGTGTGTGTGTGTGTGTGTGTTGTGTTGTTACAGTAATGACTGACTCTTTGGGACCCCATGTCCATGAATTTTTCTTGGCAGGAATACTGGAGGATGCCCTAAGCACATCCGATTTTGCCAGATTTCGGAAGCTAAGCAGGGTCCGCCCTGGTTAGTACTTGGATGGGAGACCGCCAGGGAATTCCAGGTACTGTAGGCGCCTGGAGTAGGAACTGGCAAACCATTCCATGGACATGGGATCATGAAGAGTTGGTCACGACTGTAACAACACAACTCTCTCTCTCTCTCTCTCTCTCTCTCTCTCTCTCTCTCTCCAGGTGCCTATAGCACCTGGTATTCTCTGATGGTCTTCCATCCAAATACTAACCAAGGCCGACTCTGCTCAGCTTCCGAAATCAGGCAAGATTGGATGTGGTTAGGGCACCTAGGCAATTATGCAACCCAAATTGAAGCAAGGATGGCAGGGTGAGTCAGCTGGGATTAAAAATAAAATAAAACTGAAGAGCAAGATTTTCACATCCTTGGGGATTGCAAGAGAGAGAGGGGAGTATGGAGAGTAGTGGGCACTGCCACATATGGACTCAAGAGAGCTGGGTTCCAGTCCACGCATAGCCAAGGACACGGAGCCCGACGCAGCAGCAGTAAAGCTTTCACTAAAAGTGCTTTAAAAACGCTTGTGAGTGTTGCACAACCAGTGGGGATTAGTTTGACCAAGGATAGTCCACACCCTTGCTCACAGGCTTGTTTTAGTTGGTCAGGAAGAATGTGTAGAAAATTGAGTGCATTACACAAAATACATGCCCATTTCCTCATGGGGAGAAAAGGCAAAGTCTACCAAAGAATAGTAAGGATGGTGCAGTTCAAGCAAATGCAAGAAAATTGAAGTTGACACTTTCCCACTTCCCTTTCTTACCACAGGCAATGCAGCATAATAGTGTTATTTGAGACTGAAAAGGAGGGACGACCGTTGAGTGTTGCAGCAACCGGTGTTTTGTTTAATCCCTGGCATCTCCAGTTAAACAGAACAAGTACCAGAACCTGGGAATGGCCTCTTTCCCTGAGCAGCTGCTATCTGTCAGAGTAAATGCACCCGGACAAGATCAGTTGGGGAAAGAATCTGCCACAGTGTAAGAGATGTTTCTATGCTCTTTCGTCAGCACTTTTTCTTCCTATATTGAGCTCTGGAAACAGAACCGGCAGCCTGAAGAACTCACAACACCTATCAGATCCTGGCCATAAAAGCCTTCGAGAATACAGAGATGGCAGTGTTGTTTGGAAGTTCTTCTGGCCTGCCTGAAGTCTATGATAGGTAGAAAAGGATTAAGAATCCAATCTCAACCCCAGAGTTGATGGCTGGAAGAAGATAAAAAAGTGGAATGATGCCCCACACTAAGGAAGACCATGGGTAGGTGTCATGCGTATGCCATGGCAGAACCCTTTGCTATGGTCAGGTTTGTGATAAGATTGAGAAACCAGCACCAACCAGGAGGGGAAGTGGTAACAAACCTTCTGCACTCTAGATGTTTTGGACTACAACTCCCAGAATTCCAAGCCTAGATTGCCAATGACAACGGACTGTGGAAGCTGTGGTCCAAAACATTTGGAGTACCAAAGTTTCACCACCACTGGTGTAGGACAAGCTGGCTTTGGAGTCACACCAAGTGCAATGTCCATTTTGTTTCCCTTAGAATCGATGGCCCAAGTTGAGTCCTATCAGCTCCATTAACCTAGCACTGGTGTGACTGAAATGCAACAGAAACAGAAAGCTAGAAAGCTTCATGGCTTAGATCTCTAGCTGCAGAGCCAGAGCTTGGGAGATCAACCCCACTGTGCCTCCTTCAGAGAGGCTTCCGTTGATGAACAACAGGAGCCCACCTAGCTCTGAAATCAAAGGGCCGTGTGATTGCACAGTAGAGATGGGCACGAAACGAACAATTTTTCGTTTCTGTTTTTTTTATTCGTTATGCAACGAAATGACAAACGAATTTTGTCTCTAAAATGAAACAAAACAAACAGAAACACCAGAAATTTTGTCGTGCGTTTCGTTTCCGTTACTGCAATATGAGTGAATTGCTTAAAATGCTAAAAAAAAAAATCACAAAAAATCAAAAATAATGGTAACGAAATGGTAACGAAATGGTAACGAAACGAATGAAAATGAAAATGATTTTTTTGCAAAAATTCACGAAAAACAGAAATGAACCGAAACAGACCCTCCAAATGACAAACGAAGTGCCATTTTTTTTATTCGTGCCCATCTCTACTGCACAGAGTAAGACATACTCTTGGGGTAAAACAATGGCAGAGTTATTCACAACATATTGTTTGTCCCATGACTGGCTATCAGAATTACCTGGCTGCCAAGGGAAGTGGCTTCTTGGGCCGCAGTCTCACCAGCGTTTTCTGAGCATTTTTGCTGCAGTGAACTGCGCAGTAAAAGATTGCATCCTAACCATGAAGGGAAGTAATTTGTTTCCTCGACCAACCACATACCTGGAAGCGCACTTTCACCAAAGTATTTTAAACCACTGCTAGGGGTTGGTTTAAAAAAAACTTCCCTTAAAGATGTGCAGTTATTTGCTACTCTAGCGATGTGCGACCCCCAGAAAATACACAGCAAGTAGCTTTGTACCCCTTTTGCTGCCACTTCCTGTGGGTCCAGCTTAGAAAATTGACCCAGGAAAAAGGGAAAAGATGCGCAGTAAGCAAGTAGAGATGGGCACAGAGCAGTAACATACTACCCTGTCAACAGGACACTAACTGTGCATCAAACACCACATGACCACCACCACCCCAAAAAAACCTATGCATCAAATTAAGATGCGCAGAAAATTTTAGTGAGACCATGGCCTTTGTTGCTTCTGCACGGACGGTTCAGCTGCTATTTTAGAAGCAACAAAAGCCTGCCTGCCAATGACCTGAGAGAGTTTGTTTTCTCCCACTGAATGCAACTGTTCAGATGACAGCCTGCCAATGCTGCAGTTTCACAGGTCTTCAAGCACTTAATTCATCTCGGAGGTGATACTTAAAAACGGCAGGATTGGCATACCACCAATGACAGCCCGCCTTTGTCTAAAAGAGCAGCTCTGTACCAGCCACGCAGGGCACGGGCAGCAGTGCCAGCTGGCCCATTCCTCCCCCCTCCATCAGAGAAGGGGGAGGTGAAAAGTTCATGTTTATTAGCTGTGCCTACCACCCACCATGCCAATGTGATAAACTGTCTCCTCTCTCTGAGGCTGGTACATCAACCATTTTCTTTTTTAAAAGATGCATAGCAGGAGACTGGATTTTTTTTTCCTGTAAGGAAACAGGAAAGATAATGTATAATGTGGCCACTTTCACACAGATTCAAGAATTGTCTCTGCCCTGCATGTTTTACCCATGGGTAAAATTTAGCAGAATCCCAGTTCACAGTAAATTCTGCCATGCAACATGGAGGAGGCACCAGCAAACCATATAATCTCCCACGATCCCATGGCGAGGTCCCTGAGTCGTTCATTGGCAGAAAACCCAGTATGGGAGTCCTTTCTTGGAGAGCAGAAACTGGAAAAGTCATCCTTCAGTCCATGTCTTGAGCCACAGCCATTACCTCTTTGCTTCCTTGGTGAAGCTTAGCGCTGGACACAGCACAAGGCTATGCATAGGCGAGCGGCTGCAGATAAAGAAAGGCGATCTCTCCTTTTAATTAACTGAGCTTTCATTTAAGAACAAACAAAGGACACGCTTGTGTGCTGACAGCGGGCCTCTCTTCTGGGTCAGATAAGGCAGCAAGTCATTGCTTCGAAGCGGGAAGGGAGGCCAGGAGACAGGCCAAGAAGTAGAGGTGGCAGGAAATTCAGGCTGAGCTTATGCATCCACTGTCATGTTGCTCTGCGACAGATCCTTCCCTGCAGTCCTATCCCCATGCTGAAGGATCAGTGGGAACCTGAGTCCCATCAGCAACATTAACCTAGAGCTGGTGTGGCTGAAATGCAACAGAAAACAATGTTCTTGTCTAGGATGCCCTGTTTCCAACCTGCTAGCCCCAGGTGAACATGCTGGCAAAAGCTCTGCTGCCTAACTGGGAATAAGGCAGTTCTTATGGACCACCAAATTAGTACCTACTCAAGTTTTCAAGGTATGTGAAAGAGGTTTGAGGTGTGGTTTTACCCACTGCCACTTTCCACAGAGTTTCTGTGGCCCAGCAGTGCTTGAGACACAGGTCTCCACAGTACTCGTTTCTCAGTCCACCCATTACACCAGCGGTGGCCAAACTTTGGCAATCCAAATGTTTTGGATCACAACTCCCACAGTCCTTTGCAATTGGCAATACAGGCTTGGAATTCTGGGAGTTGTGGTCCAAAACATCAGGAGGGCCGAAGTCTGGACATGCCTGCATTACACCATATTGGCTCCAAGAAAAGAGCCTATAGGGGTAAGATTGTTGCTGAACCCTGTTATGAATAGGGACAATATGATAATATGCCCCTTAAAAAGCATAGTTACTTGTGTGTCTCCAAAAACAACCAAAATGTCACTTCCCTGGGAAGATAGATCATCCAGATGGAACCAGTTACCACCTCGGGAGGCGGCAAGTGCTCCCACACTTGAGGCATTCATGAGAAATCTGGACAACCCTCTATCAGATCTCCTTTGATTTGGATTATTGCACTAGACAAGGGGTTGGTATTGGTGACCTTATAGACCCCTCCCAACTTCATTATTCTATAATAGATGAACGAGTCCAGGGTACTCATGGGTGAAGCAGATTTTGCCCTAAACCCCTCAGCCTAAAACAAGCATTCAAGGGTTAATTCCCCCCAACACAAAAAAAAGTAAAATTCCAAAAGCCGCCATCTAACTAAAAGCACCGAAAGGGTATGAAAATGGTCCATGACTTATTGCAGATACAGCTGATCAATAGAGAGGCTGATATTGAGCCAAAAAAGAAGTTGGAGAACTTCACCCGATCCCATGATCTGTTCCGCATATCCAGTTGCCAAAAGAGTTCTGAGTCACATCCCCACGTGGTAGCAGCCAGTGGAAGGTGCCTTTCTGCAATTCAAGTGTACCCAAAGTCTATGCCAGAGAACATAACCAGAGCGTGCATGGCAATTATTAGTTAAGTTTCTGTTCTTCTAGATGGGGGAAAAACAGGTAATGTGGAAATGGGAGTGGCTCATATACTCACACCAGTGAAAGCTTTTTCATACATACATTTCTTTTCCAAGGACAGGGTAGATTTTACCATAGATTGCAGTGAGTGGGAGAGAAAGCTTAAACCTCCCCTCCTTACACACTGTGGTGTCAATATTCCCCTTGTCTTGCTCAATTTAAAACAATAACGTTGATTGCAACAGCCACATTGTTTTCACAAGGCAAAGCTATGCCTCCACGTAAACAACTAAACAACTTGCAAAAGGAATAAACTCCCCGTGTTGTTTGGTTTGTGTTTTTGGAAGCTGCATTAGGACAGCACTATTAGACTCAAGGCACCTTGAGCTCTTAAAAGTTCAGAACCTTAGGTCCTCTCCAAGGGGCTGGCTCACTAGGCATGGGCTCTAGCTGTGTGAGCTGGGGCTTTTTGTAAGCCCTGCCCAGAGGGGAGACAAACAGCTTTTGGAATGCTTGCTGGCATAGCCCATGGGAGCTGCCCGAAGGTACCTGAAGGAAGCAACAGTAAGACCAACTGTTAAAAAATTCCTGCTTTGGATCCCACAATACAGAATTATTAATAGAGATGGGCACAAAATGAAAAACAGCATGCTGTTTTGTCATGTTGTGAGGTTACAAAACATTTCACAACACAAGGAAACAGCAGACTGTTTTGTTATGAAACAAAAAGAAACACCATTTTTACTGTTGAAATGAAACAATTTGTGAATTTCCCCCCTCTGCTCTCTTGTTCTGGCCATTGCCACCCAGCTGGTTTTGACAGCTCAACTTGTCAAAAAGAGCTGGGTGCTGGTGGCCAGAACAGGAGAACAGAGCAGGGTTTTGAATATCCACTGCCTTCTCCATTCACCTGTTGTCACCTCTCCATGGCCTAAACTGTTAAAACAAAACAAAACAAAACAACCCAATTGGGGGCAGGGGCAGGAGCGACATTGGGAGAACAGAGCATGGAGCAAGAAATTCAAAACCGTGTTCTGCTGTCCCTTTTCAGTCAGGCAAGGAGAGAGCAGGTTATGTACCCACCTGCTCCTTGCCTGGCTGAAAAGGGCACAGCAGCAGGGGGCCGACAGGGTGAGCACTGACCTCACCACTCTCCCTGTCAGCCCCCTGCTGTGTTGAGGAAGCTGGGATACCACTGCTGTGATGAGCATAGTTCTAAAAAGTTCATTTTGTTTCATTTCCTTTTGGAAAAAATTCATTACCAACAAAACAAAACAAAACTACTAAGGAAAGGAAACAAAACAATATGAAATGTCATTTTCCCATTTTGTGCCCATCTCTAATAATTAACTGACCAGTATCTCATCCCATTCTTGGAGAAAATGCTAGAGTGTGGGGTGGCCTCTCAACTTCAGATATTATCTAGATCAATGGTGGTGAACCTTTGACACTCCAGATGTTTTGGACCACAACTCCCAGAATTCTAAGCCTGTACTGCCAATGACAAAGGACTGTGGGAATTGTGGTCTGAAACACCTGGAGTGACAAAGGTTCACCACCACTGATCTAGAACCATTTCAGTCCTGCTTCAAGCTTGGTTATAGGACAGAGATGGCTTTGGTTACCTTGGTAGATGGCCTACTCCAGGAACTGGATAGCGGACCTTTGTCCATATTGGTTTTACTGGACCTCACAGGAGCTTTCAGAATCCTCCTGACCCATCTCTCTGGAAAGGGGCTTGGGGACACTGTTTTACAAGCCCTTCCTGGAGGAGAAAACACAGAAGAAGCTGCTAGGGTCAACAGCCTGGGCTACTGACCCTATGTTATTTGACATCTACATGAAACCACTGGGAGAGATTATCTGGAATTTGGGGGTTTGATGTTACCAATATGTGGATGACACCCAACTCTACCTCTCCTTGCCAATTAAATGGAAGCTAACGGATGGGATGAGGGTGAACAAACTGAAACTTAATCCACATAAGACAGGGTTGCATTTGGTATGTCAAAAGGGAGATCAAGGAATGGAGATGTAGCCTGTGCCTGTCCCATTGAAAAAAGAAATGTGCAGCTTGGGAATACTCCTGGATTCATCCTTAACCCTGAACTCACAGGTCTCAGCAGTGGCCAGGAGTGCATATGCATAGTTAAAAGTAGTGCACCAACAACATCTATTTCTTGCGTGATCTGATCTGGCCAATATGGTTCATGCCCTAGTCACTTCCCTGCTGGATTACTGCAATGGACTCTGTGTGGGATGACCGATGACAACTGTCTGAAAAGTTCAGCAGGTCCAAAATGCAGCAGCCGGATTGGTGAAGGGAGCTGGGAGATGCGCAGGTGGTTGACCTTGGATGCTCCCTGCCTTAGGTCATGAGAGCTGTGCAGTTGGCAGCTAGGGAAGGTCACTTAGGTATTAACCTGAGTCCAATGCTTGGGACTCAGCTAGAAGGGTAAGCAGGTACGCCAGGCACACTATGGTAGGCCCCTCTGCAGGAAGTGGAGGGCAAGAAAGTGGTGCCCCTAGTTAAGCCGATCACCTGTGTCTCTTCTGCTTATTCCTAGGACTGGGTGGGCAAAAGTCCCACACAGTGTGTTCAGAACTGCATCTTTCCTGTCTGAGCACTCAGTCTCCAGAAGTCCACACACTACCTCTGCACAAAGCACCACAGAAACCTAGGAAAGAGCATTGTATAGGACAAAGGAAACTGGGAACAAACTTTGCATCAGATGGGAGTGCTGCTTTGGCACGTGGAGTACAAAAAAACAAAAAAAAAATCCCATCATCGCCACAATTCTGTCACCACATTCATTTAAAACACTGACATCTGGTGAGTCATTTTCATGCTGTACAATAGCATGATAGAAGCTGGCTGTTTTGTACACTGAAGATTGAAAGTGATCGACTTTACTAGCAGAGAAAAACACATCCAGCTCATTCAAAGCCTTCAACAGGGGAGAGATTGATCACACTGATGAAAAGTGACTTGCTCTGTTTTTTTACAGGGCTGCATGTTCCTCCTGAAACACATACAAACAATTGATTCAGAGAAAAATGGCACCCAAAGAGAGAGAAGTGTTATGGGCTAAGATGGAAATTTTCAGACAGCATAATCTGTAGCAGGGATGTGGCCTGCTTTCAGACGAATGTGCAAGAAACAAACCAAGTCAGAGGGATTTGTGCATTTATGGTTCCACAAGGAGCAAAGATACCATAAGAATGAATGGGGCATGCCCTCCTATCTCTTGTGATAAAAATCACCATTCATGCATTGCAATCAGAGGGGGACAAAGAGATGAAATACTCAAGCAGATGCTGAATTGTGGCAAAAGAGATTGTATGCTCATTGAAGGAACTCTCTGCCTTTCCTGCTGTAGGAAAAGGAAGGGGAAAGAGAAAGAGAAAGGAGGGCAAATGTAGATAATAGAGATGGGCACGAAATGATGTTTTTTTCATTTTGTTATTCACTATTCGTTTTGTTACATAACGAAATGAATAATGAACCTAGGGGCAAATTTAACACAAAACGAACCGAACTGAGAAAAATTGGTTCAGTTAGGTTCATTTTGTTAATGGGGGACAGAGATGTCTCCTACCTGGTGCTGGTCTGAAGGTCCTATCGCGCCGGGCTGCACGGAGGGAGCACGCACCTTGTCGGTGCCATCGAGGGACGTGGTGGGCTCGAGCCTCAGCCCAGCCCCAGGAGGAGAGGTAAGAAGCAGGCTGCACTTAGGTGGCCAGAGCAGCACAGCTTCAAAGCCGCCCCCCTTAAGCCTCCCTCCCGTGGCCCATTATTGCGGGGCCGATCGGGAGGGGAGATAAGGAGGCCATGCTTAGGCAGCCAGAGCAGCACGGCTTCAAAGCCGCCACTCCTTGTGCCTCCCTCCTGTGGCCTGTTATTGCGGGGCCGATCGGGAGGGGGGATAAGGAGGCTGTGCTTAGGCGGCCCCCCAGGGGCCATGCAGTGGACGCTGGGGGGAAAGTGGGTAAAATAAATAACAAATTAACAAAACAAAACAATTTTTTTCATAAAAAATTGTGAAAAATGAAACAAAATGAACCAAACTCCTTAACAAAAGAAAACGAAATGAAACACCATTTTTTTCAATTTGTGCCCATCTCTAGTAGAGAAGCACAGAGTCCCTGCCTTTCCCTTTTGTGAAGTTCTTGCCATTTCAAAGTTCTTGTGCCATTGTACAAAACTATGGTAAGGCCACACCTGGAGCACTGTGTACAGTTCTGGTAACCACATCTCAAAAAAGATATTGTGGAACTGGGAAGTGCAGAAGAGAGCAACAAAAATGATTACTGGGCTGGGGTACCTCTCTTATGAGGAAGGGCTACTGTGTTTGGGCCTCTAGTCTGGAAAAGGGTACCTACGGGGGACATGATTGAGATTAGAGATGGGCACGACTCAAAAAAATTGTTTTTCGTTTTTCGTTTGGTCGTTTAGGGGTCCGTTTCGGTTCGTTTTTGTTTTCGTTGGGTTTTTCCGCAAATTTTTCATTTTCGTTTTGTTACCTAATGAAAATGAAAATGAAAAATTTCTGTTTCGTTAGCATTCTTTTCAGTTCAATGTGTTTGCTGCAACGAAAACGAAAAACACGGCAATGTTTTCGTTTTTGTTTTCGTTTTGTTTTTGAAAAAAAATCATTTTCGTTTCGTTACCTAACGAAAACAAAAAAACAAAAACAGAAACGAAAATTTCGCTGAGTCGTGCCCATCTCTAATTGGGACATGATTGGGATGGATAAAATGGATAAAGGGAAGCTCCTTTCCCTCTCACACAATACAAGAACCAGGGTTCAAACACTCTAACTAAGAGTTGGGAGAGGAGAACAGACAAAAGAAAATATTTCTTTACCCAGTGTGTTGCTAGTCTATGGAACTCCTTGTTACAAGATGTGGTGATGCCTAGATGCTGTTAAAAGGAGATTGGACCAATTTCTGGAGGAAAAGGTTACAACCCGTGATGGGGATATATGTCATCTCCAGGCTTAAAAGGAGGCTATCAGGAGACTTTTGTGCTCCCAGAAGCATCTGGTGGAACCACTGGATGATACAGGAAGCTGGACTAGATGGGCACTTGGCCTGACCCAGCAGGGCTCTTCTTTGATTCTTCTCTGAGTCTGTCCCAGTAACTCTACTGGTTTTGCCATCCTCCCAATGACCCGTCTTGCCATTTGCATTTCCCCACTGACAGGAAAGGGGTTTCCTGTATAACTGCAAACACCCACATTCTGGCATGGATACAGGCAAATCCAAGACAAAAATATCTCCCAAATGGCAGAGGGTGGATGGGACTGCTCATTCTGACATTGAGGGGGAGTAACAGTGGCCAATGCATATCCCTACTCCATAGTCATCCTGTCTCAGACTTCCTAGCAGAACCAGGGAGAGGAGAATTATTTCCCTCTTATAGACATCCTTTTCCAGGGCAGGGAGCATTCTGCAAGGTCTTGTAGTCATAGCATCCTTAAGGGGACTGGAAGCAGCATGTGAGTAGGAAAATGATAGAAAGGAAAGTACAGTGGTACTTTGTATAAAGGAATTAATTCGTTCTAAATGAAATTCCATTGAGCAAATTTTCCTTTATACAAATTTCCCATAGGAATGCATTGAAAGCAGAGTAATCCCTAATCGCAACCATTTTTATGTTGTACAGATTCACCCCATAGGGGCAAATTTCCCCTATCTCTGGAATTTTTTATGTTGTACAGATTTTTTGTTATACAAACTGTTTGTTATATGAGGGTCCACTGTATATGAAATTCTCCCCAGGTCATTTCTTACCTTAATCTTGCAGGTGTGTGTGTGTGCCCCTATATTAAGCTACAGTAGCTACAAGATTACATGGGGATTTCTAAACCCGAGCCAGTTCTAGGGCAGAACTATATAAAACACTGTGTTTTCTTTCTTTCAGATGCCCACTGACCCACATAAAATGCGAATGAAGGAAGACTTAGGCTGCTTTCACACGACCACCAAAATCTGCAGCAAACTTTGAACCGGATCACCCCCCAGAGCGGTCACGTGGTTGATGTTGCAGATCAGATGTTCCCGTGGTTGTGTTTTGAAAATCCGCAAGCGTTCTGATCCTACGACTGAGAACTGCAGCAAAGTCACTATAATGGGGGTGAAAAGGTTTTGGTGAGGATTTTCCGTGTTCCCACAGACTCGAGTAATGCTTTGAAACTCACTTCGGAACAGCGACAAGGATTTTACCACCTCAAACTTGTAAAATGTGCTGGGTCACGCTTAAGCGGGGTGTGGTCACACTTTTTTTTAAAGTCCGCTGCTCATCGGAAAACGATTTTATGCTCCGTATCTGCAAGCACGTTGCAGCAGATTTTAGTGGTCGTGTGAAAGCAGCCTAGGTTGCCAAAGCCCCATACATGCCCCAGCTTTATAAGTTCAAGGTAGATGTTCAAGGGTACTAGTCCCTCAAATATTAAGCCAGAGTGAGTGAGTGAAAAAGATTTGTTCAAAGCATACCAGCTTTTTGTTTCTTAGCATACCAGCTTTTTGTTTCTTAAAACCAACCCTTTACCCCCTGTTTGGAACACAACAGAAATGAATTGGGAGGAAGATGGATTATAGTGGTTGTGTGAAAGCAGCCTTACTGACAGCAATGATAGCCAGAGTGGAGGGGCATTGCAATGGGTAGAAGCAGGACCCAAAGGGGGCAGAGCTACAGCCCAAAGAGGGTGAGATATGCACTGCTGAGGAAATGCATCTGTGACCCACCCCCTTTCTTCTTGCATGGCCTTGCACAAACAAGCAAAGCGGAAGAGAAAAGTATGTCCCAGAAGGGTTGTCTGAAAGAGGTTGGCTTCCTAACACCTGGTAAGGTGGCTCATGCCAACAGCTAAGCGTATGTGAGCCAAGAGTACGGGCTCACCCACTCAGCTTTCAACACCACACGAGCTTTCCTGAATAGGTAACTAAGACCAAAACTCTTGGGAGGTTTAGCCCTTTGCAGGTTCTCAATCTGCACTGCCTTCCAAAGACATCATAAGAGAGGCTTTAGCATAGCCCATAAAAGAGAGGTGGAAAATATGTGGCCTCTCTCCATCCTTTCTTCCACATTTTCTTTTCCTCCTCTTTTTCTTAAATCAGTTCCCAGCACTTGTCACTTTGCCATTTAAACATGTCACACCAAAGCTCTCTCTCATTAGGTGAAAATTGGATTTTGTTAATGAAGGAAAAGGAAATCAATTAACCTTATCAGTATACAGGGAACTTATTTGAAACAGCAAGGAAAGAAATTCTCTCCTCTTACCCATTTGCTTTGCTGATAAGTGAGTTTTGCACATGCATCCGCACACTCAGCTGGGTACGAAAGTTAAGCAAGGTGCACTTAACAGGCCTAGAAGAGAGTTTTAAATACTTTCCCTCCATGGTTTCTTAACCAAGAAAAATGCATGGGTACGTCCATGCCCATTCACACACACACAATTAGCCAATTCGCAAAACAGAAGGATGTAATTACAATTCTTCCCTCTTCCCGTCACCCCAGTAAAACTTTGCACAAAGCATCGACAGAGAGTTTGCAATGCTATTTAAAGAAAGCACATTCAGTGTTTTAAAGCACAGCTTGTTTTTCCCCACCCCTCCCTTTTCTTTTATTATGTATGTCAGCACCCACAACACAGCTAAGAAACCCATTGGGTATTTATGGTTAATCCTGTCTACTAAAATATGCATTCTAAAGAGAGAAAGAGAAATCCCACAGCCACATTCCTGCTGGATCAGGTCCTTGCACTTGGCCAGGTTCGTTCCATGTTCATCACCAGAGAACCCAGGAAAAAGGGGACAGACCAAAGGAATTTGGCTTTGCCATTCTCTGAAACTAACAAACCAATGGAAGTTCGTGCTAGGTACTTGGCTCAAAGAAGACATAATGGAACTGGAAAAGGTGCAGAAGAGAGTGACTAAAATGATTACTGGGCTGGGGGACCTCCCTGATGAGGTGGTTTAGCCTCTGGAAAAAAAGGCACCTGAGGGGGGATATGACTGAGACGTACAAAATAACACAGGGCATGAGTAAAGTGGATAGAGGGATGCTCTTCTCCCTCTCACAAAACACCAGAACTAGAGGACAGACACTCAAATTGAGGGCTGGGAGAGTAAGAACAGACAAAATATTTGTGTTTTTTGCCCAGCATGTTGTTAGTCTGTGGAACTCCCTGACACAGGATGTGGTGATGGCATCTGGCCTGGGTGCCTTCAAAAGGGGATTGGACAGATTCCTGGAGGAAAAGTCCATCACAGGTTACAAACCATGATGAAGATTTGTAATCTCCAGCCTTAACACCAGGGTACTTCAAGGGCCATATGCAGGGGAGTGGGAGGAGGAGACAGATATCTAGTCTCATGCGCTCCCAGAGGCATTTGGTGGGGCCACTGTGAGATACAGTGCCAGTAGACTAGATGAGCTTTTAGCCTGACCCAGCATGGCTCTTCTTATGTTCTCATGTTCTTATGGCTACTTAAACAAAAGATGTTCAAAATAGAGATGGGCACAAAACAAACTTTTGGTTCATTTCGTTATTCATTATTCATTTCATTACGTAATGAAATGAATAATGCCCCCTCTAAGAGAAACAAAACGAAATTAAATTAAATTTTAAAAAAACAAGGATTCCCAACCTGGCCCCAGGCGTGACCGGGTTGGCACTCTAAAGTAAAGAAAAAATCTTTTAAAAAAGAAGAAGAAGAAGCACTAACCCAGCTCCAGGGGCCACATGGTCGGCACTTGCGAAGAAAAAATGAATAACGAATCAAAGCAAACCAACAAAATGAATATTTCAAAAAAATTGTTAAAAAAGAAATGAAACGAACTGAACCTTAAAACGAACTGAACCAAAACGAATTGCCATTTTTTCAGTTCGTGCCCATCTTTAGTGCAAAACAATTGCATGTGCCTGTTCTGTTTGCAATGGTGCTAGCCCCTTTCTCTCCACTGTGTTTATGTCTCTGTGTGTTTTAATCCAAGGGATAAAATGAAAAAGGCAGTATGTCACTTTTTGCAGCTAGAAGGCGGCTGTTTTTTTTTTTTAAAGGAAACCCAGTTAAATTGTAAGCTCACCTATAGTAGCTTCCAGGTAGGAAAGAAAGTGGGTTTTTTTTAACCATATGTCATCCAGTGTGTATACAGTAAGATGAGTGCTTGGTAAATGGCTGTGTTTCCAGCCGTGGAAGTCCACCAACATTGCTCTATGATAGTGGTTCACAGCCTTGAGTCTCCAGGCTAGAATGCCCAGTAGTCTTCACCCCTGGCTATGTGGCCAGGATTTCTGGGAGTTGTAGTCCAGGAACATCTGGGGACCCAATATTGGGGACTACTGCACTGAAATGGACTGACACTCAAAAAGATAAGAACTAGAAGCACAACTTGACCTGATAATGGGACATCCCTGGGAGTTGTATTCCTGTCACTAAAACAGTAAGAGTGTGTACCTAAATGGTGGTGGTGGGGAACCCTCTGCATTTAGTGCTGAGTGTGCAATTTAATTTCCTGCCACTATGAAATACAGTGGTACCTTGTATAAAGGAATTAATTTGTTCCCAATGAAATTATGTTAAGCCAATTTTCCTTTATACAAAATTCCCATAGGAATGCATTGAAAACAGAGTAATCCCTAATCGTGACCATTTTTATGTTGTACGGATTCGCCTCACAGACAATTCTGTTAAGCAAATTTTTTATGTTGTGTAGATTTTATGTTATACAAACCATTTGTTATATGAGGGTCCACTGTACTTTCACCCTTTGTATTCTCTATCTCCTTGGATGCAAAAGTATCAATTGGTGGATTAATCATCTTCATTCATTTCATCCCTTAACTATAGTTCTCCCAAGACAAAGTCAAAACCATTATCAAGCACAGAAAGTTGGAGTGAGGCAGTGGACAAAAAGACAGTGATGGGGCAATAATGGGACTGCTGTTTGTTTATTCACACTGGATGAGGGCAAGCACCTTTGCCAGCATTAAAACAAGTTTAAATCATCTTGCCATGTGGCTTTTGTGCGCATGTGTGTTCTTAAAGCAGGTTGCACCCACACATGGGCCGTGGGTGAGGTTGGGGGGGGGGAGGAAAATCCGAATTGACCCAGGCCCTCTGCTGAAGTGCTCCTTGCTTCTGCTAAACTAAAGGGTAGAACAAAAGCTGGCATCGAGTCCCGTCCTCAGAACTTACATGAGAGCACAGCAAGCATCCTTCAGTGCTTCTCCAATTCTTCATTCTAACCTCCTTCCTGAACCTGCTTTTACACAGTCTCTCACTCCAGGTACTGAACAGTTTCTTCAGTTTCACAGCAAGGCAGCGGGACTAGGGAAGGAGAGATCCCTGGAGGATGCCTGAACTCAGAGGTGACAGCTGAAACTTTTCAATTATTTACATCTTTGACAAGGGCTTTCTCCCTCCTCCTGTCAGCCTCTGTTCCTGTGCCCTGGTTCTGCTCCTCTCCCCTCAACCCCACCCTGGTTGCACTAAATGGGAACATTTATGGCTTGCACGTGGATTGTCTTTTTTTTTTTTACACATACAGCGACAGAGTCAGAAATATAGCCACAGATTGTCAGAGCATAAATGATTTCTCCTTCCCGTCCCTGCCACTACTCCGCCCTCGTTCCTTTTCTTTTCCTGGGTGAGACTTCATGAGCAATTTTGACAGCTGGGTCTGTAAACCTTCAATGGTTTACTGCAAACATTTTGTCACATGGATCCACAGCTGCCTCTCTGAAGGAGGAGGATTCTATCTATCTATCTATCTATCTATCTATCTATCTATCTATCTATCTATCTATCTATCTATCTATCTATCTATCTATCTATCTATCTATCTATCTATCTATCTATCTATCTGTGTGTGTGTGTGTGTGTGTGTGTGTGTGTGTGTGTGTGTGTGGTTGTTCTTATACATCTGTTGATTTGTTCCAACTAAACCAACAAATAATTGTGGCCCGTTAATTTGTTTTGGCCTACAAGCTTTTGAGGACTGAAGACCACCACAGGAACTTGGAAGCAAGCACCCATGGGGATGAAGGGGCCATTTCTTGCTGAAGATGTGGGTCTCTAGTGAGAAGTCAGCCTCTTCCTGATACCTGTAAATGGACCATTTAGAGTACCTTGGGATTACTTGACATGGGTTTGCCTCTTGTTTCATTTGGGAAGGGTACCTTTTGTTAGATCTTAGGCCGCTACCGCACTTCAAACAGCAACCACTTTATGTTTTGAATTGTCTTCTGCCCTCCCCCGGTCATGTGGTCACTGAAGCGATTCAGCATTCTGCACTTGGCTTTTTCTCATGAACTAGTTTCCCCGTCCACACTTTGCTAAAACACTTTTTGTTCTGATTTTCTCTGTCATTTTCCCATCATCTGCTTCTATTTTGGAATTATTTTTTTTAGGGTCAAGTTATGCCATTGTTCTTCCATTCCAAGTAATGTAGCTAATTTTCCGCTTTTCTGATGGCAGGATAAGGCATACAGAGGGGGAAACTCGGAAAAAAACTGTGCATGGTGTCCGCACTTTCAGCCAAATCGCTTCAAAAAGTGGTCTAGAAATTGGTTATAAAAAAAAACCACCACCCCTGGTGGCTGTCACAAGAAAAACCGACACAGTGGCTGAAAAGGGGCATGGCCAAGGGGACTCCACAGAAAAAGTGATTGGAAATGTGTTAGGTGATTTTAAAGGTGATTTGACTTTAAGCAAAAGGCGATTCAAAACCTAAGTTCAGTAGGGCTAACGGTCAGCTGGGAAGTGCAATACATGATGATCCTGCTCTAATGTTAAGCAGATTATAATTCATTTATTATGATGAACTATACGTGTAACTGTGCTTATTCTGTCTGTGAGCCATGTCACATTTAAACTGAAAAACTGCAGTGAAGACTCTGCTCATGGCTGGATTCAATCTCAGGCTCAGGTCGACACTTTGAGGTGGAATCAGCCCTCTATCCTTCCCATTACCCTACTGCGAAATTGTGTACCCAGCTCACTGCAGGTGATGATGTAGTTAGCCTGCCTAATGAAAGTGTAAAGCACCTAGAGAATGCTTTAAGCACTATGGGGCAGTATATAAACTGCACACTTTGCTTTCCTTTAACAATGGAATCTCCCAATACTCTACTGCTCTTAAGCTCAAGAACATATTCCTTAAATAGCTGTATTTTCTGTTTGTCTCCTTTTTATCACATATGTCTCCTCTCTCTATGCCCCCATTTCCCTTTTCTCTCCACATTAACTTTCTTGTGGCATTTTCTGTGTCACCACACATTTGAATGTGGCTGGCTGATCCTCAATGAGAATCACTATAAAATGGAAGACAGACAGACCGGACTCCTGGGAATGTAGTTTTATTTTCAGAGGATCCTTTCCTAGTACCTTGTGCACGAAGGGTGCCTGAACACAGGGACAAGTTCCTGTGTGGAATGTCCAGTCTTACATACTCTTCATACAAAACAGATAAAGAACAAACTCAGGATTGGTTACAATTTGCCACAGTGGAAAGCATGTGACTTCATTACATATATGTTCATTTTCCATAACACAACCAAACTTAAAGATCAGTGATACTTTCCCATCTGCATTAGCAAGATTAAAGGTCATTAATTTCGTAATGTATTGTTCTCTCTGTCTTAACAGTGAGTTTCAAAAGCTGGATAGAAAGGTGCAAAACAAGATATTTTAAGATCTGAGATGTCTTAGCATGTGGTTTGACATGAACCTTACTCTCACATAAGCCAAGCCCATGATGGCTCCTTCATTAGAACCATATATAGCATATCCACGCTTGGGTTCAAGTGCAACTGGTAGTCTCAGCTTGAGTACACCCATTGTACCTATGCGGTTTCTATAGGTCAGTGGTGGTGAACCTTCGGCACTCCAGATGTTTTGGACCACAACTCCAACAGTCCTTTGCCATTGACAATACTGGCTTGGAATTCTGGGAGTTGTGGTCCAAAACGGTGAAGGTTTGCCACTACTGCTATAGGTGGTGCCTCGGCACTTAGCGGTTCTTGTTTTGAATGCACCTACTCCGGTTGATATGACCCATTAATTGTGAAATACAAAAAGGGTGCCTGAACACAGGGACAAGTTCCTGTGTGGAATGTCCAGGCCGGCCCTACCTATAGGAGGCACAGTGGGGGGTTGAACTGCCAAACATTACTAAAACACAGAGCTATCCACTCAGGGGGAAAACATAAGCCTGATACAACTTGTACTCTGATCCACTGTAAAAGGAAGTAGCCTTCACAAAGTTCTTGGCAGGGCAAACCTTCTTGTCTTCAAGAAATTAAAACAGCTAGAACATTAGGGCAAAATGTTGAAAGAACTGTGAAGTGCTTCTGTCCAGAAAGCTCATCATTAGAGATGGGCACGACTTAGCGGTATTTTCGTTTTCATTTTCGTTTTTTGTTTCCGTTACGTAACGAAACGAAAAACGAAAAACGGCTCAGAACTGGAACAGAAACGGAAATGAAACTACTAATTTTGAGCCAATTTTCGTTTTTCGTTACTGGAAAAACACATAATGGAGCTAAATGGGAAGAAACGAAGAAATTTTCGTTTTCGTTTTCATTTTTTTGTTTTTGTTATGTAACGAAACGAAAATGAAAAATTTTGAAATTAGCTCACGAAAACGGAAACGAGCCGAAACAGACCCCTAGCTGAAAACGAAAACGAAAACGAACAATTTTTCTGAGTCGTGCCCATCTCTACTCATCATGTCATAAGAACATAAGAACATAGGAAGAGCCATGCTGGATCAGGCCAAAGGCCCATCTAGTCCTACTTCCTGTATCTCACAGTGGCCCCACCAAATGCCTCTGGGAGCGCATGAGACTAGATATCTGTCTCCTAAGACCACTCCCCTGCATCTGGTCCTTGAAGTACCCTGGTTTTAAGCCTGGTGGTGACACATCTCCATCATGGTTTGTAACCTGTGATGGAGTTTTCCTCCATGAATCTGTCCAATCCCCTTTTGAAGGCATCCAGGCCAGATGGCATCAACACATCCTGTGGCAGGGAGTTCAACAGACTAACAACACACTGGGTGAAAAAATATTTTCTTTTGTCTGTTCTCACTCTCCCAGCCCTCAGTTTGAATATATGTCCCCTACTCCAAGATACTCTATTCCAGTGCTTGCTTATCTTTTTTCTTTTACATGTTTTTCCTAAGACCCCCATTACTTACCTGTTTCCCCTTTCATCTGTGTCTATTAAAAGCTGTGGACAGCAGAGAAACATTGACAGTTAAATAAAATGGGAGAACTCTACTTAGTTTGTGATAGAGATGGGCACGAAACGACCATTTTTTCCATTACCATTCTCCATTATTCGTTCTGTTACGTAACTGTACGAATAATGACCATTGTGATGGGGCAGGCTCCGGTGGCGCCCGGCCCCGGGAGGACTCCCCATGGCTGTGGGATGGCTCTCCCAGGAGGCTTGCCCCGGTCGTGGGAGGGCTCCCTGTCGCCGCGGGAACACTCTCCCAGCCCGCATGCCTCCGGCTCCGGTGGCGCCCAGCCCTGGGAAGGCTCCCTGCGGCCGCAGCTTGCCGCACCCGAAAAATGAAGAAATGGAAACGAAGTGGGCCCTGGGGGCCCGAAAAAATGGAAATGGAATGAAGCGGACCCAGGGCCCGAATAATGACCACGAAATGCCATTTTGGCATTTTGTGCCCATCTCTAGTTTGGGACTTCCCTCATTTGAACTGGGTCCAGTGAATGCTCATAAGCAGGTGGACAAGTTCTTCCACCTCACCTGAGTAATCTTGCCCATGATTCAGAGTGTACCTTCCCTCTCTCTGTTCCTTCCTCTGCTTCATCTACAGCTGAGTAACACTCAGCTGAGTAAATTATTCATTGTGTTTGTCAATCAGTGTAGATTATTCACAGATTATATCTCACTTGTTCCACCTCTCCTGCCCATCTTCTCACTGCAAAAAGGCTGAGGAACGGCTTTTCCCAATCAAGGGAGAAAATGCACGGGGTAGACTAAACTGAAGGAAGGCTACCAAAGACAGGGAAGAGACTAACTACTGAGAGCAGAGTTTGCAGGTCACCCACAGAAGAAAAGATTAAACAACACCTGCAATGTCAGCAGGAAATTCTCCCCCACACAGACTGTCAAAATGCTTCATTTCTGACAAGCGATCTCTTACAATGTAAGGCTTTCTGTCATAGCACACATAATAGTGGCAAAACTCGTTTTAGAAATATGAACAAAATATCCCTCTGCCTGCCTCGTGATGCACAGAACTAAGAAACAAGAAGGTAAACACGAGGCATGTAGTTCCTCACATGTCTCCTCCTTGCTCACTCACAAGAACGAGGAAGAGCAAACCTCTCTTAAGGAGAAGTTTGACAGTCAAACCTCCTTTCTCATGGGGAAGACGAGGTGATGAATTTGGCTTCTTTATCATTGCTGGACATCTTTAGTGATTGGTATGGAACAGCCAGTTAGGAATACTTGGGTCTGCATTCAAGAGTTTGGGATGTTCTTGACTGCCTCTCTGTTACAGAGAAAGTGGGCTATAAATGTATATAAACACACACACACACACACACACACACACACACGGTTTTCTCTGGATGACAATGAAAGAGGGTGACTGTGGAACATCATCTACCAATCAGCTTTAATTCCACATCCCAGGGCTTTTATACACCAAATCCAGCTTCTTTTTACTTCATATTTATGGTACAATAAACTTGTCTTCATGCCCTGTACTTTGCCATTGAGTTAATGTTCTCATTTTTGCTGGTGCAACATATATATGGTATGGTGTGATGTGTGCACAACATGCCATAGCTAAAACAAAACAAAGCAAAGCAGCATTTCCCGGTACAATAGTCACATGCGAAAGACGGCACTAGGGATGTTCCCCTGCTCCCTGCATTCTCATCCATGCATGAATCGAGGTACACACAGATTCTTGCCCAGCCAGCCCTGTGCACTTTTGGTGACACACTAACCCAAATCTTCTCTGAGCCTCTGACAGTGTTTGCACATTTCTGGTTCTACTTTTTGGAGAAAATATTGCTATGATTGGGGAAGATGCAGGCAGCAGGGCCAAGTCATAGTAATAATTAATAATTTCATTTATTGTCATTGTGCATATATACACAGTATACACATACAATGAAATTTCAGACACCCAGAGACCAGATTCAACACACACACAAACACACACACACACATCCCCAAACACTCTCACACACATTAAAAAATCCCCTCAACACACACACATAAAAAATCCCTGAACACTCACCCCCCATCACCCCCCCTAAAAACACAAGCATCTACACAACAGGCCAGGTAGTACTGTCCAAGTGCTCACTGCTGGTGGTCCTTAAGTTCATTATTAAGTGCAGTTATAGCTCTGGGATGAAAACTATTTAGAAAAACGTGTGGTCCGAGTTTTAATTGTTCTGTATCTTCTGCCAGAAGGCAACAGTTCAAAGAAATTATGAGCAGGATGAGTAGAGTCTCTCAAAATGTTGTGTGACTTCCTCAAACAGCGAGATGTGAAGATGTCATCCAGGGTTGGTAGCTGGAGCCCGGTAACATTCTGGGCAATTTTAATTATTCTCTGTAGAGCTTTTTTGTCCGCTACAGAGCTGTTCCCATACCATGAAAGCATGCCATGAGTTAGGACTCTATCAATGGTGCTGTGATAGTAGGACAGAAGTAGATGCTGAGATAAATTCATCTTCCTGAGCATTCTCAGGAAATGCAGCCTCTTCTGTGCCTTCTTCACAACCATGTTGGTGTTTGCAGTCCATGAGAGGTCCTCTGACATAGAAGTGCCCAGATATTTAAAGCTACCAACCCTCTCCACTTCCTCACCATTTATGTAAAATGGTAGAATGAAATATGCAGGCGGGACAGAAAAGCTTCATGCCAATCATAATCTCTCCTCCCTCCCCACATTGATAAGAAGCCCCAGTGATAAACAATGGGGGAGTAAGAAAGGAGAAGGACTGGGGGGAAAGCCACATGCACAGTCTTCTTTGATTCCTTCTTAAAAGGGCCAGGCAAGAATCCTGGGCTTCTCAACACTTGTCATTCTTTCTCTCCCCACCCCCCAACCCAATTCCTCTTCCCTGAAATTAGTGGTACCGCAGCCACAGTACAGTGTTTGATGATTTGATCAGCAGCTTTGCAGCAGGTAAAGGCAAGGGAGGCGAGAAGCACTCTCAGCATCTTCACTGCCACCAACTCAGCACCTTCGTGAGTCTTCCTTCCCTTTCCCCACCTCTGACTGTGACACAGGGATGCTGCTTCTAATTTGAAAGATCTGTGAAGCTGTAGCTCTGCCTCCCCAGTGCTGTTGAGCTCTGCTGCTCCCCAGAAGTTATCACAGAAATTCACAAGTACCCCTCAATTGGATTTGGTGGTGGTGGTAGAGGTGGCGGTGGTGGTAGTGGTGGTGGTGGTGATTGTTGTTGTTGTTGTTGTTGTTGCTGCTGTTGCTCCTGCTGCTGCTGCTATTTTACATATTTGCCTGCAAACACATTTCTGCTTTGCACCCATTTGGTTAAGTGAATATTCGGTTCCACTTGGATAACCAATGTATCAGTGGTCAGGTGGTGACTTGAGCTGCATCTGTCGGTGTGCGCAGGAGGGATATAATGAATAAGCCTCATCGGTATGAGGATCAGCTGCTGCAGTTGCCAGGGCAAGGAAACACGTGTGCGTATCTCCTCACTGCAGCACCAAAGGAATTAAGGGAAAAGAGATGCAGCTATCTCAAGACTGTGTTCGCCATTAGCAGGTGTATGTGACTGTATTTGAATGCAACACAATGCAGATATGACTTTAAAGAAAGGAGGAAACCCAGCCTAACCAAATAAATAGTGCACTTAGAGGAGGGGAAAAAACTCACATGGAGGCTTAATGGCAGCCTATTAAATATAAATCAACACAAAGGTAAAGCACCAGGAAAAGGAGAGATATGCCAGTTTGGGGATTAGAATACAAAGGCAGCAATATTTACTCACTAGATTACAGCACTTATAGAAAACGATGTGTTATTTCTAAGAAACCACACCCCTCCTTGCAAGTATTTTGCATTTACCCAGAAACATCAAATGTGTGATTATAATTCAGTGTGCAAGCTCCATAGATCAGAGCCTGGAATGTAAGTCTTGAAAATTAATTCATTAAATGCCAGACATTGGCATTGATGTTTAAAGTGAAACTGTTGGTTGCACTGAATGGGCAGGGCTAATTTATAACTAAAACAAATAATTGTACACAAATAGAGAGAGTTTTCTATGGTTCCTTCATTAATGTGGTCCCTAATGGGCAGATTTAACATTGGATAATTCAGAAGCGTACTTTCTTCTACTTAGTTTAAAACATGCCTCCTTTCCCCATAGTACCCCCTTTTTATATAAACAGAGCACAGATACCATAGTGGTAAGGTGAAGATGATACATAGCAGGAGTATGAGAACAGTGGTTCTCCCACCCCTGCAAAATTGGACCTTGTCACTCCAATTTCAGGGACCAGAGTTAGGGAAATTCTGTGCAATACCCGTACAGCTGGCTTTACAGAAAACAGACGGCAATAAATGTTTATCTGCTTTTCTATAGGCTTCTATCACAGAAAGCATTGAAGGGACTGGACGATGTAGAATAAGCAACTACTTGTGATTCAAAAGTGGTGGTTATCGTGGGGAATGAGAGGGGATGATATGCATGGACCTCCCTGAAGCCAAATTTATTTGGTAGAATAACTGTTAATGTAAGTCACTCTGCTTAGGGCAGAGGCTGTGCGAATCATCCCAGATCCTTTCCTTGGCTTTGAGTCAGAGGCTAATTCTCATTCGAGATTTCTAAAATAATTTCTCAAGCCTTCAAACAGAATTCTGGAAGTAAATTATCTATGGATGACTAGACACAGTTAGTTGGGGCGGCTGTCCCATGAAGGTGAGGGAGCTGTGACCTGAAATAAACATTCGGAGAGGGAGCTAAGATTTTGGAAGCACACTCCTTTTTAAAGCAATCATTTATTGTGAATAAACAAGGTTTCCCTTTTTTCATTGGGGATGGCAGAATTGTGCAAGCACCTCTGCTGTCTAGAAAAGGCACAGCAATAAATAGCAGTGTTTAAGGACCTAGATTAAATCAAGCCTGGACCATCTCTGGAGGCAACAAATAACGAAGCTGAGCCTGTCCTACTTTGAGCACATTATGAGAAGGCAGGATTCTTTTGGAAAAGATAATATGGTTGGAAAGATGGAAGGAAACAGGAAAGAAGCAGCCCAGTTTCAAGGTCGGCAGATCACCTAAAGCAGTGATGGCGAACCTTTTAGAGACCAAGTGCCCAAACGGTGATTCAAAACCCACTAATGCTTTTGCCAAGTGCCAATACAGCAATTTAAACTGAATCCAGGTGGCTGTGAAGGGGTGATGTTGGGTGCCCACAGAAAGGGCTCCGAGTGCCACCTTTGGCACCCATGCCATAGGTTCACCAACACTGCCCTAAAGGAAGTCACATACTTGAGTCTGCAGGAGCTGAGCAAGGCTGTTGTGGACATGACATTCTGGAGGCCACTCATTCATAGGAGCACCATAAATGGGAACCAACTTGGTGGTATTTTATTTTATTTTATTTTATTTTATTTTATTTTATTTAGAATAATTTTACCTCACCTCTCACCTTGGAAAAGGAACCAAGGCGGATTACAATAATAAGGGAGAATATATAGCCCAGAACAATTTAGACAGACATAGTCAAGTTAGGAACAGGGAATTACAAAAGGCAAAGTGTCACAGAAAGAGAAAAGGGACACCTCATTTTTTATGTAGAAACACAACAGAAGCTCTTGTTTTATTGCCTTTGCTGTTGCGTTGTTACAGTTAGAGATGGGCATGAAATGATTTTTTAAAGTTCATTTCATTATTCATTATTTGTTTCATTCCCTAACAAAACGAATAACAAAGCCCACTCTGGAAGAGAAACAAAATGAAACGAAAAAGAAATTTCTGTTTCATTCCGTTACATTTTGTTTCCCCATAGGAATGCATTAGCAATGTATTCCTATGGGGGAAAACCCACAGTCCCCTCCCCTAATGTGCCCAATGGGGCATGGGAAACCACAGAGTTTTGGCCTCCCCCAGCGCCGATCAGCTGGTGCGTGGGCAGGAGAGGCAAAAAAAGTTTAAAATTCTTGCCTTTTCCTGGTGTGGGGTAAAGGCGGGAGGCTTAAACTTTTTTCTGCCTCTGCACCAGGCTCCCTGTGGCCTCGGGAGCTCCCTCCCAGAGGCCACAGGCAGCACTGGCAAGAAGAAGAAGAAGAAGAAGAAGAAGAAGAAGAAGAAGAAGAAGAAGAGCAGGGGGGCTGAGCTGCAGCTGATCGGTACTTTTTTTAAAAAAGCCCCAATCAGCTGTAGCGTGGGCTCCCTGCTGGGCCCTTGTAAAACAAACAAACAAACAAACACACTGAGCAGGCTGCCATGCTGGGCTGGTTGGCTTGTGTAAAAAAAAAAAAGAAGAAGAAATGAAATGAAATCTCAAACAATATTTTTTAAAAAAGAATTTGTTTCATTAGAAATGAAATGAAATGGGCAGGGGAGAAGCAAAAAATGAAACAAAAAGCCATTTTGGCACTTTGTGCCCATCTCTAGTTACAGTTGTGACAGACTCTTGGTGAATACTGGAGTGGCTTGCCAGTTCCTACTTCAGGCATCTGCAGCACCTGTTATTACCTGGTGGTCTCCCATCCAAGTACTAGACCAGGCCCGACCCTGCTTAGCTTCCAAAATCAAGCGAGATCGGATGTGCTCAGGGCATCTTGCATTGAGTCAAACCATGACTCCATCTTCGCCAGTTCTGATTGGAAGCAATGGTTGCCTAGGAATCTCTCCTAGACCTACCTTGAAATCACCGATTCTCTTCTATCATTCTTCCTCAGCTCTGTTCAGCTTCTACCTCTGCAGGAAACTAGGCTTCTTCAGGATAGTAGAGTGGAGGCTATGGGGAAATTCCTGACACAGGAATTTTTTTGAACCACAGTCAAAGGTCTATTAAGTCCAGTATCCTGTTGCTAACAGATAGATGTCAGATGCCTCTGGAATACCTAAAAGTATGGCAGAAACTCCACATATTTTCTCTGTATTTCACCCAAAATATGTTCCAATGTATAAGGATTCAGAAGGTTCATTTTAATTATCAGGGCGTATTGGAGTGGAGGGGTACATCATTTGGGGTGTTAATCTGTCCATCCTGCATTTCTTCAGAGAAACACATCTCCTTCCAGATGGCAGCGTTATAGGATAGAATCCCATCACAACTTCCATCCAAATTCCGAAAGGCAAAATTAGTTTTCTTAATGTTTGGCATGAGCTCAACTATGGCTCCTGCCTTTGGCCCTCCTAGAAGGCAGATCCCAAGAACCTCTCTGAAATGGAACCAATTGGCCCTTGGGCTCCACAGACTTGAAGGAACCAGTTTATAGGACAGACCTTCATCATATCCCATGGCCGTGTGTCCCATAAGCTAAATGCATGTTGAAGGCAATGAAGGCAACTTCGCAAGGAATGTACAAGCCATGACTTCAGCCTCTTCTGTTATATGTACTGTTTTTGCAAGGGAAACATGAGTGGATAATAAAACACATGCAACTCTATAGGTTTGCTGCAGTGAGATGCCTTGATAAGCCCTTTGGCTTATCAAGCTGAATTTCCCCAGATAAACAGGACCCTGAATAAGGGTAAGTCCCCTTGGAGGGGGGATGAAAAGAGGCAGCATCTGGGGGTTGCGAAGAATGCAGTGGCAGACTTCACAGTTTCAGAAATAGCCCAAACTCCCTGCTCGGGGAAGTCCGGCAGCCGTTATGGCGAACGGAGTGTAAACAATCTTGGACTTTATGAAGCCTTGTTGTCATGAGTAGTTTCCTTTCTCTCTGATGTACCCCATCACTTTACAAGAGATATATCTTGGTGACTTCAGCCTCTTCTGTTATATGTACTAGAGATGGGCATGAATAAAAAAATGGCATTTTGTTTGTCGTTTGTCGTTTAGGGGGTCTGTTTCGATTCGTTTCCGTTTTTTGCAAATTTTTGCAAAAAAATTGTTTTCATTTTTGTTTATTTTGTTACCGTTTTGTTACCATTTATTTCAATTTTAGTGTTTTTTAAAGCCTTTAAAGCAGTTCAATGTATTGCCGTAACGAAAACGAAACGGACGACAAAATTTCTGGTGTTTCTGTTCGTTTCATTTCATTTTAGAGATAAAATTCGTTTGTCGTTTTGTTGCATAACAAAATGAAAAAACGGAAACGGAAACAAAAAATTGTTCGTTTCGTGCCCATCTCTAATATGTGCTGTTTTTGCAATGGAAGCATGAGTGGATAATAAAACACATGCAGCTCTATAGGTATTTTTTAAAGCCGTTAAATCAATAAAATTCTGACCCAAATTATCAAGTCACCTATCTTCTTTTGGAGACCAATGATTCCAGAACATAAGAAGCCAGAAACATCCATGAGGACAGAAAGGGAGAAATTTCATAGATTCCTCTGAGCAGAACCTCAGTCCCTTCATTAAATAATTTCCTAGGTTGAATACTTAACATTACTGTTTTTGTTCAGTGTTCCTGAGGCAGCACCAGAAGCAGAAGCAGCGTCCTCAACAATGCTAAGTTAAATTGCATTCCAGCTATGTTCCACAGCACTAAATGTCTCTGCAATCAAAGTGCAAATATAATTTACAGTAAGTGCCATTTGAGTCTTCCCACAGGTTGTCAGCTGTTCGCTCCATAACGGCACCCCAGAAGACAGCCTGGAAATGGAACTATGGCATAGAAAGGAAGCACACAGCCATATGATTACAGTGCCAATCCTGTGTATGAAAGTTCTGGGGTCCTATTTAAAAAAAAAAACAGTCAGAATGTCACAGAGAAAATACAGTGGGAGGAGATGCCAGACAAAGCAAAATGGTTTGAGGTGGGAGAACTCACTGGTTGTCACAAAGGGTTGTTATGAGCACAATATGAATGCCAAAGAGCTTTGTCCCAAAAGACCCAGAAGTTCCTTAAATCGGTAATGTTGGAGTTGGAAAATAATAATAATAATAAAGTTGATCAAAATAGACAGCTAGACTATGGGGAGAATGTAATACTTTCAGCCACTTATTTTAGTTTTCTATTTTAATTGTTACACAGGCTGGGTGAACAACTAGATGAATAAGGGAGTAACAGTTGATTCCATTTACTCACACGCAGAGAACAAACATGGGAACAGTTGGTTCTGATTCTGTTAACTGTTTGGTAGTTGGGAAGAGCTAGTTCTTAGATCTCACCTCAGTGCCTCAGAAGCATTGTTGCAGGTCATCAAGTCCAAACACATCCCTGGAAAATTTCTAATGATTAGGTTTGTGGAGGGGTATTACTATTTTCTGTTTTTGACACTGATCCTAGAAAAATGGATTATGGATATTGGCTTTCTGCACTCTACCTCAACTGCCCACAAAATTTGCTCCACTTTTTGTTTTGGACTAAACTTTCAATTTTTCCAGAGTGCTAGGTATCAGGAAAATCTGTCTATGCCCAATCTGGAAGTTGAGCCATGGCAACTGGACTTCTTTTCTTGAGAAATTGAAACATTTCACTGCTCATCCAAACAGCTTCATCAGTCTGAAGAAAGCTAGTTGCAAGTCCTTCATTTTATAGTTCACTTTGACCTTCTAACACCCTGGTCTGAAATAGGCTCATAAGGCTCCTTGGGTAGACAAGAGTCTCAATAGCCTTAAAGTAAACAGTGGCCTAAGGTGCTGGAACCCATAAAGCATGGGTTGTTAGCTATGGCTTTGGTGGTGAAGGCATGATGTATTTTTGATTTGTCTGGGTATTGTTGAAATTACAGCTTGATAAGTGGCAGATAGACTGTACCTGAGCCCCCCAACTCTGTTGAGAGAGGTGTTTTCAGTGCTCACATGAATGGCTTCACTGACTCCTTCCTCAAACCACCTATCTTCTCTGTCTAATATGTGTACATCCTCATCTTTGAATGAGTGCCCTTTGTCCAAGTGGAGGTGATTCTGGTCCTGAACTGCTAAACCTCCTATGTTGGGCCATCCTTATGTTTAATGGTTGTTTAGTCTCTCCAATCCAATGTAGAGGTCTGCATACTCCTCACTGCATTGGACCACATATACTATATTGCTCATTTTGTGATTTGGTATCAGGTCCTTCGGGTGGACAAGTCTCTGCCTTAGTATGTTTGTGGGTTTGAAATAAACTGGGATGTGGTGTTTGCCTAAAATCCTTTTAAGCTTCTCAGACACTCCAGCCATGTAGGGAATGACCAGGTTCTTCCATCAGCGGACCACTGAATCAGTGGCTAAGTTTCTATTTTCTGCCCAAAGAATATTATGGAAGACAATTTCAGCTTCTGTTGGCTCTTAATATTTATTATTTATTCATTTATTGGATTTGTATTCCACCCATCTGGCAGCGAGGTCACTCTGGGCAGTTGAAATATAATCATATTTTCCTCCTAAATGGTGTTTGCACAATTCATTTTTACTACTGTTTTAACTATCTTGAAATTTTTATCCTTTTATCTTTTTAAAAACTACACATATGTTTTTTCAGTTTTAATTGGTTGGATCTGTGACCATAAATAAAGATTGTTGTTGTTGTTATTTGATACTGTTTGGGGGCATTTGGCTTTAGGCATGCATTTATGGTTTCCAGCCTTGAGGAAAGAATTGCCAGGTAATTTGTTTCACATCATAGACTGAAATATGCCATAAGCTGCATTTTCCTTGCCTAGTTCTCAAATCATTTTAAGCCACCATTTGATGGTCAGCAGGATGATCGAAACACAGAGCTAAAGGGACCTCAAGTTCAGGTCTTGAGTTACCCACCTGCAAAGTTTAGTTTCATTTTACAGGAAAACTGTACCACTGCGTTTGAACATGAACATAGAAAACATAGCTGAGACACTCTAAATACTGTTAGCTTTATGCTCAAAATGAAAAGGTACATCAAATTGCATCTCCCACATGTGCAAAGAATGGCAAAACAAACAAACAAACAAACAGAAACAAAGCCACCACCAAGACCTCTCTATCATATTCCCATAAAGAGACTTCACTATCAGCAAACAATTCTACACACAGTGGTGTTGGTTTGCTGCCTTGGAAGTAATATCTAGTCATAGTGACTTGTATCCTTTGATAGCCTGGTCTTCTATGCATTTATCTAATCCCCTTTAAAACCATCATTTATACCTTGTTTAACTATGTGCTCCACTGAAGAATTAGTTTAAATCTCATTCACCTCTCAACGTCAGCAGAAAAGCACAGGTTTTGATTTTCCAAGAGCTCCACCAGGAGCTAGAAATTTATCAGCATGGTGTTGTTATGTCAACATCTATTTTGCCGCAAAATTGCCTGACGTGAGTGGCCAAAGCTACTAATGACGAGGGTTAGTGCAAATTTCCTTGCTCCAAAATGGCCCCCTCAGACAGTGCACATTCAAAGCAGATTGTTGCTGTACCGCTTGCACATCTTGTTTATAATCAATGACCTTTGGCCATCTTTCCCTCAAGAGGTGACCAGGGCTGACCCTGTTTAACTTAACAGGTATTGCTGAGATCACAGTTTGAAGTACTAAATCAGTTTGTGCTATAGTGTACAGTAGTAGCTTTTTCTGTTGGTAGCATGCATGTAAGCACTCCTCAAAACCTACCTGGTCTCTAAGTGAATGGCAGGGACTTTCAGCACATACACAAAAGTACTTCCTGTAAAATCAGTGTTGTACAAAATAGCTTACCAACCCTGCATCCCAAATGGCATTTCAGGTAGGCAAAAGATTATTGTTAAGTACAACAACTCCCTCTCTTTAGCTATGCTGCCATTGCAGCCGTGGAGGCTGCAAACTCTTCCTCCTCCAAGGACTAGAATACTACACTTACTTTCTCAACCCCTACCAAATGTGGTCAAAATGGCCTCTTCATCCACACCACCACTACTAAATGGGGCTCTAGTGCTGTTTATAACTCAATGGGATTTATAACATGATGGGATCCTCCATCTATGTAATGTGAAGGAGGCTACTGTCCTTTTCTATCTCAGCACATGTTTAATTTAAGTGACCATAGCACCCCCATGAAACCCAACGGGGTGTACTGGGGAGAGAGTGGCAGACAAGGACTCCAGTGTCATGGGTTCAAATCTCCCACTTGGCCATGGAAACTGAAATGGAGATGGAAGTGCTAAACCACTACTTAAATATATCACATACCTTGAAAACCCTGTTAGAATAGCTATAAATCAGAAGTGACTTGATGGCACATAATCATTAGTTGATTCATTGTCGGGATAAGATTTTCAACAGTGAGGACAAATTGGAGGGCAAATGAAAAATGTGATTGTGTTCTTTAATAAGTCATTGTAATAAGAAATAAAATGTCTTGATATGTGGTTTAAGTTAAAGGAGAAAGCAAAAACAGTTTTCCTATTTTCAGCTGCAAAATATAAATAAAAATTCAATGAAACAATATGGCCAGTAACCAAAACTCCCCTTCAAATCCTGATTTTAGCTTTGCATCTCAAATTAGAAAGGAAACCCATTAAACAAAGCAGGTCAAATGGCAAAGCTTTTAAGGCTTCATAATGCTAAATCTTCCAACTGCATGGACTTCTATGGCATGGATTTGTATTTTAATGCTCAACACCTGACAGATAGCTCAGTAGAATTTTATGGCTACTTGTACAGTATCTTTAGAGTGGATCATTAGGTTATAAGAACATAAGAAGAGCCTTGATGGAACAGGCCACAGCCCATCCAATCCAGCATTCTGTCTCACACAGTAGCTCACCATTTGCTTCAGGGTATTCCCAAGCAGATGTCTTCACACGCTTACAATTCCCTGCAAATGGTATTGAGATATATCCTGCCTATTAGGCATCCACAATGATACCCTTGTTCTCCATGAATGTGTCTAATCTTTTCTTAAAGCTGTCAAGGCTGACAGCTGTCACCAATTCTTCTGGCAGGGAGTTCCAGAGACCAGTGATCCTCTGGGTGAAAAAGCACTTTCTTTTATTTGTTTGAGATCTAGCACCCAAACGTTTCATGGAGTGCCCCCCCAGTTCTAGTGTTGTGTGATAGGGAAAACAGTTTTTCCTTATCTAAATTGTTCACACTGTGTATGATTTTATAAACTTCACTCAGGTCACCTCTTAGGGGCCATCGTTCAAGAGTGAAGAGGCCCAGCTGTTGCAGCCTCAGATGGTAAGGAAAGTGTTCCAGTCCCCTAATCATTCTGGTTGCCCTCTTCTGCACTTTTTCCATTTGGATCTTTACGTCATAGAATCTGAAGGTTCTTGGGAATTTAAAAAAAAAAACAGAATACAAGAGGTACATGTCTTGTTTGTTGATCAAGATGCAGCTAGGAATACATCATCTTCACATTTTATTTTCTTTTGGATATTCTCCATCACATGTGAAAACCAGTTCTGTTTAGTATTTGCTGAGAAGTGGGCCCCACTGAACTGAATGTATTTTACTCCCAAAGCATGACTGGAGAGGGTTAAAAAAAATCCCATATGTCTGAAACTGATCAATTTCATCTAATTTGCAAGCATTTGATCTACCACTTGAGTGACTATCTCTTTGAGATTCTAGTGCTGTTACTTTATTTGCTCTCCTCATCATATGCATACACAATTGCCAAATTCATGTAGGAACCCGCCTGTCACAAGGGGCTGTTCACCTTTGATTTCTATGAGAAACTGGAATGGTTTTCCCCTATTCGGACCAGGGGAAAAGGCAGATAGAGCACTGTGACTACAACCATACAAACAGTTCTTAATACATCTTGGCACTTAAAGAGACCAGGAGGGGAGGGTAAAAGGCACCCAGATAATCTGTTGTGATTTAGGCAGCTTATATCTAACCATTAATAAAAGCAGAACACTAGAGTTTGTTGATCATTGACTTGGCGCAATGGTTATCCACTTGCACTTTCCCCTCTCCAGCAGTCTGTACTGTAACCAAATGAAAAATTCATTTGTACCAAACTGTGTAAGGTTGCTACTGTCATTTAGTGATGTTCACTGCCTCTAAATAAACTTACACATTCGACTTGAGATGAAAAGAGGAGACTGCCTCCCTTTATTTGATTCCTGCTCACAGCCAGGGTTTCCCAAACACAGCTGGAAATCTCCCCTGGCAGCAACTCAATATCGCTACCTCCCCTTCCTCTCCTCTGATGACTCAGGGGCCTTTGTCAAGCAGCTAATTGCTATGCTCCATCACACTGCTATTTGTAAACATCCTCTCCTACCTCATGAAATGCTGTCATGAACTCAGAAGTCAGAACTTTTAATAAAGTGAACCTTTTGGTTGAGACCATGTTGATAAACCCTTGTCATTCAAAGATGCCTTTAATTGACACCCCTTTCACAATATGCAGCAACAGTTTATTTATCATCCTCATCCTTTTAGAACTGCAGAGCTGGAAGGGACCCAGTTTTAAATTCATAAAATTATATGAAGACAATGAAGAATCACTTGGTGTCAAATTTTAAGCACCGCTTTTTTCTATTTGGCATGAGATGTTGTAGATTGCAACACAGTCCTTCAGCGGCATAGAAGGAACACTACTGATTCAACTTTTCATGTTGAGTATGACCGTTACTTCACGTCCACTCTCATCCCAGGAGGAAGTTTGTTGCATGTTGATGTTGGTCAAGGTCACATGGTCTTCTTGTTCTTTGTTCTTTTTTTTAATTGTACCAACTTCTACCAACTACCTAGCCCTTTGAAAATTTAGAATGGGCTTATCTGCAACTGTGGCATTTCTTGATGTAATGTGTAGTTATTTGCAAAAACTATAAATCCCTTATTATTTTGCTTAACTCACAGATTGAATAATAAATCCAGGGAGCTAAGGAGTTCATTTGACGTCATGTAGAGTTAAGGGTTTCACAGTGAGACAGTCATCCCGCACCGGTTCAAAGTAGACTAAGGTGCTGTTTTGTTGTTGTTGTTGTTGTTGTTGTTGTTGTTGTTGTTGTTGTTGTTGTTG
>JAHTLZ010000327.1:5375314-5410942 GCA_023846285.1 Phrynocephalus versicolor | reverse complement strand
TGTTGTTGTTGTTGTTGTTGTTGTTGTTGTTGTTGTTGTTGTTGTTGCTCTGTTCTGTTTTGCTTTTTTTTTTTTGTTAGGACAGTTCAATCTCACACATAAATCTAATTATTTGAGCAACAATATTTTTCATTGTATATAATTTGTAAAATTTGTTTGCATCATAGCAGATCATTGCCACAGCCAGTTTGTCTGAAATATTGCTTGGAACTGCTGTGCAATAAAACAGGAGAAAGAGTTGACAGAATCCCAGTGGACAACAGATGGATGACTTAGTTCACAGACAAAAGGAAAGGATTTTATTCTTGTAGTTTATAATAAGATATAATAATCTTAGAACTGCAGTGCTGACCCTATGGATCACTGAGTCCAGCTTCTGTAAAGGAGACACAGTGGGGAAATGAACCCCCATTCCTTGACTCTATAGCCAGTTAATTAAACCACTGACCAATATCCAGCAATTTATATGAGATGCTCAAAAGAATAGTTCACTAAATGCATACCCAGGGGCTACTGTAAGTAAATTATCATTGGGCCCCAAAGGGGCCCTGGAGGAACCTTATTTTGAGATATAACAAACATAGTTATGCAAACTGGAATGTCAATAGTATCCATAAAAATTTTGTTTGCATTTCAAAAATCTTTCAGGTCAGGCAAACAAATAATTATGAGAAGATGAGCTGTTAGTCTAAAAGGTTTCAAAACGGCAGAGTGGGCAATTGGCACCCCACCCAAACCCATTTGCTGAATGACTTTCAACATAGGGAACAGGTTTGTTTTCCATGGCTTCAGAGACTACGACTTGGGGAAATGGTTTCAAACTACAGGAAAAGAGATTCCATTTGAACATCAGGAAGAACTTCATGACAGTTAGAGCTGTTTGGCAGTGGTATATGCTGCCACAAAGGCGGGTGGTGGAGTCTCCTTCTTTGGAGGTTTTTAAGCAGAGGCTGGATAGCCATCTGTCGGAAATACCGTGATGGGAGTTTCTGCATGGCAAGGGGTTGGACTGGATGGCCCTGGAGGTCTCTTCCAACTCTAGGATTCTATGATTCTATAGTTGTGAGTGTGAGGCTGTTCCACTTTCCCCACAGAGTCATCAGTAAGTAGGCCAATAAAGGTGACATGCCTTACTGTTGATTCTTCACTTGTTTCCTACTTCACCCCATTTCTACTGGTCCCACTAAAATGCAATTGCAAGCAGGGGACATAGTAGCTGGAACTTGAAATCTGGGGACAGGAGATGTGCTGAGGAAGACACAGAATAGCTATCAGAACTTCGGGAAACGTGCCCTTCTAAAAGGGAGTAGATTCAGACAGCCTTTCTCCCTGGCAGATGGCTTGATGTAGGGGTGTGAAGGAAGACAGATCTCTGTACAGTTATGTAAAAGGTTGCCTCCTCCTCCTTGTCTGCTCCCTCTTTGCCTTTGCTTCCACCCCCAGCTGTCTCACTGATGCCACAAAAGTCTCTATAAAACCTGCACCTGCACAACCTCTTGCTGATTTAGTACGACATAGGTTTTCCCTCCCTACGGGCTCACCTGATTCTTCAACAAATGCAGGTTGGATCTGAATGAAAAGCATTGTGCAATTCTGTGTCAGTTTCAACGTGACTCATCTCAACCATTTTGTCTGCCTCATTCTGGGAACTTGACACTCACGCATGCAAAAACATTTCTGTTCAGTGTGCTTATGTGCTACTCAACTCAAAAACATGATGGATTTGCTCCTTTGGTGTAAATTCAGATTTAGACTTAATCAAATTACATCTTTTCCGACATTGGCTGAATTTCACTGCATTCCTCACCTCTAGATAGCTCAGGAGTGAATTACAGTAGGACCCCAGTATCCGCTGGGGATTGGTTCCAAGCCTTTCTGTGGATAATGAAAACCATGGATGAGAGAGAATTTATTTCTTTATTTCTTTATTTGTTAGGCTTGTATACCACCCGTCTTCCCGAAGGAACTCCGGGCAGTTCACAACAAAGAAATACAAACAAACCAAAATGTCCCCAAAACTGCTGTTTTGTGACAGTAACTTGCTTTGCAGCTGATGTTTTGCAACAGTAGCTTGCTTTACAGCTGCTGTTTGTGATGGTAGCTTGCTTTACGGCTGCTGTTTTATGACAGTAGCTTGCTTTACAGCTGCTCTTTGTAACAGTGGCTTGCTTGGCAGCTGCTGAATTATTTATTTTTTCCTCTGCCAACCGTGGATAAGTGAATCAGTGGATAATGAATCAGTGGATATGGGGGCCCTACTGTATCTGTCTGCAGAACCAGAAGTTGAGATTTGTGACCCCCATCCACATCCCCACCCCCAGTGTGTCTCCATGACAGGGATTAGAATTGATGATCATGGGGTCCCTTCAAACTCTTCAGTGCTAAGATTGCTGTTGTCATTTATGCTGGTTTAGGTTTATGGGAGCTACAATCCAGCACCATTGACCATCCCACCTTTGGATACTTAGACCCAACCTTATGAGACAATTGTTGCTTACCCAGGGTAGTCTGAACGGTTTCTTGTCTGATTCCCAACCCTATTCACACACTCATACTTCTTCAGGAAATGCAGATGATTCACTACACCAAAGGTCAAAAGCCAAAAGTAACTACAACTAGAAGATGCCTGTTGAATCACTGGGTGTTGGTGAGTCAATCCTCCATGGGTCTATTCCTGTTGTAAATTTCTATTGAACTTCAGCAATTAAATGGGTATCCCAGACTAATTTTGATAAACAGTTATCACATCTCTTCAGCAAGAACCCCTTCATGAACTCAGCTGCAACAAGCTCCAGACTCCTCCTCAGCCAACAGTACCTATTCCACCAGTGAGCTTTGTGATATAATGTCTGTGAAGATTCCCAGTCATCCAGGTGAGTTTATCTGGAAGCTAAGTCATGGCTACTGGACTTCTTTTTCTTGAGAGATAGAAACATTTCGCTGCTCATCCAAACTGCTTTATCGGTCTGAATACAGCTAGTGCGAGGAGGACTAAGATGGAAGACTCATGCTAACTGTATTCAGACTGATGAAGCTGTTTGGATAAGCAGCGAAATGTTTCTATCTCTCAAGAAAAAGTTTGTGATATAATAGCATGGGCATCCCATGGCATGCTGTTGGCTAAGGTCGAACAACAAAGGGGACTCCTGAATTCACCATATCCAAATTCAGCCATGGAATTTTGGCTCACAGGGCAGATATTCTGCAAGCATTACTTTTTATACCAAGCAACAGAAATGCAATAAATGTCAAGCAAATAATTAAGAATTTTTTGTACTCAATATTTGCTGAACGAGGTGGCTACCACACTGTTGTGGAGTATAGCCAGATAACCTTTGCAACAGTTCCAAACAGCAGGTTATCTATATACCTTTCTCCTCCTGATTATGTCACTTGTCATGTGATTTTATTTTTCCCTGTGTATTGTGTCTGCTTGTGAATGGGAGTGAGCACCGTAGAGGATATTCTGTAGAAAAAAATGGTTTGAAACTTTGGGCCACCCATTTGAACTTTGACTGCAGCTCCCAGAAGTCTTCACTGCTAGCTATGCCAGCTGGGGTTTCAGGGTGCTGCAAGACAAGCCTATGTGTATCTACTCAGAAGTAATCCTCTCTTAGTTTGGTGACACTTTCAACCAAATAACTTTGCATACAACTGCAGCCTCACTCTAATCTAGAGGATCCTTGATTAACCAGGAAGCGTAGCTGTTTCTATATCTCTCTAGCCCTTAAGGGCACTGCAAAGGGCAAACAAACCTTATTTTGTAAAAAATAAAAAATAAAAATCCTTCCTTTCACACATAGATGGAAGCCTGCTTTTGCATGTGTCTGCCTAATTTAAAAACAAAGGGCGTATGATTCTCACAGTTGAAAGAAGATTATATTCTATGCAAATACAAACGTGGGCAAATGTAATTGATCAATCAACTAAAACTCATACAATTGGGGGATTAACATTCATCTAAAAGGAAGGCAGGCATAATAAAAAACAGACCCATGGAGATTTCCTAATGAATCCATTCCATTTTGGCAACAAATCTAGATCACAGCAGGACTCCAAAATGCAGGCAACAATTTGGGTGTGGAGTGTTTCAGAAATATCATTGACTTAGTCCAATGATTTTCCTGTGATATCTTTTTGCCCTAGTCCTTCCTAAGGGAACCACTTCCTCATATCCCCAAATAAATGTAAACACACAGAAAGCAGGTATCAGATGAAGTGAAAGACGGGCCAGCCTGGGCACATTTAAATTTAGTCACTGAACAGGTGAGGCATGAGATGAACATTGCAGTAGAGAAACAAGGTGTCTGAGTTACACACAACTCCTTGACAGGCCAAACTGACAACTCTCATTTAAATACAGTGGAACCTTGACTTACATGCTGCTTGACTTGCAGCATATTTGACTTGCAGCAAGAAGGGGCCTGTTTGACTTGAGTCACAGGCTTTGACTTACAGCTCGGAGCCCCGGCGCAAGGCACCAAAATCAGGCGACAGCCATGACCCAGCATTGCGGTTGCTGCCTCCAAACTGCGCCTGCCTTCTTCCTCTCCTCTGGCAGCGGCGGCTTCAGCGAGGCCAGCTCCGAGCACTTGGAGCTGGTCCTCGGTCTCACTGAAGCCACCGCTGCTGCCGGAGGAGAAGAAGGGCCGGGAGCTCAGGGTTGGCCTCTCTGGTTAGACAGTTGGCTCAGTCTTGTAAAAAATCTGGCTGCAGAAGTCTGGTCCACAATGGAAGCATTTTAGTTGGGGAGCTGTACAGTTGTGGGACTCTAATGGTAAGCATAGAGTTGTTCAGAACTTGGAACATCAGGTTAAAAATAAGTAAAACTTAAATGTTAGACATTGTTGCTATGAGCATTAAAAAGTGGAGGCATATAAGTTGTGGACTATAATTCCACTGCCTCCTCCTCTCTTTGAAGAGACATTTCACTTACATCCCCGGAAGGAATCTCCTATCCCAGTCAAATTTGTGTTAAATTTCTTTTTAGGGGTCTTTTTCACCATCTGGAATGGATTAATCCACTTTCCCATTACTTTCTATGGGAAAAGTTCATTTGACTTAAAGGCATGTTTGACTTATGTCTAGACCTCTGGAACGGATTAATGACGTAAGTCAAGGTTCCACTGTACTTGTGAGCAGTCAAATTAATGCCAGGGTTTCGTAGTAGAGAATACTCAGAAGAGGTTTACCATTATCTTCCTTAATGTCATCTGCCTGAGCCCCAAGATCATCCCAGTTAAGGCTCCTCCAGATGGTCACCCAGAAGGAGGCCCATAATTCTTTCTAAAAGAGGTAGGGGCTTCTTCACTGTGGCTCCCATCTTATGGAAGCAGCTCCCAGGTCCCAGGTCCTCCTCTTGATATTTAGGAGGCAGTTAAAGACATTGCTTCTTAGGGAGGCTTTCCACACCCACCCCAGATGATCACCTTTTTTTTTTTTTTTTGCCCTTCCAGCTTTCCTCCATCTGCTCTGGTTTTATTTGATCAGGCTGTGCCATATGCTTTTTAGGATGACTGCAGTTGTTTTTAAGTACTTGTATCTTTTTTGTTGATTTTGTATTATAGTTGTTGTAACTACCCAGAGTAGTGCCTTGGTACTAATGGGAGCAAGATAAACACTGAATGAATGAATGAGTGAGTGAGTGAGTGAGTGAATGATTCTTCTGGGGGGTGTCCTGAGATTGTGCAGCTTTCCCAAGTCTACCCAGGTTGCAGGGTATTGTCTATTCCAGGGATGCACAGTAAGGAATCCTCCTCCTAACCTCTGGCTCTACATCCAGATGCCAAAAACACTGAGTCATGCAGCCAGCTGACAGCAACTCTCTACCAATCCAAATCTCCTAAGCCCTTGTTCTGAAAGTTTTCCAAACTAATGCCGCTGCTTTAGGGAAGCTAAGGAAAGGCAGCCCCTCCTCCAGAAAGGGTGCCTGCTGCTACTTGACCTACTTTCCCCAGTTCGGTTCAATGCAGAGCCAGTCTAGTTTTAAAGGCAAGGCAAGCAGCCTTTCCAGGAAGGAAACATTTTCCTAGATGGTAAAACAGAAGGGAATTATACATTGGGGGGTGGGGGGTGGGGGAACGGACGGAGGCTCATCAAGTTGACGGGCAGGCAACAAAGGCAGACTTCCTCTGAGACTGACAGAGCCACAGCAGGCGGGAGCAACCGTGCTCCGCCAAATATAATTTAGATGCATAAACTATTCAGAGCAAATTGCCTGATTTCTTAAGGCTTTGAAATCAAAGAGGAGAACATTTTGGGGCAGATAAAGAGGTGGGGAGGAGACCATGAAACCACAGACATACCTGAGCTAACAGATCAGAAAGGAAAATGTTATGTGAGCAATATGGATTTCCAACCCCACCCCACCCCACATTTTGACAAGCAATGGGCATGGAGATGTGAAGGGTCAACTGAAGAACATTCTCTTTTGGAGGTTAGTGAATAATTTCCAAAGCATTCCAAGTGCAGCATCTCTCAAAACTGAGACTTCTTACTCCAAAGATATACTGTACAGGTGATCTATTGTTGCTCAACAGAGGAAACACAGGGTTTTCTATCGGTTCAAGTCCATTCAGCTTATTTCACCCATGTGAAAATGGTGATGCTTGTTTCACCCATGCTGCCAACGCTAAGAAATCCCCCCAAAAATACATCTTGGCCTGCCAGAGGGCAAAAATATCTTTGACTGTTATTAACTAATTGTAAAAAAACTACAATATCTATTGCTGTGTTGCACAGACATTTTAAAAGATAGAAGCACTGATGGGTGGTTTGCAGGGGGTTGCATGTTTCTGCTCACTGTGCATTGGTGGGGAGGATTTGCTTATAAAAAGAAAAAGAAATCCATTTTGGCAGGATGCCTGAGATACTCTAAAAACCTTGATGAGAAAGCATTTATTGCCCCCCCCAGCCCATCAATAAAGAGTCGAGACAACTTTTGGGAGAAAGGGCCACAATTTCATTGAAATTTCTTAACTCAGAACTGTAACCATACAAGGGGGACACAATCCGTAGCGGAGGGGTAAGGATGTTGGAGAGAACGTAGCCCTCCAGATGCTGTATTCAGAGAGATCCACGCTTCGGGTTGACACTGTCCACTTGTTCAGCGTCACTCCAACTTGTGTGAATCTACTAGCCCCTGACAGCCGTTGGTTCGGCCTGGCATTAGTTTAGAGGTGTTGTTTGCTCCTATGCCTGGGATGGGGTTATTTTATTCTGAGGGTTGTCCTGCGCCTTAGGGGCGGCTTACCAAGGCTCACCTGAATACTGATACCCCTGCGCTACCCACCAATGGAGTTGTGATCGGGTGGTGAGACCCTCCCGGTGCTGCTGGAGAATGGGATGGGCAAAAATGCATGGTCACTCGGGCCAATAGAGTGACCACCAAGAATTCCCATCCAGCTCCCCGTGGGGTGACCAGTTAGACCCACTCTCTCAGCGTAAAGGGCAGGAGGGTGGGGCTGTCATTCTTGCCACAAGAATGGTGAGCGCGCGTAGGGGTAAGCTTAAATAAGCTTAGGCGCCCCTGCACCAAATACCCAGATGGGTGGGAAGCTGCCCGCCCAGGAGTCAAGCCGGCAGGAAAACTTGCCCCACCCACGAACTAGTCGTGACGGGGCACCATTGTCTTATTCTGGCACCAGAAGTGAAGGATCTTTTCTGTGGCTTGGAAATTCTTTGCAGGGGTGTCTCATTTGATAAGATGCCCTAAATCAAAAAGACCATGAGATTCACATCCTTATATCAAGTCCAAGCCCGCTCTTGGACCAAGTCCCTTGAAAATGGTTGAATGGGCTGCATAGTGGGTTCCGAGCTTAACCTATGGTTGAGTTCAAAATCATGCCATTTCCTCGCATACATGCAGTGTACAGAAATAGATTTTGAATTGCCCAGGGTGACCATGACTTTTGGCTATACCTCCAGAAACAATGGACTCAACGACATGAGGAGTTTGGTCACTCTTTGTGCTCCTTGGCATGCATCTCTGCTTTCAGACCCTTTCAGATATTTCAGTGAGGGAGATACAGGACAAGTCCCTTTGCCTGTGTACCACACACAGGTGCCAACCAGTTTCATCTTATGACAGCCTCTAAAGTCACATGGTTAGTGCAGGGGACATTGTAGGACACTGGTTTTTCAGCATTGCCTCTTGCTGCTCCCTGTGGTGGGCACATCACTCTGCTCAACGGTAAGGCTGATGCAGCTTTGAGGAATCACCTACTGTTTTTTTAGCTAAAAGCAGCAGTATATTGGATGGGAACAAGCCTCCGGACTGCTCTTTGCTTTTCATATAACCTCTCCTTGATACCCATCCGAAACTTTAACTCAGTAATTCAAAGTTGCTTTCTTGGCAAGCTCATCTGTTATAACCGAAGAGTCATCCCAGAAATGTATCATGAGCAGGAGGGGGAATTGCTGATTTGCATAACATATTTATATACAACCCACACAATTTGCATGACATTTGCATAGGCCTAGTGGGTGCCAGGCCGCGGCTGGTGGACGCACTGCCATGCTTATGAGATGCCATCTGTGCCGTTTCAAGTGTGCCGCTCAAATAAGTTGTTTCCTAGGATGGTTTGGAGATGGCTGGCAGGAAGTCAGGAGCTTGAATCACACTTATTAAAAGTTCAGCAGAGAAAATGATTGATTGTAAATCTATCAGCATGACTTCGGCTTCAGAAAGCAAGCCTTTAGATATGTAGCCCTTTCACAGAGGTCTGAATCTCCACCATTCATGCTCTCCAACTTCTGATTTAGAAGTGCAGTTTATAGACACACAGAGAGACACACACAGACACAGACAGACAGACAGACAGACAGACAGACAGACAGACAGACAGACACACACACACACACACACACACACACACACACACACACATTTATTCATCTCTTCTTGTGAAAATGTGCAAAGAGCAGCTCACATGTCAGGGGAATTAAAAACAGGCCCTGGCCTCAGGGTTACAACTAAAAAAGGTAAATCCAAACATAGACCAGATGATACCTTTTAGTAAAATAACAGAAAAGTTGATAATATTTTGAGGGCAACACCCTCTTCCTCAGAGCTGCACCAAAAGTTCAAGCATGGGAAAATGGAATTGCCAGGAGTTAGTTCTTCGATATAAAGTTCTTGACAAGATGAAAAAAGTCCCTAGTAGTTTTTTTTTAGTGAGGCCCAGAGCTAAGATGTTGTAAAGCTGCATCTGAAGTTACGGGTTGTGTTTTACAGTCTCCAGTCCTTCAAACTATGTGAGATAGATTACGTACACATATTCATACCCAGTCTCCATGTGGCACTTCAAGGCTAATGGTCCAAGGCTTAAAAGGTCTGAGGCAGAAGGAGTAAGAGGCAGCGATGAAATTCTGTAGAAAAATATACTCATATCCCCCACTTCAACACCCTGGAAAGTCTAAGAAAAAAGAGCTTTAAGCCAGTTTTTGAACCATATGGTGCTTCTCATAAAATGAGGCCCTATTTTCATGCATCTAAAAGTAACTAGCATTTCAATGCAAAATAAATGAAGTTTCACCACAGAGGCTGAAATCCAGTATTAGGTTTCAATCAGAGTTAGCCCATTGAATAAGAGTGAATTTGGTGACTGACTCCTCTTTAAATTCCATTGATTCAAGGAACCTACTTTAGTTACACCTTCCTACTGGATTTCAGCGAAGATGTTACAAATGTAGCATAGCAGAAAAATGCCTTTGATAGGGACTCAGGAATCCCTGTGAAGACCTTTGAATTTTACACATATTTAAATGCATGCAAAAATACACCATAAGCACTAAAGTGCTGCACATTTCTGAGGAAGGTTGCATTCATTGTTGGAGGCATAGAATGTGTTTATTTATTTTTTAAAAAAGGCATTCATTTATCACTTCTCTGCCTACAAGGATCCCCCAAAAGATTTACAATAACAGTGGAAAAATGTGATGAGTAATTTTGACAAGAATCTCAAAACCACCAAAATTATGTACTAGCTGTAATAATGGCTAGACATTTTAAATACAGATAAACACACAAATCATAAATGGTACAAATCATAAATGATCAGACCAATTCAAATCCACAGAAGAGTAACAACAACAACAACAATAAAAACAACAACCTATATTACAGTAGATATAGATGTTGATATCCTCCCCCCCCCCCCCAATCATCCATAGTCAACAATGGTTTTCCTTATAATCTAAGCGTTCTGAAGCAGGATGAGAAAATACTGAATAAAATGGGCAAAATATAAAGGAAGATGTTTTAATTAGCTGTCAGACTTTTTAAAAGGATACATGAATCGTCTTAAGTCATCTTGTCATCTAGTGCTAAATCTAAACCTTCTGCTCTCCCCTCTTGAGCAATAAAATGGGTGTATCCCTGTGAAACATATTGTGGTTTCCACACAGAAGCAAGAGTATATTTTATGAAAAGTATCCAGTAAAACAGGCCTGTCCAACGGGTAGACCGGCGGCTAGCAGTAGCCCGTGAAGGGTTCAAAAGTAGCCCGCCAGCCATCAATAAAAATGTGAGGAGATAAGTTCTCTACCTCTGCCTCCCCCACCCCAAGGACCACCACTGCCCTAGGAAAGCTCTGGGTCTGCCAGCCCGCTGTCTGAGCTGAACAGGGCAGTTCAAGAGCCATGGCACAGTCCCCTGCTCTCCCTACCAGACAGTTGATTGGGGTGCCACTGTCTCGTGACCAATTGAGTTGTTGGTGCAGAGTGGAGGAAGGGGAGTGGAGGGGACAGCGAGGGGCAGGGTCATGGGCTTGCCCACCTCCTTTGCATGGTGACATCGCTCTCTTCTTCCCCCCCCCCCCCGGAGAATTCCTTCCTCCCATCCTTCCCTCCTCCTCCTCCTCCTCCTCCTCCCACCCCACTGCTGCCTCACAGAGACTGTGACCTGCCGCTCCTTCTGCTCCCCTTTGGAGCCGTTCTCCTCCTTGCGCCACCATGGCGATGTGATTACCCCGCTGCTGGATTGGCCCATCCCAGCTGCACAGAGAACATGGCAGAAGTGAGTGAGAGCTATGGGCGGCAGCAGCAGTGGCAGCGAGGGGGCTGGAAGGGAGAAGGGGGGAAACAGGAGCGTCAAGTCAGGCTCTGGGTGGGTTGGGAGGGAAAGTGCACCATTTTTTTTAAAAAAAAGTCTTCCAGCAGCCTGGGCAAGCTGAAGGGGCAATCTGCGCAAGCATGCATGTGCCTCCCTTGCACCCGTCCACACTGGCTCAAGAGGGTGTAAGGGAAGCATGTGCATGGTCAGCCTTACCATAGGAATGCATTGAAATATGTTCCCTCCAGAAAGGATTAATTGATTTTCAATGCATTCCTATGGGAAACAGCTGCTCTACTTACAAAAGTTTTTACTTATAAGTTATGAGCATATGCTTGGAACAGATAAAATTCATAAGTTAGTAGCCCTCAGGCACTTTCATCTGGAAAAAGTAGAGCTCGGCTTGTTCAACGTTGGACAGCCCTGCAGTAGAACTATAGGAGGTTTTTACTGTTTGCAGAGAGAAAGAAGGATGTTAGAATGGAGAAGCAGAAATTAGGGGACATCATAAACTGCCCCATTACCTCAAGCTGATCATGAAGGGTCTTGGGTGGTATGGGGCAGTATATAAGCAGAACAGTTTGCTTTGCTTTTTGCTTTTATATAGAGCAGAACATCTGTCTGAAAGTTTTCTCTGAGGACAACATAGAGACCATTCTGACAACAAGGGGGCTGCAGTGAAGTGGCTCATTTCCATACACTAATCCTAATATAAGTTGGCAGGAAACAGCCACATGAGTTACATTGTCAAGCCAGGTGGAACTAGTTAGGCCAGGCATGTCCAAACTTCAGCCCTCCTGATGTTTTGGACCACAACTCCCAGAATTCCAAGTCTGTATTTCCAATGGCAAAGGACTGTGGGAGTTGTGTTCCAAAACATCTGGAGGGCCGAAGTTTGGACATGCCTGAGTTAGGTGGCTTGGCCAAAAAGTTTGTATTCCAAATAAGCATATGGCTGGAGTCTTCCCGCTATCATATAGTGCTTTAGAGAAGAATCCTGCCTCTCCTTCAGCAGTTTTCATCCAATACATAACGTCACAAATGGAACATAGTAAGACATGCATGCCCTGGAAGTAATGGGGGGTGGGAGCAACAATAGCAACAACACTGCAGACATTTGAGACTTGTATCCATCATGTCTGCATGTTGTAGTCTCAAATATTTGCAGAGAAGCATGGTTCAAAAGCCGATCCTTTTTTTTTTTTTTTTTTTTTTTGGCATGGAAATCCCATTAAAACTGTTATGATGTTGGTAACTTTTATGCACAATCATATAGTGTAAAGCTAATCCTAGGCAGGGCATCGATTTCGGCTACAATCCTAAGAATAAAATGAAGATAAGAAGAAAATTATGTGGGGGGCAGGCTTACAGCTGCATAAATAAATCCAACCCCATCAAAAGGCCAGTCAGAGAATTTATTTCAATGCCAGGGAAGAAAATTTCACATTCATCTTCATTGTCTTCAACATTGCAGTAAGGATCCCCTTCTTAAAGGAATGTCAAAGTTAAATGTGTTTTATTTTAAGCAAAATACAGCACTCTCATTATTATGGATTAGGTGCAATTAGTAGACATATACTCAGCTCCCCAGCAGTTCTGTAGAACCACCTTATTCCTTCTTATTCCACTCTTTCCTAAATATATATAATTGTGAAAATGGACAATCAACATTTTACATTATGAACAGAGATTATCTTGGAATGTTGAGCTGATTTTTTTTTATTATTGCTCCCCACTCCCCACCCCCACATATGCTCAAACCAAATCCATGGCCACGAAACCAGAAGAAATACATTTAATTTTGTTTCACTGTGAGGGTTTTTAAGACTATATTGTCTTTTGCATTGTCTTAAAGTTGGGGGAACAAGTTTATCCCAGTGAAATGCCAAAACACCACACCACATGCTGTAGCATTCACACCCAAGCCTTGCAACCATGTGAGACTGTGCCATGCAGAATCCGTTCTCACATACTTATTATTATTGATGGAAAGGGAGCTTTTGTGCCTTTAGTACTCAAATTATTGTTCTTTCTAGACACACTTCTTCTTTTATTATTATTTAAGACACCCAAGAAGAATTATAATTCCTTCAAACAGCAATTTGGGTGGCAGAATGCCAATCAAGAGCTGCTGTGCGAGAAAGAGAAAAGAAAAAGAAAATGAATGACAGTAAGACAGAGAAGGAGCAACTGGGTTCCAGGACTAATGGAGGTTTTGTGTGTGTGTGTGTGTGTGTGTGTGTGTGTGTGTGTGTGTGTGTGTGTGTGTGCGTGCATGTGCGCATGCACTTAACTGAGTGAGTGAGTGAGAGAGAAATGGAAATGGGTAAATGACTTGTGGACCTCCAGATTTTTTTTAAAAGAATGCTCTGGAAGAAAGGCAACTTATAAAATACCGGTAAATGAATAAATAGATGAGCTTCCATCAGTTCTTGCCAGCATTACAAATAGTCAAGGATGATGACAGCTGGAGCTGCTCGGAGGAGGCCCTTCTACAAGTACCGCCACCCAAGGAAGTGTGAGGGGCGGCGACAAGAAATAGGGCCTTCTCAGTAGTGGCACCGATACTACGGAATTCCCTGCCCTTTGAGTTACGAACTGCCTGCTCCCTTGAAATATTCAAGCGAGGCTTTAAGATTTACTTATTTAGGCAAGCCTTCTGAGCCTCCAGCCTTTACAATTTTTTTTTATAACACCTTACTTTTTTAGACCTATTGGCTTGGGAGCTTTTAAAACTCTGCTGCGGCTATTGTTTTTAATCTTGTTTCTTACTGTATTATATTGTATAGTATTTTTATAGTATTTTATAGGTATTGTGTTGTCTTTATATTGTATTGCTTTTATTGCACTTTTTTGAATTTCTTGTAAGCCTACTTGGTTCCCTTTAGAGAGAAAGGCGGCATAAAAATAAAGTTGTTGTTGTTGTTGAAAAAAATGTAATGCATTGGTTAAGCTTTGTCTAGCATGTTAGGAGAAGTGTGTTAACACCAGGTGGATGTACTTTGAGGTTAAAGCCTTGCTCTTCTCACTTTGTATGCTAGCTCACTCTGAATCATATGGCAAGAGACCCATCAAATTCAGATAAAGCACTGCATTCCCAAACCCTTTTGCGATGCAGGCAAATCACAAATTAAGGGGGAAGAATTGTTTCTTCTATCCTAATATTTACCTCCAGGCAAACAATTCTTTGGTGCTCTGTCAGGCTTGCAAATGAAGCCCCTGTTTACTTTCCAATGTCAAATCACAAAAAAGAGACAGGATAATTTGTAATACATAAGTGGCTGCATGCTTGACCTAGAACAACAGACAATCTTGAACTGTAATAGACTCAGCATATGACAGCATGTGACCGTATCATCAAGTTTGAGTTGAGCCTTATTTATTTAGTATATAGAAGACAATTCGGGAAGGCAGGATAGGAAAATTATCCCTTGTAGAGCTGGGCAAAAAACAATTTATTAATTCATTTTGTTATTTGTTATTTGTTTTATTATGGAACGAAACGAATAACGAAGAGACCCATCAAAGAAAAATGAAATGAAATGAAATGGAAATTTCCATTTTGTTCTCCTCATTTTTCATTTTCCCATAGGAATGCATTGAAGAAATGTATTCCTGTGGGGAAAAGATGGTAGTTTTCCCCAATATGGGGGAAACTGCAGGCTTCCCCCCACCCCACCAAAGCCACCACTGATCAGCTGTAGCAAAGGGCTTTGGAGGGGGGAGTTTAAAAATCCTTCCCTTTCCCCCACCATATTGGGAGCGATCAGGTGGGGGATAAAAAATAAAAAAAATAAAAAATAATAATAAAAACACCGACCAGCCTGTGAGCAGGCAGGTCAGCACAAAAAAACAAAACATGCCGACTTGGCCCATGGGCCAGCTGGTCAAAACATGAATAAATAAATAAAATAAATAATAAAAAAACCAAATTAAAAACGCACTGACTCAGCCTGTGGGCCAGCTGGTCAGCGCATGAATTTAGGGCTTGGTATCCACTGCAACATTTGGTCACAGGTCTTATTTTCATAATTTAATTAATCAAAGGTGCGCTGCATTAAATGTGAGAAGAGATTCATACCAAAGCTATATAACATTATGAGAATTTAAAATAATGAAGTCATTTGATTTGATTTATCCATACAGAAGGGAAACCTCCTGGTTCTTTTTCTCTACTGTTTTGTGTGTATGTGTGTGTCCTTGTGAGTTTAGATGTGATGCTTTTTTAAAAAAAGAAGAGATTACTTACCAGAACTCTGAGTTTGATAGACTAGACTCTTATCTTTAGATAAAGCTACAACAGATTTTATAATATTCCAAGTGTAAGTGAACTACAATTTTGCTATTAAAAACCCCTTGAAAATACTTGATTCTGGATGAAAGTCAGAGCAACGGCAGCCCTGCCGTGACAGCTAACTGTGATGGCAAATCTATGATATGCATAATTAATTCCTCTCTGCAGTGGGATTAGCTGGTCTGCCAGACAGAGGGGTGGGCTGGGGGCGGGGGCGGGGGAGTAGAGAAAGAAAATAAGAAGGCCTACCACTTCTGAGAAGTGAACCTGGGCAGGTAGCAGCAGCTTCTGAAATACCGGCTGCCAACTTGGTAACACATTGGACCAGCCTTATCACATTGCAGAGAGCTGCAAAAGCACAATTTACCTTCCTGTAGGAAATCTACCACTCATGGACGAGCCAGGTTTTAATACAAAACAAAACAAAACAAAACAAATTGCTCAGCCTGTGATTTTGAAACTATTCCTGCAAGTGGGTAGTACTTAGGAATGCTAAATCAATTGAGCTTTATTTTATTAAGCACAGCAGGACTCAGATTCTTCTTTTTCCTACTGACCCTGGATTAATAAAATGTCTTCCAGCCTGGATCACTACATTCTATACTACAGGCTTTGTCTGGCTCAGCACTCCCGTTCTTATGTTCTTTTTATCTTCTCTTTTTCTTTCTCTCAGATGCTCTCTTATTTACCATCTTTGCTTTTTCCTGCCCCAAATAATAAAGAGGGGCTGATTGCACACTATTAGCAGAATTCTGAATTAACTCCTTGCAGCAGATGTTGGAATTTAGGCTGACAGCAGAGACTGTACAACATTTTTGAGCTTTCTCTGATTCACCCCCCCCCATTTTTCTCCTGAGTCGTTTTAATAACATCATAAAATAAACCTGTACTATTATTTCTATGTTTCATGATATGTCAGTAGCAAAGGGAATGTTCATATTAACTAAAATATCCCTCATATTTTTGACATTTGATTTTGGAAGTTACACAGTTCACACCCTCCTGCTTTAGCACACTGGCTCTCAGCCATAGCTTCAGCAACTGTTCTGAATTTTAATTTACAAGATTATCTAATATTTTACATTATTAACAGCCAATAGATTCTAATAAGCCTAAAATCATTATCTCTTCTTTTTTTGCAAGTGGATACAAAATTCATGTTCAAAATAACAATTAGAAATTTAAGCTACAAATTTGAAAAATTTGCTAAGTTTTGAATATTCATAGCTTAACAAACAGAATACTTCATTTTCGGTGGGAACAGATTTCTCCCTTTCACAAGAACATACATGTTCAGGCAGAGTTAGATACAGATATTTGAGAGGTACTGAAAAAGACAGATACATTCCCAACAAATTGGACAAAAGCAGCAGTTCCCCGCTGCCAAAGCTCTGAAAAATCAGGTTAGCAATAAACATCTTCCTCCATAAAAAGTGAGGACTAAAAATATCATCAAGATAGATAAAATCTTGTCTCATGGGGGGAGGGGTTAGACACTGTATCAAAGGAGGCTGTAGAATGAGTTTGTTGTTAGCCTCAAATGTTTCCCTTGATCCATAATTAACATAATAGTCATTAATCAAGCCATCCCCTAAACCACACAAATAGCAGGCAAATACTTAGTACCTCTGAGTCGCTCTAATGATGGCAAGAATAATGGAATAAGGAGAATCGTAATCAATTTGATTTCCTTGGGCCCGAGAGATTATTTTGCATGCAAGAATTGAATAGATTCAGCTCTTGACGGACCTCAATATTACTTGGCTCCAAGAGTTGATCATGACCCCTGTCACATTTTAGGTCACTTTGCCAAGGAGGGTATGTAGACTGGTATTCCAAGAAGAAAGTATAACTTTATATATCTTGGTCAAGTATTTCAAGAGCCCTGAATGGAGAAATATATGATCCACTTCTCCACCGACACATCAATACATGCCTTTCAACTTTCAGCCCAGTTTGTTGTCGTCTTTTAAAGAGATACATTGATTCACCCAGCCACCAGCCATTTCCTTGCCATTTATCTTGAAGAGATCGATGCCATGTCACCCTCTTCTCTCCAAACTGGGAGGAGGGAGGGATTGTTCCCAAAGGAGCTTGTAAAGCATTGCTTCTCATTCATTACATTCGATATAGTTACATTTCCCCCACTGCCATTAACATCTTAGAAAGGAAGAGCAAATATAATTCTCATAAGTAGGAGTCAAAGAGTTTTAAAAAGTGTTGCTGATTCGAAATGGAAAGACGTGGCATATGCCCTAAGGATAACCTCTCCATAGGAACAGTCATAATAGCAGATTTTGCAAGAGTTATTTTACACTCAGTTAATAGCATGGTTGTACCCAATTAATTGGCTTTAAAGCCTCCATATTAAAGATTATGATTATAAAGCATTATTTATACTCTTTTCTAAAATAAATACATAAAATATAAAGGTAGCATGCTTGCAGAAAGAGGTCCTGATTTCTAATATATTCTGAACAGGAGAATTGGATGATTAATGCAAATATGAACCTCTCTACTTTGTTCATTTTGCTTCTGCCTTATGTGGGAATAGAAAAAAATGCCATGATGGTGCAACTAGAGACAAGTCTTCCTGCCCCCCTCTTTCTCATAGATATGCACACATGTGTGATCTGTGGAAACCTTGTATAGGCCTCAACTGCCTACTGCAAACATCAACCCTATAAGGGAGGGGTGTCCAAACTTTTTGCAAGGAGGGCCAGATTTGGTTAGGTGAACATGTATGGGGGCCGACCATTCAGCCGCATTTGGCCACTGGGCCGGACATTAGAGAAGTCTCTATAAGATGCAAGGAGTCAGGGAAGATGCTGCAGAAATGGATCTGGGGGTGGGTAGGCTGGGCAGGTGGCTGGGGGAACAGACAGAGGCAGGGAGGGCAGGTATTTATTTATTTATTTATTTATTTATTTATTGTTAAGGCTTGTATACCACCCATCTTCCTGAAGGAACTCCGGGCAGTTCATAACAATAAGTAGCAGCTAAACAATGGACAATAACAACAATTTAACAATCAAGTAAAATATAACTCAATATAACAACAAAAAAGCAGAAAACTGCAAGCTGACTCCTCCATCCGGTACAGGGAAGGGCCAGCTGGTGGGGATGCATGACAGGCTGAGCCTGCAGGGAGAAGAGGCCGTGGGCTGCTCAGAATTTGAAAACGGGCCATGCTTGGCCCCTGGGCCTGACTTTGGACTTGCCAGCTATAAGGTATCACTAACTCATTCTTCAAAGTTGCCTTTAGAGGCTTAATAGACATTAGCAGGTTTCTGGACCAGCAGTTCCCAACCTTGGGTCCCCAGATGTTCTTGGAATGCAACTCCCAGTAAATCCCTGGCCAGCCCAGCAAATGGTGGAGCCTTCTGGGAGTTGCAGTCCAAGAACATCGAGGGCTGCAAGGTTGGGAAGCAATCCATGCAAGGACCACATATGTTCTAGGAAGGAGATTTTTGCAGCACCCCAGCAACCCCTCCCCCAACATATCTCTCCCTGAGAAAATGCACTTGCATTATCTGGGGTAGGGTGGAAACTTATTTATTTATTTATTTATTTATTCATTCATTCATTCATTCATTCATTCATTCATTTGTATACCACCCGTCTTCCAGGTGGATCTCTGGGCAGTTAACAACAATTACATATACAGTGGTACCTTGTATAAAGGAATTGATTCATTCCAAATAAAATTATGTTAAGCAAATTGTCCTTTATACAAATTTCCCATAGGAATGCAATGAAAACAGAAAAATCCCTAATCGTGACCATTTTTATGTTGTACGAATTCATCCCACAGGTAATTCTGTTAAGCAAATTTCCCCTATCTCCAGAATTTTTTATGTTGTACAAATTTTATGTTATACAAACCATTTGTTATTCGAGGGTCCACTGTAATGTATCAATAAAACAAATTATCATGTCACTATATCATCATCAGAAACAAAACTAATAATAAAAAACAAAGCAAAGCAAAAACCAAACAAACCAAAATAAAAATCAGTCAAGATGTCGGCAAGGGAAAAAAAAAACTAACAGTCACCGAATGCCTCTTGAAAAAGAAAGATCTTATTTTGAAGGCTGGCAGGGACTGTGCAAGGCAAATCTCACTTGGACGATTGTTCCAAAGCATAGGACCAGCCACAGAGAAGGCCCAGTTTCGAGTGATCAGTTTCTGGGCCTCCCTGGGCATGGCCACCCAAAGTGAGAATGCCCTTGATGTTCTGGTGGGTTGGGCCTCAGTTGACATCTGGGAAATCTGCTCTGCCAGGTATTCAGGTCTCAAGCTGCAGAGGGTTTTGTAAATCAAAACCAGTACCTTGAACCTTATTCTGGAGGCAACAGAAAGCCAATGCAAGCGAGCCAGAACTGGGGTGATGCGGTCATATCTACCCACACCTACCACCAGTCACCTTTTTGGGGCGCCTGACTTTTTTTTTTTTTTTTGCATGGGTTGTTGCACTCTAGTTTAGTTTATAACATTAACTTGCTGGGAATGGATTAAGATTGAGCCTTGCAGCTGACAAAGCTGCCAAGGCTCCTTCCAGTATATTCAAAATTCCAGTTTGAATTTCCAGTATAATGACGTTCTTAATAAATGAGCCACTTTAGGATACTTAAGAAAATACTTAATAGAATACTTAAGAAATCAAAGAAAGACATATTGGACTTTCCACCCTTTTTTCCGGGGGGGGGCGCGCGCCCGGGGGGTTGTGGGGTACAAGCAAAAGAATGGCAGACAAAGTAGGCATGGATGGAAGGCAAAATATAAACCGTCAGGTGTGCATATGGTTCCTAAGCAGAGGGTTGCGAGTCTCTAAATTTGTTCCTGGGCACAGATATCCTGTTGGGGAGGTACATGCATCCTTTTCAATCTGCTTTGCATCCCAAACTCACTACAGCCAAATGGAAGAGCAAAGAGCAGCAGACAGATGTCTATCTCTGGGTGCTTTTACACGACCTCTAAAATTCACTGGCAACTTAAATTCGGATCAGAGATCATGGGGACTTGTTCTGCTTCCTGTATTCCCACCCTTCCACACTCCATTGCTCCTGTCTGTGGTGAGGGGAGGGAGGAAAAAGGGAGAAAAGAATGCAGGCTCACCTCTGCTCACCTCCACCTGCCATCAGAGCAGCCCCGTAGGGATTCCACGCTGTTAAAGGGGCTGGGGGGGACAACAAAAACAAACAGAAAGCGAGGAGAGCCCGGCATCCACAGCTTTATAATCCGCATCGGAAAATATTTTACCTCCGGAGACCAGGTACTTGTAAAATGCGCTGGGGCGCACTTAGGTGGGCGGGGTCGTACTCAATTTTTTAAAAAGTCTGCAGCTGGTGGGAAAACAATTTTAAGCTCCGCATCTGGGAGCCCTTTGCCTCGGATTTTAGGGGTTGTGTAAAAGCAGCCTCTGTTAGCTGCCCATTGGGTTGTTTCTTCTCACTTGCTGGAACAGGCCTCAGCCCATCCGGTCCAGCCATATTTTTCTTTTCTTCCATACTCCAGCTTTGCACAAAGTCACGAATTCAGAATGCAAGGAATAGGGTCACTTGTGGTCAAGATGCCATTTACACATGAGGGTCACCCCAACCAGCATGTTGCCCCTCTGACCCTACTTAGGCTGCAACAACAGCCCCCACCAAAAAAATGCAAGTCTGAATATGCCCTGTATTCTTTCCCCTTTATAACACCTGTTTCTGTCCTCTTGGACAAGGATAAGTCCTTCTGCAAGCTTCCACTGAAAAGGAGCCATATAGAACACTGACTGACCCTGAATCATTTAGGTTACTGCCTTGTAGTGGAGCATGAATTTTGTGGCTGTGATACAACACAGCAAATGTACTATGCAGGGCTGTACTCATCTCTTTTCAGAGTCCTAAAAGGAGTCTGGACAGCACACTGCATAGATTTGCTTTGCTTTTACCTCTGCTGACACCAATGACACAAGCCTCTTGGCGCAGTGGTTAAACTGCTGGACTGCAGAGAAAACTCTGCTCATGACCTGCGGTTCAATCCCAGGTAGTTGGTTTGTGGTTAACTTAGCCTTCTATCCTTTTGAGGTTCATAAAACAAGTACCCAGTTTGCTGGGGGGGTGCAATGTGTAGCCTTCTAGCCTACATAATGTAATTAAATTGCAAACCATCCAGAGAGTGCTTTAAGCACTATGGGGTGGTATATAAGCAGCACACTTTGCTTTTGCTTTGTATGGATGACTGTAGTGACAAGCAGAGAACTGTCCCCACCCTAGGCTAAATTGTTCTCCTAATGGCGTACTGAAACTATTGTCCACTTAATGATCCTGTTCAGGACATTTCAGATCAGGGTGGCATGAGGTCAAAGTGAACTATAAAATGGAGGACTTGCAACTAGAGATGGGCACGACTTAGCGGAATTTTCGTTTCCGTTTTCATTTTTCATTTCCGTTACGTAACGAAACGAAAAACGAAAAACGGCTCAAAACTGGAATGAAAACGGAAACGAAACGACTAATTTCGAGCCATTTTTCGTTTTTCATTACTGGAAAAGCACTTAATGGAGCTAAATGGGAAGAAACGAAAAATTTTTCGTTTTCGTTTTCATTTGTCGTTTTCATTGCGCAACAAAACGAAAACTAAAAATTTTGAAAATTAGCTCACGAAAACAGAAACGAGCCAAAACGGACCCCTAGACGAAAACGAAAATGAAAACGAACAATTTTTCTGAGTCGTGCCCATCTCTACTTGCAACTAGCTTTCCTCAGACTGATGAAGCTGTTTGGATGAGCAGTGAAACATTTCAATCTCTCAAGAAAAAAGAAGCCCAGTTGCCATGACTCAACTTCCAGATAAACTCACCTGGATGACTGAGAATCTTCATAGATGTATCCCCTTTAAATATTACATTTAATTGAATTACATCTTAGCCTGATGAATTTTTTCCACATTTTTCTTTTTTGTTTGTTTGTTTGTTTGCTATTGTTTTCTTTCTGTGCTTTATTCTCACCCTGAGTCACCATGGATCCCAGGCTGTGAGAAAGGTGGGATATAAAACAAACAATATACTGCAGTTATGATTTCAAACAATGTGCTTTGTTTTCAAAGCATTTCAGATCCTTATTCCAAGCAATTCATGAACCATTCAGTAACCGTGACAACAGGCTTTTAAGCAAGTCGGTCTTGCAGGAGGGAGAGACATAAAGCGGGCGGGGAGGGGGCTGACCAAGGCTGCCCACCACACCATCTTAACCTGGGTCTTCCACTTGCATTGCACTAAACTGTACATCGTACTGGCCATAATAACATAATACAGAAATATAACATGGTGCTGTTGTTTGCCCCTACTGTTTCAAGCTGGCCATTTTGGTTCAGCCCAAGGTTCCTGAACACCCTGATTCACCTCCTTCTTTGGAGGCAAACTGTGTCCTGAAATACAGTGCTGAACCCTTTGCCTAACCCCTTTGGCTTTTCCTACTGGCTTCTTCTCAGGCTCTCCACTGGCAAAGATCAACCACGCTACCAGCCAGCCAGTAGAAATGCCAGGCGCCTCCAGCTGCCTGATTGACTTAAGCATAATACATTCAATTTCCAGGAAGATGTTTGACAGCGTTCCTCTGACAGCCACGGAGATTAATGCATCAGCCAATGACAATTTTGTTACTTGCAGCCAACTACTCAGGGAGGGCTGGTGTGATTTTGTTCCTCTCACATCTCGCCCTCTCCCGCTCCTTCCAAAATCTTAATATTCTGCAATACCAACTTAATTTCACTCAAATAACAAATCAGGTAGTCAGTAGCCGGCTCATCAGAGATGAGGAGTTGGGGGTAGCAGGAGCTGTCAGTATTAAGTCTTCCATTCTTTAATACCACTTGGAGTTGGGGTTTAAAGATTCCCTTGCTAAATGGTTAAAAATGAATTGAGTGGGAGAAACCAGATGAAAACTGCTGTAAAGTTAATTAACTCTGGATTGTATGTGTTTCCCATTTGTGCCCCCCTCCTCACAGGTTTCTGGTAGCACTGAGACTGAAATTGAAATGCAAGCAAAATAAATTCATTTTCAGAAGCTATCCATTCCTATCAAATCTACCTAATCCACCTCTCTCTCCATGAAATCCCTTAAGCAAGGAGGATGCCTCTCTTGCACACAGCTGAGTTAAAACCTAGGCAAGCCAATGGAAATACCAAATGTGGGCAGGCATGGAGAGAATTAAGTAGTAGAGCTTCATCTCATCTTGTGGTATGGGATGCAAACACCTGGCATTTAAGATCACCTCTGGACAAGAGCAGAAATAACTTTGGGTTTACCGAGAAAAACAGCCAGAACACAATCCTTGGACATCAAAATAATATGCTGTCCCAAAATGGTTCTTATAGAGTAGAGGCTGGGTCTGGGCAGCTATCCAGCAGTTGTTAGATCTTCCCCTATGCGATAGCCAGCAGGGATGGTGGCCAGTGGGATGTGTAGTTATAGTGCACTGTCACCCAAGATCAGGTCTTCACCACTAGCTGTGTTGGCCAGGATTTTTGGAAGTTGTGGTCCAAGAACATCTGGAGATCCAAAGTTGGGGGCCACTGTTTTAGAGGATCATATGAAGAATGGTGACAGCAGGTATATGGAAACCTTGCTTTAGCTACTTATTTATTTTTTAAAAAATGCAACCTGAGTCCATGGTCAGAAGCAGATATCCACAGATGGATTAAGTATTAGGAGCCTCACCAAGGGGTGTTGATAGGAAAAAAGGGGGAAGCAACCGGTATTCAGTATTAGTAGGGCTGTAAACCCAGTGACTCAAAGCCATACTTGGAAGAGCGCTCAAAGCTTTTGAATGACTGAATTGGCCAATTACACTTCCTCTCCTTTTACTCATTCCTTCCATTACAAATATAAAGAGATATGCAAGTTTTGAATGTTTATTAAAAATGGATTGAAACATCATTTTCTTGCATTCTTGATTGGAATTCCTTAGCCCCTTGGTGGTTCATGGCCAACAAACCAGCAAAGATTTCCTAGTCCAAGCTCTTGAACTTGAACTTGAATACTTTATAGCAGTCAATGACCAAATCCAAAGTGTGTGTGTGTGTGTGTGTGTGTGTGTGTGTGTGTGTGTGTGTGTTTGTGTGTGTGTGTGTGTGTGTGTGTGTGTGTGTGTGTGTGTGTGTGTGTGTGTGTGTGTGTGTGTGTGTGTGTGTAGTACCAGTTACAGCAAAACAAAGAAGAACAAGGGAGGGGAAATATCATACAAATTGAGCCAGCTTATTGTGAATGCTTGAGCAATTGTTGAAACCTGGTCCAAGCTCTGTTTTCCATACTGTACACTGTTCTTTATATCTCCCTTAAAATGTCTGCCCATTCCACCCTCACCTCATAGGAATGGATGTTATAAATGGTGACCCCAGGGAGGGTCTGCCAATCAGAACCAGGCTTTCTCTATGGTGGCCACTTTGTGCTGGAACTCACACCCATCTGAAATGTGATTTGCTTCATCCCTCCTTGGCCTATGGAGATTGATCAAAATCTGGCAGTTCTCACAAACCTTTTGTGGACTTGTTCCAGATTAATGACGTATCACCTTCTCTTTTGTTTATTATCATATGTCAATCTTCTTATGGTTTCTGCATGTCTATCTTTTGGCATTTCCATGTATGCTGCCTGGAACAGTGGCCTCACTACTAGTTAAGTGGGATAAAAATAAAATTAAAATAAATTAAAGTGAATACATCCGTGGTACAGTAAGACCCTCCTATCCATGGAACCCCATATGAATGTGTTGAAATATTATATATAGCAGTGGCATGTTGTGTTAATGCATGTTAAAATATTTATTCCAGGTTCCCCTCTTTACTATATAATACTTTAAATTTAGAGTTTACTATTATCCATGGATTTCAATATCCTGAAATTCAGTAACTGGATTCTAGTACAGAGAAACATGCAATATATTGTCTAATAGCCACCAGCCTGCCTTGGAATTTGGTAAACAGCCAAAGACCCATACTATACCTCAGTGCAAATCTTTGTTAAGGAACAAAATATAGGCACATATTGCATGGCTGTATGTAATATGGGTGGAGAATGGAGATTGTTTTGGGCTTTGTTCTGTGTTTTTCACATCGTGGCCTTCCTACTGGGACAAAACAAAGAAAGGAAAAATAATTGAGAAATCTTTCATTTCCTAACATTGGCCCTTCAGAAACCCATTAATCTTTTCAAACTGTGTGTGAAAGAAAGAATAAGAAGTACAGAGGTATAAAAAGAAATGTCTTCATTGTCCCCTTCCCATGAAAACCTTCCTCCCAATCATTGCATCAGTGTTCAAGGAAAAGATACTTTTTTGTAAACTGGTGCAACTTGCAATCGGTTGCCCTTTAAGGAGGTAGGGTGAGGAGGACACAGAATTCACCTTGTATGCTTATAGCACAGGGATTTGTATTAAAAATGCTTCTTGGAAATGCAAGATTCAAACTAAAGACCCCCAGAAGAGAGCTTCCACTGACAATGTGCCTACAGTGAAATTTAGAATGAATGCAGATATTGCCATCATTGGTGAAAATGCCTAAGGGATTTTCAAGAGGAGTCAACAGTTTTCAAATGACTAGTAAAGAGAAAGGAAGGAAAGCTAAAGGAAGGGAAAGGAAGGGAAATAAATATGTCAAGATGAATCAGGTATATTCCAGTTGTCAACAAGTCATTCTCCCTTTGCACTTCCTCTCAAGCTTTGTTCCACCAGGGCTAGTAATAACCAGATCTCATCTCCATTCTGGGAAACAATCCCAGTTTATACCCCAGGGCACTTCTGATCCTTGACAGCCTCACTGGGGAGATGGGGCTTTGTATGTCAGAACAGTGAGCTAACTGTATTGCCCCTTTTATTCTGAGCAGCCAAAGTGACTGTAAGGAATAGCTTGATCATTCTACAGGCTATAAAATGGGAAAGACAGAAGACAGGGAGAGGGAGGAAGAGGTCTTATCCTGGAAGGCTTAGAACTCTTTCGTCCTGTGATGTTCTGGGGGAGGTAAGTGATGGTCATCCAAAAGAGGCCCATCAGAAAATGAGGCAAATCTGCAGGTGAGGAGAATGGTGAGAGAGAAAGCAGAGGAGAAGGAGGGGGAGGAGGGAGGAGGAGGAGTTCAATTATTTAGAAATGTCACAAGGAATTTGTTTATTCAGACACTACAAACAAAAATAATAACCATGATGCTCAGCTGGCTGATTTAATATGGAGACGATGAGAGAGCTCCCATAGCACCCGGCAGCGAAGAAGATGTGGGGTTCATCAGAGAATCTTAATTGGGTTCTTTTTTACAGAAAAAAAACGAAGGGGGAGAAGATAAATATGTAAATAAAAAGAATGACCCCCCCCCCGGACTAGTTTCCACATAGCTAAATCTCTTTTCCGAAGGCACTGATTTGCAGCCGAGTTTCTCTTTGCACCCGGGACAAATCTGTTATCAAAAGGCAGAATCAGAACAGCCAGCATAGTAAATGAGCTCAGCCAGCAGGGGGGATTAAGCCAGAGTCTCCTCCTGAAAGCAGTCCCTACAGTAAGGGGAGGGGGGGCAGAATGGAGCCTGAAGCAATGGGAAAGTAAAGAGCAGACTGTGCTAGAGAAGGACCATTGCTTAAGGGAAGAGAATAAGATTCTATAAGAAAAAGGTCCTGGATCCAGTCCTCAGCCTTGCCAGTTAAAAAAAGATCTCAGGTCTGGGAAAACACTAAACTGAACTGGAGCCAAAGAAAAGTAGACTGCTTTCGTGGTCAAGTGCCCTTGATCTGGTACTTTGCCGCAGTTTCAGAGTAATCCAGGATTCTGGACGCAATTAAAGCCTCCTTTGGACAAATGTGTGTCAGGTCCAGATTGAAACAGAATGGCCAAATTTGGCTCAGGGGCAAAACAAAGGTAATTTACAAATCAATTTGTGTCTGAATCAGGAACTGAATCAGATTAGTGACAAGTTGTTTCTGCGTGTTCATTTTATTTTAGGAGGGCGAAAAAAGGCAATCTTTAAATGTCCCCAGCAAGCTCCTGAAACCAACTGTCTGAGATCCAACAGATTTATTCTTCTCTTTAGGGTTTATTGTGTTTCCAGATTTCATGTAAATTAGTGTGAAAGCAGACACAGCTTCAACAGTAACTACTACAACAGCAGCTGTTTGGATTAGCCAGTAAAATACAAGGAGAGACTGAAAAAGCAGCTCAGATCTGGAACTGAACATTGCAGTGATGCAATATGGGTCAGTCTAAGGCCCTTTTTCATACACTCATGGGCAACACTTTACCCGTACACATATAACTGAGTATTAGATGGGAGAGGGATAGCCACAGTATATGTGGAACAAGAGATACCAGAACCAAGCAAAATTCAAAGAAACAAAAGAAAACAGAGGACAAAAACATGTAGCACCTTAAGGATTAACTGTTATAATTCAATGTAAGCTTTCCTGGATCAAGTTCACTTCCTGGGATGTATGACAACAGAATTAAATGTTCAATGAAATATAAGTTTCATACCAAATATTCAAAGGCTGTTGATGAGGAAGTCATAACTCAGGAATAACAGCGGAATGTAGTTGCAGTTCCTTACGGGTTAAAATCCACCCGATTATAATAATATATTTTTCCTGATCTCCCATAACTTGCAAATTAGTACAAATAATATTGTGACCGGGCAACTGGAGATCAAACATTGTACAGTAATAGTATGTATTGGCTCAGAAAGAATGCTAGGAGAAAACTACAGGGCAGTTGAAACACTGACATCTAGCTATTAGAGATGGGCACGACTCAAAAAAAAAATGTTGTTTCGTTTGTCGTTTGTCGTTTAGGGGGTCCGTTTCGGTTAATTTTCATTTTTCGTGAATTTTTGCAAAAAAATTCATTTTCATTTCATTGCTGTTTCGTTAGCATTCATTACAGTTCAATGTATTTGCCACAACGAAACCGAAACGCACGACAAAATTTCTGGTGTTTCGTTTCGTTTCGTTTCATTTTGGAGACAAAATTCGTTTTTCATTTTGTTACGTAACGAAACAAAAAAATGAAAATGAAAATGAAAAATTGCGTGTTTCGTGCCCACCTCTACTAGCTATCATGTCTGACTTGACAAGATATTTAGATGTCAGTGACACATAAGGAAGCAATCAGCTGATGGAAAAGATCCAAGGAAGTGGACTCATCAAACTGTGCCAATATATTACTGGAGGGACACAGTCAGAGGTTTGAAGAAAGCTTGCGAGGATTCTAATAAGAAACTTCTATCTACTGCCTGATTTTAAATGTTTACAAACTCTCTTTGAAAGAGAGAGGGAGACACACCCAAAAGACAAGGAACGAGTTCAAGAACTGGCCAGAGTGTTGCAACTTTGAATATTAAATAAAGAACAAGAGCCAGACAAGGACACTAGGATGAAGGATGATAACTAGGATTGCCTATCATCTCCAAGAAATATCAGCTTTATGTATTGCTGGAAACTCCTAGACATGCACTGTCTCATTAAAACAGAAATAAAAAGAGTATCTAAAACAACAGAGAGATATAAGGTTAATTAAAAGGATCAATGTGAAGTTTTCTGAGTCACATTTGACCAGAATACTTGTTTGCAGAGCTGATGCTCATAAGTTGTCTCCTCAGCATGAAGGAAGGGGGGAAGGTGGCGGGTCTGGAGCAGAGAAGCACGGTGTGTGGTCCATCTAAGGGGAACCATTTGGAGGAGAACACTGCCAATTCATCTGAAACTATCACAAGATGAGATGCCCCATTAGAGAGAAGCTCAAGGAAGTCAGTGTTAATGAGCTGAAGTGTGATAAGGAAGGGAGCAAGGGGAATGCATAAAAAGCAGCCCCAAATACAGCATGTGCAGCAAATGAAATAATTACTCCACTCACCATTGTAACGGCTTTGCAATAAATTTAATGTAATTCCGAAAGGCCAACTGATTTCCTTTCGTGCTGGCTTCTTCTTCTTTTGTAATAATAAAAAAATCCTTTTTATGGCTTTAGAATTATGCTTTAATTAGCATAACATTTAAATTAGCGAATGGAATCTTAATTAGCTGAGGAAATAGACTTTTGTTGAAGTAGCTAGCTAAAACAAATAAATTCTCTTCCTCTTTTCAAGAACCATTTGCTTATGGCACATTAAATAGCCTAGCGTACCATAAACAATTTGAGACAAGAATAAGTAATTAAATTAGAAAACATGCTGGCAAAAACTTCCCAGTCCCGGCCCGTATAGCTGAAGGAAAGAAACGCAGCCGCTGCTGCCCACTTTCAAAGGAACTGACTCCTTTTCTCTTTACTATTGTTCTACATTTGAATACAACTTACAAAGTTTGTGAGCAAGTAAATCAAACTTAGCCTGCCATCCATTACTGTCAAAGGACTGCAACACTCTCAGCCTTATCTAGTACAGCCAGTGGTGAACACCACTTGGAGCTGCCATCCAGCATCTGGAAGACTTGGTTTAGTTTGCAAAGTATTGCGCAAGTCTTGATGATGCCAAAGGAGTTGTGTGTGTTGTGTTGTTACAGTTGTAACTGACTCTTCTTGACCACCTGTCCATGGACTTTTCTTGGCAGGAATACTGGAGTGGTTTGCCAGTTCCTACTCCAGGCACCTAAAACACCTGGTATTCCCTGGTGGTCTCCCATCCAAGCACTAACCCAGGCTGACTCTGCTTAGCTCGGATGTGCTTAGGGCATCAGATCATGCTTAGGGCATCTAGGGGTATTTGTACACGACCCCTAAACTCCGCTGCAAATGGCTCCCAGCTCCGGAGCTTAAAATTGTTTCCCCACCAGCTCCAGAGTTTACAGAAAATTAAGTGCAACCATGCCCACCTAAGCGCGTCCCAGCGCACTTTTCAGGTACCTGCTCTCAGAGGGTGAAAAATCCCAGATCCGGATGTAACCTAGAGTGCTGGGCTCTCCTCGCTTCTGTTTGTTGTCTTTTTTTGCCTCCCGCCCTTTTAAGAGAAGGAATCAGGATGATGACGGGGCTTGGGGTGGCTTAGACTGGCAGACGGAGGTGAGCCTGCATTCTTTTGTCCCTTTTTTTCTACCTCTCCTCATGCAGACAGGAGCAAGGAAGTGCAGAGGGGTGGGAACACAGCAAGAGGAGCAAACCCCCAAGATCTCTGGTCTGAATTTAAGTTGCCAGCGGATCTTAGGAGTTGTGTGAAAAGGCTCTAGGTAGCATGCCAAAGGACCTAATCACCATCTAACATGCATTTGTATTATACTTAAACCAGAGAGAAAACAGGTGCACCCCACTGGTATCCCATTGAATCACAGAGATGATTAGTCATGCTGGATACCTCAATGGTTTCGGTCTCTAGCTGCAGTGCTATAGCAGTTCAGTTCACCACCTGGCCTTCTTAACAGAAGCTAGAATTCATCATCCACAGGGTCCCACCCAACTCTGCAGTTCAAAGATGGCGGTGGTGGTGATGGAGTATGAGCTAGCCAAGGGGCATGTATAGGACATTGACTGATTCCCCGGCTAAATGATGGACACAGTGCAGTTGAATGGGCCACTTGCTTAATGTTGGCAAAGTGTGTTTGCTTCTATACTGCCCTATAGTGCTTAAAGCACTCTCTGGGTGGTTTACCACTTAATTATCCAGGCCACACATTCCCCCCAGCTGCAACTCCAGTGAGCTGGGAACTAATGTTAGGACAATACTTCCTCCTCCCCACCTCTCCAAAAAAAAAAAAGAAAAGAAAAAAGAAATGGCAATAATGGATAGAACACTAAGATGCATATCAAAATCCAAGGATGGGTTGCTACGGGAACATGGCTAGTTTAAGGCATAAACTGAGAAATCAGACCCACCACTTTGTAAATGTGTGAAGTCAGCCCAATTCAGACATCTAGCGCATGGGGCCTGTGTATTAGGCACCTCTGACAATTGCTTTAAAATAAAGGAGGGGCTGAGACAGAATGTTTGTTTTCCTGTTTGTGACCCAGATCCCAATAGGTTTGTAAATTTGTATTAGCATTGCCCTGGAACTCAATTTGAGCATTCCAATACAATCTGGAATTCAAATAAATCAGACTGAATCAGACGGATCCACTTTACAGATGAGAATTCTTCTGAATCTGCTGCACGCTCAGTTGATAACCTTAGTTACTGAGTGTGTGGTGTATAAATAAACCCATAAAGAACCTAGAAAAAATTGGGATGCCACACAGACATAAAGCATTCAAGCAGGAAGCAAAACAACTGCAGTGGTCATCCTCTCTGTTCTGTTCCAGCCAGGGAGCCGTAGAGAGCCATAAAAAATTTAATGGCTCCCAGTGGGTCGATTCAGAAAGAATGAAGATGCTATAAATCCTGTGTTGTGCTTATGCGAGACTTTAAAACAAACTGTTCCAATCATACTTAGCAGCCCCACTGGGTTCTTTCGCAAGAGACGAGGATAGGAAGGGTCAGGTGGATGGTGAAACGGGGGTGGCAAATGGACATTTTAAGCTCACATGGTCAGTGGAGTAGACTGAGGGGGAGATAAGCAATTAGGTCTGTTGGGGTTATTGGAAAAGTGCCGTCTTAAGATGCGGTGCAAATGCATGATCGATAATAACCACCATTAAAAAGAAACAAGAAAGATATATAGTTCAGTAGGCCTCAAGCAAGAAAATAAAAGTAGGGATGAACTTTAAAAAGTTCTTCTCAGCTTTCACAAATATTCCCCTGAACCCTCTTATAGGTTTCATGTAGAGATGGGTGTTTTGTTTCAATTCATCCTAGAGGAAATGGCAGGAGAATTTCCTCAGACTCTTCCCTGTAACCCCTCGAAATTTGGAAAGGTTTGGGGGTCAGGGGGCTGAGTTATTAAGCTCCAAAGGGGGTGAGAATATTTCTAATTGATTGAATCGGGATTCAGAAGACAAGCTGTGGTGGCTTCTGCCATTTCCTGATTCAACTATAAAGATTTTGTTTTGGGGGCATCCCCTTTGGAGCTTAATAACTCAGCTCCCTCACCCCCAAACTTTTCCAAATTTCAGAGGCTTTCAGGTAAGAGCTTGAAGAAGCTCTGCTGCCATTTCCTCTAGGGTGATCTTTTTGTTACTAGAGGGAAAAAATGGCATTTCATTTTGTTTCATGATAAAATGTGTCCTGCTGTTTCAGTATGCAACAAAGTAATTCATTATGTAATGAAACAACAAAACAGTATTTCATTTTTTTGTTTTGAGCCCATCTCTAGTTATAATATCAATTAAAATCCACCAGTCAGACAACTATGGGTCAAGGCAGAAGAATGCAAAGTTCCTTTCATTTGCAATATTCACTAATCTCTATCCTGAAAGTTGATCTCAGCCTACACTCACTAATCTAAACTCAGAAGAACCCATCTTTTATATGAGGCAAATCAGATATACCTTAATTTATAAGCCTAATTTCTGCTGTTTTCATATATTTTTCTAAAAAAATTAGTTACTTTTCATAATTAATATTTGGTAGTTATGTTGTTGAGAAAACCTGCAAACATTGATCTGTTCCTAACAGACATTCAAATGAACCCATCACCATCATACATGTCTCCATACCCATTTCTTCTGTGTACATACATATAGGCAGAAATATTTAGAGAATCAATGCTTACTGGTATTATTATTACCGGAACCAACAACAACAAGGGTTGTCATTGAAGTTCTCATTATTCAGATACTAAATCTTGTGTTGGCTGTATCCTCTGGGGCTGCTCCTCATGAAATGTTTATGACTTTGAGAAAGCTTTCCAAGTACACGGCAAAACAAGAGGGGGAAAGTCCTTATCAAATGACATATTTTTGGCATTAGTGACATCACAGCCTCAAAAAAAGGTGATTTACTTTGGGGAAATCATGCCATTTAAGTGATGGATAGATGGGGAAAATACAGTGTGTGTGTGTGTGTGTGTGTGTGTGTGTGTGTGTGTGTGTGAGAGAGAGAGAGAGAGAGAGAGAGAAACCTAGGAATGTATGAACATAGATTTGGTAATGATTTACAACCAAGTTCAGGAATGTTTTACTCTTTCAGTGTTTTGACCTAACATACCCCTCAGCTGCACCCAATATGTCCCATGACTAAGTTGAAGGATACTGTAATGAAAGCAACTGGAGACCCAAACTTTGCCAGCTTGCTATAAAGGCTAACACGGCCTTAAACCTCTATCTTTCAACTGGAAGGAAAATAACAAAAAGAGGAAAACAGGAGCCCAATATGTTGTTTGCAAATGCAGTTATAGACACTGAATGTTTGTTTGCTTGTTTGTTTGTTTGTTTCTTCATCCCAGCTTTCTACCAAACTATGTTCAAGGCATTGCAATGATACACTAAAACAGGCATTTCCAAACTTCGGCCCTCCAGATATTTTGGACCACAACTCCCACAGTCCTTTGTCATTGGAAATACAGGCTTGGAATCCTGGGATTTGTGGTCCAAAACATCAGGAGGGCTGAAGTTTGGACATGCCTGCACTAAAAGAAAATCTGCCAGGATCTACTAAAAAAATGTGGCTTGATATCTTTTTATTTGTTCTCCCCCAATCCATCTCTAATTCATTAACTCCTGTTATCAAATACAGCTAGGGATGGACACAAAATGGAAAAATAATGTTTCATTTTGTTTCATTTCATGTTCACCCCCATTCTGTTTCATTTTGTTTCTTACATTTTTTAAAATTGTACAAAATGAAATGAAATGAAACGAAATGGCTCCCCTGGATCCTAGAAGCACTAGATTTGGTGGCCGGGACTCCGGGAGCCAGTTTTAAAGGGCTCCTGCTGAGCTATTATTGGTTGGACCCCTTAAAAACTTGCCCAATTGGCACCAGGGGGTTCTCTTTGGTGGATAGTTTCCCTAGACTCTTCCCTTTAAGCCCTCCAAATTTGAAGATGTTTGGGGTTCAGGAGGCCTAGTTATTGGGTCCCCCATGGGTCCCCCATGGAAAAAGAGGAAGAGGAAAAAAGTGGCATTGCCTTAATATTGTTCCCAAATTCACCTCCAAACAGAAATTCAAGTGCAACAGTTAAAGCACTTTAATTCACCAAAGGTTTTAATTGATTCTAGATTGCTACACCATTTGTCTTACTAATTTTACTGCATTACCTTTTCCCTTTGCTGCATGTATCTACTTTGTGATCTTTAAAAATGGGTTTAATTATTTCAAAGTTGGTAAATATTTCGCTATTTTATGACTGCATGCTCATTTTGAGACCCAGTGGGAAAGCACTCATACATGCAGAATCAAGAAAGAAAGTGATAAGCTTCCCTTTTTATGTGCCCAGAGTATGTTAGCAACTTCCTGTGACACTTTTAAGGAAATAAATGATTGCTTTATGCCAAGTACAGGTTACCCTAAGACTGTGGAGCCAGAGGCTGGGAGTTTGATTCCCTGCTGTTCCTCCTTGACAGGGGCTGGACTAGATTATCTGTTGGGTCCCTTCCAGTTATGCAGTTCTAAGACTACTATACATATTAGCATTAAAAGAGCTATAGACCAGAGGCAGCATATGCTTAGCATATAAGTGGTGCTGGGTTCAACATCTGCCACTAGGGATAGGCAATTCATTTTGGATCTGGTAGGTTCCGAAATGAGCCGGGCAAGCCTCTGACACATAAGCAGCCAACCTCTTACCTTCGTCTGTGCCCACACGGAGCTGAGCCCTAACAGGGAAGCAGGCTGCAATGTCATTGTTGCTTCTCCGTGGTGCTGGCCAATCAGGCACTGTTCAGGGAGAGCCATCATCCCACCTCCCTGTCTGATTGGCCAGCACCACAGAGAAGCAAAGATGTCACAGCCCGTTTCCTCATTGGAACACCACCTGGGCTCAGACAGGTCATTTTGGAACCAGCAGGTTCCAAAACAAAATGCTGATCCCTAAATGCCACATCTATAAATGCTGAGAAAGGGTCCTGCCTAGAAGCCTTTAAAAAAACACTGCTTGTTGGGAATAGATCAAGGTGAACAAGATGGATCAAGGTACACCACATCTAGAGTTCTTATGCACTCCTTAAAGACTTATGTTCTTATATCTTCCTATATAAAATTGTTAATGTTACAATGGGGGGATTCACTGCTGAATGCAACTTCAGAGGAATGGAATGGAGTGCTTCCATAAGCTGGAGTCAAAGTTTGCTGCAAAAGAATGCCTTCTATGGCTTCTGTAGTGTTGGAGAATTCCAAACCTTCACACATCCAATGAAAATACTGTGCAAAATAGTATCTTCTATTTTCCTCATTAAAAAAACAGGGTGGAAAATTTCAACACAATCTGGGACCCCAATTTACCAAACACAGCAATGGGTTT
>JAHTLZ010000327.1:5345828-5369666 GCA_023846285.1 Phrynocephalus versicolor | reverse complement strand
TGTCCTGACCATTTTCAGAGAGCTCCTGTCGAGCTGTCATCAGCTGGGCCCCTTTAAAAATGGCCCAGTCGGCACTGGGGAGAACCCCTTTTGGTGACTGGGCCATTTTTAAAGGGGTCTGGCCAATAACAGGTTGGCAGGAGCTCTCTGAAAATACTAGGGAGGGCAGCTGGTTCCCTGGAACAGCCCTACCTAGCATTTTCTCAGGACGCCTGCCGTGCTGTCAGTTGCTGAACTGCTTTAAACCCAGCCCAGTAAGAACCAGGGGGACCCCCTGGTACCAAATGGGCTGGGTTCAAAGGAGTCCAGCGGTTGACAGCTCGGCAGGAGACCTCAGAAAATGGGTTGGGAGGTCAGCGGGATCACTGCAAATTCCCTCCCTACCCATTTTCTGAAGGCTCCTGCTGGTCTGTCAGTTGCTGGACTGCTTTTAACCTGGCCCAGTTGGTACCAGGAAGAGCCCCTGGTACAGACTGGGCCAGGTTTAAAGGGGTCCAGCCATTGATGACTAGGCAGGAGCCCTCAGAAAATGGTGGAGGAAAGGGCAGGCTTTTAAAGTCCTTTCCCCGCCAAAGCCAGTGCTACAGGTGGGGCAGCGCTGGCTTCTGGTGGGAAAAAGCCCACTGTTTCCCCACACCCATTGCAAGGGAAACCTTTCCCATAGGAATGCACTGCTTCAATGCATTCCTATGGGAAAACGAAAAACAAAATGAATGAAGCAGAAATTTCTGTTTCGTTTTGGTTCATTGTTCTTTGATGGGTCAGTTCGTTATTCTGCCGACCCTAATAATCATTGTGTGCTGTCAAGTCAATTTTGACTTCTGACACCTGGAAGTGTCAGACCTCTCCAAATTTGGGGGGCTTATAGGGAAGAGTCCAAAGAAACTACACTATGATTTTGGTGCTGATACATGGCTCTGATACCTATATTTTGGTACATAAACATAACAAAATATTATGTATTCAAAAATAGGTATTGCAGCCATGTATTAGCACCAAAATGGCAGGGTAGCTTCTTTTGACATTTCCCTGTAAGCCCTCCAAATTTGGAGAGGTCTGGGGTTCAGGACACTGAATTATTAAACTCCAAAAGGGGTCCCCCTGGAGTTTAATAATTTCTTCTAAAATCATTTCTAATTGACTTGGGAAACAGCTAATATCCCCCTGCAGACAAGCAATTAGTGGTTTCCTGACTCAATTAGAATGATATTTTTCTAGGGGGACCCCATTTGGAGCTTAATAACTCAGCCCCTTAACCCCCAAACCTCTCCACATTTGGGGGGCTTACAGGGACCTGTCAACAGAAGCTCCCTTGCAATTTTGGTGCCTCTGGGATCCAGGGGAGCCTTGCATTTTGTTTGATTTCATTACAAAACCACTTTAAAAATCATTACTAATGAAACAAAATGAAACTACTAATGAAACAAAAACAATACAAAACAAAACAAAACACTATATTTTCATTTCATGCCCATCTTTACTCAGCACTAATATAAATGGGTTAACTTACAAATGTTCAAAGCTAATGGCCTGCCTCTCCTATTTTACACAGATCTCAAGCTCTGAGCAATATGGTAAGGATACTAGACGATCACGGCACAGTAGGCAAGCAGACTAATTTCGAGAAAACAGAGTAGGACCAAATGAGCTTGTGATCAAAGCATAAGCAGCAGAATACTTAGGAAAGCACAGAAAGGCTGTTAAATATCCTATCATTCAGGACCAAAATGCAATTCATATTGGAAGTTAAACCGTGGAAAGCAAAGGGGTCTTGGATACCGTGAATAGTAAAGGCTAATTATAAAGGGGGAAGAGATGGCGATGCTTCTGCTGAGATGACTGAAATCTTAAGGCTATGGGAGATTGACTCTCTCTCACTGCAGTTAGATAAAAGTTGCAGCCTGTGCCAAAGGAAAAAAAAAGAGAGAGAGAGAGAGAGAGAGAGAGAGAGAGAGAGAGAGAGAGATAAGAAATAGAAATGAGAAGAAGAGAGGCCTTTTAAAGGGAAATGTAATCACATACTATTACCCTAGAACCACATGTGGAAAAGCACGACACAGCAGGGGATCTCTGCTTCAGAGAGCACTGACCTAACTTTTGCAAATGAGACTGAGAAATGAGTGAGACAGGAATCATCTCCCCATCAGGCTGAGTATGGCAGCTGCCTTAGGCGGCACATGCTGTAAAAGTCCTTCAGAATCACATCCCCAGGCCATTTCCCTTTCATGGTGGACTTAGCTAGGCTGCGTTTTTGCAGCAAGCCTTCTGCCTTCAGGTCTGTATTGAGGCTGTTGAACAGAACACAAAATCTATGTAAGAGGTTACATCAGGCACGTCCAAACTTTGGCCCTCCAGATGTTTTGGACCACAACTCCCACAGTCCTTTGCCATTGGAAATACAGACTTGGAATTCTGGCAGCAAGTCATTGTACTTTGGCCTTATAAATACCAAACAACTATAATAACAGGAGCAAGCAAATAACAATTCATGTAGTGTCCTGCATTATAAGCTATGTTGGTTTCTAGTTTGGGGAGAAAGCAAGTGTATAAATAAATTAGAAAAATAGTAAGTAAATAAATAAACCACCTAGAATAGTGGGGTATCATCATCATCATCATCATCATCATCATCATCATCATCATCATCTGGTGAACACAGCTGCCAGGTGTTAAGCTGGAGTTGGCCTTCTTCAATGATTGAGCTCTGTCTAAGAGCCTAGGATGACTGGAAATATCTTTGTAGATTATCTGCTGTTCCTAATAATGCTGCCATTTGTAGCTGACTGATGTTGATTGTCAATGCCAAGGGTTTTCAGATGTTGATCCAGGTCTTTTGGGATTGCACCCAAGGCACCTATTATTATTAGGCTTGTCCTTGCTTTCTTATTCCATAGCTTTTCGATTTCTATTTCTAAATCCCAATATTTGGTTATCTTTTCCAACTCTTTGCTGCTGACTCTTGTGTCTCCTGGTACAGCCACATTGACAATTTGAACTTTGCTTTCTTGCTTGTATACTATTGTGATATCTGGAGCATTGGGTTCTGAAATCCCAGAACACCTTGATAATTTCATTTTTGGTAACCTTTTCTGGCTGATGTTCCAACCAGTTATCGCTTGATAGTAGGTTGAAATTTTTACATAAGTTTCAGTGGAGCATTGCTGCTATTTTATTATGACAGGCTGAATAATCAGTCTGAATGATTTGGGGGCCAACAGGTGATGATGTGATCTACAGTTTCATCCTTTTCTTTGCACAATTGACATTTACTATCTTTCTATTATTTATCAATTTTCGCCTTTATGACATTTGTTCTTAAAGCTTGACCTTGAGCTGCCATGATGATGGTGGTGGTGGTGGTGGTGGTGGTGGTGGTGGTGGTAATGCTACAGTCTTGGATTGGTCCTGCCTGAGGTACGAACCCTGGTGCTCAGAAGACCTGCTGACATTGTCAGTCATGAATTTCTGGCAGAATGTTTCCCCCAGTGAGTTCTACATATCCAGACCTTATTACATCTGCAAGATGGAATGGAGAGTGATGTTTGGCATAGCTCTAATAGCACTTTCCTTTGGTTCTGGTGTTCTGTTCTAAACAGAGCAGAGCATTTTAGCAGATAAATCCAGTCCTGTGGATTCATGCCATTCTATTTTTGTCTGTAGATAAATAAACATGTCACTTATTGTCTCAGAACCTTTCTGGAATACAACTGTCTTTCCTATCTGTACGCCACAAAATTTGGCCTCTTCAGTGCGTGAGCAAGGACTAGCACCCAGAAGGCTTCACTATTTCTCTGTACTGACATTAACTCTATGTCAAGAATCTCCAACAGGGTTTGCTTTTGCTCGTCTCAGTATTGGGAGGTGTCATGGAGAATGAGAAAGAAAAGGACAGTGTGAGAAAAAAATAATAGCCCAACTAAAGCTACTGAGCAGAAAGCATACTGACAAGCACATAAGCCATACAAAGGCTTTCAAGATTTGGGTATATCTGATTATCTTTGGCTTTCCCTTTAACGGTCAAATTATGAGTGATGACAGGGACACTAAGAGGTCAAACACCTCATCTGTAAAATTCGCTTCATCATAATTTTGTAATATTTCTTAAGAGGGTGGAAGATGGGTTGACACTCAAGGACTGGATGTGTTTTAAGATGGAAGTGTCCACCTCCTTCTCTCAATTTCACTGCATAGGTAAAACACAAGATCATCTGATTCCCACCCCTTTCCCTGACAAAAGCAAAAAGTTGAGAGACTTCGGAAGGGAAGTTTACCGCTCAGCAATGTAGTTCCTTTTTGAAAGAATTTTTTTTTTGCGGCAGCAATGAAGTCTGCACCAAGACTGACCCAGTGGCAATAGAGCTGTGCGAGTGATGATAAGGAAAATAGTTAGGAAATTTTAGTTAGCTTGGATTAGGGGAGACTCAATCTCCCCAGGTCCTCCCTTGAAAAAGTACAGTCTGGAACTGTGCTGCAAGCTGTTCCAATGAGAGGTAATAATTGAATTTGTTTCCATTTAATTTGGAGGGCCTTTAATTAAAAGCCAGGCCTGTGTGTGCAGAGAGATAAAGCTGAGCACACGAGACTGGGGGTAATTTGGGTGCCAAATGCAATAATTAATTTTAAATGTGGAGGTCAGGAGAGGGGCTCTATCTACCATGCAATCAGCGTGCGGCACTGGCCATCCAAATAGAATTGGGCTCATGAGCAGCGGAAATGCTTAAGTGATTTTTGAAGCTTTAATAGCAATTATACAGCAGTGTGGAGGTTAATTTGCAGAGTTCATTAATCAGCGAAATAAACATGTCAGTGATCTCCAAGTAAAAGGCAAGCCTGACAAACTGAGTGTCTGGGTAGGCAGAGAAGGAAGGAAGGTCAGTCCTAAGAACAGATATTAAATGGAAGGAGGCGGGCTGATGGAATTGAATTTTGACCCCTGCGCCTGCCTGTCCCAGACCATATTTCACCTCGCATTGGCCAAAACGGCTAATCCTATACTTGGAAGCAAAAGAGTTGAATACTGCAGTGATTTCACCTTCAAAAGCTGAATCGGAAACATCTCCCTCAACCCCGCCCAAGGATGTCTCAAAATTCCAAGCCTGCAGAAAGGCCTTCCACCAAGGGTTGTACATCCATCATGGATCCCTCACTATGCAGCTTTCTCTACCAACTTCCTTAAAAGGCTGGAATTTCTAGTCTTGCAAAAGGTGGGGGGAATGGGAGTGGAGTTGGTTAGGAGAAAAAAGAAATATGAACAGACTGGATCTACAAGCTCCATCCATTTCCCCACCATGAAGAGAAAGGCAGAGATGCTTTATGGTTCTCTGTCAAAGAAAGCTGCCATGGAGGGTGGTGGAGTCTCCTTCTTTGGAGGTTTTTAAGCAGAGTCTGGATGGCCATCTGTTGGAAATACTGGGATGGGGGTCCCTGCGTGGCAGGGAATTAGACTGGATGGCCCTTGAGGTCTCTCCCAACTCTTGATTCTACATATGGGCCGGTTCTGCACCTGTGCACAGTCACTGGAAGTCTCAAGCTCTCTGGTCATATAGGATCTCCTCCTCCCACAGCACATGCTCCGATTCTCCCATGCTTGTCTTCAGTTCCCCTGTGATCCACCGATGAAAATCATAAAGGACACGTGATGGAGAGAGGGGAAGGACGGGTGGGTAGTGTGAATTCACAGATGCCCACTCAAAGAACCTCAGTTGCAGGTATGTAACCCCACTTTCTTCTTTGTGGCGTCTGTGAATTCCCCCGTATGGGAAATTAGCGAGCTCAGTTACTGGAGTTGGGACATCACGGGAGAGAGTAAGGTAGCACAGTCCGTCCAAAGGATGCATCCTCCCTAGCTCTAACATCAAACTTGTATGGGAGATGAATGTAGACAGGTTAGACCATGTTGCTGCTCAGCGAACATCGGGTATGGCAACACCCCAGAGAAAAGCTGACGAGGAAGCAATGGCTCTTGCTGAATGTCCCTTTGGCGCCTGAGGAAGTAGAACTTGGGCTAGGTCATAGGCCAGCTGGATCACTGATGAAATCCACCTGGAGATGGTTTGAGAAGTAACAGGGGTGCCTAAGGAAGATTCAGAGGTCCATACTAAAAGGCAATTGGACTTCGTGAAGGAAGCGGCCCTCGAGGTGAAGAACAGCAGAGCTCATCTGATGTCCAAGGTTTGAAGGGACCTTTCCAGTCCATTCGATGGTGATGGGAAGAAGGTAGGTAGTATTATTGGCTGAGAGTGGTGAAATGCTGAGGCTACCTTAGGAAAGAAAGATATATCTGGACACCGTGTGACCTTATTTGGGTGAAATTGTAGAAACGGAGGATCGATGCGTAGCGCAGCCAGCTCAGAGGCTCGTCTAGCAGATGTGATAGAGACTAGGGATGTGGTCTTCAAGGTAAGTATACATAAGGATGCTGAAGCCTGTTCAGTACCAGTGTTAGTGACCATTGCAGAACTAGTTTGCTTTGTAGAAGAGTGAAGGTTGGATGACAGAAGATCAGTGTTGCTGGAGAATTCTGAGGCTGATGGGTTACTATGGCAGTGATATAGACCTTTAGTGTCAAGGGGGGGCTAGTCCCCTGTTTGAAAGGAGAAGGAGAAAATCAAGAAGGACATCCAGAGTGGTCGGAACAGCATGGAATCCGTGAATAGAGGTAAAGTGAAGGAAGGAGGGGTTTAGTAGAAAGCTTTCTAGCATGATCTAAGACCTGATGAACCAGGCCATGAGGTGGAGTGATGCTAGGTCTGGGTGAAGGACTCTGCCTTTGCTCTGTGATGAGAGTTGGTGTTTGTGGGAGGTTGAAGTGGTTGACTGATAGCAACTTAAGCATGAGAAACCAGTGTTGGCGAGGCCACCAAGGAGCTATCAGGATAGCAGGGGTTAGATTGTGGTGGAGCTTCACAGCAGTTTTCTGAAGCAGCGGCACTGGAGGAAATGCATACATTATATCTCCATTCCATGGAAGGGCGAATGCATCTCTTAGGGATCGGAAGCCTCAACCAGCTCTGGAGCAATAGTGAGGACATTTGCAATTGGTTTGTCAGGCAAATAAATCTATGGTGGGATTGCCCCACCAACAGCATAAGTTTGGAATACCAAGGGGGATAGGGACCATTTGTGGTTGCTGTAGGGTCTCCTGCTGAGTTGATCTGCAATGAAATTGTCCTGTGAGGAGATGTAGATGTCTATGGGGAAAAGTCATCAGCATCAGGCTGGATCACTTGGAATTCCATAACTTTGGCAACTTTATTGATCATTTGTGAGTAAAGGCAGAAATCTTCAGCAGGTGAAGATGTCAGTCACATCCAAATCTGGGGTAGATAGGTTTGAAGGTGAGGAGGAAGGAGTGGCCTGAGAATCAAATTCAGTGCCAAAGTCATCGTACTGGCTCTGGTGAACCATTGATGCCGGAGAATCCAACCTCAACTGTCAAGGAGTCTGGTCCCAAGGCAGAGAGGTTTGGGGTCAGGATCGATACCAAGTAGACTGTTGTTTGTCAATAGAATGTGAATCATGGTGTCGAGAGGTGTGACAGTGAGGGCAGCAACTTCAGGATTGAGATTGCTGCTCCACTGAGCAGCACTGAGGAGGTGAAAGTTGAGCAGAGGTGGGTCTATGTGTAGAATGCTCCTTTTGCCTTGGTCATTTAGCTTGAGGAGGGGAACCCAGCGAAGGTGACCAGGTGTTGTGTAAGGGCAAGGTCCAGGTCTGAGGCATCGTTGGAGGAACAAGAGATGACGTGAATGTAACATTGACGTTGACGGCATCATCACGGACCTGGCACCAACAAGGAGGCAACAAGGAGGCAAGGAGTTGTACACATAGTATGTACAGTGGGGGTTGAGATTCTGGGAGTCGAGGTCGAGATGGTCATTCTGAGAGTGAAGATTCCTCAGCATCAAAGTGGGGAGGTAGCACCTCTGTTGTCTAGCCTTCTGCCAATGGGATGGTGAAATGCACTCAACATCGGTGTTGGGAGTAGCCTGCAGAAGTGAATATGCTCCATCTCTGTCAGTGTGCTCGGGTGCTGATCTCAGACATTGATGTTTACTCTTGGTATCAGACCGGAGAGCATGATCAAAGTGGGGCCCCAGAAAAAGTCTGGTGCTGCCCAATGGCACTTCTAGGACAGTGATGGGCTTGTTAGAGCTATCTCCCCAGCTGCAAGAGCGTCTGGAAGTGGGATGGCATCAGCATCTCGATGTTGGGAGTTGGCTGATGTTGAAGGAGGTTGCCTCGACCCTGAAGCCTTGGATGTTCTGGTGTGAGGTATCAAGCTCGAAAAAGCTGATGCAGCTATGGAGTCAGCCTTAGGAGTAGAGGACAATTTCTTTTTCTTTTTGGCAGACATAGCTGAAGATTTAGGGGCCAAATTAGAAGGCCTGTGATGACTTAGACTGTGGTGAGGCAGATGGAACAGAATGTTCTCTATAATCTTGGGACTCCATGGGACGTAGCAATTTTTTCCAAAAATGTGCTCGGAGTCTGCCGAGACGTTTAAGTGCCAGTTTTGTCAATTTCTTCCACTCGGCATACTGGGAGGGTTGGTGGGCTTCCCCCAGGCAATAAAGGCAGTGATCATGGCCATCCAACAATGGTATGTTATTAGGAAAAGCCACACATTGTTTGAAAAATCCCTCAGAAGCCATAAAATGGTGGGAAAAGAGGGGGAAGAAGGAAAGGGGAAGGGAAGGGGAAGGGAGGGGAAAAAATAAAAGAAGCCAGTGGGAGGAGGAGGACTGCTAATGAAAACTGTAAATTATAAAAATGACAAACAAGAAATACTTCTTTTTTTTAACAAGAGCTAACTAGAAATGCGACCATTTGCAGCGGCACAAAAAGGAACTGAAGTGCAGAAGAATTGGAGCATGAGCTGTGGGAGGAGGAGGAGGAGGAGGTCCTATACAAACAGAGAGCTTGAGACTTCCATCAGCCACACACAGGCACAGAACAGTACCACACGTGTGCCTTCACAGATGCCACAAAGAAGAAGCAAGACCCCCTGCCATGACAGGAAAAACAAAGGATCCAGTTATATCAACATTCATGTTAATAAGGATCCTGCTGTCATATTTATAATCATAATCAGGGATGTTGATAGGATTTGAGTACATATGATCCTTGTTCCTCATGGTTGCCTAAAGTCTGCTCAGAGATAGTTAAGAGACTTTCTTTCTGATTACCATAATTAACACCTCACTTTCAAAGGATGTATTCCTGAAGATCTTAAAAGGAGAAATTGTCACAATGGACAGGAAACAAGTGACTAGTTATTTGCCAGGTTCCATCCTTCTCTTTTGGGGGGTAAGCTTGTTGAAAATACAGTAGCAGAGCAGCTCCAGAGATATGCAGAAGAAGCATCTCAGGGAGGATCGGCAAGATCAACTCCCTGCTCTCTTTTCTTATGTTTCTCCATCTCTAAATTGTATTTGGACTAGACATTGATTCCATTAAAGTAAGGAAAGGAAACATCTTTCACTCTGAGGTCAGGTTTAGAGATGGGTACAGATCAAAAAACAAATTGCAAAATGCATCAAAAATAGCTAATTTGTCAACAAATAATAAATAAATAAAATTGTGTTCATAAAATTAATACCCCTGACAAATACAAATTGATGAATTTTAGTGGTTTTTAAAATATTTGTCAGGCTATAAACTGCAAAGAAGCTTTTCCATGACTCTTCTCTATAATTTGTAGAAGTTTGGTTGAAAATTGGGTTTTGGAGGTTTGAGTTACACACTCCAAGATGTGCTCCCCCAGGGAAATTCTCATCAAGTACCTAAACTCACCAAAATCACAAAGAAGCTTCTGTTGACTCTCAGCTACAAATCCTCCAAGTTTGGTGAAGATTGGGCTTTCCCAAGCCAGTTGCTAAAGGGCAATTTCCTGGAAAGGAGACACTTTGTGTATGTATAACTCAGATATCTGAAAACCAATTGTCATCAAACTTAGAAGAATTGTAGAGGAGAATTGAGAGAAATTTCTCTGCAATTTGATGTCTCTGTGTGTATGGACACATTCCAGGTGGGGGGGCTCTTTGAGAGTGCATAACTTAGACATACAGAATCCAAACTTCACCAAACTTTCACGAGTGGTAGAGGAGTATCAGCAAGAGCTCCTTCTGTGATTTTGATGTCTCTATGCATTTGGTGGTCATTTTAAAGGGTTTTAAAGTCAAAACCAAATGGATGAGTTGATTCGCCAATTCATCAGAAAAAGTATAAATTCACGATTCTTCAATTTTGATGAATCACAGATAAAAACAAATTGCCATTTTCTTGATTCGTGTCCATCTCTAAAGTTCAGTTTCACAGGAGGTCTCAGTAGTGATACACATTTAAGGGATGAGCAATACCCAAGGCGGAAAACAACCACCCAGCCTCATTTATATTATGCCTTTTAGTAGTAGTAGTAAATACTAGTGATCCCAACTTTTTAAACTGGGGAAGTGAAAAGCCACAGATAAGTTGGGAAATTTCCTTAGATGTGGAGAAAGGGGTGTGGCCTACTGAGAAAGTGAACACTACAATCTTGTTGAAGCAAAGGAAGAAAACTGTTCTTTAAGAGAATAACAATGCTCAGAGCATCAACTATCCAGCAGCTTTTATCTGGCTAATTGCTCTCTGGAGATGGGGCCCCATTGCAAAGGCATGGATGATTTTCCCTGGCCTATTTTTTTTTTTAAATATATTCTTGGAACTTGTTAAATTCATTTACCTTTTTATGGAGCCATAGAACATACATACTTGCAAAGGAACTGTAAGATGACATTGGCTTTTTGATGCTGCTGGACAAACGAAAAAGGGCAGCAAAGGAGCAATCCCAGCAAAGGAATTAATGCAGAAAGAAACAGTGACAAAAACATAATACATTCCAAGGAAACTTTAACTTGCTGCAAACTCAGCATGCTACTTGAAATGAGGGTCTGCAGCTTTAGTGCTGGTTCAGTCAGAATCCTGTTCTGTTGCTTTCAGAGGACTGTTCTGTCCTGCCCTTCGACTGAAGAATCAGCACATGTTGCAACTTCTGTTCAAGAGAGAAACATACCCATGCCTAATATTGCAAATATAAAATACTGCTCTCACCACTTTGGTTCCTTTCTGGGAAAACGTGGGACATAAATTAATACATTATGTCCACAATGCTCGCTGTAATCTATTGTATTTTGGATCCCCCGCCCGCACCGCATGGCATGGCTACTCGAGTCCGGCTGCCCAGGACAGGAGAGGGGGGAGGCCGGGACCCCCCCAGAAACCACCCGTCTGGTAGGTGCCCTGAGCCCTCACTCAGGCAGGCATATTTTCGCCTGCTTTTTGGCCCGGAAATGGGGGGGGAGTTTAAAACTTTTCTTCTGTGCCGTGCTGCTTCCGCTTGAATTGCGGCGGCCGGCAGCGAGACTCGTCCGGCTTGTTGCTGTGAGCCTGCGGCGTCCCACCACCACCAGAGCAGCCCAGGACAGGACAGGAGGAGAGGGTGGGAGGCCGGGGACCCCCCTCCAGAAACCACCCCTCTGGTAGGTGCCCTGAGCCCTCACTCAGGCAGGCATATTTTCGCCTGCTTTTTGGCCGGGAATCGGGTATTTTTTTAACTTTTAAAAACTAGTTTTCTGTGCCGCTTGGCATCGCGGGATCGCCGCGATGCCAGGAACGGCCACGACAAATCAGACCCAATTATTCTTTCGTTGGTTCGAGTTCAAATTCTGGCGGAGTAATTCCCGTTACCGTTTCCGTTCCGTAACGGAAACGAGGAACAGAAACGGAAACGGGAATTCCGCTAAGTCGTGCCCATCTCTAATAGAGAGCTTTAAGTACTATGGGATGGTATATAAGCCACAAACTTTGCTTTTGTTTTAAATGTAAAATTATTGGGAAAGTAAAACAGTCCATTATATTTAATAGCTTTCACTCTCTTGATGCAGATCCTGAAAACGATATTTGCTGTTCTAAGTTTTTCTACACAGGCCTGGAAATTCTGCTTTGGGGGTGGGGGAGAAACCTACCAGCTCAAATTCTATACAGTGGTACCTTGTATAAAGGAATTAATTTTTTCCAAATGAAATTCTGTTAAGCAAATTTTCCTTTATACAAATTTCCCATAGGAATGCATTGAAAATGGTGTAATCCCTAATCGCGACCATTTTTATGTTGCACAGATTCACCCCATAGGTGATTCTGTTAAGCCAATTTCCCCATCTCTGGAATTTTTTATGTTGTACAGATTTTATGTTATACAAACCATTTGTTATACGAGGGTCCACTGTATATAGGGAGGTGAAGTTTACAAATAACTTCTTCAAATCATCCATGAAGCTCAACTGGATGAATGTGTGCAACAAAACTGAAGATATGTGTGGGTGGGTGGATATTTTCAGGTGTGCCTACCTGGTTTGTTTTTGACAGATGTGACTGAATCTGGCCTTACTACATCACTTATCTTCCCCTCTGTTACCTTAAAATGGTTTTTCTTCCCTCTAAACTACCCTTTTCCCCCTTTTCTGAGGCACTGATGTACAGCTGTGAACTGTATACACAGCTGAAGATTTATTTTACTTGTCTGCATGATTTCGGCTTTTGCTGACAAAATCAAGGTCCTTTTCATTTTGAGCTACAGCTTTTCTATTCTCCAATACATGTTGCATACATTTCTCCCCACCCAGTAACCTCTACATTCCCCCCCCCCACCAAGTTTTCAGAAAATCTTCATGTAACCCATAAAAGCTACCTGTGAAATACAGTTGTTAGATAGCTGTTGTGGGTTTTGGGGGCTGTTTGTCCATGTTCTGGAAATATTTCTTCCTGCCGTTTCACAAGTCTCTGTAGCCAGCATCTTCAGAGAGCAAGGAGCTCAGGGAACTAGAAGTTCTATACCCCAGAGCACAGAGAAAATTCCCTTGATCTCAAACTCTGTTTGATTAAACATCATAATTAAAGCTTACAAGGGTGTATTCTCAAAGGCTTTCATGGCCGGGATCTGATAGTTGTTGTGAGTTTTTCAGGCTGTTTGGACATGTTCTGGAAGTTTTTCTTCCTGATGTTTCACAAGACTCTGTGACTGGCATCTTCAGAGGGCAAGGAGCACAGGGCACTAGGAGTTCTCTAAGGCATGGGTGGGCAACTGTCAGCCCTCCAGATGTTTTGGCCCACAACTCCTAGAATTCCGAACCTAGACTGCCAATGAAAAAGGACTGTGGGAGTTGTGGTCCAAAACATCTGGAGGTCCGACAGTTGCCCACCCCTGCTCTAGATGAACATGCCCCAGAAGACAGAAATAACTCCTAGTTCCCTGAGCTCCTTGCCCTCTGAAGATGCCAGCCACAGTCTGGCAAAATGTCAGGAAGGAAACCTTCTAGAACATGGCCAAACAGCCCGAAAAACCCACAACAGCTTACAAGAGTGATTGCGCCTGTCAGCCTGCAAAGAGAAGATATGACCCAATTATCCATTCCACAGAAATGCTTTTAGAATGCAACAGAAAGTGGTTGAGATAGGAGAAGCATGGCGGGAGATGGTGAAGAGCAGGCCCTTACACTCAAAAACTGCTGGAGTTTTATTTGCAACCTTGCATGCTGTCTGCAGTTTGTAAGACTCGTAACAGTTTTTATCAGATAAGGTGAACATCTATCTATCCAGCATTAACAAATTCAGCTTTGAATTTACAGAGACCATCTCTCTGCAGAGTGTCTCTTTCCCTCTCTTTCCTCTGTTGGTATATGTTGTTTGTTGGCTGTTAATCTGTCAGGTTGGTTGCAAAGTATGTGCACAGTATAGAAAGCAGCATAGACTCATCATCATCATCATTATACAACTTGAAACTTCAGAGCTGGAAGGTGTCCTATGGATCATTGAGTCAAGCTCCTGTCAAGGAAGCACAGTGCAGAATCGAACTCCCAAACTCTGATTCTTCAGCCAGAGATCTAAACCACTAAGATATATCTTCTAGCAAGCTTTATTTTATGATTTAGTCAATGGTTGATAAATGTATAGTTTCCTTCTAGGTCTGATTATGTAGTGTCATGTCTTAGAGTTCAGAGTTTAGAAGGGAAAGAGCAGGCTAATGCCAGATACTAATCATTTCCCTAAAGGAGAGTTTGGAATTTGGATACTAAGAAAATTGAGTTAGACAGAGAAATTGAGTTAGACAGAGCTTGTTTGTGTTGGTAATTCTAGCAAATAGATTAAATGGGTTTATTGGAAAATATATAAAGAAAGATGAAAATGGATTTTCAAAAGGTAGACAAATGACAGCAAAAAAAAAAAAAAACTTCAAAGCAGGAATACTTTCACTAAATATATTTTAAGCATTTCATTCAATGGAATGGGATACATTAAATCTCTTGATAAAGCATATAGGATTTGGTATGCAATTGAGGCAGATAATCCAACAATTATAATTGAAGAATAGTGCTAAGGTAATACTAAATGGGATACAATATTCAAATGTCCTCATTGACTGTTTATTGAAGGATATTGACTCTTTATAATAAGGATATATGATTGAGGGAAGAAGAAAAGGCTGACCCCTAAGACCTTTAGGAAACCTGCAAAAACACAACAAGCAAATTAAAACCACTGAGCTTATCTGTCATCTTGATTTTCCACAATGTCCTAGGACACATTGGTTAGTATTATATTGGCATGTCCAAAATTTGGCCCTCCAGATGTTTTGGATCACAACTCCCACAGTCCTTTGTCATTAGCAATGCAGGCTTGGAATTCTGGGAGTTGTGGTCCAAAACATCCAGAGGGCCAAAGTTTGGACACAGTCACTGCACCTAGCAATGCTGAAAATATCCAGGTAAGATAGTGACTGAAGGAGGAGCAGGTCCACCAAGGAGTACTTTGCCCAGAACAAGAGCTTAGAGATACCTATACTTATTATTTCCTCTTTGGTTTTTTTTGTTTTGTTTTTCTTTCAGTCTGTATGGTATCAATGAGTGCTAAATACAACCTGATGTAAAATAGTGTCAGTTTTCTGAGTAACTGAAATTGAATTAGTTACTCTCAGAGTTACTGAGTGCATGTTGCTGGAATGCCTTCATTATTGAGGCACATTTTGTGCCACAGGAGTGGTTTGTAGCAGTCCAATATTTTCAATTAACTACCATAATTCATAGTTAGCTTGATAAAAACAACCACGAAGTTATCAAGCTGTTGGGCGGGAAGGCCACTAACAACAATGCATTGTATTTCTTAAGCAACATTTCAGATTCATGGAGGCTTTCATGGCTGGGATCTGATAGTTGTGAGTTTTTTGGGCTGTTTGGCTGTGTTCTGGAAGTTTTTCTTTCTGATGTTTCACCAGACTCTGTGGCTGGCATCTGGAGTAACCCAGAGCACAGAGAGAACTCCTAGTGCCCTGAGCTCCTTGCCCTCTGAAGATGCCAGCCACAGAGTCTGGTGAAACGTCAGGAAGAAAAACTTTCAGCACACGGCCAAACAGCCTGAAAAACTCACAACCACTATTTCGGCTTCTGCCCGGAACCCATTCCAACTGGACGCCAGCCCTGTTTGTCAGTAACCCCCCCCCCCCATGCTGACTTTCACAGACCTTGCTCTCCCGCACCAGTCACATGCCAAGGAATCTCTGCTAAGGTCAGAAACTCCAATTTTACATCATTTAATTAATTTCACTCAAGTATTGCAAGGGATTCAGTGTTTGATAACAGGAAAAAGGTTTGAAAGTATTTTACACCAATTGGAAGTGAAATCCTACCAGAAGTTCTCTCTCTCTCCCCCCTGCAGCCCTTTGAGAACAAAGTGTTTGTTGTTGGCAGAGTAAAATATTTATCAAACACATTTTAAAAGGAAATATACACATACATCTGAGCCTGATTAAGCACTGAGAGGAGACAAGCAGGTTCGTGTTAAAGGAAAAACAACAACACAGAGCCTTGGATCTTAGCTACTGACAGAACGAATAAGTATTCATTATTTCTTAAAATTAATTTATAATCTTGCATTCATTTCTGAGATTTAAAAAAATATTTTCAACAAACATTTTAAAGAACCTCGAAAGAAAGCCTTCAGGAATCCAGAGTTGATGCAAGTTCATTCAACTGAGGGTCCGGCAAGTTTGAGCAGCCTGAGGGTTAATTTGAATTTGCCTGCCATCCTGAGGATGTGCCCCTCAATGCTGCCAAAATGCAGGTGACTAGTTGGAATATTTACTTCCTCTTCACTGGGGAGGTTTTTGTTCTTTTCTTTAACAAGATTTAGGGACTGTTTAGTCATCAGAGAAACACAAGAGCTGCTCTGCAACTCCCTAATCACTGAGGCAAAGGTTAGAAAGTTCCAAATAAACTCTAGTGGGGAATAACTGAAGGCTTCTCCAAACTGGCTATTTAAGGTCTGGAATGGATTGGGTACAGAAGGTCTGTTGAGGTTGGAGAAGACTGATGTGCCATTTGGCATGCTCTTCCCATCCAAACAGGGGACAACCCCATGCACCCTGATCAGTTTTCAGTTAAGCACTTCCCTTGATCATCTGTGGTGGGTCAAGGGAAGTGAAATTCATTTTTGTATAGCTCCTCTCTCCCTCTGTCTGTGCATTTCCATTTTCTCCCTTCCATCCTTCCATCCTGCCTGCTTCTCTTCCCTTTTCTTCCCTTACTTTCTCCCCAGATAGTGATAGCTGGAAGCTGAGGCTGCTAGAGGCTGCTATCTCCCAACTAAACAAGCATGCCAAAAAGAATGTGTCTCCTGCCACTGGGCCAGAAAGGTGCACAACAGCTCTTAAGATGGGGTGGATGGCTCTATCTGAGTAGAAGCACTTGCATACAAGGTCTCCCCCCTCCGCCCCCAACACACAATCCAAACCACGACACAAGTGATCTATATAACATGGTAGACAGGCCATAAATCATGAGAACATCCTCATTTAGAGCCTTTTCACACAACCCCTAAGATCTGCTGGCCCTTTAAATTCGGACCAGAGATCTTGGGGGTTCGTTGCTCTTCCTGCCTCCCCACCCCCCACCCCTCACTTCCTTGATCCTGTCTGCGTGAGGGGAGGGAGAAAGAAAGGGACAAAAAAGTAAAGGCTTACTTCCCGGTTGCTCCGAGCCCCGTCACTTCCTGATTCCTTCTCTTAAGGGGCGGGAGGCAAAAAAACAACAACAAAAAGAACCGAGGAGAGCCCCACACATCCGGATCAGGGATTTTTCACCATCAAAGAGCAGATACTTGAAAGGTGCGCTGGGTCGTGCTTATGGGGGCAGGGTCGCGCTTAATTTTCTGTAAGCTCCGGAGCTGGTGGGGAAACTTTTTTAAGCTCCGGAGCTGGGAGCCATTTGCAGCGGAGCTTAGGGGTCGTGTATAAACGCCCTTAGTTAAAACCATTGAGACATGGCAGGGCATTTAGACTGCCAATGAGTGCAATCTACTGGGACTCATCATAAGTTGGGGAGTGAAGCAACTTGTGTCTCATTATACAACTTCTTCCTAACCCTTGCCTGATCTAAACACAGATGTGACATCTTCAGCTCCCCATGATATCACAACAGTCGACTCCTTGATCTTTAGTGCTGCCAATGACTTGGAAGTTCAGTCAATGGCTCAATAATAGTAAACATATTTGATAGCACATGTAGCCTGTCCTTCTTAGAAGAGACCAAGACCAGAGTCTCAAGATGGAGAAGGACTGTTGGTGTTCTAATGGCGACAGGAGAAGATGGTTCCAGACAAGGCTTATGTATTGCTGTTGTCTTGCTTGACCATCAGCCAAAGGAGAAAATAAACGTCTACCCTGAACAACTGTCTTGCATCAGGCAACACTGTCTTTTCTCTTTGCCTGAAAGGCATCGTAATAACATCTTGTTGTCAAGCAATAGAGAGAATCGGAAAAGTTCAGGAACAGCGATGAGCTGAGGAAACTGCATTTAAAATGCCCAGGAAACAAAATAACTTACATAGCCTGTCCTTCCTCATGCGGTACAGATTGCTGCCACCTCTTTTCTGCCAATAAAAGGCCAGTTCCATAGCTCAATGCACCACTAGAGCCCTTCTATGTGAGATTGCAAGGTTTACTTCTCCATTATCCTAAATAAAGCAGCCTTTTGAAATTGCTCAAAACCTATTAGATCACACTTCTATGTACTTTACAACCCAGATATACACACTTTCCAAAACTGTGGTTATACTTTATTTTTAACAACTTGGAGCGGAATCTATTTTCTTCCACAGAGCTGGGGGAAAATGTTTTCTCAAAGGAAGAGGAAAAGGGAAAGAAAATAAGGTATTGATTTTGTCTAGGGTCAGAATAAAATATGGTTGGAGAGGGTGTTGAAATCTCCAGCCACAGATTATTTCTAGAGTGACAGGCTAGGTAAAGATGCTGCATTTTTGCCCCTAGTGAAATAAAACAAAATGGATTAAATACAGTGGTTCATTCTCTCTCTCTCTCTCTCTCTCTCCCCCCCCCTTTATACTCCATCTCTATACCGGATCTGGCCAGATTTTATCCTATGTTCCTCCAACTCCCTCCCACGGCTTTTCTCAATGTCACCCAAGCTCAAACTTCTGTAATATTCACACCACTATTTTTAGATCCACAAACAAGCACCATTTGAGATCCATACTATAAGGTAAGAGATGCATCTTCTGGAAATAAGAACACTTAATTCTGGGGCTTTGAAAACAAAATATTTCTCCTTTCCTGAGTCTAGATAAATTTGTGCTATCAAAACTCCTTAACAGCAGCACCCCACAACCCACCCCAGATTCCCTTGACATTTTGGTCACATTCTCATTCACTTTGTTTTTGTCTGAAATCTTGCGAGGCTGAAATTCACGATACAATGGTATCTTAATTAGACCTACTAGAAAGGGACAGAAAAGTAGACTAGCTTTCAAGAACATAATACCAGGTGTTAAAATAGGGGTGGGTGACCCAAGTGAGGCAGACAGCAATTTTTCATATTTCATGGAACATTTCCTAGTCTGCATATTTAATATTTAAAGTATATTTTAAAATATTAAAGTGGTGATATACTATAAAAGTTAAATACAAGGGGTTTTGATAACTGGGGTAGGGGGTAGATTTAACTAAGAAAACTGTCACCTAGTTCCCTCTAGTGGTCAAAAATATATTTTAAAAACTTGCATGGTGCTATGGGAGCCCTGTGTGTGCTGGGCTCCCTTCCTCCTGAAACATGACAGCTTTCCAACAAGAGGGCAAAACAAGGAGGCTTTTTGTCCCCCCACCACAGGATGCAAAAAAAACCACCCCGGAGTGTCTACGAGCGCTTTTACAGTCAGAGGTGAGTGGAGGTGAGCCTGCATTTTTGTCTCCCTTTTTTTTCTCCCTCCCCTCACCGCAGACGGAAGCAACAGAGTGTGGAAAGGTGGGAACACAGGAAGAGGAACAAACCCCACATGATCTCTGGCTGGGTGGATCTGAATTTAAGCTACCAGCGGATCTTAGGGGTCATGTAAAAGGGCTCTGAAGCCCATGTTCTGCCCATTTGTGTAAATAAGGGAGGGAAGGGGAAAGTGGCAAGGCTGAATATAGTCTTTGTTATTTGTTAGTTATTTCAGGATAAAAAAAGGGAGGAGGGATGTTGCAGACAAAGGGTGCTTTTACACAACCCCTAAAATCCAGGGCAAAGGGCTCCCAGATCTGGAGCTTAAAAATGTTTTCCCACCAGCTCTGGACTTTAAACAAAATAAAGTACAACCACGCCCACCTAAGTGCGTCTCAGCGCATTTTCCAAGTACCTGGTCTCCGAAGGTGAAAAATTTCTGATGCGGATGTAAAGCAGTGAGTGTTGGGCTCTCCTCGCCTTTCTTTTTTTCTTTTTCTTTTCTTTTTCTTTTTCTTTTTCTTTTTTCTTTCTTTCTTTTTTTTTTTTGCCCCTACCCCTTTAAGAGACTGAAAGAGACTGGAATGGTTCCCGGAGCAGCTGACCGCAGAGCAGAGGTGAGCCTGCATTCTTTTCTCCCTTTTTTCTCCCTCCCCTCATGCAGACAGGAGCAAGGAAGTGCGGAGGGTTGGGAATACAGGAAGAGCGACAACCCCCCAAGATCTCTGGTCCGAATTTAAGTTGCCAGCGGATCTTAGCGGTCGTGTAAAAGCGCCCAAAAATAAGCCTTATCAAGCATTGTAATTATGACCTGTCAATTTGCCTCTGATTGATTGGTGATCTGATGAATGAGTAACCTCCAGAATGTCTTATCATGAACCACCTTTCTCTGCTCTTAGAAGCTCCACCTTTTTGCATCCTTTATGAAGTCAGTGTACCTCATATTAGGCCCTCCTCTTCTCCTGCTCCCTTTAGCCATGCCTAACATTATTATTTTTTTCCAGCAAGTTTTTATTTCTAATCATGTCCCCAAAGGATGAGAGTCACCCGCCTTGCTGTAATTTTAAATGATATAGGATGCCAGATACCATCCAGGGCAGCCTATTAGCTCACAGACATCTGGAAAATTACAAACTCTTCCGTCTAAGGCACACATCATGTACAGAGCTCCATCGGGGAGGTTGGATCCTACACATTGCAGGCAATAGCCAGTCCCATTAACATTCATAGGTCCTATTGTAAAACTCAGAAGTAGGAAACAAGGGGCAGAACAAACAGCACTGCCCTCATATGATTAGTATTCTTTATGATGTCTGGCAACCGCTATTGAAAGTTTTGGATAGAAATCTTTTCTTGCAGGCACCCAGCTGTGGATGTAAGGAACTGGTCCTCAGATCTTTTGTTTCTCCAAGTAATTTTTTTGCTGTGTCTTGGCCCAGTGCTCCCATCCAGCAAGCATCACAAGACCATTTCTGACGTGAATGTCAGCAAAGGGCCACGATATACTCTCCCCCTCAAATTCTGCAGCCTCCAATCACCTTCCGAAGGAACCAGAACATTAATTGCCATTTAAATGCATAAGCAGCTTCCTTCCAATGGCTTGGGTTTTCATCTTCCTCTGTCTCCTTCTCCCTTACAAGGCAGAGGCTTCTGAGCAAGAATAATATATGCTTTAAACACAAATCATCTCTTTATAAATACTGAACAGGCAGGATTTCTCCCCTTCTCTAAATGGGAAGCCAGATGGCTCTTCTAACCCTGAAGGGGTTTCACTCCACAGCGTTATGTTTTGTGAGTGAAACAAGACAAGTTTGGACTCCAGCCACTCTAGGTACATGTTTTTCGTTATTTTTATTTTCACTTGCCTAGCTTTATGGCTACGCTTAAACAGCCATGGCCCAAACAATTCTAATTGTCTGCACCATTTAAAATTAGCACAATACATACCAACCAACAGGCCAGTTTTACATAGCCCATCGCTTAGGAGAATGGCTGGCTTCTCCTGCAGGCAGGGGAAAAAACCCTTCTAAATTGTTTCACTTTACTGGTACAGAAAGCAGAGAACTGTGATGATTCTCCCATCAACATGAGCGACAGCCTCAAAAACTGATCTGTCACCAAAACTGCATTAAGCAGATGACTTATTTATTTCTTTGTTCTATGCCGGGTATTGTGTTAGAAGATAGAGCTAAATTGCAACTTACCTTGCAGCAGGTGCTGGAGATGATGTGGTTCAAGTCATGGATGGGGACTCAAGTCACAGGAATCACTATTAAATCAGACTTATATCACGCTGGTGACTGGACTCGCCTTGCACATTTTGTTCAATGACTCAAATTTGACTCATGACTCAGAAACCACCCAGCCCTTCCTTTTTTTTATTCTGGGTAGGGCAGTGGTTCTTTTTAAATAGGGACTCAGACCTGGGATTCAGGACTTGGTACCCAAGATTTGCCTTCAGACTTGGACTTGGGACTCTGATCCAAGGCTTTGCCAATATCCCTGGTTAAATGCATTTTCTGTCCATTAAACAATGTTCAGAGAATTAGAAGTTGAGTCTTTTTTCCCCTGGGCATTCTTTGGTCTTTTCTTTTAATTGGCAGGAACTAGTGTCTCTGTGAGTATGTTTTTGAAGCCCTCTGGTGCAGTGGTTAAATGCCTGTACTGCAGGTAAAACTGGGCTCATAACTTGGGGTTCAATCCCAGGTAGTAGGCTCAAGGTAAGCTCAGCCTTCCATCCTTCCGAGGTCGGTAAAATGAGTGCCCAGCTTGCGGGGGGGGGGCAATGTGTAGCCTACATACTGTAATTAAAAAAAACCTGTAAACCACCCAAAGACTACTTGAAGTGGTATGGGGCGGTATATAAGCAGAACACTTTGCTTTGCCTTTTGGAGTGGTTTTTCCCCCCCACTTGCCTCACTTATGCTTGCTGTTTTGTTTTGATTTCTGCCCCGTATCAGTCAAAAGAAACAGGAGCAGAAATGTCTTGGGATGATGTTGGCAGTAGCAGATTTCTTAAAGCAAACATTTTGGCAAGTGACGTAGTGTTAAATTAATCTAAAAACTTGTGAAATTGCAGAGTTTATCTGACATACTGGTGTTTGGGAAAGTGCAATAAAATGGACTGGAAAAGAGACAAGAGGCACTTACTTCCCGTTACACTGGCATACCCTTTAGCGAGATGCACTATCTCAATATAGCAGGAACACACTACTCCTCAAGTGAGCATCTCTTATCTCTCCAACAGACAATTTTAATTTTAATAGTACTTTTCCAGTATAGCGACATATCAGATGAGCAGTGCAATTACACAAGCATTTTATAACAGTTCAGCACTATGTCACTTGCTAAGATTATTTTTATAAAGGGAGTGAAAAGGTCAGTGATAATGACAGAATGACAGTGTTAAATAATGAGTGACCGGTAAATCCAATAACAATTTAGGGAGTAGTGTGGACTCTTATGCTGAAAAATTTCTAGGACAATTATACATCCTGTATGAATGACAATGGGGATTTGATTGCCACAGGAAACCAAAATCAACCCAGGGCAGTTTTCCCCATCTGGTCACACTCTGAAATTCCCAGAAACCCAATTCCTTGCAAAGTGAGTAAGTTGGCCCAATAACTAGCAAACATCGGCCATTAAAATCTATATCTTAATCAAACTAAAGACCCAATTATCATTGAATGCAAATTGTTGCAGTTTGGAACCACAATACTGAATAAATTTCATCAGTTTTCCATCCCCTCTATTATGAACATTTGAATTTGTGATCTTCAGAACCATACCACAGGTCCATATGCTTAGTTGAACACTTAGCCTGGGCAGTTGTAATCAAAATTATTCAAACCTCTCCATTACAAATCAGGCTTGCTGTCAACATTTACAGCAGGCATGTCCAAACTTTGCCCCTCCAGATGTTATGGACCGCAACTCCAAGAATTCCAAGCCTGTATATCCAATGGCAAACGACTGTGGGAGTTGTGGTCCAAAACATCTGGAGGGCCGAAGTTTGGGCATGCCTGATTTACAGGCTTTCATCTGTTTGCAGTGTACAAATAAGTGTAAAGCAACTGCAAGAGCTCAACAGAATAAATCTTTCAGGTGTTTTCCCCACATTCAACTGAAAATGCAGCTTTTAATTGCAACATACAATATAGTCATCCCCCACCATTTTGCATTTCATATACTGTAGTCTGAGGATATCGCGGGGTGTCCAGCAGGCCCGGGAAGCCCGCTGGAGGCCCACTTGGGGCAGCACCTGGCATCAGGCAAGTGTAGGGGGCCCCAGATAGCCCCCCCCAGCCCCAACTCGACCCAGCACCCTCATAACACGGATTTTCCATAATCACGGGTTGGGTTGGGCCCCCTAACCCCCACGATTGGGGGAGGAATTACTGTACTGCTATAATCATTAAAAAATAAAATTTGGACTACAACATTATTGTGAAATGGTAGCTCAAGGTGTGGAAGATATTTGTTTGTCAAAGGATGTCATTTCCCTCACTTTCATATCTTGCATTCAGCCTGT
>JAHTLZ010000327.1:5285645-5318836 GCA_023846285.1 Phrynocephalus versicolor | reverse complement strand
TATTATTATTATTATTATTATTATTATTATTATTATTATTATTATTAGGACTCAGTGATGTATCGGCAAATTATGCGAGCAGATCCCGTAAGGCGGCTTTCTGCATCTGACTGATGGTGACTTTAGGCACTGCACCCAGCATGCCAATTACCACTGGGACCACCTGTACCGGTTTATGCCAGAGTCTCTGAAGTTCAATTTTCAGATCCTGATATCGGGTATTTTTTTCAAGTTGTTTCTCATGGACTCTACTGTCACCTGGTATAGCAACATCGATGATCCACACTTTTTTCTTCTCCACAATCACAATATCCGGGGTATTATGCTCCAAAACCCTGTCTGTATTCGGAAGTCCCAAAGTAATTTTACATGTTCATTTTCAGTCACTTTTTCAGGGTTATGATCCCACCAGTTCTTTGCTACGAGCAAATGATAGTTCTGACACAAATTCCAGTGGACCATTTGAGCAACTACATTATGACGCTGTTTGTAATCAGTCTGTGCAATTTTCTTGCAAAAACTCTATTTATTATTATTATTATTATTATTATTATTATTATTATTATTATTATTATCATCATCACACAGCACACAAGAGATGATGATGATGATGATGATGATGTTTTGCCATATTCCTGGAGCTTAGTAAGTTCCACTCATGTTCTCCCCTATGCTTTAATGCAGGCCTGCCCAAAGTCCGGCCCGGGGCCAAATCCGGCCCGCCAGGCCATTCTGAGTGGCCCACGGCTGGCTGGCCCACCCCTCCCTCCCCCTCCTTTACCCCATGTTTTTAAAAGAAAGTGGGTGGAGCTTGCAGTGGGGTGGCAGGGTTGGGGAGCAACCGGCCCCTGACACATTCTCAGCCACCAAATCTGGCCCTCCTTACAAAAAGTTTGGGCACCCCTGCTTTAATGGCTTTCACTGCAGTCAAAGCCTTGGCAAAGAACAGGTGTGTATTCTGAAACTCCTCTGTAGAGGAAAAAATATCTCCCCCCCTCAAAAGAAAAACCACCCCACACTCTCTGCTAGAGATGGGCACGACTTAGCGGTATTTTCGTTTTCGTTTTCGTTTTTCGTTTCCGTTACGTAACGAAACGAAAAACGAAAAATGGCTCAGAACTGGAACGGAAACGGAAACGAAACGACTAATTTCGAGCCAATTTTCGTTTTTCATTACTGGAAAAACACATAATGGAGGTAAATGGGAAGAAACGAAAAAAATTTCGTTTTCGTTTTCATTTTCATTTTTTCTTTTTCGTTACGTAACGAAACGAAAACGAAAAATTTTGAAATTAGCTCACGAAAACGGAAACGAGCCGAAACGGACCCCTAGCCGAAAACGAAAATGAAAACGAACAATTTTTCTGAGTCGTGCCCATCTCTACTCTCTGCCTATGCAGGATTCAGCAGATGACACCCCACTTTATAATTATTGATTCCCTGACAATAAAGTTATAAGAGAAGGAATCTGCTATACCAATAAGTATTTGGGTCAAGCTTAATCCAGGCTTTTCCACCACAGTGCCTTTCAGACATTTTGGGTGACAACCACCAGCAGCTAAGTCACCATCACCCAAGGCTCAAAGAGGATGAGAAATAGAATTACAACTTCTGCAGACATTCATCATACAGACTTTGCTGAACTTTTAGAACTGTACCGAGGAAGGCTTACAAATTAATAAGGTCTGAAATACATTGAGCTTACTAGAATAAACTATATGCATTGAGAGATTGTGAGACATTTCTTCCCCCTTCCTCATCCATCCAGGTGAAGGCCTGATAGTTCTGATCTAGCTTTCACACTCCTACTGCCAACTGCCGGAATTTGGCATTCAAAGAATAGCTAGTTATTTGTTACGACATCTTGGTGGCTAGGCAGAAACACAGTGAGGTTTAAATAACTCAGAAAGGTGAACTAGTGCTGAGAACATAAGATCTGCACAAATTTAAAGTCCTATTCAGACATTCAAAACTAGAGAGAATATTCACACATCAAGGGGAATGCTGCAGTCTGTGGCTTCCGTGACCTTCACTCTAAGAGATAAACCTGAAAAGTTAAGGGTTCTGACATCTGTAGAGGCTCTCTATGAGAACCAAGACCCAGACCTCCTGCTTCACATGGTGGAGCTGACCGCAGCACAGAGAGTGGGCCTAGAGTTCCCTTTTATGTGTGACTATTTTATCTGAGTACGACCATGTGAACAGACATTAAGCCAGACAATAACCTGTCTGCTTATTTCTTCCTGTTACAAGAAGCTTCTCCCCTAAAAGCTCCCGGGGATATATAATTCTGCAGCTTTGCAAACAGATCAATTCCTTTCGACAGGAGAGGGGCAACAAGGAGGGAAGGGGAGGTTCTTGCAGGCTGACCACGTGCACATCACTAAAAAGGAGGACCTCTTTTCACATAAAATGGTGCAAACTAATTTATGCAAAGAGGTTCAATACTGGAAAATATTCTGATATGCAAAATTACCTCCTCTCTCCTCTAGGCAGTGAAGACCGGGACGAGATGAACTGTGTGTGCCCGCTTGCTGAGGCTGTTGCCCGGATGATCCTGCTGCACGGGCATGTTGAAAGTCCCTAACCTCCCTTGTTATGTTACCTTATCTTGATATCAGAGCTCAACTACTCAAGGTTTCAAAAGAGGAAATGGACTTTCCATTGACAGCTGTTCAAATGGAGGGAATACCATCTGCAAGAAGAGGACACCAGACCACTGTAGTTCCTTAGCTGGAAACCATAGTAGTTAAACTGACCGGATGCCAATTTCATATCTATAGTATTGTGGACATACAGTAATCCCCCATGTATTGTGGGGGTTAGGGACCGACCTGACCTGCGATCATTGAAAATCCACGATATGCTTGGCCCCGTTGCTTAAAGACATTTTAAACATCTCACGCTGCTTCTCCCGACCACCCCCGGAGTGCAGGGGAGCAGTGTGTGATGCCTCCAATAGAGGCAAGCTCCGGGCTCCAGCTGATTGGCACTGGGGGTGAGGGAGAAAAACCTTTTGTTTCCCCACCCCAGCACCAATCAGCTGGAGCCTGGGGCTTGGAGAAGTGGTGGTGGTGTGGGGGAAGGTTTAAAAAGCCCTGCCTTTTAAAACCTCCCCCTCTCAAGCCCTTTCAGGGTACTGCAGTCCCGTGATATAGCAGGACCGCAGTATATGTGCCGCGAAAGGGTGGAGGACCACTGTACCACATAGCAAAATACAGTGACCGTGAATCACATGGGTCTTTCTAATAGCACCCTGCCTGTTGGAAACAAGGCAGTCTATTTCAATTAACCAGCTCAACATGACAAGATACAAAAAGGACCCTGGAACAAAATGTAATAGGGAAGACATGACTCTAATACCCAGTCATTTTTGCAGAAAACCATTTAGTTTATTACTCAGATGGCATTTGCATAGGAGAGAAGAGGTACAAGATCTTAGTTATGACAACGCAGATCTGAAAGCATGAAGAGTTTTTCTCCCCTCTTTCTCTCCCCTGTCAAATATTATAACCATCATCTTCCAGCCTGCTGAACAATCAAAGCCTGGCCTATATTCACTGGAGCTCCTTCCATACGCTGCATGCATAGCAACAAGTAAGGGAAACAAAAGACAGAAGTAAACAGCCAAGAGAGAGAAGACAGAACAGAACCAGTTGGCAGGTAGACAGAAGTGGGGAATTTCAAGGGAAATGGATTTGGAAAGATACCCTTGTTCCTCCACCTCCACGAACCCCATTTCGACTCAGGTCTCATTTGTAAATGCCCAGTGCAAAATGTATCTTTGATTTCCCTCCTAAAAATACACCGATTTGTGAACACCCTGAGAAGAGAGGCATGTTCCAGCAATTTTCCCAGTAGAAAAGATTCTCTCTTGGCTTGTTTTTTGTTTTTGTTTTTTGGTTTGTTTTTTTGTTTGCTGCCACTGAGACCAGAAACAGATCTACCCTTGGCTTTCTCATATAATAGCAATAATTTTCTTCCCTATTATGGGAAATACTGACAGGTAGTTGTGTGGGGGTGGGTGGGGGTGGGTGTAGGTGTGTGGGTGTATGTACTGTATACATGCATGCAGGCAGGTATTTGAAAGTTGAGTCATGGCAACTGGATTTAAAACATTTTAGAGATGGGCATGAAACGCCAAAAAGGCATTTTGTTTCATTTTTTGTTTTTTAATTGTTTTTGTTTCACTTAAAATGAAATGTTTTAACGAAAATGAATTTTTTTAAAAAAAAATCATTTTGTTTTTTGTTTGTTTCATTTTTCTTTTTCTTTTTCTTTTTTTTTTTTTAGCTTATGCCAACGCACTGGCCTGAGCCCGGGTCTGCACTTTTAAAATTATTATTATTTTTTAACTCCGACTGACCAGCCGGCCCACGGGCTGGGTCAGCATGTGGTGTCTGTTTGTTTTTTTATCTCCCACCCAAACATGCCCGATTGGGTGGGGGAAAGGGCAGGCTTTTTAAACTTTTTTTCCCTCACCAAATCCCCATGCTACAGCTGATCGGTGGTGGCTTCAGCGGGGGGGGGGAGTCTGCGGTTTCCCCCGTGTTCCCCTGCTGGCTTTTCCCCATAGAAAAACAAAGTGAATGAAATGGAAATTTTCGTTTCATTTTGTTTCATTTTTCTTTGATGGGACTCTTCATTATTCATTTCATTCTGTAACAAAACGAATAACAAATAATGAAATGAATTATTCTTGGTAATGAGGTGGCTAAAAAATCTTGTAAATAAATAAATAAATACATTAAAATCTATTTTGTGCCCATCTCTAAAATTTTTCACTGCTCATCTAAACAGCTTTGTCAATATGAGGAAAGTTAGTAGTGAGACCTCTAATATATAATCCTCCTCACCACCAACTTTCCTCAGACTGACTGCTTGGATGTATAGCAAAACGTTTCGATCTCACAAGAAAAGAAGTCCACTTGCCATGACTTAGCATCCAAATAACCTCACCTGGATGACTGAGAATCTTTACAGGCATGCATGCAGGAAGGTATGCATGTTTGTGTAAACACACATGCAAACATAGGGTATTTGTACACGACCCCTAAACTGCACCGCAAATGGCTCCCAGCTCCGGAGCTTAAAATTGTTTCCCCACCAGCTCCAGAGTTTACAGAAAATTAAGTGCGACCACGCCCACCTAAGCGCGTCCCAGTGCACTTTTCAGGTACCTGCTCTCAGAGGGTGAAAAATCCCAGATCCGGATGTAACCTAGAGTGCCGGCCTCTCCTCGCTTCTTCTTCTTCTTTTTTTTTTTTGCCTCTCGCCCCTTTAAGAGAAGGAATCAGGATGACGACGGGGCTCGGGGCGGCTTGGACCGGCAGACGGAGGTGAGCCTGCATTCTTTTGTCCCTTTTTTTCTCCCTCCCCTCATGCAGTCAGGAGCAAGGAAGTGCGGAGGGGTGGGGACACAGGAAGAGCAACGAACCCCCAAGATCTCTGGTCCGAATTTAAGTGGCCAGCAGATCTTAGGGGTCATGTGAAAAGACCCATACACTCAACCCTGTCAGCGTTTCCTTTGATTATTGTTTCTCGTGGCTTGTTTGGGTTATCTGGTTATTCTGCAGTTATAGGGTATTATAGATAACACTGTAGTGTAAGGCCACAAAGCTATAGACAGTCTTAGAAGCTCCTCCCATTGCTTTCAATGAGACTTTGCCATGTTCAAGTTGAGTCTATGGAAACCAAACAGAACCTACAGCATGTTAGCCTGTACCAGACCCCACACATGAGGGTGCAATTGATTAGAATGATATACCAAATGTGGGCAATGGTTTGGAATTGAGACAGTCTGATTTTCATTACTTCCCACTGACTGCATGATGTAAATATGAATCAGCCCATAATCCTTCCAATCTGAAGCAACCCCCCCCCCACACACACACACACCACCACCACCACTGCTGGAGCTTCTTTCTTTGACAACAAATCCATTGGCATTTGTTCATTTGAATCCATGAAGGAAAGTGTGATACTGGAGCATGCCAGAGTGGGGAACACTTGTAAGCACCTTCTCTGCTACCCTCTGGCTCATGAAAGAGCCTTCCTACTCATCACTTCCCTCATGGGGGAAGATGAGCTGGATCCAGCTCCACTTAGTAGCTTGGCCAGAACATATTTTTGCAGCTTTTGATTTTTTTTTTCCAGCAAAGGCTCGGGCAAAGTGCTGATGATGAGGTGGCAGGAGGAAAATTATGGCATGACAGTTGAGAGTAAACAGTGTTAAAACATGGCAGGGAAGGATAGTGGCTAATAAGGCACTGCCTCTCCCACCAGAGGCTTGGTGCCAGTGCCATTGCACAACAATGCCTAGAGACCACAGAAGAAGAGGAAGATCTAAAACCAAGAGTCTGAGAGGAGGAAACTGCTGCTAAGCCCTTGTTTACAGCTTATTGTGTTAGTTCTCCTGTAGCTACCCTGTTTCCTTGAAAATAAGACCTCCCCCAAAAATAAGCCGTAGCAGGATTTCTATGCGTTTGTTAAATATAAGCCCTACCCTGATAATAAAACCTAGTGATGGGCGCAGCTATGGTTGTGTGCAGGGCTGACATTCAAGCGTATTATACTTAATAAAAGTAAGACATCCCCTGAAAATAAGCCCTAGTGTGTCTTCTTGAGAAAAAATAAATATAAGACAGTGTCTTATTTTCAGGGAAACACGGTATGCCTCTGGAGAGCCACATTAATAAGCTGCAAGTAAGGCTTTCAGCCAATTTTCTCACCTGTCTCTCATGATCCCATGTGTGGCCAATTAGAGCAAATTTACAAAGAGAACCCTGACTTCTGGGGTGCAAATCAGATCAGTGTGCATTTTTCCTCATGGTGTAGCGACACTCTTTGGAAAAAGAAGAGAGAGAAGTAGACCAAGATCTAATAGGTTGAAACCCGTGTTGTACAACTGCACCAGGGGTGGAATTCATGATGACATACTGTATTTTTTCATATAAATGACTATATTCTTGGCTAAAAGTATTAGACTAAAAATGAGGATTGCCTTATACATGGAAGTAAGCTCAGGAGAAATGTGAAAATAATTTTGGGTTGGAAAAATGGGGGACACCTTATACACGAAAAATGTGGTGATCACCAGGCAGTCTTAATCTTTACCTTGATTTAATTTAAAACTTCAGATTCTAAAGCATAGATTACACCACCGGTTCTCCACAAGTATAGATACAAGGCTGTGCAATAAAATGACTCAAGAATCCATGGGTTTTGCATACAGTACACTGAATGGAAACTCCATTGATGCCAGGGGAGAGGGGAAAGGTTTTAGTAAGCAATAGAGCTGGTGACTGAGCAGTTAAATATTCCTTCGTGCACTTTGGCCTCCATACAAATCTCACTTACTCAATTTCTAATCTTACTAAACTGAGGGGGGGAGCAGATATTGCTTCCAATGATACACTAAAACATTACAAGTTATTTGACCCTTAGATTCTCTGAAATTCTGGTTTATATTTTTCAAAAAGCTAAAAGCTTCTAGCCCTTTGGTACATGAATGGATTTCAAAATGCAAGGTTAGAAGAAGCAAAAAATAAGCCTTGAGTGAACTGTATTTTCTTATGATTTGTACATATAAAGAAGTAGGATTTGGCTACACAGTTGTTTCTTTTTTCATATTTGAGAAGAAAGCACTCTACAATGAAAGCATAAGCATGAAACGGAATAAATTCAGTATAATCCAGACAGAAAATGCTAATTAAATTAGTTAGATAAACATCCAAGCTATTTACAATATTTTTGCTCACAGTTTATTTCTGAATATTACCCCCATCAACCCTTGCACCTGCTCCAAGAGTTCAGAAGAACATCCATAACCCACTTCTAAACAATTCAGTGCATTAAAGAGAACACTTATGGATTGATCCATCCATGTTGAATGGGTCACTTAGTTTCACTTAGCTTCAACAGTCAAACATTTCAACTTGTATTCCTCTGCTTTGGAAATATTGCGCTTACTTGAATTATTTCCTCCTCAATTCTGAAAATAAAACATGAGGAACAAATAAAGGCCACATATACACCATTCAGGAAGTTTTGGCAAAGTTTTGATCTACAAAAGTGAATTGTGAGTCTCACTGCAAGTTGCATACAATGCATACTGCACACCCGGGATAGAAGATAAAAATAGAGACAGAAAGAAAAGAGAGAGACATAGAGAGACAGGTCAATTTAATTAAGGACCTTGTAACTTGTCAGAGATGAACAGGGATCTTCAATGCATGAATTGTCCAAAACTGTAATGAACTTCTTTACAATTTTTTGTTTTATGTTTTATTAGTCTTAGTTTATTTTATATGCAGTTTGTTGCCCATATAATGTAAAGTTTAATTCTGTGCGAAGAAAAGAAAGAAAGAAAGAAAGAAAGAAAGAAAGAAAATAATGCTTATGGTGAGAAAGCTTTTTCCTTTGCTCTACATCTTTATATGGATGAAATCATCCCACCTGTTAATGCTGGATGAGTCTAATAACCATTCTGGCCATTTCTTAGCTCCATCGCCATGAACAAGAAGGAAGAAATTAGCATCCCCACAGGAGGATGCAAAACTCTACATGGGAAGAAGGCACCATGAACCAGGATAAATCATTTCTCATACGTTCTCTCCCTCCCTCCGACTTCAAAATGATTCTGGCAGGACTGGAATCCCAGGTGGACAAGACTGGACACCCACCAAGACCCATATCTCTTCTGCAGGGAATGCCAGTAGCCTTCTGGCTCCCTCTCCTGCTGCTTTTCTTTCCCTTCCCCACTTGCTCTGTTGCCTGCCCTTTTTGTCTGGCTCAGAGTCAGCAAATGGCTCTCTGACAACATAGAGGAACAGCAGTTTCCTCGCTCCTCCTCCTTCTTCGGCTTTCTTTTCCCAGTAACAACCGTGAAGAAAAGCAGAGGCTCAAAAAAGAAAAAAGAAATAAATAAAAGAAAAAGAAAAGAAAGCAAAGTGTTCTGCTTATATAACACCCCATACCACTTCAAGTAGTCTTTGGGCAGTTTACAGTTTTAATGACACTATGTAGGCTACACATTGCAACCCCCCCCCAGCATGCTGGGTACTCATTTTACCAACCTCGGGAGGATGGAAGGCTGAGTGACCCTTGAGCCTGCTACCTGGGATTGAACCCCAGGTCATGAGCACAGTTTAACCTGTAGCACAGGGATTTAAACACTGTTCCATGGGGCTCAGAAAAGAAAAAAGAAAAGAAAAGAAAAAAGAAACAGTAGTTAAACTGGGGGGGGGGCATACTGGAGAGGGAACAGTGAGTTGTCTCACCCGAAACACAGAAGCAGCAGTGGCTTCTTTGGATGCAAGCCATCAGCATTTTAAAGAAGCTTATCTGCTTTCCTTTCCTGTGGCTCAGCAGCCCTGGAGTTTCTCAGTCATCCAGGTGAAGTTATCTGGGAGTTGAGTCATGGCAACTGGACTTCCTCTACCCCATGCAGAGTTGGGAAAAGTACAGTCCACACTGGCAGGCCAGGAAGGTCCTTTCCAGAATCGGGCTGGCTACGTGCAGGTGGAAACCATGACCTGCCTCTACATTAAGGGTGCACGTTATCTTCAAGCAAACAAGTTAGAAAATTAATTTCAACCAGAGGTTATCTGTGCATGTCTGGAGCAACCATGTGCAGGTAAGTGCATTAAAGAGAGCACTTATGGATTGATCCATCCATGTTGAATGGGTCACTTAGTTTCAACAGGCAAACATCTCATTTTGTATCCCTCTGCTTTGGAAACAATATGCTTCCTTTAATTATTTCCTCCTCAGTTTCTGAAAATAAACATGAGGACTAAGTAAAGGCCACATACACACCATTCAGGAAGCTTTGGCAAAGTTTTGATCTACAAGAGTGAATTGGGAGCAGTCTCACCACAAGTTGCATATAATGCATAATGCATACCCTGGATAGAAATAGAGATAAAAATAGAGACAGGGAGAAAAAGGAAGGGAAAGAACTGGGAGGTATTTAAGGTCTAGGGCAGTGGTGGCAAACCTTCCGCAGCACTCCAGATGTTTTGGACCACAACTCCCAGAATTACAAGCCTGTATTGCGAATGGCAAAGGACTGTGGGAGTTGTGGTCCAAAACATCTGCAGTGTTCACCACCACTGGTCTGGGGTATGTCCACAGTACCTTTGTGTTAAAGCTGGCTTCCATGGGGATCTATTAGAAGTGGTGAACGAAATAAAAAAAATCAGAAAAATGAAGGGAAGTATGCTCTTTTACCTTAAAAAAATTATCTTTCCTTGGTTTCCCAGCTGAAGAGTCACCAATTAAATCATTCAAGCCTCTATTGTGCAGAGCACCTTTTATTTCAAGCACGAGAAATAGGAAGGATGAGCAGTGGAAAGGCAAAAGACAGCACGTGCAAAGAAGCACAGATTCCCTGCATTGGCCTTTTATGAACAAATCAAAAGGATCACGCCTGTTGCTTTCCTAAACCCTTCCAATGATCAACAGAGCAAGCTCATGGGGTTGGGCTCCACTGTACATCTTTGCTACAAATGACTATGCAGTTTTTTCTGGACTAAGTACATAGAGTTTGGAACGCTGCCTTTCAAGACTCATGACTGTGGCTGTGACAGGAAGTAATTATTATTGATGCTGGTTTTCTCAATACGTGCAACTGTTTTTTGATAGCAGGGCGCTCCCGTTGCCTTGTAGACACAAAAACATAAGGAACAGCAAGTAGTATCCCCCCTAGTGGCCAACTTCAATCATGCACCCCGAAAATACAAAAGGAAAGAGAAAGCCTTGGAGCAGAAAAGCAGGTCTCCCCATTTTTTCAAACACGATGATGCATTTTTTATTTTGCTTCAGTGGTCCAAATATTTTACCACCTCGCAGGGATCTGTTCAGTTTTTGTGCGATTATTTTTTTAGGGCTGATTAGTTTTTGTTTGGTGCATTTTCAATCCGCTGAAATGAAACTTACACCTGCAGAAGGATGTGGATATCATCAGCATGACACAGTTTTCAATAATGGGAGCCTTCTTATTCCCTTTCCTGACTCCCTTGCAATCCCTTTCATCATGTAGAAGCCATGGGAACTCAGTGATGGGAAGAGGAAGTTTTTAATTACCAAAAAATGACAACCACTGGATGATATTACAATTGGGTGGTGGTGGTTCTGTAACTGATGGCTTAATATTCCCATCCTGCAGTTCTCACAGCTTAAAGGGGATTATATGGGAATTAGAAAAGTCATGGGGCAGTAGTATGAAGTTTTAATCACTGAAATTCGCCCCCTGCTGATTACAATGAATAAAATACTAACAAAAAGGGCCTCCTTATGTGATTAAATTTAAAGAGAACAATAATACTCCAATAGTCTTAGGCACTGCAGCAAATGTTAACAAATGAGCAGGTTGTTCTGTGCTACTAAAAATACCTCTGACAAAAGTAATAAGCAACTGATGATTTTAGCATGCTACTTCTAGGATCTGCAGCCACCAGGGCTGCATTAGCTTGTACAAGTGAAACCAGAAGAGATTAACAGGCCATTTCCGATTTGGAAAAACAAAACATTTCTAGCTTCTCTCACGCGTCAGATACACAGAATCACAACAGTGGTGCAAATTCACCCTGTTTTAAAACAGAAACACACTAGCTTCAATGCCATGATTGAATGCTAAAACTGATTACGTCGGTGTTGAGTAGTACAGTATCTTAAAAAAATATTTTGACAGATGCATTGGGACTCAATAATGGGAGACAAGTGAGACATACAGTGGCACCTTGTATAAAAGATTTGAATCATTCCAAATGAAATTTTGTTAAGCAAATGTTCCTTTATACACATTTCCCATGGGAATGCATTGAAAACAGAGTAATCCCTAATCACAACCATTTTTATGTTGCATGGATTCTTCCCATAGGTGATTCCGTGAAGCAAATTTCCCCTAACTCTGGAACTTTTTATGTTACACAAGATGTTATACAAACTGTTTGTTATACAAAGGCCCACTGTATATCCATTTGTCAATGTGTACTCTTGGAGAGCGATTCTTCCGATGGAGATATTTTAAAAATGGTGAAAAGTGTCCATGGCCCACAAAAGAACTTTTTGGAGGCCATATACTTCTGTATTACACGACAAATGAGCAGAAATGACTAAGTCAGGTATGCGAGGTCACATAAGCAAATCATGTTTTTTCGTGCCCAAAAGCAATTATGGTTGGGGTTTCCTACAGTGTGCTGTATCAGAGCTGCCCTTCTGTTTAATTTATTTGATTTTCGACAATTAAAATTGGCTGGGTATGTTTGCATTGCAATCTATAACAGACGGAGGATTGATGCCCAACATATCTTCTCCGCTGTTCTCCCTGGACTTATAAGATGGCACAGACAACCCCTTCAAGTCCCTCTCACTCATCCTGAAATCACACTACAGCAGAACAAATGTGCCTCAGGTACTTATCAATGGCCTCACACTTCATTAGTGGCGGCCGTCCTGTTACTTGGGTGCCCAGAAATGGGTTAAGAAATGATATCTGTGTGTGTGTGTGTGTGTGTGTGTGCGCGCGCGCGCACATCTTTGGGCCGGGACTGATCTAATTTTGCCAAGTTAATTAACTACCAAGGATAACATAGTGGGGGAGAGTTCAACACAAAGGGAAAGCTATAGCCTTCAGAAAAGTGAGCCTAAGTGAGTTTTGTGCAGCTCTTGCTGTCGCAGAAAGACAGCACTGCTGAGTGCTTTTCAAAGGACAATCATTTTCAGTTGATGGTGCACTGCTCCTGTGTGTGTGTGTGTGTGTGTTGTATCATTACAATCATGACCAACTCTTCAAGACCCCATATCCATGGAGTTTTCTTGGCAGGAATACTGGAGTGGTTTGCCAGTTCCTACTCCAGGCGCCTACAGCACTTGGTATTCCCTGGTCGTCTCCCATCCAAGTACTAACCAGGGCCGACCCTGCTTAGCTTCCGAAATCAGGCGAGATTGGATGTGCTTAGTGCAACCAGGCAGCCATAATAAAAACACAATCTTATGTCCTACATCCAACCAGAGCTGCATTTTTGTAAGGGCTGTCCTGGCACTTACGCAGCTCTTTCTCTGTCAACTTCCCATCCAAGCTTCAGTGTGGATTGCCTGTTGACAAGGTTGGCAGATAGTAGCTCACTTTAGTATCTGCCAAGTTCCTAAATTTATTCTCCGCCATTGCCAGTAAAAGAAATCTTCTGGCAAACACTGTCCATAAAAATAGGCAGTCCTAGGTTATATTGCCAAATATATTGACCTTGTTGGTATAAAGCTGTTCTTTATCTGTCAAATGTTGGAAGTAACTAATTGAAAATAGTGAGATAAATCTTACTCTTACTTCCAAACTAGTTCACAAACTTAGCAGACAGAACCAGCATTGACTTAGTAGGCCATATATAGTTGATGCTAGTGGGAACAAACACTTTTAGCGCAGTGAATAATTAATTCTATTTATAACCTACATTATGGTGCATAATTCATTTCACTGTGCAACTGTAACAGCTTTAGTTACTTTACTGTAACAGACTGGGGTCACACACGTTATTTCCCAAATTGTAGAATGGCTTGTAGCATACTGGCCTTAACAACAAACACAAAACAACAAACAACAACAGATAACAACCCCCCCCCAAAAAAAAACCAGACTAAATCAGAAAATACTGGCTTAGGGAGAGGTCACATGGAGAAATAGATTTTATTTTGGACATGTGGAGCAGTCTAGCACAATCTACTTCCCAATGATTACATGATGCATGGGGAAACTGCACTCCATCCTAACCCAGATCTGTGCCCGGGCTGGATCTTTTTGGTCCAGATTAAGGATGGGCAAAAAATGGAAAAATAATGTTGCATTTCATTTCGTGCTCACCCCCATTTTGTTTTGTTTTATTTCTTATGAATTTTTAAAAAAACATTTGTACAAAACTAAACTACACTAAACTAAATGGCTCCCCTGGGTCCTACAGGCACCAGATTTGGTGCCTGGGACTCCGGGAGCCATTTTAAAGGGCTCCTGCTGAGCTGTCAATGGCTGGAGCCCTTTAAACTTGGCCCATTCAGCACCAGGAACACCCCCTGGTGCTGACTGGGCCAGTATTAAGTGGGTCTAGACATTGACAGCTCAGCAGGAGCACTCAGAAAATGTTCGGGAGGGCAGTTCCGGCAATTGCGTTGCCCTCCAGAGCATTTTCAGAGGGCTTCTGCTGAGCTGTCACAGCCCTTTAAACCTGGCCCAGTCAGTACCAGGGGGTCTCCTCCCCAAGACCTGCCTGCCAGCTGATCGACGCTGGGGTGGGGAAAAGGTTATTTTTCCCCACCCCAGCACCGATCAGCTGGCCTGCAGCCCACTTACCAGCCCTCCTCACATGAACCATTTTGTTAGCATTTTGTTTGGTATGAATTTTTTTCCCAAAAAATTGTTATCAAACAAAACAAAAATGTGGGTGACAAAACAAAACAAAACAAAACAAAACATATGTTTTCCTATATGCATCGGGGAAAAGAAATGACATTGATAAGTAATAATAATAATAATAATAATAATAATAATAATAATAATAATAATAATAATAATAATAATAATAATAATAATAATAATAATAATAATAATAATACAGAGCAGCAAACCCACTCAATGACAACCACAAATGGTTGGGTGTGAGAGATTTGTGCGCCGCCCCCCCCCCCCACACACACACTTTGTACATCCTGTGATATGAGCAGAGCAGGAGTCTGGGTTAACATAAGGGTCATCTCCATGTTATATCAGCCACCCAGGTTATTTCCAGCTTCTAATGACTTTATGGATTACTGGCATTAGAATTTTCTGTCCGAAAGGTTAAGTGCCAGGTCTTGAAAAGGAAAAGTTGTGGTCTCCTTCATTGTGTTGATCTCTCTCACATTGGCTCTTCATCTTTTTTTTTCTGATTGTGTTCTTCATGTTCAGTCCTTCCTGCCATCTGCCCCTACCACTAGGGATTTGACAACCTCTCGCCAAACTTGAGTGGCCTCTGCAGTCTTACTGAAAGTGATATGGGAAAGATCAAACATCAGTGAGGAAATGACATTTGATCTGAGATCCTGATGCCAAGCACACCTCTCTGTCTGAGGACTGATCAAAAAGCTCTGTCATGAGTCAGTGTGATTAGGCAACGACACAGCTAGAAAAGCCAAAGGCAACGCAGGCATGTACAATCTCGGTGCTCCACTCTCTTGTGATACAGAAAATGGAGTCCTGACATCTGTGGTCAATTGGCAGGGCTGTAAAATCAATCACACAGTGGAAGTTTATCCTAAATCCTTGTAGCTGCGTTGGCCTCAAAATTTCCCCCTCACCCCAGGGCAGGCATATGGAGCTGGCAGGCCTGCATAAGGTTGCATAAGATCACACAAACCAGTCCAGGAGCCACTGTTGTCTGTCACTGGGTCTGCATAAGTAATTGTTTCATCAAATTTTGGGGTGTGGCTACAAAGAGGTAATAAGGAGAAGAGGAAGTGACAAGCAAAGAACCCAGGGGATATGGTGTATTCAGATGAATCTTAGAAAACAGGAAACAGACATCAAAGTTGAAAATCAGCACTAGCACTTTGCATCTTCAAAGGGTCGCATAAATAACTAATTAATCCCATTGAGGCAGGTGAGTATTGTAGCAAATCCATGGGCTACAGTTGTCGTCTCTGTGCCAACCAAAAACGCCTTCATGGTGACAGCTGGAAACATTTGCTTCTTCTGTTTTAGGAGTTCACCAGACAGTTAAGATGTAACAAAAAAGTCTTTAAAATACAAGGGTTGAATTTCAACAGGATTTGCATCTGTTGTTTTTTTTAACCTATAAAGCACTAAACCATTTCTGATCTTCTTGGGACACTGCTCTCCTAGTTCCACAACTCTAGTACCACAAAAAAGACCAGTTCAGACAATTCATAGAAGCTTTTCCTCAAGGGTGGGCAGGACCAGAAGAAAATAAGGCTGCCCCCCACCCCGCCTGAGGCCAAGTAGAAAAGGAAGCCAGTCTTGCAAACTTCAGCCCTCCAGATGTTTTGGACCACAACTCCCATAGTCCTTTGTCATTGGCAATCTAAGCTTAGAATTCTGGGAGTTGTGGTCCAAAACATCAGGAGGGCCGAAGTTTGGATATGCCTCATCTAAAGTATTAGAATAAAAGATCGGGAGGGGGAGAGATGGACCTGCTTGATAGCTCAGAAGTTGAGGCATCTGGCTGCAGACCCAGAGGTTGGGGGCTCGGTTCCCCACTGTGCCTCTTTGTTAGGGGATGGATGTGATGATGATTCATAGGGTCACTTTCAGCTCTATTCTAAGAAAATGACAAGGGTTTCTTTTAGAGAAGAGGGAGGAAGGCATTAACATTCACTTCCACTACAGCTCAGACAGCAAATAATACTGGGTTTGGTCTGTTTGCAGTTCTGTGTGGGACAATGACTTACTTAGCTATATAAGTTACTTAGCTAGATAGCTCTTTTGCAGGGATGGGCACTAGAGATGGGCACGACCAGAAAAAATTACTTTTCGAGTTGTCGTTTGTCGGGACGGGTCCGTTTCGGGTCGTTTCCGTTTGTTGTGAAATTTTTCAAAAATTTGTCGTTCCGTTTGTCGTTTGGTCGTTTGTAGTTTCCGCCACGATTTAGCACGATTTGACGTCCCAGTGAGCATGGGGGTGTCCTGCAATCAGGGCCAGTGCTGGGTGTTTTTGTACCCTAGGTGGCGGGCGGGGTGGGGGGGCGGCCGGCGGCCGGGGAGGTGCGGGCGGGTGGGCGGGAGGTGGGTGGGAGGTGCGGGCAGGCAGCGGTGGCGGGGGGCCATGGGCGGGCAGCAACAGCGGCAGGGGGGAGGCGCGGGTGGGTGAGCGGGCGGGCGGGGTGGACGGCAGGGGGGAGGTGCAGGCGGGCCTCAGTGGCGGGGGGCCATGGGCGGGCAGCAATAGCGGCAGGGGGGAGGCGCTGGTGGGTGAGCGGGTGGCCGGTGGCCGCAGGCAGGTGAGTGGGCGGGCGGCGGTGCAGGCGGGCGGGCGACATCCAGAAGTGTCAGTCAAAACCTGGCCATGCCATTGGTGGAATGGTTCAAAAAAATTGCATGGTCCCATCCCATGCCCAGCCCACATGGGCAGGGCTAAAATAATAAAAATAAAATAAAATAAAATAAAACCAGTGCAACCTTTTACTGCTATGAAAAACCCACTGCTGCTACTATAAAAATTCAGGCATTTAAAATACCTAATTTTCACATGTTTCTGTTGTGCTTTGGTGGGTTTTTGGACCACGATTTAAAAATAAATATTGCGGTCGCCATTTTGGATCCCCCCCCACCGCATGGCATGGACTCTGGAGACGACCCCCCCACAGCCTGGTGCAAGCAGCCCAGGACAGGTGAGGGGGGGAATGCCGGGGACCCCCCCCCCAGAAACCATCCCTCAGGTAGGTATCCTCAGGCAGGCATATTTTCACCTGCTTTTTTGGCCAGGAGTCGGGTTTTTTTTTTTTTTACTTTTTAAAACTTTTTCTGTGCTGCTTGTCAATGGCATTGTGCGATCACCACGATGCCATGAACGACAATGAAAAACCCGACCAAATTTTTCTTTTGTCGGTTCGAGTTTGAGTTCTGACGGCTTATCATTACCGTTCTCATTACGTAACGGAAAGGAGAACCGAAAATGGAAACGACAATTTCGCCGAGTCGTGCCCATGTCTAATGGGCACCATATGAAAAATGACATAATGTCTAGTCATTTCATAAGGTTTCAAAATGAAACAAAATGACAGATAGTGTGTCATCAAGAGCCAAAACAAAATGATGTTTTTGGTTCGGGGGAACTGAATTGGGAAGCCGCTGGCAGATCTTGTTTCAGGCAAGAGGCTGCAGCAAGATCTGGTGGCTGTTTCCCTGCTCGGTTTTCTCCCCCACCACCCAGCTGGTTTTGACAGGTCAAGCTGTAAAAACCAGCTGGGTGGTGGTGGGGAGAAACAGAAAGCAGAGGAGGGAGGCTTTTGAATTTCCCACCCCAAAAGCCTCCCTACTCCACTTTCCGATTCCCAGCAGGTCTAAGAGGAAAAGTACAGATGTCAGTGCTCCCCCTCTCAGACCACTGCTGTGTCAGAAGCCCAGGGGATTCCAGGAAAAGAGTCACCCTCCCAACACCCCTACCTGTCGAAAAGCCCCACCTGGGAGGCCAATCACAAGGGAGAACAGAGTGAGCAGTGGGAAATTCAAACAGAGCGCTGCTTGCTCCGTTCTGCCTTGTTGCCTGCCTTCCAGCTGGGCTTTTTTCACAGATCAGGATGTGGGGAAACAATTTAGAAAAAGCTGCCACCCAGGTGGGTTTTTTAAACAGGCTGGGCTGTTCCCCACATGTCAAAAATCCCATCTGGGTGGCGGCAGCTTCCGAATCATTTAGTTACTCATTTTCTTTTGTCACAAAACTTCTATTTAAAAGTCATTTAGTAACAAAATGAAACAAAACAAAGCACTAATTTCCCATTTTGTGTCCATCTCTAGTCTTTTCCCTTCCTTGGGACATTCATTCTCCAAGATGTAACTCATGTGCTGTGGTACCTTCAGTGGTCTACTTTTGCATATAACTGAATAATCCTGCTGCTTAATCATAACATATACAAAAGGACAAGCTTCCTTACAAATGTCACAAATCAGGTGGGAATATGAATAAGGGCCATGGGGTCCATTTTTAGTCATGAGAATGAGAATAGGACATCCACAAGGCTAGAACTGTCGGAAGCACTGGGCTACTGTCCTATGTCAGTAGCTCCCAACCGTGGGTCTCCCAGCCTTGCAAATCCCAAAAGCTGTTCTGGGTGTTGTAGTCCAAGAACATCTGGAGGCTCAAGGTTAGGAACCTTGTGTTCTGTGTATCAAGGTAAAACATATACTATAGAGTTTAAAGCATCTCCCCTCCACAAGGTGTAGGGGGTGCGCCAATGAATCAGGTGTCATTTAGACTTGTCAGTTTGGGGATATTCTGCCTGGTTAGAGATATTCAAGGGACTTAACTGGGAATTATGACACAGAGACCCAGCTACTATATTTCCTTGCACTGCTTCAGTTTCTTTCACACTGAGGGTCTTGTTAGCCTTGGTGTTGTTCTTCTGCAGCACCATCCATGTAGGGGTCAAAAAAGAACAGCTCAGTGGCTTAAAGTATCCAGCTGCAGAGGCAGAGGTTGGGAGTTCAATCCCCTCCTCTGCCTCCTTGACAGGGGCTGGACATGAACCATAGGGGTCCTTCCAGGTCTGCAGTTATAAGACGTTGATGATTACGATGGTGTGAAAATTCTCAAGGCATATAAACAGTTGGGAGTTTATCTGCCTGTCTGTACAAAATCATGATTGAGCAACACAGAGTTTTGCCCTTCTTGCATTTCTTCCACTCAAACCTTGTGACCAAGAGGAGATCTGAATCTACTTGGTCTTAACAACATGGCCACTTCCATTCACAGTCTTTTGGGAATCATCTGGTGGCTCCATATTCAGCAGGGTCACTGTTTGTATCTCCATTTATATCAAGGTGAATCCATAAACCTACGGCTTGATTGTTCCCATCTACTGGCATGCCTTAACAGAAGCAACTTGATGACACATAGCATACACTAGAATCATAGAATCACAGAGTTGGAAGAGACTTCAAGGGCCATCCAGTCCAACCCCCTGCCATGCAGGAACCCCCATCACAGTATTTCTGACAGATGGCCATCCAGCCTCTGCTTAAAAACCTCCAAAGAAGGAGACTCCACCACCCTCCATGGCAGCATATTCCACTGCTGAACAGCTCTGACCAAACTGTCTGGTGTAGTGGAGGGTTCTAGTTTCTGCCACTCGTTTATGCATCTAAATTGTACCCCGTACAATTTCTCACCTGAACAGCCATTGCACATAGCAAAGTATCGGGCCAGGAGAATCTGTCAAGCATGCTAGTTTTCATCTGTGCAAGATTTTGTGAGAATGCTCACAAGCATATAAGAATCTTAGCAAAAGTCTCCAATTACAATCTGAAGCATTAAAGTCCAATAAGAGCTCTACTCTGCAATTCTCTTAAAGGTTTGCAGTGGCACTGAAGAGTATAGTCCTGCACACATTATCATTCCAAAAGGCTGTTTCTATTGACTTTTGATTGCCGGGAGTGGCTTTTTTATCACTGCAAACTTAGAATCACATCTGGAACCATGGCCAGAATCAGAAATAACTTTTCCAATCTCTTCTCTATCCCAGAATCTATCTGTATGGGAGTGACATGGATATGTATTGCTGTCAGAGGGAGCATGCGTACAAGAGTAACAAAACAGAGAATTTTCAGAGTAGGCAATCAGCAAGAGCACAAGGAAGAACTTTTAGCAAAGATCTCTCAAAAGGAAATCAGTGGGATTACCAAGCTACCAGATTCCCTTTCCTTGAAAATTGAGGATCCAAATATGGGATGAGCCCTTACACTGCCACATTCGTCCATGCACTAGTAGTCTTGATTTTGACCTCTGCCATGCTCTCTACGTGGGGCTGCCTATGATGTTAATGTGGAAGCAATAGCTAGAGCAGAACAAAATGGCCACATTACTAAGTTGGGTTAGACAACACCAACATACTGTATCACCTCCACATTGGCTGCTCTACACTGGCTACCGATTCACTTCCAGATCGTCTTCAAGGTTTTGACAACAACATATAAATCCCTAAAGAGTTTAGGACCTTGATATCTGTCAGAGCGTCTTCTCCCACAGAGAACTACCCATGTCACTCGCTCTTCCCAGGTTGGGTGCTTGAGGACACCAAACCTGATAGAAGCCTGGAAGTCATTACAAAGAACAGGGCCTTCTTGGTGGGCGCCCCCTAATTGTGAAACCAACTGTACCCAGACATCTGCCTGACCCCATCACTAGGAATATCTAAATGCCTTTTGAAACCATGGCTTTTCAAACAAACTTTCCTGGGGTTTGGCTGATATGACACCACACAATTATGTATCTGCCTCTGATTCTAATTTCCTTTTTGTTGGTTTATAGTTTGTGTTACTATTAATTGATTATATTTGTATAACTATGTTTTAATATGCTTAATTCTTGTATGATTTCAGTATTTTATTGATAGTGATGTAATTTGTTCTTCATGTTTATACTACCCTGAGATATAAGTCCAATAAATAAATAAATAAATAAATAAATAAATAAATAAATAAATAAATAAAGTCCCATTTTATTTATTTATTTATTTATTTATTTATTTATTTATTTATTTATTTAACTTATATGCCTCCCACTACCCAAAGATCTCAGGGTGGCTTGAAATTAAAATGAACAGTTAAAACAGTTAAAACATTAAAATGACAATGGACAGTTTTTTAAAAAAAAAACATTTAACATGAAACACCTGTGCAAAAATTGTAAAATTATATAGGTGCGTGACAAGGATGTAGATTTCCTGTACTGCCTCCTAAATAAAATTACAGTATATGCACAGGACACACGAAACACTGTTGTGTTGAGCCAGTAAGCCTCTGTACCACTTGGGAGTGAGTATCCAAGTTATTAAAGCCACTACACAACACACTTTGACTTTTCCATCTCCTTTGCTGCACCTGCAAAGATTTTGCTTCTCACCCAGAGAGCCATAATAATTCTTGAAATTCAAGCTGGTGCCCAGAGACCAGTGCTCTCTAAGAGAGCAACACTCTACCTAAGATCCCTCCAAAAGACCTGAATTAAAACTACCTGGAAGTTTTGATTCCATGGTAAAGGAAAGAGCAGCACAGGCAGAGAAGTGTAGCTCCATTTCAGTGTCATTTTCTGTCAGCAGGAGACACAACTCTGATATTTTCCCCACCACTTATAAACTTAACCCAACATCATTGCATGAAGCAAAGATGAATCTCTAAAGCTTTAAGGCTTCCTTAACTTGAAGTCACTTGCTATGTTGTCCTATAGCTTCCACCTTTGGCCTCGTATCATGACCTTATACGATGGTGAGAACTGTAGTTCAGAACATCTGGATGCCCCACCCTACAAACATCTGGCTTCTGCAACCTGCCTAGACATTTTCTTCTGGTGGCTTGTTCAGAAGAAGATAAAAAAGTTGGGTTCATAAAAGAGGAGTACAGAATAGGTCAGTCTTCATAGACCAGTGGGTAGGTAATCAATTTCACTTGGTCAAATCATTCTTTGCTACTTTCCCCTCATTCCCTGTTTCTCTTGCATTGACGTTTCCATGAAGGAGAACTCTGTTTCCTTTCTGCTCTTATTTTTTCTTATATTGCTTTGTGTGTTGCTCCCATGCATTAATGGTATGGTAACTGCATGTCATTGTTATGCAGTAAGGAGACAACAGGAATTGTGTTTTTAAAAAAGCTGTTCTACAACATAGATCTGCAGGAGTCATAAAAATAAACTGAATCAGATACAGAAAATACCAGACAGATAACTGTGTTTGATTCTAACCAGCCTGTGTACTAGATTTTACTTCAAGAAATATCTAAGCATCAGCAAAAACAACATATTTTGGGGATTTTTTTTCTGTGAAGATTCTCAGTCATCCAGGTGAGTTTATCTGGAAGTTGAGTCATGGTAACTGGACTTCTTTTTCTTGAGAGATAGAAACGTTTTGCTGCTCATTCAAACAGCTTCATCAATCTGAAGGAAGCTAGTTGTGGGTCTCTTATTCCTCCTGGTATGAGAGAGGGGTCAGGGAAGCCATTCGTGTGAACATTGAAAACCCCTCTCTCAACAGAGGTGGGGGCCTCAGGCACAGTCTATCTGCCACTTATCAGGCTGTGATTTGAACAAAATCTAGACAAATAAAAATACGTCATGCCTTCCCCAACAAGGCCATAGCTAACGACCCATACTTTATGGGTTTTTAGCACTTTAGCTCATTGCTCACCCTAAGGCTATTGAGACTGTTGTTTACCTAACGAGCCTATTCAGGCCATTGTTCATCTTATGAGCCTATTTCAAACTAGGGTGACAAGAGGTCAAAGTGAACAATAAGATGTAGGACTCGCAACTGGCTTTCCTCAGACTGATGAAGCTGTTTGGATGAACAGTGAAACGTTTCAGTCTCTCAAGAAAAAGAAGTCCAGTAGCCATGATATTTTGGGGATTGGGTGTGCAATAGTAGCAGAGTACAAACCAGGAACAACATGCTGCAACTTCATTTTCCCACTCAAGATAAGGAGGGGAGTTAAATGATTTTTAATCATTTTAAGGAGGGGAGCTTTTGATCATTGTAGGCCAACCTACCCCCAGATGATCTCCTCTCAATTTCTTCCTACCAATAGTAATCCATACTTCCATAACATTACTGAATATCTTAATTTAGCCATTATGAGGTGGTAGTAACAGAAAAATAAATAACCCCATTTAGTCCAGCTTCCTGTATCTCACAGTAGCCCGCCAAATGCATCTGGGAGCACATGAGACTAGATATCTGTCTCCCAATACCACTCCCCTGTGCCTGGCCCTTGAAGTACCCTGGTTTTAAGCCTGGAGATTACACATCTCCATCATGGCTTGTCACTTGTGATGGACCTTTTCTCCGGGTATCTGTCCAATCTCCCTTTGAAGGCATCCAGGCCAGATGCCATCAACACATGTTGTGGCAAAGAGTTCCACAGACTAACAACACTCTGGGTAAAATAATAGTTTCTTTTGTCTCTTCTCATTCTCCCAGCCCTCAGTTGGAGTGGATGTTCCCTAGTTCTGGTATTTTGTGAGAGGGAGAAGAGCTTCCCTCTATCCACTTTACTCATGCCCTGCATAAATTTGTACGTCTCTATCATATCCCCCCTCAGGTGCCTTTTTTCCAGACTAAAGAGCCCCAAATGAGTTAGCCTTTCTTCATAAGGGAGATTCCCCCAGCCCAGTAATCATTTTAGTCACTCTCTTCTGCACCTTTTCCAGTTCCACTATGTCTTTTTGGAGATGCGGTGACCAGAACTGTACGCAATACTCCGGGTGTGGCCTTACTATCGTTTGTACAATGGCATTATAATGGCTGTTTTATTTTCCCTTGATCTAAGATTCTCTGCTTGGAATGCCATTGGCTTTAGGTAAGACATCTTTTCCCCCAAAAGGCTCCCAACATGAGGAACATTAACCTCACATTATTCCAGAACAGAAACATCTCTGCATCACAAAGATGCTGAGTAAGATGCTTCCTGGCCATGACCAGCCAGGTGAGGGTTTCATTATTACATTAACCTTTTACGTCTTCCGACTCTGCTCAAGTAAATTGCAGGGAGAAAATATATATATATAAAGGCATGTTGGGAGAAAGGGAACTAAAAGCATCATCCTAAGGGAAAAAAAGGAAGATAATTAACAGCTAAGGAATGGAGAGACAGACCGCAGTGAAGCCATTAAGGCTAATAATAACTTCATCATAGTATTTTTCCATATGAACCAACCAGTATTCTTTCACTCTAATCACACCTCTAAAAGCGTGTTTCCTTCTGGCTTCACCTGCCTCAAACAAAATTCCAGGTATAATGAAGGCGAATGAGACTAAAGTTACCAGTCTACAGAGGTACTAGCTTCTGAGCATCAGATGGAATTCTGCATGCAATGGGAATCAAAGCATTCTTGCCTATTCTGGTCCCTTTGATATATTTTAGGCTAAAACTTCCATCATGTTCAGCCAGCATGTAGCTCAACAGATCTGCAGGACAGCAAAGTGGGATAGAGTGAATTAGGTGATTTGTCGAATAGCCACTACCCTAGTTTTGAAACTCTTTGAAGACCCAAAGCAATCGTGAGCTAAACCTTCTGATTCCACTCTGGGACTTCTGAAGAGGTTCACATAGCTGTATTTAAATCCACTGGTTAGCATTTACTAAGCCCATGGGAAGATTTCTTGAAATATTATGCTTGTAATTGCTGAAAAATATCCGTGTGTACTAGTGCAATCATCCTACCCAACTACCCTATAAAGGGACAACATGTTTCCTCCATAGTGAAAACTGAAAGACTGGAACATTGAAGCTTGTTAGTCAATGCATGACTGTGGCTGCAATCAGAGGGCCATTGAGTCTGCTGTTTTGTCCTCTGCAGGGACAGGATATTTCAGTCCTTTTTCTAAGGATCACACAATCTTATCAATGGAACGAAACAATCTGTCCCAGGGTATTCCGACCTATATCTTTCTGGGTCCTTGTCAGGGGCTTCTACATTTTGGTGCAGTTGGATTGCTACATTACCCCTAGAGGTGGGCATGAAACAGAAAGCCAGTGGTCCGGTTCATTCTGTTTTGGGGATCCCTCAGTTCGGTTCAGATTGGTCGTACAAATTTTTAAAACAAAAATTTGTACGAACCGAACCAAACTGATTTGGCTTATCTGGATGGTGGTGGCGGTGATCCTGGTGGTCGTAGCGGCAGTGGCAGTGGCCCAGAAGGCCCTGGCAGCAGCTGTGCCGGATGGCAGGAGGCCTCGCCGGGCAGCGAGAGGCCTCACCACCACCTTTGAAGCCTCAACAGCAGCTGTGCCAGGTGGTGGGTGGACCACGCCACCACCACCTCCGGAGTCCCAGCAGCTCCTCAATGCCACCTTTGGAGCTCCTTGACCCGGATGTTCATTATTTGTTTCGTTTCCTAACAAAATGAATAATGAATAACAAAATGATTTTTTATTCATTTCATGCCCATCTCTAATTACCCCTGCTCCTCTACAGAGATGCAGACAATTTTTTCCCCTGGACTCTATTTGGGCAGCACATATGTGCTGTGTCAGTTATAAAAAAAGAACAGATTAGAAAACTTGCTCCTGGAAGTTAAACAGGAGAGTAAAACAAGGACTTCCCTAGGCCCCCTCCCATCTTACTTTCACTTATCCTAAAAGTCCAGTCGAGAACATGCCTAAGGATTTAATGTAGGAGTGTGATCACTAGAAATGAACCAGACTGAACATGATCCCTGGTCAAATTGACTCCTGCTAATAATTTGTTATATTATAAAGTGCCTTGAGCCACTTTGGAGTACTGATAGATCCCACTTCATTTTCACTTATCATAAAAGTCCAGTTGAAAACATGCCTAAGGATTTAATGTAGGAGTGTGATCACTGGAAATGAACCAGATTGAACATGATCACTGGTCAAATTGACTCCTGATAATAATTTGTTATATTATAAAGTGGCTTGAGCGACTTTGGAGTACTGGCAGGTGAAAAAAAAACTTGTTGCACTCTCCTGTCTACTTCCACTTACAGGAGGAAGTTTACTAATCTGCTATTATTGTATAACCAATGCAGTACATTTTTGCTGCCCTAAGAGAATTTTGTTTCTTAAATGTCATTTTGATTTGCACCCCTGTGGAGAAGGAGACAAAATCTTGAATTTTGCCAATATCTTAAAGTGGTTCTCTTTTAAAGCGACTTCATGATATGGGACCTTGGCAGTGGAAGGCGCTAGAGTGACCAGGCATGTCCAAACTTCAGCCCTCCATATGTTTCGGAGCACAACTCCCACAGTCCTTTGCCATTGGCAATCTAAGCTTAGAATTCTGGGAGATGGGGTCCAAAACATCAGAAAGACCAAAGTTTGAACATGCCCGGGCTAGACCATACAGGGTGTCTTGAGGTGTGTGGCTCTGTTCAGCCAAATCTGGCCCAATCCAATAGATATATGTAGACATGCCCTGTGATAACTCTTGAACCAGTATCATTTCTTCTTCTTTTTGACCACGAAGACTCGAGAAACTTTGGTCATCCTGCACGTTTAGATGGTTGAATCCAGGCTCTAAGATGCAGACCGGTAAATGTGGAGGTTGGTTGTAAGGTAGATGACATAAATGCACATATAATTACAGCACTACAGACAGACAGAACTAATTTGACCTCCTATCTTCTTCCAGAACTCCAAGACCAGATAATGCTGATCTTGAACTCAGAGCTGAAGAAGCTCCTCTCAAGTGCCACACATGATCACATCTTTTTAAAAAAATGTATAGTCTTAAAATAAAATAAAACTTTGGAATTATTATAAAATGAATTTATCAGAAGGCCTGTGTGATTGCATAAAATGTCAGCAAGTAGCTCCTGCATTCTGATAGTATCCAAATGTAGCTTTAGTGTGGCTTTTGAAATAAGTGTTACTTTTGTTAAGAAGTGACTTATTATCAAGATGTCAGAGCTGAGCATTTATTGAAAAATTGCAGCCAATTCTCCATAATGGCTCCCACTCATTGGATGCACTGTGCACACCAGGAGGAATACGAAGCCTGCTAGACAGACCACAGGTGGGTGAAATATGGAACTCATTCCCTGTACCAAAAGAAAGATCACTCTTCCTTGCTACCTCTTACCTTCTATAACTTAAGATGCTACCTGCAATTAGTACACGGCACTGAAATGCAAACTATACTTGAGGGATTTTTACCTACACACATCCAACGTCTTATGGATTCAAGGAATACAGACAAAGTTCCCCCACTACAAACACTCATCTCATGAACCAATCACCTCACCCTTCCAGTCATTGAAGTCATTGCTCATAGGTAGCAAATCCACAGAAGCCTAGCTACCTATGTTTCATATGCACCTCACATCACTGTCAAAACTGTTCCTTGGTTTGCATAACCATAAAGACATTAGTAGCATGTGTGATAGTGTATGTGCTGATCTCAACAGGCCAAATGCCATGTGTGGTCCCACTACTACTCAGAGAGAGAGAGAGAGAGAGAGAGCAAACAAACAGAAATGTTCCAGGATAAAAAGGTTATTTAAGCTTTTAGTTGACACGGCATTCCCAGGACTCTCAGCTGGCTCTCTCGCAGTTACTGCTCAGCAATGCAAACACGATTCAGCTCCCATCTCCATCCAGCCCTTTCTCCTCTCTGCACATCCTTCCTCCAAGCTGCCCATCTTATATTGGGACAGATGTTCAGATGGTATTCAACTCCCCACAGTGAGTGCCTGTCTCTAAAGCTCCGAGCCAGTGGAAGCCAAGCGACAATAAACCTATTCAAACTGGGGTTGCTAGCAAGGGATGGCCGGTGGTCTTAAAGTATCCCCCCCCCAAAATGCTCCAAAAGCAGGCAACTGCGATGCCTTAAAGAGATCAGGAAACTCAGTCACCTGCTCCAGGCTTCAGGCACAGTAAGATCTTGAACTGATAGCTAAACAGGTAGCTGGTGTAGCAGCTGATCTATTCATTATTATTTGGCCAGCTGTCGGGGTGGAGGAACACCACTCCTGCCACCACCACTCTGTAAAAACCCAGTGGCATTGCCAGCCTAGAATCAGCAAAATAAAATGGGCTTCTATCATGCCAGGGAGCAGGAGAAGAAATATAAAGACACAGATGCTTTGCTGAACTTTGGTTGAAGGGTGCTCCTATGAACCTCCCCACCCCCACCCCCACCCCAATTTGCAGATACCAAAAGGGTATGGGGGGAGAGAAATATGGGGAGGAATTAAAACACTTCTCCAAAAAGCCTCTCTTTGCTTATGCCCACACACACACACATATGCAGAGTACGGATGGAGAATACAGAACCTAATGAAAGTAGCTTCCCCTCCCTAGGCTGAGTAGGAACAGAGTCTGTCCGATAACAGTGCACCTTCTTTCAGGGAGAAAACCATGGCACATCTGCAGAATCCAGTGCCTTTTCCAATAACCACATCCCCCCCCCCGTTTGCATTTCTCCAATTACTGCTATGACAGAAACTAGCTAGAACAACATAATGCACACATCTGGGGTTGGAGTTGGGATGGAGGAGAGAGAGAGGGAAGGGAAGCATCAGGTCCACATCTCTGTCAATGCACAATGTTTTCCATCCCACCCATCTTCGTACTCTTGCTACATCTTTCCCCATCCCTTCAAGATATACAACGGGGTTGGGGGGGTATGTAGCTGGGGGGAAGAGGGGCAGGGGACAGACAGCTCCCCTCTCCGTCTGGCATACCTGGTATGAAGAACAGGGCAGCTGTGGCTGTGAAGACGATCCAGCAAGCCGGGCGATACATCTTGAGCGAGCTGCAGTCGTCTGGAGCTAGCTGTTCTGCTTGATGCTTTTCTCCGTGCTGAATTCTGAGCAGGTTTAAATCCAATGTTGGCAGAGGGAGGGAGAGTGAGTTACGGAGAGAGGGAGATGGGGACAGGCAGTCAGTTGTCTGTGATTTCCACCCCTCTCAGCTTCTCTCTTCCACCCTGCACATAACACACCAGCAAGAGAAGCCCCCAGCAGTAGCAGCAGCACTACCAGTCTGTGCAGGAGGAAAAAAATCCAGAGAGCAGACCTCCTACCAGGCATTCATTGGTTCTATCTCCTGAGTGACACTCTGCCTCTTCCAAGGCTTTTGACACTATAGGGAGTTAAATGCTGCCAACTCCTCCTTTGATGGCCCTTGCTGTGCCCTTCCCTGCTTCCCTAGCTACCCTAAGCAGGGCCTCTGTGGGGCTGCCACAGAGGATGGAGGGGGAGATGTCTAGGAGATACAGAGAACAGGCCAGGCTGAGATTTGATACCAACAGCAGCAGTACAGAAAAGTGTGGGTGGGTGGGGGAAGCCACTTTCCATAATAAAACACCCACAATCAGTGCCATGGCCTGGATGCTCCCATATCTTTCCCATTGATCCCAGGTTCACAACTTAAACACTCCACGCGGGCTTGGGGGGGGGCTCCTTTCAGCGAGACAGCGTGAGAAAATGCCACTTGTTGGAGCTGTTGACCAGCTGCCAAGCCTGTTAGGATTCAGCCCATGCATCGCTTGCCTGCTGTTTGACCAGCTTTCTGTCATGCCATCAGCAACAAGGCAGAGTCAACACTCGAATGGAGTGTGGTTCTAAACTGGGAGCAGATAAATTCTCTGCGAAGGAGAAATGAGAAATCAAAGGCACTGGACCCGGTGGTAAATAGGCTCATGAGACAATGGCAGAAGGTTACTGCGAGGGAAAAGACTGCCATAAATTACATTGGCTTTGCTTCTTTCACATTGTCTATAACTTAAGCAGAATCCACTACCAAGAGCCAGTGGGGTGGGGTGGATAGCACTTGTTGTTTTTGTTGAGTCATTTAGGCATGTCCGACTCTTCGTGACCCCATGGACCAGAGCTTGCCAGGCCTTCCACTGCTTCTCAGAGTTTGGTCAAATCCATATTGGTTGCATTGATGACACCATCCAACCATCTTATTCTCTGCCACCCCCTTTTCCTTTTGCCTTCCATCTTTCCCAACATCAGGGACTTTTCCAAGGAGTCCTCTCTCCTCATGAGGTGCCCAAAGTACTGGAGCCTCAGCTTCAAAATCTGTCCTTCCAGTGAACATTCAGGGTTGATTTCTTTCAGGATGGATAGGTTTGATCTCGCAGTCCAGGGGACTCTCAAGACTCTCCTCCAACACCACAGCTCAAAAGCATTGATTCTGTGGCGATCAGCCTTCTTTATAGTCCAGCTCTCACTTCCATACATCACTACTGGAAAATCCATAGTTTTGATTATCCTGACCTTAGTTGGCAAAGTGATGTCTCTGCTCTTTAGGATGCTATCTAGGTTTGCCATTGCTTTCCTCCCAAGAAGCAGGCATCTTTTTATTTTGTTGCTGCAGTCGCCATCTGCAGTGATCAAGGAGCCCAAGAAAATAAACTCTGTCATTGCCTCCATTTCACTAGGATAGCACTAGGACTCATGAAATCTGGAACCAAACCCCCATTCAGTTGTGGAAATTCACTGCAACGACAAAATACAGAAATCTTACTGAGGGTGCAGTACATCTGAATCAACTTGACAGCCGGTAACAATAACAGAACCACCTGCTGAGGGATACTTTTATCTGTACACTGAATGGCAGTTCAAAAAATTTGCATTAGGAAATAACTACCCAATTTCCTTTACTGTTTTCAATCCTACAGTTCAGTGCTACAAGATGCTAAAACTCTGTCCCCGTGTGTTGTTAGAAGGCAAAACTACTGTTCGTCATAACCCAAAGGAAACTAGAGATTGAGTCGAAAGAGGGAGGGAAAAAGAGATGCTGACCAAACAGAAGAAAGGAGCAGCTTATTTGAATTTAATCAAGAAACAAGAAGACCTCTCTGCAGAGAAAACATTTTAGTTTGTTAAAATGTAGTGTTGTCTTACATCCAAACAGGGAAGCGGTGGCTTGAGGGCTGCTTATGGAGCAGAATATGAAGTTAGGATCTGACCATAGTTTATTATTTTAGCTTTTTAGTCCTGATGTTACAGGAAATTGGTTGAAAGGATAAAATGTTCATTAAGGCCAGGCATGGGATGGGAGAAGGACTGGGGCACACATGTACAAGAAGGCATATCAACACTACAGGCTTGTATTGCTTATCTCCCCGTCTGACCCTCTATGGTACTGAATTAAACGAATTCCATCCTCAGTCCCTTTTCTTGGTATAAACTGGGGAGTGTGGTTCAGGGATCTTTTGAATAGATCATTCTACACCACTTATATCTGCATCACTTATAATTACAAATCCCATGATGCAGCCGTGACACTTAGAATGGTCACCAAATCAATGGAACTGTCACAGAGAAGTAGCTTTGCTCTCAGATCAACAAGTGATGGCTTAGCGGACTGAGATCTCTTCATGTGTGTATCAAATCAAGCCAGTGGAAGGCAGCTAGAGACTTCACCCAACCCACATGTTACAAGACTTAAGAAGAGCTCCTGGAACCATAAGTTACATCAATTATGCTCATGTAGTGTTTCACATTAGTGTTTCCAAAGAGAACAGTATTGTCATTTATGAGAACTAGATTCCATATCTTAAACTATATGAGGCATAGCCTAGTGGGCAGAATAGAGATATACTTAATTTGTTATACAGTACTACATCTGGATAACACTATGTCGAAATATTACCCTGTTACACATGGACTGAATGACCGTACAATATATGCTAATACAGAATCAATTATTAAGAGAGAGGGGGGAGGAAGCATGCAAAATAAGAGTCCTATTAATTTTCTCTTTCACAGAAATCTCCCATGGCTGATGAAAACATTGCCTGCCGTTTTCACCCTTGCAAACGACTCCAGTACAATTATAAGATATAAAAGCAGGCACCGCTTCTACCAACTCAGTGCGCCTGATTAAATTAAAACTAATAAGTAGAAAATAGAGATAGCCAAAGGTTTTCCTAAGATATTCTTCTTATTCTTACCCACACTCCAGGAATATAAACATCCACAGATACACAAAATATGGTATATTAACAAAACAAAAAAACTTGTGCCTTTTGACCCACTGTAAACTGGAGACTTTTCAGAAAAATAACCACAGGGAAAAAAATTGATATAGCCATGTATATACGTGAAAGCAGAATTTTGCCTTAATGTTCTGCTAGAGAGCTGCTACATGATCAGATCTAGGGACGAGTTGTTATTTCCCTTTAGGTTCATTGTTTTTAATCTTAGTCTCTGTGTACTGGTGTTTATTTCCTTTGTAGCTACCCAGAACAGTGCCTTGGCAGCCACTAGATGGGCAGGGCATAATTAATTAACTATATTTATATATTGGCCCATTAACACAACACATTCCACCGGGTGATTTGCAGTATAATAAAATACACAGTGATCATGCATTAAATAAAACAAACAAGCAGCACACCACCAACAAACGTCGAGAGATGTGAATTACAAACTAAAATGCAACAGAAGGGATATAGCAAACAAAGTAGCAGAGAAAAGACAGACAGCTCTTCCACAAGGGAGAAGGTAGGGAGTATATGCACTTCACTGATATGCATATCCTGTATGTATCTGTACTTCACACTAGGGACCTCATAGCACAGTGGTTATATGGCTGTATTGCAGTCAAAACTCTGTTCACGACCAAGGTAACCAGCTCAAGGTTCACACAGTCTTTCGAGGTTGGTGAATGGAGCATCCAGCTCATTGGGGGCAGTGTGTACCTCTCATAATTAACTTGTAACCATCCAGAGCATACTTTAATGGAATGTTATATACGAACAACACTATTTTTGGACAAATGCTACAGAAAAACAAACACAGCTTCCACCACAGTATCTAGTGATTTGGAGCAGCAAAAACAAAATGGGGGAGTAAAAACAGACAGGCAGACAGAAATTTACTCCGGACACTCCTGACTGAGGAGTCTTTTGTCCTGAAACTATTGCAAAATTCCTCTTCCTTGTTGAATAAATTCATTATTATTATTATTATTATTATTATTATTATTATTATTATTATTATTATTATTATTATTATTA